>JAVJGI010000062.1:14748736-14778753 GCA_035590275.1 Ibycter americanus
GTCATACGGTATGGAATACCTCTTTGGCTAGCTTGGGTCACCTGTCCTGGCTGTGTCCCCTCCCAATTTCCTGTGCCACTCCACCCCTCTCGCTGGCAGGGCCCAAGAAACTGAAAAGTCCTCGATTTACTTGATTTAGCATAAACTTCACCCAGCAACAACTAAAAACATCATTGCGGTTATCAACATTGTTCTCACATCATAGCCAAAACACAGCTACTAAGAAGAAAGTTAACTCTATGCCAGCTGAAACCAGGACACCACACCTAAGCTCTATTAAGAGTTTAGAAAGCAAGGGGGTATATTCTGAACCTTGTGACTCAACAGGAGGGTATCCCTTACTCTTTGGCATCTTTGATCTCTGTGTAAATCATTCTAGCTCAATTCTAACTAGATTTTCCTTTGTGTGTTTAATTCATGTAATAAGTAATAGTGTGAACCTTGCCATCGAACTTTGTGTAGTCACATAACCACAAATTCAAATTAAATCTATTTCACTTATACCTTTGATGGTGATTCTTTAAGCAACCTGACCTAAACCACTCATTTCATGACAGCTGCCTGGTTGTACATGTAAATAAAAGGAGGTGATTAGAGAAAAGAGAAAGCGAATAAAGACAGGACGGCAATAATACTACTTATAGACAGGGAGCCTTATCAGAGCAGAGAATCTCTTTATTTGAAAGTCCCATTTCTGGGCAAACCTGCAAAAGAGTAATGTTAAAACCACTAAAGGTTTCTTCAGAGGGAAAAGATATTGCTCAGGATGATAACAAGAGATGGATATGAATCTCAAGCAGACAGAGAAACCATATTACAGAGGTATAATCTGTTTCCTTTTTCCCCAGGGAGTGTCAATAACTAGGATGACTGGAACTTACTAAAATTTGAACAGTTAAAGTCTAGATATGAAAAGAATACATCTAGGTTTTCTTTGTTTTCCTTTGCCCTACACGATGTACTTTTGGGGGGTTTGTTTCTTTCGTTTTTACAGCTCAAACTGATCTTCAGGCTCTGTTTATTGTTTTGAAGTTCAAACAGAATGTAATCCATGAAAGATACTAAACACATCAGTAACCTGTATGGGGAAAAAAACCAAACAAACCCCAAACAAAACAAAACAAAACCAAAAGAATAGCAACACCTAAGAAATCATTTTCCAGTGTTGTTGAACCACAGGATTCCATGCAAGAGGCAAAGGAACCCATGCACTTAATTTGTAAGGCATGTTACATGTGGCAAACAAGGAACAAGGACATGATTTTCTTGATAAATAGGCAGGTTAGAAGTAAGGTCAGCCTCTGCTACAAGACAGAATAAGCAAATGTATCTTTGAAAAGTGTGATTCCAAATACACTCGAGGTCAGATGATGGAATATAGTCATCCCAAATCCTTTTCAAAGCCCTGATAAGGATTCCTTTCCTTTTGCTTGCATGAAAATGTTAAACTTTAATACAAATACTGCAGGTGAATATTTGCATCAGGTTTATGGAAAGGATTTAAAGTTATTTCCATGTGAGTGAATTATGCATCAAATGGACATTCTGTTCTGTCTGCCTGGCAGATTCAGTGTGTATGTCTACACTAGTAAGTAGTGTAGCTCACTGAGTACTAGACTTCAGATTGAAATGGTAAACACTGAACATCCTATGTCCACACTACATGAGGTTTTACTTTTGCTAATTCTGGACTCGTACCCTGGCATGAAGTAATTTTAGCTGTTAGAGAATACTAGAAATGTTCCTGTTCTGTGTTTGGCTAACACTCTGAAATCACTCTGTGATGTGAACCTAAGCATGTGTGATGTCAGGATATTTGGGAGATTCACTTTCAAAATTATAGTCCTGATCTGAACTAAAACATTAATGTAAATACTTTATTTACTATGTTTGCAGAAACAGAGGGTTTTAGTTTAACTTAATGAAATATATTCAGTAAAGGTAAAAAACTAAATTAATACAACGAAAAAAAATTAATGCTAATAAACACAAATGGCAATGCTATCCTTTAAATCACTAAATTCACTAATGACAACACCTACATTGAAATTGCTTGTAGAAGTTATTAGAATAATTTAAGTACTTTTATTAAACTTTTTTTTCTGAACACATTTGGATATTTGCAAGCAGTGTGAGAAGAAAACCAAAACAAAACAGTGCTTGTATTTGTACTGACATTTAGCCAAATCTCTCATAACAGAAGTGGTTTATAGAAATCTGAACTGCAGATATTTTTTTTCTGAAGAAATTACTACCTTGATGAACAACAGCATCAACTGAAAAATTAAAAATACAATTCTTCGTAGGAAAAATCCCTGCTTTAATTACATTTTCTGTTTACTTAAAAAAACCTACAACATAATCCTGTATTTGCCTGCCCTTTTTATTTCATTTAAATTCCTTGGTGATCTTATTTTGACTTAGCATTTTTTTATATTTTAGATTTTTATTTTTAAATATACTTTAAAAACAAAATCAACACCATCTAATGGACTTCCCCTTATTTTGAAGAGGTGCACTGCCATGATAATCAATTGTTGGCTTGCTGTTTATCTGAAATAACCTTTTTTCAAGAGGCAAAATTATTTGTTTTACTTGGTTTAAATCTTTAAAATTTGAAAAACACAAATGAGATTAGGAAATAATTTCAAAAGACTCGGCCTAACAGGAACATTACAATTGCAAAATTGTTAAAGCTTTTCTGAAAATATGTCATAACTAATTAACAAGTACTATACTAACCATTTATGTAGGGTTGCTATTGGCATTTATTTTGCAAGTAACAAAGGCACTACATTGCTATCAAGGATCAAGAGGTTAGTTTCACCTACTAGTAAAACACAATAAAACTAAAAGTGTTATTTTGTTGTGTATTATCCTCAAATGAAAGGTACTGGTGTCTAAGTCTCTAGCTATATGTTACAAACTTTTTTGTTTTAGCTTCTGGTATTCATCTGTCAATGCCATACATAGTAATTTGTATGTTACTGTTCTAATTTTCATTACTGTGATGATGACATATCCTAGAGTTAGGGCTAGTTTCTCTCAGAAGTCTAAAAATACTAAAAAGTAGTTTTTGTTCATAGAAGGTCTTTCTCTATGGTAACAACTTTGAAGAAATTATACTGTGCCTGTAAACTGTGTCCTGGGTTTGACTGGGATAGTTAATTTTCTTTTTAGTAGCTGGTGCAGTGCTGTGGTTTGGATGTAGTGTGAGAACAATGCTGACAGCACACGGATGGTTTTAGTTGTTGCTGGATGATGTTGATACCAAGTCAAGGACTTTTCAGTTTCTCAGACCCTGCCAGCGAGAGGGCTGGAGGGGCACAAGAAACTGGGAGGGGACACAGCTAGGACAGCTGACCCAAACTAGCCAAAGGGATATTCCATACCATGGGATGTCATGCTGAGTATATAAACTGGGATGTTGCCGGGGCCTGGGATTGTTGCTCAGGGACTGGCTGGGCATGGCTCAGGGGGTGGTGAGCAGTTGTATTGTGCTTCATTTGTTTTCTCTTCTCCTTTCCCTTTGGATTTCATTCCTCTCCCCTTCTCCCTCCTTTTCATTATAACTGTTACTGATTTTTTTATTTATTATTTTATTTTATTTTGGTTATTATCCTTTCTGATTCTTCTGCCCGTCTCTCCGAGGTGGAGGTGGATGGGGGTTGGGGTGGAGTGAATGAAGAGCTGTGTGGTACTTAGTTACCAGCTGGAGTTAAACCACAACAAACTGACAAAAGCGCAAAAAAAACTTACTCTTTTTCTAAACTTAAGTTGTTATATACTGTATGCTGGAATTTATTTTCTCCCAAAGAAATCAGTGATAATATTCACTGAAAGAAGATCCTGACTTGGAACAAGGCTTTCTCCTAACACTCAAACTATCCCTAATTGTTTCAGAATTGGTGTACATGAAGTATGAGAATGCAACACAGTATATTGAATAATTTGATTGAAGACTAAACTATATAACCATTATATACCCCAACAAACTTTAAAAAAAGGAAAAAAAGCAATAAAAGGTAGATATGCCTGGTTACCAATGGGAGATGTCTTTCACAAAATATCTACTTCATATTTGATTTTTCAGTACTGATCTTGAATGGAGTTCAACAGACCTTCTTCACAAGATCCTGATAACTAAAATTCATAGTTCAGTTTGACGTTAGGGGAGAAAAGCAAATCAACTCATTTAAAAATGTTTGTTTCCTAAATTTAGATTCCCTACCTTACTCATTTCTTCCTCAGGACAGATGATCTCTCTTTCTTGTCATACAGAAACTAATAGCATTATCGCTTTTCCCATTACAAAGGTCCCTGGTCTGCATCTACTACTTCAGTTTTTACTCAAAGTGTCTAACTGATAAGCATAATCAAGCTAAACACAGAAAAATTGCTCTCAATGTGTTGCTAGTTTGTGTGGTTGCTGTTTCTGTTTAAGACCCAAACAAGAGCTGTGTGCCTGAAAGCTTGCTTCCAATACTGTCAGTTTGTCAGCCACTACGTCTCCCTACAAACTTTGTCTCAGAGCATAACAATAATGAGGTATTTTAACTTAGGAGGTGACTCCCGTAGTAAATGAAAGACAGGAAAACGTTAGTGTCTTGAAACGTGCCCAGAGCAACCACCTTTTATATAGAATGAGCCAAGTAATCCTATTTCTTTCAATTAGATTGCAAAAGAAAGATAAACAGGGAATGAGTAAATAGATTGCAGTCAGCATCACAGAAAGAATCAGGAGCAGGTCTACCGAGCCAAGTTCAAGATCCTTGGCAAAGGAGTCTCAGGACATTTCATCTACACATTAAGAAAGAAACAGTAATCATGTCACTAATGGAGTGTAGTTGGCTTCACCACTAAAGTCCTCCAGACTAAACAAAGCATTTTTCTGTCAGTACTTTTTGCAAATAGAATGCCCCTTGGCAAAGTAATTTTGCTTTCATATTTTCATTTTATCAACAATGTAAGGACATAAAAGGAGACTTACTTCATCTTACCTTACTGATGAATAGTGATGGGCAGGCAGGGGTAGGTAAAGGTATCATTACCTTCCTTTTAACACTACAAGGCCATGTTTCAGCACAGGACCTGTTACTGTCCTAGCAGTTCCTCCTCTTGTCCTTGTACTAGAAAACTGTAGTCATTTATTTTTATCCTTTTTTTCCTTTTTCCCTTTTTTTTTTTTTTGAGAAGCTTCCACACCTTGATAGTATCCTTAGTAATGTCCTTAGATTTTGTACTTCTGAAAGGCAAAAGATATCAGTGCCTGAATTGTTTAGTCACAGAGGTATCTCACTGGTGACGATTAATCTCATAATTATGAATGTTAACATAACTAAGAAAGGTTATATGCTTATTTGTACAAAGAAATTCAACTTCTCTTTCTGAGAGCTTACACCTATGAATGTGAAGTGTAGACAAGAGAAAAAAATGAAATATACTTACATGAACCATCAATTTTTTTAAATCTGCTAAACTGTTAGTGGAAGACACCTGTATTGCTTGTAATCCTTAACCTTCCATTTAAAATGCTAGCAATTTATACTTTATGCTCCTGAAATAAATAACTAGGAATAAATAAGGGGTTTTGACTTTGTAATATTTTCCTATAGTAATATGGTTCCTATAGTACAAGTGAGAAAAAGATTTTAAGTTTGTACTTTTTGATTATGTAGTTAAATGCACAAAACTGACTTTACTCTATACTACCACAGCTTGTTCTTGAATCCCAATTAACTGTTTCAGGACTGAAACAGTACAAGCTTCAACCTCTTCAAATCAGAAAAACCCTGTGACAAGCTCAACCACCACAATAAAGATTTACACTTACAAAGGACAGTCATAAACCAGATCTACCTTCACTAACTTCATCAAGACAAGGACCACAGCTGAGGAAATTACCATTTTTATGCAGGTGTTTTCCAGAGCCCTGAGGGCGTCACAGGGGCCTGACTCTCTCTGCTGATCCTTTCCTGGGGCCTCTCCCCACGCTGCCCTGCCCGTGGGCCCAAAGGTTCACTTTCAGCCCAGCCCTGGACATCATTCCCTGCTCCAGCAACGCTAGAGGATGCCAGTCTCCAGCTCTATCCATGGGTTACCTACCATGAAAGTATTTCTCATTAAGCGTTCTTTTTTAAAACATAAATATAAGGTATTGGGATGCCTATTAAGATAATTTCAGCTGCAGTAAGAGTTTGCAAACAGGAGATAGTATCATCTTTCCCTTCATCTGCTTCTTTACACTTCTTTGCCTGATGCCACTAGCCAAATGCCATCTGACTGCCCAGGGCACTGATTCATGCACCATTTCTACCCATGTGAGGAATTCTTAAAAGTAATATTTAACACAAACATAACAGATATATATGCTCAAGATGTATGACCTTTTGAGTTCATCAGCTTGTATGTAACTGTGAAAACATAATGGATTCTTTTGTGCCCAACCTCCAGCCCAGTTGTCTAATATAGTCGAGAGACCACAATACAGCTTTTCTTGTTAGACTCAAGTAGAAATTGTTTCTTTTTGAGAATGTCTTATTCTTCAGTCCTAACAATTCCTCTTTTTATTACCTTTTGGTGTGGATTGAAATACTGATGACCTGCCTAGGGTAGTGTCAGTTACGAAAGAGATGATACAGAATTCAATAGCAGTGAATGAAAAACAGATGCTTCATTCCAGCTGATGAGCACTGCAGGCTTGCAGGTCTTCTCTGCTCAGTAGTTAAACCCAGGCTGTGCAGATGTTTTTCATTCCTGGAGAAGACTAGCGTAAATCTGCTTTCTTCTTCCTCACTCAGTCCATAGCAGTCAAAAAATCCTGAAGCTTTCGTCAAACCAGGATATGCTACCATAGATTTCCATACAACAGTTAAACCATTTATAATCTGAACTACAAAAACAAATTTCCCATTTTTAATGAATATGATCAGAGTTTATGCTTCTATAATAAATTACAATCATTTGTAGTGAAGAATAGTGCATTTTGTAGTGTTATGAGTGTCCTTTTAATGTACTTGTGTCAGATATGCAGTGATTTTCTGTTTACAGGTAGACAGGACTGGAAAGAGATCTGAAGATATGTAGCATCCCTGACCGCAAAAAAGGTAATCATTATTGTACCTGACAGGTTTTGAAAATCTGTTCTTGAAGACCCCCTGTCATGGAGATCTCTGTTACAGATATAATTTGGCTCATTCTGTGCAAGTGATTTCTCTAGGCATACATTTTAAGACACTGGTATTTTACTGACAAGCCTGTTTGGAGAACCTGCAATGGCAATCCGTCACAATGCTTAACTGAAGATTCTTTGCAAAATTAAGTATTCCATGTTTATATTAAGAAGCAGGTATTATGAAATACGGTATCTTATGTGAACTATGCAACTGATTGTATTGAGTATTCACAGAATTCTCTACCTGCTCAGTACTGTAATGTTAAACGTACATGGCTTTTTCATTTTCTGCTTTTCCTTTAATATTGATTTCTGTGCCTAATTCTTGTCAACAATTATTTAAAAGTTTTCTTCATTTACTTATTTCTTCATTAAAAATCATACAACCATAGAATGTTTTTCTACACACCCTAGAATCCAAGTTTAAGAGAACACCCTGAAGTTGATTTGATGCTACAGTATCTACCACAGGAACTATCACCAACACTATATGGGCACATTCTTTCTGAATCTCTTTCTAGTAACTATTTTTGCCAACTTCATATATTTGACAAACTTCAGTCTCTATACATAGTCTGAATTTATAAGGATTAAATAAAAATTCCAAAAAAGTAGTGCGGACATTGCTTCAGTAAACACCTTTGCCTTCACTGAATACTTAACAGCACACTCTGCATTCACAGGGCAGTGCATCTCTTTCCACACAGTGAATCATTCACCAGTTTCTGAGTGCTAGGGAAGTTCTATCTCATCAGTGAGACTTCTGTGATATCTATGCACAGTGGAATTGTAGAATATTTTTTTTAAAGTTAGCTTTGGCTTAATCAAAATTTATAAAATTTCATCGCTACATTTCTTTTCAGTGTAATAGTTGCAGTAAATATATAATAATATATTATATTGTATGTACTTAAAGATCACAGAAGATGTAAATGGCCGTACTTGCAATGACCCATGAAGGAACACCAATCAACCCAATGAGCTGTGAGTCAATATTGCCTTTAAATGCATTCCGGCATATCATTTTATAAAAGTTTAATATAAAGCACTAAAGCATACCATTTCTTAAATGACACTGCTGACCTATAGCAAAAGACAGAATTATTCCCAGGTGAAATTCAGGCCTCTCTTGCATGGGTTTAAAACAAAGCATTTGTGTGCATTACATTGCGGAGTCTGAGGTACTTCTAATAACAGGCTATCCTGGTTTCAGCTGGGATAGAGTTTATTTTCTTCCTAGTAGCTGGTACAGTGCTGTTTTGGATGGAGTGTGAAAGTAATGTAGATAATACAGTGATGTTTTAGTTGTTGCTGAGTAGTGCTTACCCTAAGTCAAAGACTTTTCAAGTTCCCCACGCTCTGCCAGTGAGGAGGTGCACAAGAAACCAGGAGTGATCATAGCCAGGGCAGCTGACCTGAACTAGCCAAAGGAATATTCCATACCATAGAATATCATGCTCAGTATATAAAGTAGGGGGAATCAGCCAGGGACTACAGATCGCTGCTCAGGGACTGGCTGGGCATCAGTCAGCGGGTGGTGAGCAATTGTTCTTCTTGAGTTTTATTCCTCTCTTTCTTTATCATCTCCATTATTAGTATTAATATTAGTATTATTTTATTTCAATTATTTAACTGTTCTTATCTCAACCCATGGGTTTTACCTTTTTCCCTATTATCTTCCACATCCCACTGGGGGATGGGCAGAGTAAGCAAGCAGTTGTGTGGTACTTAGTTGCTGGCTGGGGTTAAACCACAACACAGGCATAGTTTTGAAGTGCACTATGTCCTAAATTATATTCTAATGTTATCAATAATCTCATTTCCCATTGAAAATAACAAATCAAATGTTGCTATCATCTTAGATAATGACTTGGAGGTAATGCGAACACCTGGTAAGATGGGAAATAAAAATAAAAGACATCCAGTGGAAAAAAGAATAATATAAACTAAGATTAATTTGGCACAAAATGGTTTAAATTTAATTAAGATAGATTAGACATAAGACCTGGGAAATGCCAATACAAAATGATACTCAAAGTCAGAGCTGACAGTATACCCCTGACATGATGTGTCAGGTAAAAACTTCATTATGAGCTTGGTCTACACAAGTTCAAAATACATAAGATGCGCAAGTATCACACAACAGAGCGGAATGGTGTAAAGAATTTTTATTCCAGCTTAAGCCACAATCTGCACTTGGTGAAACCTTGGGTTTGGATTCACCTTCTTTGACAGTAACTGTCTAAAACCTAGGTGCTCAAACCCTTTCTAACGTCTCCAGAAAGATCTCTGAAGGGCAATTGATCCCAGCTACCTTACACATCTCCGATGGGATGAATTGTCCTCTGTATCTTCCCTTTTCTTTCAATTATTTATAAAGGAAACTTATATAACTGTCCTAAGCTAGGCACCCAACTTGTAATCAAGAAATTTAGGTGATGGTGAATCTCACTGTTGATTATCAAGAAAAGCTAAAACAGTTTGCTAGCAATAATATTAAAAGTACTGGTTTCTTAAAATAGTAAAGAACTATAAAGAGATTTTTCAAATTTGAGGTGTTTAAATCTGTCTTAAGCAGAAGGTATAATAAATAATTTCACTTTTAAAAATTATTTATACATTATATATATAAGTACAGAGTTATTTTGTCTGAAATGTTTCTTGAAGTTCACGACTATGAATTCAAATTCCTACTATCAAACCTTCTAACCCTGTCTGTCTGTCTGTCTGTTAAATAGGCAAAGCTTATACCACCGCATAGAGAGTGGCAGAGTCCATTGAAAGGGTCTGCTTATCGTTACTTCTCACTTTGTCAGACTAAAAGTAGTTGACACTGAAGTGGAAACTAAAGCAGATTTCCCTTCTGAGAATCTGCTAGAGTATGAGTATTTTTCATTAATCTGCTTATCTTTTTTCAGCCTTTTGAAAAAAGTCTTTAAATATAAAATTAGAGGAAAAAATCGCTAACAGCAGGTTACATGTTCCTGACTTCTGGAAGTAAGCTTCTGTCAAGGGCTGCATGGGCTGAACATAAGTTTTTTCCTGGCGTTGGAGATCCTAGCTTACATGGTAATAGTACCAGAGCTGTCTTGCCTCTGTTTTCAGTACTCATTCTACTGGCCTTTGAAGCAAGGAGGTGGAATAGATAGCTAGAGCAGATGCGATACCCTTGTATGATGGGAAAAATAGGAAAGGAGAACTGCTAAGAGTAATGGAGATAGAAAAGAAGCCAGTAAAACTGATTTTGGTCAAGTTAAACGTTCACAAGTTGCTAAGTGACAGAATGAAGATTGAATGAAATTAAATTTCACATTTACCTCCTTCTGGAACTAGAAATATTTAATTATATAATAAATCATATATATATATATATATATATATTTCATATATATAATCCATATAATCCACAGATCTTGCTCTGGTTTAGTGCTCTCTACCCTCCAAACGAACCTGAGATCCACCCTTTCATTGCTGAAGAGGGGCTTGCTTCTTAAGCAGGACGTTACATAGTTCAGGAGTGTGATAATTAAAAAAGTAGTAAGTTTAAATTAAGGCTACCAGAACACAGAAAGCAACTGAAGCTCCGTTTCAACAGGGTAGTTATGACCAGGATTTGTTACCTGGAAAGAGCATACATTTACCACACAGCCAGCCTCACAGAACTTTTCATTTTCTCTCCTTTCCTTAACCAATACATGGCTATCAAAAGATGAAAAAATAAGTGGTTGGCATTAAATTTGACCATCATTTCAATTCTGAAATTTTCCACCTTTTTCAAGTTTACATATATTATTTTTATGGGAATTTCATACATAAATCATTATTTCCAAATGAGACACAAACATACATTTTTAGGAAAAAAGTACTTTCAAACCTAAGGAAAAATTCTGTGCTCAAAAATTTCTCCCCAGAAAACTGATTTCTCTAATAAAAGATTTTATTTTTCTCTTCAAATAATACATTGCATATATCTATGTAGTATTCTGGTTGTGGCATTACTATTGACATGGGTAAGATTTGTGTGGCTGACTGACATATCTAGCATGAACCAAGAACTTTCAATGCCAAATACATGAGGTATTGTAATGCAAGCCCAATGTTGAACTGGCCACTATCTCGAAAAAATTCAAACTTCTTCCCTTGAATCTCTGAGGGCTACACTTATCAAAAAAAATTGCACATGCAAGGCACAGTAAATAATTACTATAGAGATTGGAACTAGCATAGTTTGAACAGTTGAAACTTGTAAGAAGGGAAGGAATTCCTTCCGTTAAGTTGGCTTACAATCTGCATAGTAGATGAAATGGGTAGGACAACACTGAACATAAGAGCAGTCTTATAAATAGTCTTATGATAGTGTGTTTTTGTTTTGTGGTCGAAAGCTTTTTATGATGTATACATTAAGTAATATTGACCTGTACAAAAATATTTATATTTTGATATATCTTTGAGCTATATAATATAACAAAGTGAAAACATTCAGATGACTTTGGGAAAATTGACATTCTTCACTTCCATTAAGTCAGTGGATGGGTCTCAGTATTTCAGTGGCTTTGTGAAATTGAAGTCTGAAAGACTGGTACATTTATTTTTATTATGCCTCTAAAGTCTGTTTTGAAATTATTAATAACTAAAGTTCTTGATGGATACAGCAGGCTGGAACCCTTCTTGCCTTTCAAATGTGCAAAACACTGATGTTCTCTGTTGGGTCTGGCTGAGATGGAGTTAATTTTCCCCATAGGAGCCCTCACAGTGCCGTCCTTGTATTGGTAGCTAGAAAGGTGGTGATAACACACCAGTGTTTGGCTGCTGCTGAGCAGCGCTTGCACAGCACCAAGGCTGTCTTCCAAAATTCCCTCCCTCAGCAGTAGGCTGGAGGTGGGCAAGATCTTGGGAAGCGACATAACCACGACAGCTGACCCAAACTGACCATGGGACATTCCATACCATATGACATCCGCTCAGCAATAAAAGCTAAGAGAAAGGAGGAGGAAGGGGAGGCATTCATTATTTACAATATTTCTCTTCAAGAGCAACTGCTACACACACTGAAGCCCTGCTTCCTGAACATCACCTATTGATGGGAAGTGGAGAATAGCATCTTTTATTTTCCTTTGCTTCTGTGTGCAACCTTTGCTTTTGCTTTATTAAACTGCCTTTATCTTGATCCATGAGTTTTTGCTTCTTTTTCTCTCAGCCCTGTCCTGCTGAAAAGGGCAGTGAAAGAGTGGCTTGGTGGGCACCTGGTGTCCAGCCAAGGTCAAACCACCATGAGTCCTCAGTTTTTCTGTTGTGGTATGTTTTATGTTGTGTTCTTGGTTGTTGGTGGTTTGGGGTTTTTTAATTATCAATATCTATTTCAGCATTAATGCTAGAAGACTGGAAGAATTAGAAGGAAGATTACAGTCTAAATTCTACTAGCTGATAGGAGAAACCAATCTGAAAGAAACATAAAATGCTCTAGAAATTTCATGCTAATTACTAGAGATTCAGAAACCACATTAGATAACATTGATGAAAGGTCTATGAAAAAGGACATATCTGTCAGATCTACAAATTTAAAGAGCATATTGATGCTTTGGCTTAGCTGTATTAGAACTGAAATTACATCATTCCTGCTTGTTACTTTATTTAAATATAGTTGAGGAATTTCATTAATAGTTTTTCTTCTTCCACTGGTATTCATATTTTCCTAGTGCAGTCTCCAGGAGTTTGTCATATAGATTACAATGTCATATTATCTGTAATTTAAAACCAGAACAGCAATGGGTACCACATAATATTTCAGTGAATGATTGTGCTTTAGTCTGTTCTGTGTAATATGATCCATTTACGAACAGCCTGAGATGTCCATTGTTTTATGAGATTATATGACGATGACAGATGTTCCTTAAATCCCTGCTCAATGAGTGAACTCCTTGTATACAAATGTTTTGTACATGTAAAATCAATACAGATTAATTTATAAACAATATAAAATATAGAGTAAATATAATGTACTGCAGTAAGCTCCTTCACCTGAGCTAGATGTAAATGGGCATGCAGGATGTTCTCTTTTCATGCAAGATGAGAACGGATTGAGAGCAGTCCTGAGGAGAAAGACAGGGGTGTTGGTGGATGGGAAGCTGACCTGGCAATGTGTATTTGCAGCCCAGAAAGCCAACCAAATCCTGGGCTGCATCAAAAGAAACATGACCAGCAGATCAAGGGAAGTGATTCTTCCCCTGTACTCCGCTCTCGAGAGACCCCAACTGGAGTACTGCATTCAGCTCTGGGGCCCCCAGCATAAGAAGGACATGGACCTCTTGGAGTGAGTCCAGAGGGCCACAAAAATGGTCAGAAGGCTGGAGCACCTCTCCTATGAAGACAGGCTGAGAGAGTTGGGGTTGTTCAGCCTGGAGAAGAGAAGGCTCCAGGGAGACCTCACAGCAGCCTTCCAGTAACTCAAGGGGGCCTACAAGAAAGCTGGGGAGGGACTTTTTACAAGAGCACGTAGTGATAGGACAAGGGGCAATGGCTTTAAACTGAAAGAGGGTAGATTTAGATTAAATATAAGGAAGATATTCTTCACTATGAAAGTGGTGAGGTACTGGAGTAGGTTGCCCAGAGAAGCTGTAGGTATTCCACCCCTGAAGGTGTTCAAGGTCAGGTTGTTTGGGGCTTTGAGCAAGGTGGTTGAGTGGAAGGTGTCTCTGCGAATGGCAGGGAGGTTGGAACTAGATGATCTTTAAGGTCCCTTCCAACTCAAACCATTCTATGTTTATATGATTCTAAAACAGTACAGAATTCATTTAGGACCATATCAGCAGATTATAATTTCAATTTGACCATATCAACTGATTTTAGCCAAAGAACAAGTTGATATAAAAGACACCAGCATAGGTTCTACTGAGATTTACATGTTGCAAAACACGTTAACATATCTAACTATATATTTGAGGGGAAAAAAGTTATTCTGTATAATAATCTTTTAAAAAAAATCTGAACAATTGCATAGAAAATCAAGGACAGTTAATTGCATTAATATCTTTGAAGAGATCCCCAAGCAGATTTTACAGCTTTCTCTCTCCTTCTTTTACAACATTCATTTCATGTGTATGACTATTTTGTTACAGATTTTCTTCTGCAAATGAAAAGCCACCAAGAAATGTAAGAAAGCAGTACCAAAGACTGCCATTTTTGTATTAAAACTGTGATTTTAAAAGTGATCAGCTATTTTATATAAACTATTTTATATAAGAAGAATATATGTATATAAATTGTCCTGTTTCATGTCTTTGTCAATGACCTGGAGAAAGTGATGGAGTGCTTGCTCATAAAGTTTGCAAATGACATCAAACTGGGACAGCTACCAGTAAATACATTCAAGGGTAAGGCTGCCACCCAGAAGGACACAGACAGGATGGGTGAATGAGTCAACAGAACCATGATGATACTCAGCAAAGTCTAGGTAGAGACAGTCGTGTGAAGAGACTGTATGGGCTCTCAATTTGAACTAAGGGTAGCATTTTTTAGCTCTTTCTGTGGTCCCTCTACAAGCAGATGTCTGTTTGATTGAGTACTGTGAAACTTTAGAACAAGCCTGAAATTATGAATATTTAAAATCATGCACATAATATGCTTCACCTCTGAAACTGTGAATTTGATTCTGCAAACATTTATATACTACAGATAATTGCACCCACTTGAAAAATCACAATTTTAATTGGTATGACTAGCCAATCATTGCTACTTCCCCACTTTCCCACTTGCATAGAAAGAGTTACTAGGGATTTATAAATTAAGAATCAGGGTTTTTCAAACAGTGCAAGGTCCATAACCATGAAGCATGCACTTCTATCTGCAGAATCTCAAATCTTACATGAGATTTAGATAGATGTTATCAAACTAAGGTTTTTTTTTTCCCCTGCTGTAACTCTTTTTTCTTTTTTTGTCTTTTTTTCTCAAATAAAAATCTTTCTTTGGCCATAGACTGGATACACTAAGTTGAAATAATGATATATTGATTGCAGACAAATGCACAATCTGAGTTGAACACAGGTGTCTTGATCTGAGTTAATTTTTTCATATTGAACCCTTTTTTTTGGTTAAAAATAAAAATTTGGTGATTTCTATGAAAAAAATACCTTTTTAATATAATTTGTGAGGCTTATGTTGGGGTATTTTTTGAAGTTTACAATTATTTTGTTCAAATCTTCGGTTACTTTATGTGGAAATAGTTTATTTTTTCGTATAGAAAAGCTGTGGTTTTATTTATCCTTAAGACTGAACATTTTTAAATTTGTGCTGTGTGAAATGCAATTACTAAATCTTTAAACAGAGATATGACCTAACACATAGCTCTAATATATAACTCCTGAAAAGAGAAATGCCAATTACTTAAACTTGGTTAAAATTACAATATTTGGGAAAACTAAACCCACTTGTTAGAACAGCATAGGTGGGGTTATTTTACCAATATTTATTTTATCAGGTAATTATTTAGATTAGCGAAAGCAAATCTCAGCAAAAACTTTTCTGTAAAAAGCAACCACAAACCACCTAAACATTGCCAGTTCTTCATGCAAAAATCTGTGCTTTAATTTTGTTGGTAATCTGATTTCCCATAAACTTTATTCATATTTCCAAGCATTTGCAGTGTCAAGGCTTAATAAATGGTAGTTAATAACTTTCTTACATGTAGGGAAGATGAAAGGACAAAATAGTCAAGAATGGAATAACAGCTGTTTAAAAATCTGAACTCGGGTCATGGAGTAGGGTTTTGTTGGTGGGTTTTCTGCTCTTTCTAGTGGCTTGTGTTTTGTTTTGCTTTGTTATTAATTTTTTTATTGCATTGCCTTCTCTTTTTTTATTGTCTGTTTTCCAGTTTAGAGGCAAAATGTGTGAACATTATTCATGTAAACAGTCTTATTGAAAGCAAGACGGGGATTAGTGATGCATATAATTATTTGTGAACAATTGTAGTGTCATAGTATTCAATGAGAAAAATCACAGGAGTGAGCTATACTCTTACAAGTTTTATAAAACAGCTGGTAGCTTTTTGTACAACCAACATAGGAAATTAATTAAGTCACTATTACATAATTTCTCAAAGTTTCATTTTCTTGCTTTATAACTTAGGATGGAATTGTTTTTTAAAAGTTCTTAAATCACAGAATCATAGAATCATAGAATTATTTAGGTTGGAAAAGACCTTTAAGACCATTGAGTCCAATCATTGACCTAGAACTGCCAAGTCCACCGCTGAACCATGCCTCTAAGCACCACATCTACATGTCATTTTACTACCTCCAATGATGGTGAATCCACCACTGCCCTGGGCAGCCTGTTGCAATGCTTGACAACCCTTTTAGTGAAGAAATTTTTCCTAATATCCAATCCAAACCTCTCCTGGTGCAATCTGAGGCCATTTCCTCTTGTCCTGTCACTTCTTACTTGGGAGAAGAGACAGACACCCACCTCGCTACAGCCTCCTTTCAGATAGTTGTAGAGAGCATTAAGGTCTCCTGTTTAGCCTCCTTTTCTCCAGACTAAACAACCCCAGTTCCCTCAGCCACTCCTCATAAGGCTTGTGCTCCAGACTCTTCACCAATTTCGTTGATCTTCTTTGGACACGCTCCAGCACCTCAATGGAACATACAAAGGCTATTTATGAATAATTTGAGTGTTAAAATCAGTACCTCAACAGATCTTGTTGGGATTTCACTACAGGGCATCTCAGTTTAAAGTTTTGTATCTGCCAACCTCATTGCTCCCTTCCTGACTAACAACAGATTAAAGCTTATATTCTGATCTCTTGCTACGTCTGCTTCTCAGCAGCATGTCACAAGCCATGTGCCTCGTTTCTTTCAGGCACTCTCAGCAAGGAATGACGCATGTCTAAACAATGAAGCCAATTATCTGAATTGTTCTATCTCTTCTGGCACTGGAAAAACCAGTTTTTACTTTAATCTCCAAAGCTCAGTGCTTGGGAAAATGTAATTTCTGCACAGACAGGAGAAAGAAATTGCATGTTGGTGTTTAGAACTGGAAACTTGGAGGCACTAACGAAGATAAAGGAGACATTGGGTAGAAAGAAAAACTGAGGATGTCTTTTTGTAGCAAAGGAGGGCAGTGAAGATGGCGATCCGCTAAGGCACAACCCCAGACCCATGGGTAGCAGCCAGGGCCCTGAGTCTGGGCGCACACTACAAGGTCGCGGCTACTTATTGCATTGCTGGCAGAGACAGGGGGGTGTGGGGGCTCAGCAGGGCGAGATGCACAGCACATGAGTAGCTACAGCACAATGCTTTATGGGAATGCTGACATTTACTTCAGGTGATACAGTTACTAGATAACTGTATACTTTAAAGACCATTAATCTGCTTTTAGACAACTTAGTCCTAAGGATCCTGTTACTATACCTGAGAAGCAAACTCTCAGCACAAAATTATATACACTCAAATATACACTGACTTTCAGAAATAAAATTGAAAGTCTTGTGCTTGATTATATTTGTTGCTTCTATTACGAGGTAAATGCTATGACTTTCGGCTGCTTAAGAAAACAGAATTACACCAGAAGGCAGTGATATTGGTTGTCATGTAAATAATATGTATCAAACCATCAGGGGCCAGTAAAACTGAGACTGATACTTTCAGCCTGGGAGTTAAGTTCTTGCATTGCAAGGCGTTTTTAAAAAGTCACACAGAGTAAGTCTTGAAAGGAAGATCAACCATCTTTCTCCCAAATGCACAATGCTGACATCCTCTAAAAACTTAAGAGCAAAAATCCATTGAAAACCGTAAGGGTATTCATAAAAAATCAGGTAGACCTTTTAAAATTCCAACTTTACTTTCTGTTTTCCTGTTCTTCAAGAGGACTGTAAGGAGCTTCTGATCTACCCATATTTACCTGTAACATGTACATGAGAATATCGTGTAGAAAAATTTCAGCAGCATTAGTAAAATTCAACATGGAGAGCAAAAAAAGATTTCCTTTATGAGCGTTCTAGGCCACAAGATAGATCACTGGTATGCATCAAACCACTGAAATGGAAAATATTTGCAGTCCATTTCATTGCTGAGACAGAGTTGTTATTCATGCAATCAGTAATATTGCACCCTTCTTCTACAGGCAATGAACCCCAGCTAGGGATTAATTGGGCTTTAAATTTTTTTATTCAGTGTAATTTATTTTTTCTCTGCTTTTTTTCAGAAAATAAATGTAGAGTACTTCTCAGTGATGGGAATTTTGTCATCTAATGCAAGTACTGATACATTATTTGACAGTGAATTCTAATTTTGCTTTCAGTTTATAAACAAAATAATTCATTTATCTGATAGGGTTTTCTGGATTAAAATCTCCCTCTAGAACAGTTCTTTGTGTTACAAAATGTCTATGCGTTTTACTTACATGCTACAGTCAAAAACTGTAGTTTAAAACTCATTTTAACACATAATTATTTGAGATCCATAACAATGCTTTATTTAAAAGAAAATCAGTCAACATTTATCTGGCATTTTTAATGAAATAAAGTTTATCTACGCTGAAAGAAGCTTAGATAAGTAATAACAAATAAGCTGAAAATGCAAGCCTTTTTCTACTTTGCCTATGCAGTTTATCACTGAAGAAAAAGTCGCTATTCCATGTATGCATCAAGCTTCACTGAAAAATGATATTCATCTACTTTGGAAGACCCAGAAATATGTTTAATACATAGTTGATAATATCTAAAATTATGAAGGCTATTAGTTTGTACTGAAGTCATGGAACTCACTGTTTGCTGCAAGAGTCACATTCTGAGCACAAAGACTGGAATATAGTGTCAAAGAGTAAGAGTCTGCTTTTTAAGAGCATTATCTCTCCTCTCCTTTTTCCTTACATATATTCGGTCTGCAACACATTTTATAAAGAACTCCTAGACGATACATGCCAAAATCCAAAATTCATATTGAATTACCACGTTTAAGCTGCCTCTAGGCCAAAACTGCTCCTTATTGAGAAAGTAGAAAAACTATTCTCTTGAACTTTACAGCTAAGGCTCAAGATGGATTATTAGTATTTTATTTTCTGGTAGCATCTTTGAGCTCTGAAATCAGATCCTACCTTTCCTCAAGGCACAATGGCCAATAAGCTATGATCATTTGATTTTGTTTGGTAGTGACTTAAGAATGACAGAATGGTCATCTGTATAGTACTGTAGCTGCAAGTGATTTAATGTTAAAATTAGCTTAGGCTTGAGATACCCTTTTGTTTTTCTGGAAAATAGGTGACATTCTTTCGACTGTGAGAAACTTGCTATAGTACTTTCTTTAGAGGACAAAACATAATTACATACTTGTACAATTAGGCATGACTACATGTTATGAAGAACCTTAAAAAAATGTTGTAAACAGCTAAAGATCTTCATTTTGGACAGCGGATCTATGAAACACTACAACTCAAATATAAAATAAGTATACTTCTTATAAAGCTGATACTTCTGATATTTAATTAAACATTGGTCAGATGATCGAGCAATCTGGTGTAACCAGAGCTTTAACCACAAAAGAATACCTCAGCTTTGATAACTACAAATTGTAGATCCTCACAACCACAGCTTATTTGCCACCTATTCCTGAAGACTCACGAGATAAATAGATGTCTTCTCCTTTTCCCAATGTTAAACTTCCCTCATGCCAAAATTTTCTATCTTGATATGCTACAAGGGCTTCAGTCTTTAAATTAGTCAGTCCATGGTATAGTTTATATTTAAACTTTGCCAATATAAACAGGGTAGGTATGATGTCCCCTTCAAATAACTCCTCACTGGCTGTAACTAAGTGAGAATATGATTAATTTAACTAAATTAAACATAGTTCAGGCCAAAGTTTAATTTTCTCTAGTGTCTGAAGAGATTGGAGACCTTATCTATCATCTGACAGCATCCTATCTCTCAAACACACTGTAGACTCTAGTTGAACAAAAATTCTAGAAATTTCATATCTTTGGAAATACTGTAGTGAGAGGGAAAGGACTTTTTTAAGAAAGTACTTTGGAGCTTTAGCAAGGTGTATTCTGAGAACCAGTTGTGTGTTGTGGGCCTGTCAACACTTCTGAGTAAAATGTAATTATGTAATTACTTAAAAACATTAATTGTCGTTAGCTAATTTAAAGACACTTCCAGGTGTCATATTTACTAGTGGACAGGGGTTTTTGGATCTCTCAGTGGTTGCTCTTTTTTTCAATCCCATGCTCATTTCTAGGCAGGGATCGCCTAGGAGGCATTGTACTCGAAACATACTTAATACAGTAAAGCAAATTTTCCAGGGAAGTAAATTTTCACTCTGAGACCAAATGTTGAAATTTTATGATGCTTAGAGTATTGATACCAGTCTCTTCTGTTTTTATGATTTGAAGGGGTATCAGGAAGTTTGCAAAAAAGATGACATTCTGTTGCACTGAATACTGTATAAAAATGTCAATTAACTATGAAAAGGGTAGAATTTGAATTTCTATGAGAAGTAACAGAATCTTGTATATATAATTTTTTTAAAGTTTGTGGTCCTTACTATTTAGATTGGAAATTTTTCTTTAATAACTTATAGTTGGTATCACCAACAAGCATGGCCAAATACATGGATATTTAAAGTGACAGTCTGATCTCCAGTTTGACCACAAAGTTATACTTTCTGTAACAAAACATGAAGGTTTAATTCAGTGGCAAGCAATGGAGTTTTTAAATATCATGTAAACAGTCTCTTCAGGGAGTTTTGAATAGTATCCAGAATAACCACAAATGAAGATCTCTACATTTAAATGATTCATCATGGAGTTGAGAGTGGAGCTAACAGAGGAAAACTCTTACTTACTGACATTTAAAGAACACTGACTTCTCTCCCTAAAATGAGTCATTGATAGTGGACTCAGCAAAATACAGAAAAGAAGCACAACCTGCTTTATTTGTTGGGGGGGTGTTTGTTAGATTTGTTATACGTATTAATGGTAAATTAGAGACACAGATCTGCACTGAAGGCTATGAATGTTTAAAACATTAAAATAATTGAAATATCAGGAAGTCCTTTAGGACTTCATCTTTCTTTAACAAGCCTGTTTCTCATTTGAATTTTGGAAAGCTGGATTCCTGGCCTCATGGGAATGTTCTTTAAAATGCAGGTTTGTGACTCTTCTGTTCAGAGCTGACTGACAAGATCTAATCTAATCTACCTGGATTGTTATTATTAGAAATATTTTAATTATGAGTTTATACATGATTTGGGAATTTTACCTGAAATAGCGTTGAAAAACAAAATCTCAACTATGAAGCATTTGCTGGCTTTATTATTAATAAGTTAATTTTCTAGCCATTCAAGTACAGTTCAAAAACATGGTTGAATCTAAGGCTTTTATGTTAAAATTTCCTCCCCAAAGTAATTTACAAACTCTCTCTCTCTTCATACCTGTTCATTTAACCACAATCAGATACGTGTACTTGAACATATACAGGTGTTGGTATAAGGAATAAAAGTACCTAATAAAGAAATGTAGAAATTACTTAAATGGAAAAAGTATCTGCTTGACAATTCAATCTACTTCAAAGGTCCTGATCCTACAATGATCTTTATGCGTTTATCAGCAATTTCTGCATGACACTGAATTGAAGTTAATCAAATTGCATATCAACAAGATTGCCAATCCCAGCATAATCATACCATGTTCATTTAAAATAACATAGAGAACAGAATACTACATACAACTATAATAACTAGGATAATTTAACTATCTTAAACAGAAATATCAATTAAATTTAAATTAGGTGTATAAAATTAAATCACATTTCTATACAACAAATCATTCTGAAAAAAAATAATGAAACAGACCAAAAATTGTAACTAGTTATACGGTTGTAATATTATTGAATAATTTTTAGTTTTTTAATGATTTAATTGTTATTTTTCACCAGTCTAAGTAGCACTTTCAATGTTGGGTCAGGAAGGATTTTTTGAAAGATGAGAGATCTGGCTTTGCAATAGCTTTTAAAACAGGCTGGTGCTTTGAAGCATTTTCTCTATAATATTAATCACTGCTGTGCTTGTAGTATGATGAAAGTAAGCCTCTGTCATCTTATTGTTTTTTATCTTACAGAGGCGTAAGGGGAAACTTTGGCATAAAAGAAGTGTAAAAAGGTACAGTAGAAATAAACTTTTGTTCTTAACAATTTTGAAGAGAACTACCACTTCATCCAGCAGTTTTAGAGGAAAAAAACTACAACGGGTTAAAGAAATGTTTGCCCAAAACCGAAAAGACAGATGGAAAGCATTGTTTCAGTTTCAGGGAGAAGAGCAGGGGAAGGTTACTGGATATGGGAAAACAGACATGGTTAGTCAGTGATTTTTATGAGCTGCTTTTTTAAACTTCCCCACTCTTATTTCATGAAATGGAATATTCTCTTCCCTTAGGGCTGAAAGCATTTTAGATTTGTTGATGTTCTGCCTTTAACTTTGCAGTTAAAACCAACGTTGTTTGAGTGGTAATGTATTTCTATTTAAAAGAAAATTGCAGTAAAAAGTTGATTCTGGACTGCTTATATGTAATCCAGTCACTTTGTAATTGTTTCTATAGGCAATATAACCATAGGCAAGTTGTCAGTATTTATGTTAAAGATACAAATCTTGGTCCTAAGGAATTTTTTCATCAAGATAAACAATAGCCTGGAGAAAAAAGCAAGAGAAGGAAACCATATTTCTCAAGTATCAATAAAAATGGAAAGGTAAAATCCAGTACAAAGAGCCATAAGGCACCTGCAGTTGGCACTTACTATGAAATTAACAGATATTGTGCATACTCATACACCCACACACGCTTAAACACACTTGCATATATATTAAAGTTTGTCTACCTTACAGTAGGAGAGCTTTAAAAGCAGAAATATATGAAAACACTAGTGCAATAAAACTTGATTAAGCTGTTTAAAATCCGGTTCTTGAAATCTGTTCAATTAACTTCTTCAGTATCACCCCTGAGGTTTGCCTTAAACCTATCTGTTTGGTAGAATACTGAAAAGATACATGTATTGTTTTTTTCCAGATTTGTTACAGTTCAGTCACAGTTCAATACCTCTGGTTTAAGGAATAGCCATACATCAAATCAAGATAATTGCCATACATCAAATCAAGATAATTGCAAATAAGCAATGTTTCTAGTTAAAAACAAAGCAAAGCCTAACCTATTTACCCGTTATGTCAATTGAAATGTTTGCAGTCTCTTCAATGAGCAGTGGAAATAGGCATATTTCCTATCACGTTGGAGGAATAAAATTTAATTCTGGTTGCTTGATGTAGAAATAGATGTTCAGCTTTGCTGAGTGCAAAATTTGGATAAGTCACAATAACACAGAGTGAATTTGTAATTATAATTCTTAAATATCATAAGTCAATATTTGCCCATCAACACAGAAACCCCACAGCTGAACAATTATTTTGAGATTCTTGAATTAGAGTTGCATTAGACTCCTTTTCTTCAATCTCTGCTTCTGCTGCTTGCAAAATTTCAAACAGTAGATTCATATTTCGAATGGTAGTGTTTCTAAAATGTTTATATTGTGATTTCTTTTATTTTCATTATTAAAAAATGAATAAAGTATAGGTGCATGTTGTCACAATAGAATTAATCCTGGAATTAATGAACAAATGTTAGCCTGCATGTTCCAAGTATAATAAGAGACTGTGACATACTGAAAATTCATAAAGATTCTATGTTTCCTACACAAGAAAAAGGAATCTAGTATAGCTTGTCCAAAATCCAAAGAAACAGCAGTATCCCAGTAGAATCAAATTAAGTGATTATTGATATTAGCAGAACATGCACCATGCTGACTGAAATTCCAGTAAGGAAGGAACAGTTTCAACACCGTTATGAAAGATAGTGGAATAAAATATTACGATTCATCACTCTACTCAGAAGTAAAGCTGCAGAAATATATTGTATATTCATTCATTGGTTACAGATCATGGAAGTGGGATCCTCTCCTTTGTGCAAATTCAGTTTACCACTTTTTTTTTGGTCGTTTTCTTCCCCTCCAGGAGAGAGGAGATGAGTAAAAAGATCCATCATCTTATGAAACTCCTCTCTCTGGAGACCACAATGTCTTCATTGCCTTCTTCGAATTATTTAGAGAGCTAGCATTAAAAAAAAAAAATCAGCATGATTGAGAAATGAGCACAGTATTCCTCTAAGTTTCAAGACCCAGGCCTCTCTTCAACATCGGCACCACTCAGGCTTCATAATGGTAAAATGTATATACATGAAATCTCATTCTTCAGCCTAGCAAAAGAGCATCAAAAAAGTACATCCTTGACCTAACAAAGACTTTTAAATTTGCCATCTTAAATAGCTAACCTTGCCAATCCTTAAGTAGCCAACTGAAAGAAAAAGGGTACATCAAGCTTAGGAGTTCCATTCAGAATGGAGTACACATGATAGGTGATATTTCTCTTACCTATATTAACTATCCAGCATTACAGATATGCCTTGAACTATTCATCTTGACTTCCTCTGTACTCAGTGAAATGAGACAGGTCCCTCAAAACAAGTTGCCACACTGTGGTGGGTTTATGCTGGCTGAATGCTAGGTGTCTACCAAAGCTGCTCTGTCACCCCCCTTCCTCAGCTGGGCAGGGGAGAGAAAAGTATAATGAAAAGCTCATGGGTCAAGATAAGGACAGGGAGAGATCATTCACCAGTTACTGTCACGAGCAAAAGAGACTTGACTTGGGGGGAAAATTAATATAATATATTACCAATCAAATCAGAGTAGGATAATAAGAAATAAACCTAAATCTTAGAAAACACCTTCCCACCACACCTCCATTCTTCACGGGCTTAACTTCATATCCAATTTTTCTCTACCTCCTCCCTTCCAGCAGTGCAGGGAGACAGGGGATGAGGGTTGCACTCAGTTCATCATATGTTGTCTCTGTTGCTCCTTCCTCCACAGGGGGAGGACTCTTCACACTTTCCCTGCTCTGGCGTAGTGTCTTTCCCACAGGAGACAGTCCTACATGAACTTCTCCAGTGTTAGTCGTTCCCTGTAGCCTTCCATGAAGTCTACCGTTCTTCATGAACTGCTCCAGCATGGGTCCTTTCACAGGGTGCAGTCCTTCAAGACCAGCCTGCTCCAGCATGGGTCCCCCACAGAGTCACAAGTCCTGCCAGCAAACCTGCTCCAGCGTGGGTTTCTCTTTCCATGGGTTTACAGGTCCTGCCAGGAGCCTGTTTCAGAGTGGGCTTCCCACGAAGTCACCACCTCCATCACACGCATCCACCTGTTCCAGCGTGGGTTCCTGCACTGCCTGCAGGTGGATACCTGTTCCACTATTAACCTCCCATGGGCTTCAGGAGAACAGCCTGCCTCATCATGGTCTTCACCATGGGCTGCAGGGGAATCTGCTCTGGCATCTGGAGCACCTCCTGCCCCTCCTTCTTCACTGACCTTGGTGTCTGCAGAGTTGTTTCTCTCACATATTCTCATGCTTCTCCTCTGGCTGCTGCTGCCCCACGGTTTGTTTGTCTGCTTCTTAAATACGTTATCACAGAGGGGCCACCACTATCACTGACTGGCTCAGCCTTGGCCAGCAGTGGCTCCATCTTGGAGCCAGCTGGCATTGGCTCTATCAGATGTAGTAGAACTTTCTCACAGAAGTCACCTCTGTAGCTCCACCCATTGCCAAAAGCTTGCCACACAAACCAAATACACCCTCTTATATTTGGATTAAAATAATTTTTCATTAAGGTCCCTTTCTCCATTAACCTTACAAAAAACTCAGTGTCTAATTTAGACTATCATCTAAATTTCTGATATTCAGAAAAACTTAAATCCTTCCTCCTGTCTGGTTAATATCTAATTACTACGTATTATAAAATGTCTAGGCAGATCTGGAAACAGGTACCAGAATCTCCTCCCATGTGAGCATCCCAGCCTTTAGAATAAGCTTGTGCTTTCTTTATCTTACATTTTGGTTGCAAACTTGACTTAATTCCTAGGAAACAACCATGCAAAAGGATAAATCCCTCTTGTCTAACGTGTGTGTATGTATATACACACACATTTATTTAGTAAAAGTGATTATAGAATAGAGAATTCATCATTACCAGAAAATCTGAAACACCAGGCCTAGACAAAGTTATCTAGGAAAATCTGTTGTCCAAAATTACGTTAACCAAGTGGAGAAATATAATACCTTCCAAAGTTAGGCTGAACTGTAAATCAGGCTTTGTGGCCAAAAAACCCTCACTGAAGTTAGGCATTTCAATGGTTCTTGGGTAACTCTGACAAGCAACAGTTATTGGCACAGTTTTAAGTGTTAATATTTCCAAAATATTATATAATATTTTATAGTTGGCAGCTCTCAACATCAGTAACTGTTGAGTATCATCAGCCTTAGAAATGAAAATAGATTTTTCTGGTTCAGGATATACTGGCAAGAAAATGACCAATCTGTTTTCAATGAGTACTATTTCTGTGTTAATTAAAACAAATAGTTAACAGCACACGACGGGAACACAAATATAAAAGCATTTACTTTTTTCCAGCTTTATATTTCCCACTTCAGAACTCTGACTGATTTGTTGGGATACTAGTCAAAAGTTACCATACACTTCTATGAAAGGTTTTGTTTGGAATTGCCATTAAAAGCTCTTCATATGACACCACGGACCTGTGCTTCTGTAAATACGTGCTGGCTATTTCCCAGAATAAAATATGTTTAAGATACTTAATGACACTAGTCTCAGCAAATAAACTTTATAACTTTATGCAGAGTTTACATGTGAGTTCATTATATAATGAAAGTAAGTCCTAAACAGGACAAACTAAGGTTCAAAATTAATAGGATTAAATGTCAAAAAGATTAGAGAATGATCACTGAAATCTATGCTCGGAACACTGTATGACAAATTTAGCTTAAGATGGATTCATAAATGAAATAAATTAATTATATGAAAATCAAATAATTTAGATCTTAAGAACAAGAAGCCAAGATCCATCAGTCATACGTCAGAGCTAACTGGGTAGTTCCAAATAGTCAGACTCATTATTAGTATCAGGTCCAAGAATACGGTGAATAAAAAATATTGCAACAAAAAGGGGAATGGTAATACAGTCTCTAGCACTTCAAATTGTTGAAGTTCATGAAATGCCTTCTACTAAACAGTCTGAAGGTTACCTGCAGTCATTTGTAAGCAGCCTGATCTAATTCTTATTAACTTCACTGATATTATCCCCTCATAATTTAATGGTATGCAGATTTAACCCTAAATTCTTAGTAAAAACTGTATATAAATGGACTTTACACAGAATATGTTGCTTCAGAACTGTTGTGTTTCAATTTTGAGTGTAAAGTTTACTTTCATTTATAAACTATTTTCTAAATCGTAGTTGGAAGCCTAGCTGTAAACTAATGTGACAAATTTGTGAACTCTTGAAAGACATGAAAGGAAAAAGAATCTGGAGACAAAAATATTTTCCTGATTTAAAAAAGAAAAAAATAATCATGCTTTGTTTTCCTTCTGATTTGATTGAAGGGAACATCTAGGGATAGATTGTGGGCTCTCACAAAAGACTGAATCAGAAGTTTTCAATACTTTTTTCCTCATAATATGTCCAACAAAATAAGCATATGTTTTAAAGGTTTCTAAGCTTCATACAGAGTGAGAACAGTAATAAAGCAACTGAAAAGCTTGTAAGATTTTGTAAGTTTAAATGAGCAATAAAAACATTATTAGTGAGATATGTTTACTCAATTCTTCACCTTTACATAGTTCAGTATCTCCTTCTGCATGACAGCTAGAAGGTAGCCTCATTACTACTGTCCTGCTCTTTTTCCCAAACACTATATTCTTTCAACATGGTCCCCTTAAGAGTTTCCAACAACATATGAGAATGAATTCTGCATTTCAAACATGCTGAAGGAAACAAATCTTTGGAGAAGCTTTCACCAGAAACTTTCTACATTACCTTCTACTCACATGAACTCCCTTAATACCTACTGCAACAGCTGACCTTCAGAAAACGCTATTATAATAAAGCTGGGCAGGGCAGGTGGGAAGAAGCTTTTTCAGGCAGTGACTTGTCTGGAAGATCTTTAGCTAGCATTTAGTTATCAGGTCCAGGGTGAATGTCTGATTCAGAGGAAGTGAGAGAAAATTGTTCTTTCATTGGTAATTGTTTAATGTGGTAGAAACAGCATTTAGTTACTATTTCATGTCAGTCAGATCTTCAACGTTGCAGGTATTTTACCCTACTCAACAGACTAGTCAGTATTTTGAATTGCCTATGAGTATTTCAGTAATGTGCCTTAGACCATCATGAAGATAAATGAACTGTAGCAGAACTGGCTCACATAGAACAAGACACAATACGGTTACATGAATACGGTTCTGTGTTTGGCCAAATATCCATGCCTACAGTTAAAGAATAAAACTAGTTAACCAAACACTATCCTGAATTGTGTTTCCTAATTTCTTGTGCTAATGTCTTTCTGCATGATTCTGCATGCATTGTGTGACAGAGGAGTTTGAGCGCTTGTTGCATGTGATAGAAACAATTGCTCTCATGTTTTATTTTATAGAGATATTAGTGCTAGGTGCATTGGCAACAAAACAATCTGGCAAAAAGAGGTGTGCCATAGTGTCCTCCTGTTTGGGTCGGTTTGGAATTCTCCAAATAAAAGTAAGAAATCTAGACGTGGAAGTCCAAAATACTAGAAATTCAAATTTCTGAGATAGAACTATCTTGTTCTTCTAGCATTAACAGCATCACCAAAAAACAATGACAACAACAACAAAAACCAAAAAAAGAGGAGGATAATCTCTGACAAAATAGAAGATCTGCCTGTTTTAAACTTACATAAGAACCCTGAATAAATTTGGACATTCAGAAACAACTGAAACAAAAACTGAGACAATGTCGGTGACAAATGTGTCCTAGGAGTTAAACTACACACAAAGACCCTTCCAAATGGTCCATGGATCATTTCCAATTTCAAGCTTATCAGGCTTCCCACTATTGATGCATTTTCCTAAAGGCTGGCTAAGCTTATACTCAAAGCTAATGAGTACCTGCCACAGTTTCAAGATGCTCTGGAACTCCTGGCTAACTCTCACACAGCAATGGTCCTGGCCAACATTTTCTATCACTCTGGAAAAGTGGTAGGGTCAGTCCTCAACCTTTTATATGGTGATCCAGACTTTCATCACCTATTATATAAAGACACCTCATTATAACACTTTCCATGTTTAGGATACACCAGTTTCTATACACACAATACCTGTCTGGTTGTTTTCTGCCTCCAGGATCCAGCATCCTGGGCCTTGTCTGTGAGCTCTGCCAGTGTCCGGGCCCTCAAAACAACCACTTGAGTTTAAATGTGAAAACAACAGTCTATGGCCTCCTGGCAACTTTTCTCGCAGAATCATGCAAAAAATTGGAAAGGAGCTCTGAAGTTCACATAGTACAACATCCTGCTCAAAGCAGACTGACTTCAATGTTAGATCAGGTTGCTCAGGGGCTTATTCAGGCAAGTTTTGAAAAATTCCCAGCATAGGGATTGCATAATCTCTTGGGTTTATGTCTTGGTTATGTCTTCGTTATCATTTGAAGACAATGAAACATTAAAAGTTTAAAATTGACCAGCAGAGGAAAACATTTTTGGAAACTGTCCAATGATAGATCAAGCTCTTTCAGGAACGGTAAGGACTATGATAATTTTTGAAACTGCAATTTAAGGAAGACATGTTTTATTCTCTGGTCTCTTATATGAACCCATAGCAAAAAAAAAAAAAAAAAAAAAATTGAAAACAAAAAACCAAAAAAAAAAGATAAACA
>JAVJGI010000062.1:14781315-14799294 GCA_035590275.1 Ibycter americanus
AAATTGTAGTTCTGACTTCTAAACTCTTTTGAGTTGGGTTCATTTCTCCTGCTGGTTTACTTTTAAACCAGCACAGCGGGTCACCTTGTCATAGAAGGAGATCAGGTGTCAAGCAGGACCTGCCTTTCATAAAGCCATGCTGGCTGGGCCTGACTGCCTGGTTGTCCTGTACATGCCACATCATATCGTTCAAGAAGACCTGCTCCATAACCTTCCCTGGCACCAAGATCAGGCTGACAGGTCTGTAGTTCCCTGGATCCTCCTTCCAGCCCTTTTTGTAGATGGGCATCACATTTGATAACTTCCAGTCAACTGGGTCCTCCCCGGTTAGCTAGGACTGCTGGTAAATGATTGAAAGTGTTGTGGTGAGCACTTCCACCAGCTCCCTCAGTACACTTGGGTGGATCCCATCTGGCCCCATGTACTTGTCTAAGTGGTGTAGCAGGTTGCTAACCAATTCCACTTGGATTATGGGTGCTTCATTCTGCTCCCTGTCCCTGTCTTCCAGCTCAGTGGGCTGGGTACCCTAAGAACCACAGGTCTTACCATTAAAGACTGAGGCAAAGAAGGCATTAAGTACCTCAGACTTTTTCTCATCCTTTGTCACTACGTTTCCTCCTGCACCCAATAAGGGATGAAGATTCTCCTTAGCCCTCCTTTTGTTGCTAATGTATTTATAGAAACACTTTTTATTGTTCTCTGTGGCAGTAACTAGATTAAGTTCTAGTTGGGCTTTGGCCGTTCTAGTTTTTGTCCCTGCATAACCTCACAACATCCTTGTAGTCCTCCTGAGTTGCCTGTCCCTTCTTCCAAAGTTCATAAACTATGTTTTATTCCTGAGTTCCAGCCAAAGCTCTCTGTTCAGCCAGGCCATTCTTCTTCCTCACTGGTTCATCTTTCAACGTGTGGGGATAGCCTTCTCCTGAACCTTTAACATTCCGTTTTTGAGGAATGTTTAGCCTTCCTGGACTCCTTTGCCCTTCAGCACTACCTCCCAAGGGACTCTGTCAACCAGGATCCTAAGCAGGCTAAAGTCTGCCCTCCAGAACTCCAAGGTAGCAGTTCTGCTGGCCCCCCCTCCTTATTTCTCTGAGAATCAAAAACTCTCATCATTTCCTGATCACTATGCCCAACATGGCCTCCAACCATCACATAACCCTTAAGTTCTTCTCTCTTCACAAACAACAGGTCCAGCAGGGTGCCTTCCCTACTTGACTCACTCACCAGCTCTGTCAAGAAGTTATCTTCCACACACACTCCAGGAACTTCCTAGACTGTTTCCTCTCTGCTATATTTCCAGCAGACATCTGGCAAGGTGAAGTGCCCCACATGAACAAGGGCTAGTGACTGTGAGATTTCTCCCAGTTGCTTATGGAATATATTGTCTGCCTCTTCATCCTGGCTGGGTGGTCCATAACAGACTTCCACCATGATATCTGCCTTGTTGGCCTTCCCCCTGATTCTTACCTATAAACGGTCAGCCTTTTCATCACCATCTTTAAGATCTAGACCATCAAATTACTTCCTAACATACAGGGCTATGCCACTGCCTCTCCTTCTTCACCTATCCCTTCTGAAAAGTTTATAGCTATCCATTGGAACACTCCAGTTGTGCAAATCATGCCACCATGTTTCCATGATTACAGCTATATCATAGTTTTCCTGTTGCACATGGCTTCCAGCTCCTCCTTTTTGTTGCTCATGATGTATGCATCGACGTAGATGCACTTAATTTGGGCTATTAATCCCACCACCTTTTCAGGTGATAGAAGCCTTAATTTCTATGTGACCATTCTCAGGCACTTCCATGGTTTCTAACACAATAACAACCCTTGCGTCTTTGCCGTCACCTGGATCTCCATTCCCTACTTTCATTGAGATGGCAAACCAAAGGACTTTGCTAGCACACTGTCCCTCAAACTTGGTGTGCCACCCCCAGGCTTACCTCTAGCAAGTGTGGTTTTATCCCTTTCGCACTTTGTATGTAGTTGAAAGTAAGATGCATTTATGGTTATCACTGCTTTTTGTTTATTTAGTATTCTCCAATTCTAAGGCATAGCAATGTACTTCCCAAACCTCCTTGGAAGTTATTTTACTTCGTGTTGTCAAATACTGTATCAAATCTTGACCACTGCCTATCACTGTATCAGCATCTCTTCCATGTAAGTTTTATGACAATCGTAAAGTTATTGAAACATGTTGGTGCTTCTTTGTGGAAAATATATTTAGCTTAGGTTAGAGATTATCTGCTGTCAATCTTTTAAATTTTACAGTTTTTCCTGTTACTTATCTTTTGTTTTTCATTGAATGTTGAGTAAAAGAATACATCTAAACAGAACATATTATTCTCCCACCTCTGGGTAGCAAAAACCACAGAATGATGATGTTATCTGTTATGTTTAACTATACAAATCTGCAATCCCTCTGTGTAATGTCGTTTGTTAAAATGAATGGATTCTTTGACACTGAAACAGGAGGAACATGTCTTTAAGACTGCTTGCTGAAGACCTCAGTGAGACCTAACATAGTTACTGGTCTGGTGTTGGGCAACCTCAGAGTAAGATATCTGGAAAGGGGAACAGGACTTCAGACAATCTGGAAGCACATTAGTCTTTAGGGAAACCTTGAAAATACTTCTGGTACTTCAATTGGTCATCAAGATGCCTCAGTAGGAATCACAATCTGTTCCTCTCCTGCTTCTTTGGGGTGGGGCCATTCATGATTCTGTGAATGCAAAGAATTAAGTCCTCAGGGTATTTTTCAGTGTGCTCTTCCTCATTTTATTTTGTTCATGCATATCACATTAAATTTTTTTTATTATTATTTTGAATATGTTTTCTATGTATGATATGACATCTCAAAGGTGATGTTATGTAATACTGAAAAAATCTGGGAACATTCTAAGAGGAAATCATGTATATGAAATGACCAGATTTTTTCAACAGTAGTAGGCCTCCTTAGGTCATATCTGTAACAAAGAACTTTTTTAGAAATTAGGACTTTGATAAATTAATTGGAGTTACGAGGCACAAACTGTTCTGTGGATAAGCTCATAGCCCTAAAAAAATTAGATGATGATGTCATTGAAAATACAAAAATATTTAAAACCTCTATTGTGATGTATGTGTTCACAATACTCATTTAATTAATCATTTCTGCAGTGATATACACAAGTGATCTATACAACGGTTTCACATGTCCAAATATTCTTTGTTATGTAACATTAAAAAATGCCTGATGCTCCAGACACGGTGTGACATCGTAATGCATTAAGTATTCGAATTAAGGAAGGCAGAAGGCATTTACCCACATCCTATAACATTTGTAGATCTATAACTAACTTGTGAAGAAAATCACTCATAGCATGCTTTTGCTTAAGGTATAAGGAATCCAGATTCATACAAGTGGGAAATTAGTCTTGTTTACGTTTCATGCAACTGTTTTAAGATCCAGTATCGGACCTAGGAAAAGATTCATTACACAAATTCTTTGAGTCTAGTAATACAATTATATATGTAGTACAAATCAGATAAAAGTACGTCTAACTGAAATGGATATGAAAGAAAAACCGTTAGAGTATCTGAAACAGAGAAAAAATAAAAACAATATAATCTAAAAGGAAAATAAAATTTGAGGAAAGAAACCCCAAACACCTTGTATTATGAGAGTTAACAGAGAAGTTATTTTAATAGAAAACCTTATTTTAATGTTAAATTAAAAAGTACCAACACATACAAAAACATCCACCAAAAAAAATTCTTCTACTAGTCATTTTAAATTGCTGAACAATTCTTCCTGAAATCATTTATAAAGACATATCTATGCAGAAAAAAATCCAAATTCAATTTGTCACAGTAAAACATTAAGATAAAGGAAACAAACCCAGAAAAACAGGAACAATTACAGGAACTGAAAATCTATCTATATATATATAGAAATACAAGGCAAAAATTCCATAAACATGGTAGCATTCAATGTGAGAAGGAAAGAAACAAATGAGAAACAAAGAAAGCAATTTTTGTGTTGGCTTTGCTTCAATGAAATTCAACACTCACTATGTAAATACATTATTGAAACTTAAGAATAAATTTACATGAATGAAAATATAGTAAACCCCACAACATTAAATTACTCAACAAATCCCAATTAACATAAATAGTGTATTTCACAACACCTTTGGTTCTAATAGAAAAATGAAAACAAAACTGGGAAGTTGTGTGCATTGTCAGACCTCTATATCCCCATTTCACTAGCTCGTCTTCTGTCAGTGTTTACGTTCCTGACCAACCTAGGCTGTGCAAGGGTGATTCTTTCCTGCTACAGTCACATATCCACTATTCACTCTGTTTGATTCTGCTTTCCATAAAATAAGAAAATTGCTAAAATGTTTTTTGCACACAGGCTTGAAAAAATGAATTCTTAGCTGTTATAATTTGAAACTTCCTATAACATAGCCACAGAGTTTGAAGGAAGTGAAGCATTGCTTGACATATCACTCCAAAGAGAATAGACAGGTTGGAGAACAGAAGTAATCTTAGTGTCTTATGATGTTGATTTTCTTAGCTCCAAGGAAATTAGATCCTTGGAAAAGGTGTCTGAATGACTTTCCCTGAAGTAGCTCTATAAAGCACCATAGAACACTAAGATAGGTGACCCTGCAACAAAACTTTCCTTAAAACCAAGATTCAGATCTTTTTTTAAAATAGCAAATCCTTAGCCTCATAAATATAATATATATCCCACTGGTTCCTGGCTAAGCATTCCCTCTCTATCCTTGTTTATAGGTTTTAGTCAATGAGACATGAATTTAAATATATTTCTTAAGGTAGTCTTGGTCAAGTACCTTAACAACTACTGTCCTAACAATTAGAATATTTTATACCCAGTGAATTACCTGTGAATAGTTTCTCACAAATGTAATTCTTTGTTTCTTTGACTTCAGTTCTCTAGTTCAGTTTATTATGTTTGGTACAGAAGAAATATTTAAATCCATATTTATTCCATTGGGAACAAGTCAAAAAGGATCATTAAAAAAGGGCCTGTATCAATAAGAAAATCTGGCCAGATACAGATTTGCAAGCCATGTAAAATCTGCTTTCAGGACACAGTAAGTACCCTGCTCATAGGCTCACTCCTGAACAAAGGGAGCAATCGTTCTGGATTGTTACAGGATCCTGCAGTTCTACAGGATTTTCTTTGTCAGTGAAGGAACAGGGTCAGAGTCAAGGTTATTACCGCTTTTTTGGGTCCTTCCTTTTCTCCCCACCTTTCTTCTACGTAACTTCACCATCATACAGCTATTGTTCTTAATCATTTTTTTTGAAAGGCCTGGTGGGACAGGGTGGATTAGTTGCAGAAACAGGGATGGCAATATATCCATTTTGTAGCTCTGCTAGTATATACAGATAATTTCTTATAGCTTCAGAAAAGTTTACTTGTAAGTTTTCATCCTGAGACTAGTATTCTGATTTCATAAGGACGCAATCAGCTCCCCTCCATTAGTGATATTATTAAAACCTCTTGGCATTCACCAAAAGAATCACTTCATTATGTTAAAAGGAACACATTTTCTTTATTTTGTTTGAAGAACATTGACCAGAAAAGGGAATTTTCTTTTAAGGAAAACTCCATAGAAAATGATCACAAAATCTGTTTATTGTTTTACATCAAGTAATTGGTGGTGTAGGAGAGAATTTATATACCCTTGTAATAGTTAAAATATCTTCCACTGAGTTTTGAACATTTGTTTTCTGTGTACAACCATATGCCATATGCCGTGTAATTTCACCCAAATGGCTAGTGGCCATAAATATGACATAGACAAAAAAATGACATGGAAGTAAAACCATGTAGAAAATGCTCTGCTACCTGAAAACCCAATAGTTCAAATGTTTCCTAGATAGATTTGTCATAATTATCAATGATTCATGGCTAAAAAGATGATATTTCTTACTAAAGAAGTCATAAGGAGAACCTTACCAAGAAAGATATATTGAGATTTGCTCATTCTGACCCTATCACAGAAGGTGCATTTTTCAACAATACTTTTTCAGAGCATAGTGTTGGAATTTCCAAATAATGTCTCCAATGTTTTTCTTACATAGTCACTCAACAACTACAAATTTAATAGAGTGTATAGATTTATATCCTTTAGCAAAAGCCTTTGCTGGTGTATGAAATCCCAATGATTTCATATTAATGGATACCATATCATAGATACTCAAATATCCTAAAGTAATAGAATAAAGACATCTGTAACCCTAAGTGTCCCGCATTGGAATCAGCCAACTAAAATTTTCATATATAATCTGCATGTTTAAAGATGTAACAATTTAATAAATTACTGAATTAAATGTAATTAAAGAAAAAAAAACACCCACAGCATAGAATATACTTTTAGACTAGACCAAATTCTACACAAGAAAACCTTCAACTTTTAGCAAAGCATATGAAAGAACTATTTAAAAATAGGTAGGATACCAACTTAAGGCTTATAATAAATGGAATTCAACCATGTTTTGCTCAAATTTTGATTGCAACTAGGTATGTCAATGGCACACAGAAAAAATAAAGACAAATAATAAAATAAGATAAAAATGAACAAATATGTCAACATAAACTTTCCTGTATCTAGTGTCAGTTTTTCTTCCTAGACAACAGCTTATTTGCAAAAGGTCATACAAATGTAGACTATTTTTAACCACCATCTAAATACTGTAGTAAAGTGGTGGTGTTGAGATAGGCCTTGCCAAGGATCAAGAAGAGTGGGGCTGCTCCAGGGACAAGAAGTCAGGAGCTAGGTTGTCCAGCCAGGAGCTAAAGGAGACAGGGTTCCAACAAGCTACCTGCAACATAAGTCTGATGCCCATCCAGAAGACAAGGCTGGAGGCTGGCCCTCTAAGAATGGGCAGTGCCCTCAGGACACTGGCAGGCTTATACCAGAAAGCAAAATAATATAAAGGTAAAAAGACAGATTGTTCTATAGGGATGCTTACATATAGTTAGCTACACTAAATTAAAGACAAGTAAGAGTTGGTCATGTTCATTAGGTACTCAATAAAATCTCTGTGCTATTCTTGTAAGTTTCCTCACAGATCATTGCTGCTTGATCCAGGTAACACTGCCAGATCTATCACTTCAAGCCATTTCTTTTCCTAACAAGAGTCTCTATCAAGCCATCTTAATCATGATTTCTATAGTGTTGTTTTTAACTGATGTAACTGCTATCCTGCATCCAGGAAAATATCTCCATTGAGCATTTGACACTTAAGTAATCTTTTGACTGGTATCTTACCTTATTGTCTATTTCTTCTTGTACACTTTTGTTACCAAGGTTCCACACGGAGGAGGAGATGGGTGAGCACACAAAGGATACAAAAAAATATGGAAATGGCAATGCATTAACACTACAAGGAAAAATAAAGATGATATGCATGTGTCCATGAAATGGTATCTATCACCCCACATTCACCTCTTCCATGTGTAAGAAAAAAATGATAGGTGAAGGGGAACAAACAAGGTCATTAAGCAAGATCATTCTTTTGTACAAAGACAAGTATGTGTTGTTTATCTGTTCCTTTAGATTTTGAAGTATAGCATGCTCCATTCTCCTTAGCTATCTATCAATAATTGGAGCTTGCATTTTGAAACTATCTAGTCTTTAGATGACATCCACCTGTTAATTAACTATTATCAAAACATATTTTTAGAGGACAATATGCTATATGAATCACTCAAGAAGTTGAAATTTTTACTGTTCTTCAGGACTCACTTTTCTCTTTTGATGGGCAGATTTTGGAAATTGGAAATTGTATTATTTTTGTAAGAGTAGCATCAATCAATTTATAATATTTATTCAGCTTTTGAGGGGACAATGAAATAACAATGTATACCTACAAATGATACTGAGTTAGGTCTGAAATTATAGGATAGTAAATGAAGTATTGTATTCACAGATTAAGTTTCAGCTTTTAAGGATGGGTCATTTGTGGCTATAGTGAAGTACTAGGCTTGAGCAGATACATAATTTAAAATGTAACATTGTTGTCAAACTCGATGCATTAAAACTACTTCACAGTATCAAAAATTCCATTTCCTAGCTCTTTTAATAATCTAAAGCATTTATGAAGACACTTTTAAATTTGGATCTGGAAGAGTTTGTCCAAAATATGACCTAATAATAACTTTCAAATCATTACAATTCACAGAGTTGGAAATAGGAACTACAGACTGAGTGTCATTGTTCATATTCTGCTCTCCTTGATCACTGTAAAAAACTTCAGAGGCACAGTGCTTTTATATATCTTAACCACATCAAGCCTCAATATTGAGCACTGCTTTTCTTCAGGAAAAAAATAGAACTGTTCTGTAAATATATATTTTTAAATTTAATAGAAGAAATTATTTCAAAGAATATTTAATATTTAAAAAACATGTTGTTAAAATTTTAACAGATTGACTTATTGACCTAATTTTTAAGCAAAGAAATCTGTAAAAGAAAGCAAAGCAGAAAAAAATGTTCAGCAATCTGTGATATTTTTTCTTCCAAACATTTATCAGAACAATTCATAAAGAATTGATTGTACACAATTCATAAAGAATTGATTGTACAAAGTTACGGTAGTATGTGTGTCCTTAATTGTATTTTAGAGGGGTTTTTGTTAAAAAACAACATGCAAGGTGAATTAGTCATCTGAAAAATGTGTGCATTAGAAGAAACCATCTAGGTTTTGGTGGGGTTTTTTCACATTTTGTATTTTATATATATACCTATTTATTTAAAATAAGTTATTTACCTATACTCTGGATAGATCATAAACAGTAGGAGCTGGCATAATTTTAGAGTTCAGTGGAAAATTCACCAAAAAATGTTTAGATTTTAATGGAAATCTACCACATTCCAATACCTAATGATGAGGTACACTATCAAAGAGATTTCTGAAAAATATTTCCTTTTACATAGATATATGTATGTATACATATAAGCATACATTTATGTTTGTACATGTATTTAAAGTGAATTAAATTGTATTTTCTGTTTCATTCTTTGTTCAAAGAATTTATACATATATTTCCCTTACAGTCAATCATGTTAACATAGTTGATAAGAGGAAACTTACATCTAGACATTCTAAGGTCTCATAGACTCAAACCGAAAAAAAAATAATTTTTGTGATAGGGGTCTATATTTTTTGTGGTTCCATCAGGTGTCATTTAATCTTCAAACCTGTCAGCTGTTCTCATGGAAATGTCACCTATTTTGTAAGTTCATTAGGTCTCCCAGTGTGGCTTTTGCTGAAATTATATAAACAAGAGTTGTATTTTACAAGGACATGTAAAATTTTTGGACCAGAAAAGGTCACTTGGCCTAGCAAGTCTTTACCCTTTAAATTTAGCTCTATCTCCCATCCCTGGTTTAACATTAAAGGTGAAATTCTCATTAAAACTTCGTAAAATATTTGACTTGAAATTAAAACATACAATATTGCCCTTTTCTGAAGTCTGAAAATTTCCATTAAATTTATATTTTAGAAGTGTAAAGATGTGTGTGGATAATATTGTAATCGGAACAAAAGACACCTTTTTTCCTTCAGTGACCACATTTTTTTCTCTCTCATTTATTTCTTTGTGGATTTCTTGAATATTTTGATACTTGAAATGAGATGGCCATACTTGTAAATACCCTTTTCTTGAAACTATGTATCTATACCTACAGCACATGTTTAGGGGACTATTGGAGAACCTCTGAATTTTGTATCAGTTTAACATGAGCTCAAGATTTTAAACAAAACATAACAAAAAAGCCATTATTAAGGTAAAAGCCATATTAAGATGGTGAATCAGGTTGTTGTTTAGTCAAAAATGTTGAAGCAAGTTACACTGCATGCTACTAAGCAAGATCAAGTCCTCAGGGTTGTACCACGCTTCTGGAGCATTCATTGGAGACCTTATTGTGACATATCAGTACTTAAAGGGGCTTATAAGAAAGATTTTTTACCAAAGTCTGTAGTGATAGGATAAGGGGCAACAGCTTTAAACTGAAAGAGAGTAGATTTAGGTTAGATGTAAGGAAGAAGTATTTTATGATGGGAATGGTGAGACACTGGAGCAAGTTGCCCAGAGAAGCTGAGGATGCCCCATCATTGGAAGGGTTCAGGGTCAGGTTGGATGGGGTTTTGACCATACTAATCTAAGTGGAAGATATCCCTGTCCATGGTAGGGAAGTTGAAACTGGATGATATTCAATCATCCCTTCCAACACATACTTTTCTATAATTTCATGATTCAGATGAACTTCCTCATTCCCAGAAGTTTGTTCATACCAAAACCCATAGATTGCTCCTGTCTTTATGGGAGCAGAACAGAGTCTTTTGCTCCTCCTATCCCTCATCACATACTCATCTCTAATAACTTCAAAATCAAAGACTTTCCTTCTGCAACAGAAATTCTTCAGTGGCAACTATTCAGGGACTTCTTACAGCTAACAAGCATTAGATAGTTGAAACAGAATGAAACTTTGACTTCTATCATTAACCATCTACAGAAAACAAACCCCCACTAAGCTGTACGTAACCTTCAGTCATTGAAACTCAGTAACCTTCATTTTATGTGCTCTTTTAACTGCTTCAGATTGCCAATGTGTTTTTGTGTAGCATCATCATGTCGTTAGTAAAGACTTACTGAATAGTTGCAGATACAGACTTGCAGTGCAGAAATAGGTTTAACAAGTGTTTCACATGTACCGAAAACCTTTATTTTCTGTCTTTCTGTTAGCCTTGATACATTACTGATGTATGTTATGTGTTTATTTTTAATCATGTTCTTATACTTCTGGGAACACAATGAGAGATGAAAGCTCCTGAATTTTCATGAAGTTCTGCTCCTGCACTTTTTCATTTTCTAAAGTCAATCCTGATGCTTACAACAAGATTGAGTGGATGTAGGGATCTTTTTAGATTTAGCCCTGTGTTTGGAGCTAGCATCTATGTGGCTGAAAATATATCCTTTCATTCTTAGACAGAAATTAGTTTCATGTAGGCATGCCTTTCTTTTTTTTCCTTTTCTTTCTTCTTTTTTTTTTACTCTTGTTGTCTTGAATTTGTTTATAATCCTCCTGTATACTGCACCTGGAAGCCCCTTCCTGCATACTAATAATGTCATTAAACACTACTCCAGTCAAAAGCATTCTCTCTCCAGAACTCTTTACTATTAATATTGTTGTCTTGGCTTATAAGCAGTGGTGTTCTGCTGGGCCATCACCAACTCTTACATCCTATATTTTGCAGATATCCTTGAAAATCGTGTTTCAAATGGAGGAGAAATAAACCGCACAATATCCTATTATATGGTAAGTGTAACTCAAGTGAAAAATACGGTTCTTTAATTTTGATAAAAACATTTCAAATTCATTTTCCTAACTGATTTCAATCCAATTCTAATCTTTCCCTCATAATTTTCACAAACTGACCTCACACCCACAGAAGTGCACTTTTTTTGCACAAGGAGGTTATTGATAATCCATATCACTTGGTAAGGTATGAATCATACAGTTACATTCTCTTTCTCTTCTGGAACAGGGTGGTTGCATACAAACTGAGCACTAGAAATGATCCTTTGTTGATGCTTTTGATCCTTAGACTATAGTCGGGCATTGTATCAGAGAATATTAGTTGCCCTCAGTTGAAAACCTTCCAGAGACTATGTTAATAGCAACAGAATGGACAACTAGACGCCCAGTGGTCAGGTTCATGCCCTGATTCTGTTTTACTTATGTAGATATACATTTTGAATCTAGACACTGACTTTTGACGTAATATTTCATAAGCAGTGAAAGCAATGAAGAATAGAAGAATAAGCAATATTCTGTTAGAATGAAGGAAATAGGATGGTCAAAGGCTTAAACTGGACGTGAAACAAATCAAAACACAGATGGAAACATGTATGAAGATAGCAAGATATTTAAAATAACTTGATGACTTCAGATACAAGCAAGTTACTGTTCTAGAAAATACATTTCAGAGGAAAGAAAAATTGCTGTTTTCAATATAGAATTAGAGAACCAAAATATAATGTTTGTGACATACTGGTCAGACTGGATGATTTAATAATTTCTTATGGTCTTAGGCTTTATGAATTGACAAATCTGTGAGTAAATTAAATACTTGACAAATTCACAGTAACTGTCTTATTTCAGCATACAATTATACTCTTGCAAGCCGCAGTTTTCTCAAGGGTGTGCCTTTAATGCCAAATGTATCCTATAACTGCAGAAACTTATTTTTTTATATTGTCATACTGTTGCAATTTTTTTCTTTCCAGTTTATTCTGTCCTCTGTGCATTCTTAGAACAAAAAATTGAAAGGTGTTTGAAGGCTTGTATGTGTGTGTATATAGCTACACACATGGGTAAATTCATTAGGTAGTACAAATCATTCAAAACAGATTAGCTTAAAATGTTTGAGAAACTATTTATAATGATCCAAAAGCATTACTTGCAATTTGGAAAATGCAAAACAGAATGAAGAGAAATGAAACTTCTGAAGTGTGGAATATTACAAAATCAGTTTAGTCACATAGCAACGATACTAATTTTCAGACCAGTATATTAAAACAAGCAAACATGTTCAGTTTAATTGGTCATTCCACTATAGTATGTTTTACATGTTCCCCTTGTCATTTTTAACAAAGCCAGACGTCATAACTTTCAGTATTTCCTCAAAAGAATGGGAGATAAAATCCCTTTTATTTCAAGTACTGTTACACAATGATGTGTTAACCAATCTACAAAACCAGTGTTGTTTTGTTCCAGAGTATTAGGCATTTTTGAATGTATTTGTTTTCATCTTTGCATAATCAATGAAACCAGAAATTGGAAAAAACAATTCAACTTTTTTCCTGTTGATGGGAGACACAATATTCTGATGTTTTGCCTCATGTTATTATAATTATCTCAGGGAGGCACTCCCACTCTGACTGATAAGCTATTACTGGACTGTTGCCCCCTTCAGAGGCCAAAGATGCAGAGCAGCACTTTTATCCCAATGGAATATCAAGAAGAATTTCAGAGGTAAATGCCCATCCAGCCCTATCCAGCTCCAATCTTTCATAAGCAGCAGCTAATCACTCTCACTGAGTCCTGCCTCTCAAACACTTGGGCAGTTTCTTTTGCAACACAACAGTACATCATACATACCGGCTTTCTTTAACGTGAGATCTGCTGAGAACAGGAAGGTCTCTGAAAGCTTCCGGAACACCTGGCTGTGATTTCACCAGTGTGAGCAGTAGCTTCTCCTGTGAAGGTATCTGGAGACAGAGGAATAATGATTATTTGCAGTAATCAAGTAATACAGATACAAAGAATAATTTTAAGTGAAAAAAATAGAATTATTCCAGATTCTTTACTGAAATCCAGACAAAATTTATTTTTAAGCCCAAACATGCAACTTGTTTTACATGGCAAAAGACTGGAGGAGCGGGAAGTATTGACAGAAAGATTTGGTTTTGCTTAGCTAAAACTGAAAAAAATTTTTAAGTGACTGGTTTTCTTGAGGATAACCAAAATAATTTGACATCATATTTAAACAATTTTGCTCACAAAATTTTGGGTTTTTTTTCATTTTGGAAAAAACATTTTGGCCAAGGCGTCTCATCTACCCATCTCAGTGATGTAATTTCCATCATTTGAAGCCCCAGTTTATTTTACTTTTTGAGGCATCTCATTGTCTGGAAGATTGTGTGGCTTTGTTTTGTTTTCGACACTTTTGACTGAATTTGCTTTTTTGTAGTTCTTACTTGACGTCTTATCTATAATAGTGAAACATTTACAGTTCTTATAATTTTTTCAAGTTTTTTTTTTTTTTAATCAGTATTTACTATTTCTGTGTTTAGGAAAGAATGCCAGCAAAGAATGATGATGGTGAGAAAATACTATATTGAACTAAAGCTAAGTTTTAATTCCTGCAGTTGCAAGCCTTAACTGAACAAGTTCAAAAGCTAGGAGCAAGTGAATAACAGTTTTTGGCACAGCATGAAAAAATCCAGATTTAGAAATGCTGTTGATAGATACTTTGATTGGCTAGCTTTCTGTAAATACTTCAAAACCCTTTATTATTAAACCCCTCAATAAACTTATATTCTGAATTATTTATAATATTTGTTACTTTCAAACTGCTCCATCATTTTCTCAGAAATAAGATTAGCTGTTGACTATATATAAACTGAACAAGAACCAGCAGGCACTGCTAACAATTTCTGCATTTTATTTCTGAATATTAACTTGTTTTCAACATGTCATTAAAACTTGCAAGTAACAGGCAATTAAAACACAGAAATTCTTCATAGGTAGAGCTAGCTATAAACTATATAAAAAATTATCTGTCTCCATATACTTTCTTTAAAAATACTGTAAAGAGAAAATGAGTTTTAAGTAATACTTTTTTTCCATGAAAGACTTCTTTCATAGCTAGCAAGCACCAGCATTACAATTCCTATTAGAAAAATTCATTCCCTCTCTAGCCTTTTCTACCCTAGCTTCCAGCTGCTTCCTGGGTTAATGGCCACCATGAAGTTAGCTATGTGGTGGGAGACCGAAGCAAGCTGTCATCTGAAGTACTTTTATAACACTCTACTGACACACAGTTCAAACCATTGTACATACCTGCTTACATGCTCCTTTGGATCTGTCCTCAGTTTCTAGAATGAAAATTGTTTCTACTGAAAACAAGTCCTCCCGTCTTCCTTGTGTTACCGTACCTTGTTGTTTGTTTTAGCTTGCAACTATATTGTTACTATGTATTATTGTTTGTTTCTGTATAATCACTGGAGAGAGTACTAGCCAGCCTTGTTGCGTAATTTCATGCCAAGAGGAAAAGACTCACCTAAAATTTAGGATCACTGAGGAGACTATATGGTAGCTGAGGAGACCATTGTATAGGAAACTAAGTAAACAAACATAAACAGTCCATATAAGGGAAGCAAAGTGAGGTTCAGTGTTCCGTCAGCTGTAACTATAGGATCGACTGTAGTTTCAGACCCCTACAATACCTGTAAGAAGCATGTGGGTGCTTAATTAACGTAATACCACCTATTCTGAGAAATGTAATGCATGCACGTTAGGTGCAGCAATCCCTCATTCATCCAGCACTACAGTAAAGGAATGCCTGCTTCTAAATGCTACATTGGTGTTAAGGAGTTTTCTTACTCCCAGTTTCGGTGACACTTGGAAGGGTTTGTTTTTGTTTCTCTGCATAAAACAAAAAGTTTATATATCACGACATTGAAAGTGAAGTTAGTTCTCATTCTAAGTTTGGTTTTCAACAGTCACTTCTGCATGTTCATTCAGCTTTCTTCCTTAGAGGAAATTTTTCAAATTAGAAAACATATCTACAGTTATTGCATTTTTAAAGAAAATATACTTGAAATTTACCTTTAAAGTCCCTATTAATAAATCTGAATTAAAATACTACCATAGCATTAAATTTACCACAGAAATCCCATCTTCTTTGGTCTGTTTTATTTTTTAGGCTTTTTTGCAGATGGATAATTTTTAACATTTTGAAACTGTTATTGAGTGCAGAGAAGGTTCTTTGGCCAGTTTTATTTGCTGATGTAGCTAAACAAGTGGTTCAGCTGAGGCTGAGGTATCAACCAAAAAGCACGCATTGCCCCTCATGAAGGTTAGTCAACACTGTGTACTCCATTGACACCTTGTGAGCAAAATGTTCACCTTCTAATGTGTCTCTGTATTGTTCATTATTTTATATATTTCATAAACTTTCTGGATGTGAAATGTCTATGACAATAAAACAAAATCCTCTGCCAATACCGTTCACAGGTACCTTTTGTACCTTTTAAAAGGTGCATGCACATGTGTGTGTAAAATAATGCTACTAATATGGCAGTGATCAGAGCAGCTGAGAGAATATCTGTTTGCAAAACTCATAGTAAATTGGCTTAGATTACTTAATCTTTCTTTATATTTTCTGATTCCTTTTTGTTTGGAAAATTGCAGTGATAAATAATAACTGCCTCTTGTTCTCTGTTTCTCCCCTCCTTCCCTTTCTTTGTGCATAATCAGAATATAGCACTTTTAATAAATCAAGACACAATCAGAGTGAATTAGTTCTAATCTTTTGGTGCTTTTTCTAATCCGCAGAGAAAGCAGATGGCTAGCAGTTATGGTCCTGTGGTCTGCTTTTGGCTATTCATTGGTGCAGGAGAGAGAAAGAAGGAGGAAAGTACTAGCAGCCAGGATCCCTCAAGCAAAAAGAGCTTCCAGGAGGGTGAGTCACAGCACCTGAGGGAGGCAAACAGAGTGCTCATCGTCTCTCTCATTTATTACCTGAGAGACGCTGATGGCAGATGGAGTGAGAGAACATAGCTCTCCTGCAGGGCTAGATAAGGAAGCAAGATCATTGATTGCTATGTACAAAAGCACAATAAAGACACCAGTGGAAAAACTGTCTGGAATCAAAATAAGGAAATGCATAAGACAACAACAATAGCTACAATAAAGCCGATAACAATAATAAACAACCAGCCATCACAGACCAGTGCAACTTCAACATTCCTGCTCTTTTGTCTCACAACAGGATGAAGAGCCAGTTCTAGCCTTACAAACACAAATGTTTCTGAAATATAGTCTGAGGGTTAAACTGTCTATTATCTTTAGATTAAAAGACATCACCAGCTCCCCCATCACAACTTTAACATTGCCCTCCCATTAGATTCCAGGGTATTGGAGAAAAACAGGTGTTCAACAATCTGTGGCATATGGAGTTTCTACTCTTTGGCTTTAATTTACTTCTATTCCCTTCTCTGTAAACTGCATTGTGATATACATTATCCAGTTTCCCTTCAAATAAACATGGAATAATTACAAAAAAATTCTTTTGTCTTTGTCTTTTTTCCTTTTCCCTTTTTTTTTTTTTTCCTAACTCTTGCAATATTAACACTGCGATAGATGAGTTGAATGGAAATAAATAATGCCACAACCAAAGGAAAATAGGAAGACAAGATGCCTCTGTGGAAGCTATGAGATTTTAGAAGTGATAACATTTTCGTTCAGAATCAGGAAATATGGAGTAACACATATTGGACCAAAACAGGTTTCCTCCCTTGACTGTGTGGTGCTAGTCAGCTCAAAAGGTTCTATCAGGTGTTAACACTGGGTCTGTGAATGTTCTCTTATAGCTTCTTCTTAATCTTGAGAGAAAAAAAGTATGCATATAAGGGAAAATGCACATTTTGGGAAGCCCACTGGAACGCCCAGAACAAGGAGAACATTCATTAATATATTAAGAATGATGTTTTATTCCCCACTGACATTTTTTTCCCTCGTAACAGAGTAAAACTTGTACAAGTAAAGGAAACATGAAATTCCATTTCTGTAGATAAACTATGCAGAGTATTCTGAGGGGGGTAAAATACATTGCAATTCAAGAGAAATGTTTCAATTTCACTTTGTGTCAATGCTAAGAAAGCCTGCATAAGAACTTAAGTGTTGCATGTTTCTACAGACTATCAAATGAATCTGCAGAACTCAAAAGAATGGGACTAGTTAAGGATGCAACCAGTATTCGACTTGTTGGCCTACATTTCAGCAACTCCGTGATTGTTTAAAGAAAAACACAACATATTCTGTCTGGCCTGCAAATTCTTTTGCCTAGTTTGAAACTACAAAAGATGAATATTTTGAAAGTTCAAAGCAAAACAGCCAAGCGCTTTCAGCTTGTAGGATAGTGAAAATGTAACATGTTTCTGCCTTAATTTACACATTCATTATGTTAATTCTTTGAAGTTATTTTGGGAGGAATGCCTTAGCAACCTTCACCGGAACACGCTCGGTTTCTTGTGTGCATGTATGCGTATTTGTGCATATTAGTTCAGGAAAAAAGTTGTATGTGGTTGTGCTGGTTTAAAAGTAAACCGGCAGGAGAAATGAACCCAACTCAAAAGAGTTTAGAAGTCAGAACTACAATT
>JAVJGI010000062.1:14799394-14810568 GCA_035590275.1 Ibycter americanus
CCCTCGAGTTCCGGTGGGAATGCCCGGCACCTCCCCGCCCCCCGGTAAGGGGCCTCACACTGGGCAAACTCACTCAGCGAGTCACCCGACACCCCGGTCCACTTGATGGCCCATCAGCAGACGCGCCCCCCTCATCTCTGCCCTCTCAGGCACCCAGCTCATAGCCTGAGGTGTCAGGTGTGTCCTCGGCAGCTGCTGCAAACAATGCATCAGTAACAGTTCACGATGACTGTCAGAGAGGGTATAGAATACGCAGTTCCAGTTACACCCACACAGTGATAATTTGGTCCCAGCCACTATAACTAGGACAGTGGTTTAAAATAAACTTGTCCTCATTTGGAAAACTTATTTTTTTTCATAGCTTTGTAGTTTTTGCTATTGAATTGTAGTGATATTGGGGATTTTGGACAACCAAGTATTCTCACTATGCCAGTCTCCCCGAAATGTCTCACTATAGCTGGCATCAAGGATAACACTTTAGTTCTGATTTTATACTGTATGCCCTTTTCCTCCCTTGCATTGCTGCTGATGCCAGATTGGTGGAATGGTAGGCTAAATCTGTACTAATAAGTTAAACCTGCCTGTATTTACTCTCTGGTGTTGGAACCTGCCTTACTAAATCCTCTCACACCCTACTACTGGGAAGCCACATCAAAACTACCTGGTGTTAACAGTTCCTGTACAATATTAACCCCTCAAAGCATTCTCAGGCACTATCTGGGGAATGCTAGCTGGCCTTGACCAAACTGTGCTAAGTGTGGCAGCAATTTAATAAAACAGTTGGTTGTCTGCCAGTGTCTTGGGATGGTCCCTGACCTGGTTAAATAAATCAATATAGGTGTATGTATGTATGTAACTCTCTTCCCAGGGGTTCAGCTGGCTGTGGTACAAAGCCTGGTGTTGATAGAGCACAGCTGTGCGACCTTGGCTTAGAGTTCTGAAAAAACTGTTAAGCCGTGGGAAGGACCCATGAGAAAGTGCATAAACCGCAGCCATTCAAGGTAAGAAAGGTGAAAATTCAGACAGAGAGGACTGTTGAGACTGGGTAATTAGCAGCTCAAGGATTTAGGAAGTAAAACACTGACATGAAGAGGTATAAAATCCTAAGGAAAAAAACAGGGAACTGGAAACTAGTCAGCAGAAGTAAAAGGAGCAGCGCAGTTCAAAAACTAACAGCAGCCAACCTTTATTCATCTTCTTGATGAGTGTCTGGCCAACAAAGATTTATTAGGTGTCCTACCATGGGTGGTGAGCATATTAATGCTTAACCTATTAATCCCCACTATCTGTCATGTGTGTTAGTCAATAACTAATTGTTTTTGTCTTTAAAGTTGTGTGTGTCCTACTTGTAAAGCCTTTTGGTTCACAGTAGAAGTTGTCCAAACAAAATATCTCAGAAAGGCAAGATTGTGAGAATACATGAAAAGACAAGTAATCACCTTGATAACACTCACTTGAAAACAATCTTTTTCTCTCTAACAAATATTTTTGTACGGCTACAAAAAGTACAGAATAAAATAAAGCAGATATCCTATATTCCTAGTTTAGTAATGTGGTTTTAATGGAGTAAAATCTGTGGCCCTGATCTTGTAGAGAACCTGATTTTACACAATGATCTGACAGTAAAGGATTCATTGCAAGATTAGGATTACTTTAGAACAGCATTAATTGGATTACAGCACTAAGAAAACTGTACTTTATTATCCTGTCCTCAGTCAGGGTTTCTCTTTTTACCATAATTCTCTATCAGTGAGAACAATGCTGTGGGGACCCATATAACCTTTCAAGAAATATCTAAAACAAACAGAAGAAAGAACCAAAATAAGGATGGACAGGCTCTGGTGATGTCCTCATGTTAACCTCCGCTCCCCTTCTAATTGTCAATTCTTCTGCATTTTCCTGTTTTTGAATATCATGGTCAGGGTGGCCAAAAATTGAGTTCACAGATATAAAAATTTGGACTAAAAAAAAAAAAAATGTACATCAGTTACATTCTTCATTCTCCCTGCAAGTTCTGTTCTTTTGGCTTGTGCAGCTCTTGTCTAATTAAGACAGTGGTGATTTAATACAAAGGGCAGCTGTTTGTGCATACCATTCTCAGTACATATCTATGCAGGCAGAATACATTAAAAAAAGAAGATAAAATAATAATACAAAATAAAAACCAGAACTAAACCATCAAAATCTTCTTGAATTAGCTTTTTTTATTCAGGCACCAATTTTCTCATCCATGAAGGTCTGTCCATATATATCTTTTCTGTGTTCAGAGTTCAGACACTTTTCTTTCCATGAGTGTATTTTAACACACAGGCTCTATGACAATAAACGTATGAAGGGAAAACCATGTGAGGCATCTAAACTATTCTACAACTCTTTGACTTAGTATATGTAAATTAATAAATACGGATTTTATTACAGGACTGTCATCTTTTGTTCTGTCTGCCATAGTTGTGAAGAATAAAAAAATTACATTTAAAATTTTGACATTTAAATAGAAAACATAATTACATTTTACCTGATAAATTGTTGAACACTCATAGGTTGCTATTGTTTTCCAGTCATTTCTATCTGCTTAACGGTCAGCTTGCAGTTTGCATACTCTCTTGCCTGGATTTTTCATCTGTTTAAGCAAGGAAATAGGAAAGTACAGTGTAAATATGTTCAAGGAAGCAGTCCCCATAGTCATTCTCATCCCAGTAGAGCTGTGTATGCCCAGCTCACAATGTAGGACTTGAGTCACAATCATGATGATGGATTTCAAAACTTTCTATTTCTTCAGAGGCAGGAACCATGGCAGACTGGGCAAACTTGTACAAAGCTCTTCAGTTCAATTTACAACTGGACTATGCTAACCTAAGATGCTTTTGCAGTAACTTGTTTTACTTCTCCTTCCCATTCATAAGCAGCACTTCCCATTCTTCTGCTTCACACTTCCTCTTGGACAACTGCCAACTCATTCTTTCCAGTATTCATCTGCCACTTCAAAAAACTGTTGAAAGATTGCTCAAGTCATGTTAAAACAAAGCACCTGTGGAGCTTTAAATTAATGTTGGGAGACCTCTGAAAATTAGCTGTAATATACCTTCCTATGGCCATTGTGAATTAAGGCTTTACAAAGAAAGGTTAGTTAACAATTTTGTTACTTGCACCAACTGCCTTCCTTTTCAGTTTCATTCCATACTACTCTTCACTCTCCCCTTCCCATATGGGCTGCCTCCATCATCAAAGCTTGTCATTTGAAATACGTCAACAGTTTGTTCAGATGCATTAGGTGAAGAAGGACAGTTGAATACTAGTTACTGTGCAACAGTATACTAAAATATTTGGCAGCCCCTTCTACAGTACTGGCAATAATGGCAATAGTTTGATGCATGTATGTAATTCTTCTATTTAAACACAGACCAACTGAGACATAAACAGACCTTGGGTTACAATCTGATCGTGACACTTCATTAGCTCAGAGCTTTGGTCTTTGACCTAACTACACATACCCTGAACAATTTATTGCATTCCCTTTCTAAAGGCTCTCTTTGAAGTTCAAAAACATATACCAAGACAATAGTACCTGAAAGAATTGAAATAAATGGTTTAGATACTGAGGAAGTTTTTGCTAAATCATAAATTTTACATTGTAAAACTATTTATTTATTCATACATACCTAGAGCTCCTATTAATATGCATGTCAAAACAACCAGGAGCAAATTGGAAGAACAACCAAGGACCTCTGGGGTCTATACAGGCAGAGAGTAGCAGTAAGATTCCTAGATAAATAAATTAATATTTTATTGGCATATTTTATATAAATGCCAGTTTATTTATTTTAATGTATTGCTAACCAGGTGTGTTTGAATATGTGTTCATGTAAGACTTTAATATATTTTTCACAAGCCAGGACTCCTCTGAATGTACAGTTTTCGCTTTTTAAGAAACAATGAAGCTTGTTGTTTCTTAATGAATAAGAAACAAACAAACTAACAAATAAATAAACATGTAATAAAAATACAGTATTATGCACAAACTGTTGTGGGGTTCAATAAAACTAAACCAAGTTTCTAGAACCGAGAATGATATCATAAACAGTTAACCATTTCAGTCCTTTTATTTGATTGTTGGAGTACTCTTCATTAGCCAGATGTTTTCAGAATATCCTTTAACTCTTTCATTTTACAATGCATCAGTTCTTTTGTATCATTCAAACTAAATTACAGTAGTTCAATTCATGGATTCATCAAATTAAAGAAAAAAGAATCTTTCAGACAACATTGAGATTTTCCCATTAATTGCTTCTACTGAACTCAAGTTGTTCATCAAAACGCTCTGGTGGTGGTTAGTTTGCAAACAATCACTGTCAGACATAGTATTTATGGAGCAAACATTAAGTCATCCAGAAATGTTTTTAAAACTGGACTCCTTGTAGACAGCAAAATCTCAGATATGACTTTTTATCGTGTTTTGGAAAAAGGTGGTGGAGTGGCAAGATTTGAGGCAGAACCTTGTGATATCTACTCATTTCTGCTCTGTGGAGTTTGTGATTGGGCTGCAAGGTTCTGGAACTGCTGCAGCAAAGGTGAGCAGTAAATATATTTATTACTGAAGTAGTACTAATAGATTAATCTGTGTTTCAAGCTCAATATGTTCTCCCTGAAACTTCGTTATCATGATGTCCTGAACAGTACTAATGTACAAGCCACTAGGGGATGTCTGCCTTGACCATTACAAGTTAGACAAGATTGGCAAGACTGGTCCTAAAGCTCAGCTCATCATATGCGTGGGGCATTACTAAGGCACCTCTGAACTTATCCAAATTGTCTTTTATTTACTGGTGAAATCAACCACAACCATAGTTTTTTGGGTACCTGAATTGCTACTTGTTGACTGGTGTAGAGTGAAAAATTCCAGTCAACATCCAGTGATGTGCTTTGGCTCTAACTCAATGTTAAAGCCACAAATTCCTACAACACAAGTTTCTCATAAGGCAAGGAATCTTTAGCTTTGCATCTTACTTCTATGTGTTAAAAATAGGTGGAACCTAAGGGGTGTATCTATCCTGATATGGGAGATCCCTGTTCCTGTGTCCTCCTTTAGGTCTCCTGTGCTTTACCACGGCTACAGAATGCAGTACATGCTTTGCATTTCAACCTTTACATCATGTAAAGTGGTAAAGAGGTTGCTGAGAAAGTGTACTAATTAACATGATATGTATAAACATTTATTTTATAGTGTCTATCTCTATTACAAAATACAGAGCCTTCTTAACTATCATTAATGTCAGGGTAGACATAGAGTCAAAAGGTTTTAAGAATTAGTCACATTCTAACAGGTAATGTGGCACAAAATTTTACCACCAGTTTTTAGTGATATCTTGATGTTCCTTTTTAAGAACAGATATTTTGCAGTTCATAATAGCTGCGCGTAAAAATATATATGTTTAAGAATGTATTTTCAAAGAGATCTCCCATAACTGCATACAAAACTGGGATCTGCGCAGTAAGTCAAGAGGGCAAATAATTCTGCAAACACTTGAATATTTTTTAATGAGAGGTATTTGAATGAAATTCCTGACATTCTGCCATGGTCCTTACACTGATACTGGGCAAAATATGGCTCCTCTCTTTGCCTTTTCCCTGTATTATCACATACAGTTTGGCTAATAAACATTCTCCTCGCTTCAGAACAGAGACAAAGATCGTTACAGGCACATTTTTGCTGTTCCTGTGAAGTGACTTGTGCAGAGGCAGCTTGTATGTCACACCTCCACACTTCCCAGTTCCACAAACCTTAGTTCTGATTTATGTCACAGGATAAGGCATTCTTACGTCTGCACCCTTAGATTTGCTTCATGCCTTATAGTATGCTATATAGTATATATACTATAGTCTAGTAGACTATGTATAGTAAAGTATACTATGAAGTATACAGTATTTTTTATGATGAGATAAACCCCTATTTTCTATCTTATCAAAACAGAAACATTTAATTAAATAAAGCTAGTCAAAGCTGATATAAATAAAATAGTATAGAAAATATATTATTAGCCCTGTTCCTGATTTTCCACCAATCATAAGTTATGCATGAGTGAGAAATTTTCCTATTAAATGTTCTGTTTGTAAACATTGTGAAGAAAGTATTTAATTGAAATAAAAACAATCTAGCATTTTTATGCCTTCTAGCTTAACCTTCCCAGATGCAGAACTGTAATCTTTCTGGAAGATGAGATCTCACTAAGCTTTGCAACATGGCTTTCTAATTTTCTGTGTAGTAATATCTCCAGTGATACAACATTGGCTCACATTTGCCTTTCCACGGACAGGTTACAGTTGTGCCTTACAGTTATAAGAACTTACTAATTGGTTACTAGTCTGAGGTCCATCTCAGTTGTTACCAACTGCTAATGTTCATTAATACAGAAACATGACATCTTCACAAAATTTCTGGTGGGTTTGCAGAGATGGGCTGACCTTTGAAGTGACAAGACCTGTAGATCCAGCTCCTACCTTGTTGAAATCTTTCTAAAACATGTTAGGTTAAATATTATGTCCTAATGACTCATCTTATTTATCATACTAAGTACTGAAACTGTCCGAGAACCACCTTTGTAAGAATATGACACTCCAAGCTGTTAATTCAATTTTCATTATTATTCCTTAAATGCATCTCCCTAGATTTTATAATACTTAATTTAATGCCACAGCTTTTTTATTGTTATCCAGCCCTTCCTGTGTGATACCCCATTTCTCCTTTGAATGAATGATACTTTTAAAATTTTTCCTTGGAACCTTCTGCTGTTCTTTTTGTCTTTCCTTCCATATTGGAATACTCTTATAGTATTTAACATTGTATGCAACTGTACAGATATGATTTGTTTTAATCACTAGAACCATCTCTAATTAGGTGAACTTTAGAGAGAAAAAAGAGACAGAGAAAGGTTATTGACCTTAGACTTTTAAAATTCAAGTGTCTTCCTCTGTTTTCATTGGTGTGAAAATAAAAGCAGAGCCTTTTGCAGAGGTGATGTTTTCAATGTTCATTATTCACAATTTGAGCTGTCACGTATTTACAACTTTGGATCTCTTTCACTTTGGCACATTTTACTGTAATTTAGATTAATTATAAGGTCTGACTACCACTAAGTCCCACTAAATATTAGTATTTGCTGACATCAACACTGAGACTTCTGATTCCGTTTAGTGGAATGAAGGAGAGGACAAACGTTTTTGATCTGTGATATGTGCACTGACTGGTTATTATTATGTGACACTGCAAAGGAAGTAATGAGAAGCTGTTTGGCTTGTGCAATTGTTTTGTAGTGCAGTTTTAATGAATAAATACTGCTGGTGGGCATTGTTTTAAGTTGCTAAATCTCACAGATGACTGAATACAAATTTTTGTTTATTTGTTATAGATGAGAATGGAGACCCCTATACAAAGCAGAAAGTACTTTTGAGGAGTTCAATTGTGTTTAAAGTGTTTAGAAGTTTTTTTAAGTTCCTGTCATTTAAATGACTTTCTCAAATTCTCTAAATGCTGATTTTGCTAAAGAAGTAACTATGTACCATCAGCAGTTACGTATTATTTTAATTTAGAAGTGCTGTTCCATTCCTGACTTCCAACAGCTGGCTCCTTTCCCTTAATCAATACAATCCCCTAGGAGAGACAACATGTAGCAAGTTAAAACACTTGCATGAAAGTGGAGGTTTAGATTTGTGTTTTAATAGCCTTAAGCAGACAGTGGGCAACCTATGTTTGAATTCAGATAATCCTTGGTAACTAACAAATAGGTAAACATTGCTGGTGTAAATTAATCAATAAACATTGTAAACTGTTAATCTTAGAAAATTATTTGGTTCATGCAAACTTAGACCTTTAAACTGGAAGCTTTAAACTGAAAAAATATTCTGAGGTATGTACTATACCATTCAGCAGGGGATCTATAACCCTAAACACTGGATGACGTTGTTGTTCTAGCATCATACTCTGAAAGGATTACAGTTTTGTAGTCAAAAAGTGGCTCTTAAGGCAGAGAATTTTATGTTCGAGGCTAGAGACAATTCCATCCAATTTCATTACTGTCTTTAGAAGTATGTAATCACAGCCTGACTTACTATTAGTTGTTTTAAATGCCCTATTCTGACTATTCCATTTATCAGTTTAGATATTTATATGATTTCAGATTTTTCAGGCACTTTAAAAGGATTTTAGAGCTGGAATCTTCAACAGAGGCCCAGAGTAATGAATACAACAGCCGAGGACCAGAATAGCAAAGTTAAAAATAAAAATAAACTAACAAAATAAGTGAAAATTAAATGTAAACACTGTAACCTTGAAATGAACATATGTTTGAGTAGAACTATGAAACAATCTAGTCATCAAAGGATTTATTAAACTCTATTCGTTTGATTACATATCAAATCAATTTTGTTATCAAAGAAATATGAACAACAACATCAGATTTTATTATTTGGTTTTTTAAAAAATAAATTTATATCTTTTAAATTTTCCTTTGAAAAGGTGGTATAACATACATTTTGTGTGAAGTTCTTTACAGACTATTGAAAATTTTCAAAAAAACAACCCACCAGACATATTCTACCTATAAGAAATTTAAAAATAAATAAAAATCCTAAGTGTTAGACTTATTCAAAAAGGTATCACATATTAATGCTAAAAGAGATGAAAAATTATCTTGTAATTTAAGTTTTGTATTCACTTTTGTTTTCCTTTTCCTGTTCGCTCCTACTATCTACAGTCTCAGGCTATTTTAGCACCCGTTTGTTGACATGGAAGCCCTATAAGGTTTCTCATTGTGTATCCTTACAAAAAGATGTTCATTTGTCCTTTTGCAGAGATCCACAAATTGAAGACAGGATAGCACAGGCTGCTGAGGCACCTCAGAGGTACATGAAAATAAATTCAGGACTGCAATTTCTTAATGTACAAATTGACTGATTCTTATAAGCCAGCTTTTAATTTAGAATAGCAATTAGGTTGATGGCTGTCTGAGGCAGAAACATATCAGTCTCATCTGGGATTTTGTGCTCTTGCTCAAGTGCACTTGAACTTATAAATATCAAATAGTAATTTTTCAGCAGTATAAATAATAGCATATACTTGATGTCTTTCATTTAGATAAAATCAATAACAGTAATAATAAAAATAGTAATGATAACATTTTTAAGGCTTGTACTTCTGTCTGGGAATGTCACCAGGTAAGAGCAGACCTTTGTATACCACAGTGCTCCTAAGGTTTATATCTGAAAGTAAATGGTTTGTTGTGCCAGATTACAGAGCTTATTTCTCTTTGCTCTTTTATTATGATGAGAAATCAAGCCATTAAAATATTTATATTGAGCGTTAACAGTTGCACACTCACTAAACAACCACCATCAATAAATTTCACTTTGATGATTTTTATGATAATACACTGTAATTGGATTCAGCAGTAAATCCAAACACAGCTCTGAAGCATTGATTTTCCAAGGGGTTCTGTTAAAATTATGCAGTAAGAAATGAAGGAACAGCTTGACGAGGCATATCATAAAATGATTTTAAAATACGAGTATTGAGCAGAAGATATCAATAAGTTGATAGTTGTTTGGTTTTTTTATTAAGATAATCCTAGCAGGGATATCTAAGGAATTGATATAATTTTCTATACTGTCCCTTTTAAAATTACTTTGGCAGACAGAGACAGTGTCTTTCATTTCTTGAGACTGACAGGCATGTCAGAGGTGTTGAATGATGATTCAAATGGAAAGCAATTTAAAAAGACCCCCAAAAACAAACACAAAGCCACAACAACGTCAAAATCCACTTTGGTATTTTTGATGATAGGATTTAGAACAAAATTCTTGCAAACAGATGAGTCATTTTTGGACACAGGAACACCATTTTATGATGATTTATGCATATGCTATATATAGCACATGGTTTATTAATGCTATGAAATTATTTATAGCCTCTGTGCATGTATGACACTAGCATGACTTGCACATAAAATACATACTATCCAAGTACAGCTCTTTGTTCTCATGGTATTCAGAAAAATTGAATCTTACACATATATCCAGAGAAAGATATCTGGGGGAAAAAGGAGGGGGGTGGGGGGAGTTTATTATAGTCGTAATCCTTTTTCTGTTGAGGAAGTATTTTCCAGCTTAAAACCTAAATCTACTATAATTGTCCTATAGTCAATTCAGTCTCTCTGAGGAAGGAATGAGGTGACTACTTCCTGTAGGGCACATGAACAGGAAAATTAAGTTTGTGACAAACAGTACAGTAGAATCTTCATACAAATGAGTATGAAGGCATGACCAATTCAGGAGCCAGGGTACAGCGGTACTTACTGAGTGGGTTATGCCATGCTCAGACCTTTTAAAAATCAATATGCATTGATTTGCTGCAGAATAAATTGTTCCCTTGTCCACAAAGTAAAAAAAAAATTAGGTCTTGCTTTCTGCCTCTAATTTTCTCTTGCCTGAGTTACACTGTGACTCCTTTCCTAAGAATTGTTTTAGCCACCACTGGGTTTGTATGTATTTTAACATGTGTGCAACAGTTTTGAACTATTTTGCAAAACAAAGTGCATACAAACACTAGTACATCATGACATATCTTACATTGCCCTAAACTGCATAAAAACCTGTTATTTTCTGTAAGAAAAACAAAAAAGCAATTCATTGCTGCAAATCAAGCTTTACTCAATCTTCTATTACATTCTTAATATTTTGAGAAAATACTTGTTTCAGCTTTAAGACAGCAGTCTGAAAGGATTTTCAGTGAAAATGTTGCTAAATCCAACTTCTGAATGATATTAATAATGATTATTTTAAGCATAAGACTAATTCAGATTATGGAAATAAAAAAGCTTTGTAGTGCATTTAATCTTTCTCCTTACTGTCATCTTGTAGGAACCTATGCTAAATTAATTCAGATGAATATACTTAAAATCAGCTTTAATTGTGGAATATGTAATAATATCAGTATAAAGGAAATACATGTCATACAGAGTTTTGGCAAAGACAACATTGTTATACTTAAACCTCTGGATAAGAATGTTTCCATTGTTACAATGAATTATGAAAACTAAAAAGGGTGATTATTTGTCCTGGTTTCAGCTGGGATGGAGTTAATTTTCTTCTTAGTAGTTGGTGCTGTGCTGTGTTTTGGCTGTGAT
>JAVJGI010000062.1:14810668-14824316 GCA_035590275.1 Ibycter americanus
TACCTATTAAATTGTTCTTATCTCAACCCTTGAGTTTTACATTCTTTTCCGATCCTCCTCCCCATCCCTCTGGGTGACAGGGAGTGAGCGGGTGGCTGTGTGGTGCTTGGTTGCCGGCCGAGATTAAACCAGCACATTATTCTAGAATTATATCACAATTTTTACCTGAAAGATCCACTTTTAATTAAAGACACTGGTTCTGTAGTGAATTCTGAATTGAAATTGAATCTTTAAAGTTTTTAAGAAATGTCTAAGGTTGGATTTTGTAACTTGAAGCTTTCCATAATTAAATCAAGAATAGAAGCTAGGATAACATCAGAAATAAGTATAGAATACCATGTCCATACTTTTATATATTTCTCTGTGTTTGCCAACAAAAATCATCAATCCTCTCATTAGAAAAGAATAGAGACAAACATAAGTTATCTGAAAGAGAAAATTATAGGACATGCCTGGGCAAAATAACAGTATGTTTTCTTTTTAATACTGTTAATGAACCTTTTTTAAATGAGAATTAGCAAAATCCCATTTAAAGAAAAGATATTGGAGAAGTATGTAATATTTATTAAAAGTTTGCATATGAAGGCTAAGAGTTCTGTTTGTAGATTCTAGGTGTGCCAGAAAGACATAAGCTAGTACTAAGGATTGTGATTACATCCCAAAAAGGAGTCGTAGTAGTAAGAAAGAGTTTACTTAAATTCATCGAGGGGTGTTACTAGTAGTAAGAAAGAGTTTACTTAAATTCATCGAGGGGTGTTACAAGCAGGTGACTTATACAAGTGGCTGCAACCCAGTCTGAGGGTTGATACTGATGTCTTGAAAGAGAATTAGGGCACAGTTTCAAAGGATGAGATATGTGAAGCCAGTGATGATGCGTAGCAGCAGGAAACTGAAGATACGAGGTCTTAATGGGTTTCAATTTTAGGGTTATTTTACACACTAGAAAAAGGGTAGAGATTATTTTATACTATTGAGTAAAATAGGCTTTTAAAACACTCTATGTTAAAAAAATAATTCCAGGAGAACTGGTTCTTCTGAATAAATTAAGCTGAAGGAGGAGAGAAATACTAGTTTTTAAAGTCTTAGGCTGTAGGTGGATTTTATCCAGAGATCAGAAAGAAAGTTAAGGTTAGGAGGAGATTTTCTATGAGACATCTTTCTGTAATTACACTGGAACTTTAATGATAGCATTCTAGTTGTCTATCTGAATCTTCTATTAACTGCTTAAGAAAAAAATTACTGTTCAAAGCACTGTATGCAACCATTCCACAAGAGAAAATTTCACCTTTGTGCAATGGTATTTGACAAGTATCAGGAACATATTAATCTTCCTAAACAGGGAAAACATAAGAGTTTAGTTAGTATGTTATCTAAAATACTTTTGATGATCAGTTTCCTAGAGGTGAAGTTTATCTGTTTTTTTAATATACTCTAGAAAGCCTATCAACACAAGCTGATGTTACTCCATCAATTCAGTTAAAGGCTGCTTAGCAGGCTGCATACAGTCAATCATATGTTCAAAATCCTTTTTCATGAAGTGTCAGCAGTGAGAGAAAACATCAGTTACATGAAACCATAAATTAGTCAGCGCAAAAGAGCTGTTAGGATCACATTTGGCAGAGCACAAGGCTCTGAGAATCTGAATTGTCTTGTTGACTACATGAGCACTCTGCAACAGCCTAGAGTGAGAGCCAGATTTTAGCCGTAGTTGGCTAAATCCAGGTTTTAACAGAATATTGTTCTGTCCGTTTTTTTTCAGGAGGTCATTCTATTAATAAGTCACATTCTATATGAACTAAATACATTTCTGGATACACAGACAAGACAAAATCAAGAGGTTGCAGTAAAGGGAGGCTTATAGTCCCTATATATTTGATCAAATAAAAGCAGCAGATTTTGTATTCTATTTTGAAGAATGACTTCAATTTAAAACTAAAAATATGGTGGTAATCCTATACAAAGTACACTCAGTTAAAGATAGTTGGGTTGAGCTAACTTTTTTTTTTTTCCTAGAAGAAACTTCGTCACCAGTTTTCTACAGATGATTTCATTTAGTTAGGCAGTTGCTGCTGACTAAGATTTTTTCTAAGATTTGTGACATCTTTCAGTTTGTACGTTTCAATTCCACTAGCAGCACTATTGTTTCAACACTGCAGGAAGAATATAGACATTTATAAATCACTCTTTCTTCCATCTTTCTCACTCTGTCTACAAATAGCTTTCTCTTCCATTTACAACTCTTCAGTTATGATTGTCCCGTTTATATACATTAACAGTTCTATCTTTATGGTGATGAGTCATTTCAATAAAAATTATTGATAATTTAGTTGAGGGGAGGAGGAGAACTGCCACATCAGGCAAGGCAATCTCTGTCATTACTGAGCAGGCTAAGACTGTGTAAATTTGCATAGATATATGTTACATAGGGCTACCAAGGTTTACAGAAGTAGTGTATTTGTACCATTGACCACATGATGGATTTGAAATACTACCAAGTGAGACGTTCCTTTTTTTTTTTTTTTTAGCGAGGAAGATAGCTCTTCACAAGAGGTAAATCTGTGGAAATAGGGAGGTGTGGTTATTTGTGGGGTTTTTTCCTTATGCCTTAATATGATCCAGCTTATTCCAGGTCTTCACTTTTCGCAATTCAGACGAATTGATATATGAAAAAAAAAAACTTCTCAAGACAACTCTTCATTTCAGTTAAGAAGTAGATTTAATAACTTTACTAGTACCCAGTACCTTCACAGAGAGACAAATCTAGGTACTGAAAGGGTCTGTAATCTATGAGAGAAAAGCATAACAAAATGAAAGTCAGGCAAATTCACATAGAGGTAAACTTTTAATTAAATTGCTAATTTAACATTTACTCAGATTGTAGCCAATTATATATCTCTTGACACCTTTAGTTTATGAATGGATGTCCTTTTTTGGAAATTCTTTAGTTATATATAAGTCACTGAGTTTAATACAGGACGAAAGGCATGCAGTTCTACAGTTTATGTTAATCAGCAAGTCAAATTAGATAACCCAGTTGTGTCTTCTTGAATTAAACACTCATTGACTATATAAATCTATATATCACCCCATTAAATCAAATGGTTAGCACTTCTGCTGAAGTGTTAGCTTCTCCAAAAGAAAAAAAAAGGTCACTAAATTCTGCTTTGTGGTGTACTGATAAACTTGATGTAACTGACAAAATAATGTGCACTAAAGCTACAGTAAAATATGTGATTTTAAAGAATTTCTGAGAACATAGGTAATAATATTAGTTGATGAGGGTGAGGAGAGGCATTGTTTAACAAATTAGTAAACAAATAGCTACAGAGATGATGATAATGGATTCTCTAGAAGCATGGTGAAAGAGCCAGAATGTACAAAGAAACAAGGAAACAAAGAGAAAAAATGAGATGGATTACCCGAACAGCAAATCTTAAAAGTAAGCTTTCCTGTAATTGGGAGAAAATTTAAGTATTCCATCTTGACCATCAGGCTATCTCATCCAGCTTTTCATTATTCAGACAAAGTATTGTCACCAAAATGAATTCATCAATGTAACAGAGATAAATGATCCAACATGGAATAGACAGAATTATCTTCCTTTTCTTATGAAGAAAATTGTCTCTTTGTACCATTATATCAGTGACAAAGATGTCTGGACTTTATAAGCATCTCTTTCCATTTAGTCTGCCTTAAATATTAATGATGCAATGATTTAACCTCTCTATACTAGGTTCAAGAAAGAGTTTAAAAGTACTAGAAGGGAATAGGACTATTTCAAGCATAAAATAATTAAAGTACTTTGAAGATATAGCTAGTTCTCACCACCCTGAAAAAACGGATAATGTTAAATATAAAGGAGACAGGTTGAAAAGATACTGAAATACACAGAGACTGCATCTAATCTAATAGTTTCAAGACAAATTGTGTTAGATTATGACATTCCTCAAAGTATGGTCTATATGGATATCTAAATTTTAATCACAAACACTAGCATCACTAATAGCCCTATAAATCTCTGGAGGAAAAAAAATAATTAAAAAATCAACAACATCAAAACCAACAGCAAAAGAAAGATGTTTTGGGCCTGTAATGCCAGGTCATATCTAACAGTCATGGGAAAGAAAACCTGAATTCTTAAGCCGAAATTCTATTTAACATAAATATTTTAGATAATGAATTATCAGATCTCAACATATCAGAGTTAAAGTTACCTACAGTCTTTTCTACATTGTCTCTCCCCATTGCCTCTGAAATTGAAGCTGCATTTGCAACAGAAAACTGAAGCATATTAGCATTTTAAATGAAGTAGGCATAGTTTCAAATGCCAAATAGGGAAGATAGTTCCATGATTGCTTTGCAAGCCAGAATCAGAAGTACTGACAGACAAATCTCCTGAGTTACTCAGCTCCAAGACTCTGCATAAGGAATTAATTTGGTTTCCTTTCAGTGAGCTTAAGTATGAATGACAGACTGAATCTACACCAGGAGAGAAGAGACAAGCTCCTTATTCCACACTATACGCTCACCTCTTGTATTGTCCTTAGATACTAACTGAGGATAAGTTGAAAACAAACAGATATACATATTGACAGAAGATGACTGAGCACATGAAAACAGAGGAATCTTTGTTCAGTAGCTGATACAGCCAAAATCCCCATACCTTCTCTAGAATGGTGTCTAGACAGGTATTTTCCCTTTGACATTTGTACTGTTCGAAAAGTTTGTCTCATCACAAACACCATGTAACAGAGGCACAGCCACTGATAAGACAGGCTAGAATGAAGAATCTGTAGGACATTTTTACCAAGTGACAGAAACTTTAGAAAGAGTACATTTATTAAATGATGTCTGAGTGTAGAAGAAAATGTAGGGATGGATTCAAAGTAAAACTGCTTAACAGCTGGTTACACATGAAGATCTTCACTAAGTGAGTTCCCCTCTTGCCACACCATGATGTGAAACAGAAGAGACATCCCATCTCCTGTTCCCTTCCATTCTATTATCTCTGAAAAATAAAAGCACTGGGGCTACAATGTTCCAAGAGCAATAAACAAAATATATTTGGGAGGACCATTCAACTTAGGGTTTTGATTAATCATGTCATCAAATCCAGAGTCTACTAAAGGATTTAATTAAATATAATTCAACAGACTCGGATAACTCAATAATGTCTAATGAACAGAGTATCACATAGCAGTTATTTTGCAGAAGGAAAACTTACCACTACTATTATAGCACCCAGAATTGCCAGTCATGAGTTGTCCTGGGCGTTATTCCAAGAGCAACATTAGTAGATGTTCCAGTCAAATTTTTAAGAGCTTCCCCTAAAATGTATGTAGGTGACGTACCAAATATCTAATAAATTTCTCTGTCTTTTAATAAATGAAAGGGAATTGCTGAAGAAGCCAATTAAAGAAAGAGAGATTGGTGTTGCTCTAAAATATTTTCTTAGGGGCAAGTAATGGATTTATGTATTAATTGTGTCTATGCTGCAAAGAACACTTGTCTCAATTCTTAACAGCAGCTTTCAATTAGTCTTCCAGCTCACTAAGACTTCTCCTGTTAATGGATGATGTCTCCCTCTTATTTAAGAAATTAGGCTGTGTCCCAACTTTGTCTGCTTTTTAATGTATAAAATTCTTCTTTAAACATCTCACTAAAATATTGACAGATAACATATAAGAGGTGATATGCTATCAAACTAAAAGGAGTGACTCGGTTAAGAGGGGGCCTTGACCCCAAACATCAAAACTAGCCATATCTTTCTGAAGGAGCAAACAGAAGAAGAATGTAAGGAAGAGAATGGCAGAAATAAATTCTGAGGGTTAAGTAAAAATAATTATTTTGAAAATTAGGCCAGAAGCATCAATATTGGATCTGAGAATACTTGAGAACTCAGAGGCACTTACAAGCATACAAAGAAAGAATTAATCAGCTGTTCAAGAAGAATTCCACTGACATCAATTTATTTCTTGTGTAGTCAGAGATATAGTCAGTTTCCTGGGGTTTGTTTTGTTGTCGTTGGTTTGTTGGGATGTTTTTTCTCCAGTTAACAGTGATATGTACAGTTCAGGTGAACAAGATAGCCATTAACTGAAAGATTCTGCTCCCTGGCCATGGAAAAAGCTGAACTCAAATGTTAGAAGAGAAAAAAATTTATATAATCTAAACCTAGATATGTACAGTAACCAAGGTTTTAGAGTGTACTGTAAGATAGCCACTTCTTTCCCAGATCCTAAGATACAAGGAAAAACTCAGGTAAAGAACAATCATGGAAGATTTTAAGAATATGTCGTGAAAAAGTTTGTCTGTTATCCCAAATCCAGGTTCTTCACCAGGTGTGCAAGAGCCAATCCACACTGTAGTCGAGATATTTGTTCATTGCATGCCTGCACAGACATGGGTGCTAGGTGTTAAATCCACAAAGCCAGCACACCTCTTAACACATAGCAGAACTTTTTATACACTATACACTTAATAGAACTTTATACACGTAATTGTTTACACTTATGTTTAGTCACACTTAATTCTCCTTGGTTCTTACAAGTCTTGTATCCATTTAAAGGTACAGTGTTTTTTGGCTTTTTGTTCCACTGCGCTTGTTCTGTGGGGAGGGAGCTTTGTTAGCAGGGGGCTCTCTTTGCTCCAGGGTGGGTCTTTTAGTGTGCTGATTAGGATAGTTCACACATAGTTCCAAGAATTTTCTGTTTAGTCTCATTAACCATATGGTTCCCCTTGAGCTTACCTTGTCGTGCCCCAACTTGACATACTTATTGTCTGTTTCTTCTCCCAAGGCCGTGTTTTGTTAACTGTTTGTAAGAATTTAACTACCATCCTCTGTTTTTCAAATTCTTTCTTGTTTTTCACTATACTTTTTTTTTTTTATTTCCTTCTATTTTTTCTTCTTTAAAGTAAATAATTCTTATATCATCACCATAGACAGAAAAGAGAGAAAAAAAGATGCAATAAAATTTAATCTACTCATAAGATCAAGAATAGATAAAGCTAATGAATGAGCACAGACACAGCTAATGCAAAAGATTGTTTGAATATGCCACTTTCAGCTATGGTAAACTCCTCAAGGCTGCTTCCCTCCCCTTACACTTTGGTAACATATGAGGAACTTCTTCACAAAGGCATTTGCTAAGTAAAGGCTCAAGGGTGGGATTAGTTTGCATAATAAAGTGCCTACACAAAAAGCTAGTTATCTGAGCTTTCATTTCTCAGTGGAGAATTCAATATGTTTAGCAGGGTGTAGAGAGCTATTCAGCTCAACCTAGAACACAAGTCTTGGGTCAATGAATACCTGATGAGAGATGAAGATGTGAAAAGATTCTGGTTAACGTTACCCAGAAACCTGGATTGTAGTTTTTATAATACCTAAATTAAAAACTAAGAAGTGGTGTGATCTGGGATTTTGGGTTGAGGTGAATCATAAGTTGTTTGTTTCTGATCCAGCAAGGAAGGAGATCTGTTACCAAAATGTCTCAAAATTTTTATTTTTATTCAGACATTTGGTCATCTGATCAAATATGGGCTTATTCTTTACAGATACCTACATTTGAACTAATCCTTTGCAGTCAATGGACAGAAAAAGATAATACCGTTTTTATTAGTTTAATTCCAAAGTACATGTTCACATCTGACCAGTGGGAACATAGCTACTTGTTCTTGTTAGCAATAAAGGAAGCCTGAGGGTATTTTTATATATATATAATTATAATGTTTATGGTATAGAACTATGTTAGCATTAGCAAAAACTCAGAAATCCTGAAACACTTTAAAAAATGAAAGATGGAATGAAATGGGATGTTCTGATTTGTCAAGCTATAATTTAATGTGCAACTGCTATATTATTTTGTTACACTTTGAGTTAAAGCTGCTAGCTCTTCAGCTACCTCATCTTTTAAATATATATTTATATTTTGTTAGGAAAATTATATTTACTTGATAATTACCCAGATTTTCACTGTACGTATGTTACAATGCACTGAAAAGGACTGGCAAGAAGTTTCCTCAACAGTGAAAAAAAAAGTAAGAAAATAAGTGCTAAAGCATTTTCTTTAAAAGAAAGTAAAATTAGCCATAATTTGTGCAGGTTTCTTATGTTTTTTCTCAATAAAGAGCACAAATGTAACATATGATGTTAAAAAGTTATTTTTGGAAGTTTCCTGACAAAATAGCCATAAATTAAATCTCAAAATTCAAATGCAAAGGTACCCATGAAATTTTGTAGCATTAAATTGAAATTAGTACCCAGTATCACTTAAGAAAGAATACTGCCTTTTGATGAGGAGCCCTTGAAAGAATAGATATGTCAAAATTCCTCCAAGTAAATAGCCCAAGGTTTTCCATAATTTAGTCTTCCTTCCCTGCACATTATGTGTCACATTTCTATTGAACTAAGTGTTGGAGAAAAGTATTTCAGAATGAAAAAAGATGCTGAAAAACAGGTACTTTTTTTTCCCAATAAATTAGGTTTCGTTTTCAAAGAAATTTCATTATGTTTTAGCTCACATAACTTCCTACATGGCAACACAGATAATGTACTTTCTTAGGTGTTCTATAAATCCACAGATGCCATAACAGATAGAAAAGCTCAACTTGAGTTTTTCTTCATTACTGTAGTGTCAGCACTGGGCCTTGAAAGTGCTTCTGTGGGTGTTTAGTAATGTAGATTTAGAGACAGCAGAATAACAAGAACTATTTACATTACATGTAACCATTATTTTTGAGTTATTTCCTGATGGAAAAAGGAGAAGTTAAAACCATAGACTAACTTGGGCAGGAAGGGACCTCTAGAAGTTGTGTGGTTCAATCCTTCCCTGGCAGCAGGGCCAACCAAGAGCAAGCTGTTCAAGGCCTTGTCCAGGTAAGTTTTGGAGGATGGTACTCCACAGCCTCTGTGGGCAAGCTGTTCTAGTATGTGATTGCTGTCACAGTGAAAAAACCAAAACACCTCCAGTTAGATACTATTAATTTCCAGGTTTGCAACGTGTGTTTCTTGCTTCTCGTCTAGTTGCTATGCATCTCTGGGAAGAGTTTGGCTCCATCTATGTTGTCAGACACCTTTACAATTCCCTCCCGTAGCTGTGTCTTTTCCAGTCTGAGCAAGACCTGCTCCATCAGCATCTCCTCACAGGGCAAGTGCTCCAGCCTTCAGCTGTCTTAGTGGCTTGTCCTGAAGTTGCTCCAACATGTCAATGTCTGTTTTGTACCGGAGCAGCCCAAAAATGCAAATAACAAACTGCCATGTTAACTGTTGAGTCCCAGTGGTCCAGCTTATCAATGTATCTTTATGGTCTTTCAAGTAAATTCTAATCCAAATTGTCATTTACAACTAAATATAAAAGCAAAACTTTTACAGATATTACATTCTCTGAGCTTTTGGATAAGTTCATTTTTTTTTCTTCTGTTTTGTTTGTGAAAATGACTGACTAGATAACAAAGAGAAACTCCACACTCTACACATTGGAGGAAAGGATACAGCATATTCCTACTTGTCATCAGGAAATACACATAGGATAATGATCTTGAGGTACAACCCTGAATATGTCTATAATTAAAGCTAAAACCTCTCTACAAATTGATCTAGTAGCATACACTGTGAGGAACTATTTGCACTACTGTATCTAGTGTCCTACTACTGCTAGGAAGTAAATAAATGCTTTCAGGCAAATGAAATGTTCCAACTTGAAATAATTACATTTTCCTGCCCTGTCTTTTTGTAAAACTATTTTATAAGGCTGCAGCCTATGGAGAACCCACATTGAAACAAGGTCCTGGCATGACCTTTGACCCCATGGGACATCCACACTGGAGCAGTCTGTTGCTGAAGGGCTCTACCCCATGGCAGGAACCCATGCTGGAGCAGTTTGTGAAGAACTACAGCCCATGGGAAGAACTCACATCGGAGACGTTCATGAAGGACTGTATCCCATGGGAGGGACCCCATGGTGGAGCAGGGGAAGAATGTGAGGAGGAAGGAATGCCAGAGACAGAGAGTTATGTGTTGACTGTAACCCCCCCTCCCCATCCTCCTGTTCTGCTTGGCGGGGAGAAGGTAGAAGAGTCAGGAGTGAAGCTGAGCCTGGGAAGAAGGAGGTGGGGGGGTGGGGGGAGGTTTTTTAAATGCATTCTTATTTTTCATTATCTTATTCTGTTGCATAGAATAGAATAGAATAGAACAGAACAGAACAGAATAGAATAGAATAGAATAGAATAGAATAGAATAGAATAGAATATTCCACTTGAAAGGGATTTACAATGATTCTGTAGTCCAACTGCCTGACCAATTCAGGCCTGACCAAAAGTTAAAGCATGTTATTCAGAGAACTGTCCAAATGTCTCTTAAACACTGACAGGCTTGGGGCATTTATTTTTGCAATAAAATAAATTAATTTCCTTAAGTCAAGTCTGGTTCTCCTGTGATGGTAATTGGTAAATGATCTCCCCATCCTTACCCTGACCCACAAGATTTTCATTGTATTTTCTCCCCCTGTTCTGTCTTGTTGATGGAGAAGGAGTGCTAGAGTGTGGCTTGATAGGCACCTGGCAGCCATCTGAGGTCAGCCCACCACACTCTTCCAGAATCTTTGTCCTCTGAAGGTAGAGGCCATCTTATAAACTCCAGTTATCTTTCTCCTTTGTATCAACTTGAGAACAGATAGCTATGCTGTGTGGATATCAGAGTTCAAAACTGCAAGGAAGAGGAAGGACTCTGCAATCAGCAACTGAGCTGTTGACACATGGTTTCCTATGTGGGAACAAATGTAAGAATCAGTAAGCTTCCTGGAGCAATGTCCAGATTTAATATTCAGTGAGAATTTATTTGATCTTTGCAAATCATACTGAAGGATCTGTAAAGTTATACACACAAATGCAAGGGTTACTTTTGAAAGCATAAGCATTTATTTGATTAAAAGCTACATTTTCTATACTGATAAACCTTTTCAGATGTAGATAATGACATCTGATGCTTAAGGGAATATACTGATCACTACAGGGATCAGAAATAAATTATTTTTCTTTCAAACACAGGACTGTACAAATAGATCTAGGTATGAAGAAAAAATGAGTTCAGTGATTTGTTTTCCCAGGCATGTACAATAATCACCCGGTGATTTAAAAATGCAAAACTAAAAGCCCAACAACCAGAAATAAATTCATTTAATGAGAAATAAATAAAACATCTGTATAAAAGCATTGTATCTAGCAATGTAGCCATATCTGCTGATTCTGTAATTGAACCGTAACACTTCATTATGGAACAATTCCCCAGATCTCACCATTAAATATTTACATGATGGCATTAGCTCCTGTTATACACTGAAGAAATGGTAGAAAAGAACATTCTGTCCAATGAAACAATTCAATAACAAGGTGGCTGTGAGTACTAGAACATCTCCTGATCTCCTTTTTTTTTTTTTTTAACAGGGTGCTTGAGAAAAGCTGGCTTCATGAGGATGTAAGCTATCAACAAACGGCTTGCCAACTACTGATTCAAATTACAGTAACACCAGTGAAAAAAAATCTGATTTCAGCTCATTGGTTTAACGTGCTTTGTTTTAGTTCCATTAAGAAAAACAGAGAAAGGAATAATTCTTGAACTATCTACTAGCTGGCACCCTTCTCAAAAAAATTATTTCACAAAATTTGCTTGTAAAAACAGTATTAATAGTATCAGAATCACTGGTCAGGAAAGTAGTTTGCAAAGAATAATCCAGCCAGATTTATAGCTTAGTATTCTCATAGTTACATACTCCCATCTGAGAATTATTTTCATATTGCATGCAGAACTGAAAGTACTAGGTACTGGTGAAACATAATCGTAATGTACCAGGAAAAGGGAAAGTACAGACAAAAGTACTAACTATTCCTGGCATTACTAAGAGTAATTTTCAGGCAATGGCTAGGAGTGGAGTAATGTAGCAGACAAGTCCAAATATTATTTTAATACTATATTTATTTGTTATTCTGTATATTCTGTATACTCTGTATATTCAAGTAGCTGAAATGGATAAAACATTTATTACAATTTCTTTTGCTTATTAATACAAGATGGACATCTTTCCCTCTTTCTTTGATGTTAAAGGTGAGAAAAATGGTTTTCTGTCATCCCATGTGGAGAAATGAAATATCATATGTATGGTTTATAGTATCAAATGATAGCATATGAAAGGAAAAGTATTTGATATGTACATGGATTTGGAATTTAATGTGCTTTTTTTATTTTTTGATTGGAGATATGAAGTTTGGTCTTCAGGGCACGGCAGTTCAACACAATAAAGGAAGAACTAAAAAAAAGGAATTTGTAGTTCTTCATGCTGTGACCTAGCTTTAACAATAAACATGTGTACTCCTTTCCTGAGCATTGTACAGGATGAGAGCATCAACATGCATAGGGTGAGGGTTCTCTTCTACAGTCTGGAGCTGGAAGTAGTTCAGATTCTCTCAAGAACTGAACCCAGGCATCTCATTTTTTCAGGCTACTATTCTAATAGACATAAAAGGCATTAAAAATCTAGCAAAGCCCTCGTTTCATCACTCTTTTATCCTAATTCTCTTTTCTCATTGCTTCCTCCATTACCTCTTTCAAATGAAGAAAATCCCACTCCCAAACTACCATCCACTTCATTGTTTCCCTTCTTCATAGTTTATTATAACTAATATCAGCATTAAACACACATATTTATATCTATGTTAGGTCTGTATTTCAGAATTGCTTTCTGAAAACACAGATATTCCAAACTGAAATCTGGCCTGCTTTTCTGACGTCTCTGAGCACATGTTTTGCCATCACATCAGTTCTGACATAACTAAACACGAGATGCGGTTCATTCTCTCAAGCTTGCTTCTTGCCTTTTCTCCTCACTATAGGGAAGTGTAAGTACTGTCACCAAGACTTCTAACTATTCAGTTTGAACCTCTGTTGAATTTCCTATCCAGGTTTTCTAGGTTTATGTAACAAACTCTGATATTTGTTTCTCCATGAAAACCGGAAGAGAAAAGCAGGCTCTACAGTACATGCATATTTATAAAACTGTAATCTAGATGGGCATCGTTTACCAGCAGACTTTGTTACATTCTTTTTTGCATCCCTTAACAAATGCAGGCTGAACCTGTTGTTATTTAATCAGACTTCTGTTGTAAACTTAGCACCTGTTTTGATTACTTTCTTGGTGACTTTTTTGGTGACTTTCTGTCACATTCAACAACTTTTTTTCTCTCTCAAGGTCCTTCAGCACTTATCTTCCCCTCACAAACCCACAATCTCTAAACACATGGACCTTTAAGATGTCACCTCTCGCCTCCAATCCTTCAGTGATGCCAGCCTCTGTCATCCACAAATTTTCAAGAAAGTATGTTGGTGCTTTCTCTTCTGCAGCACCTGCTGCTAAACAAGGACTCACTCTTCTTTGTCACATCTCATTTCAAAACATATGTTTGTTGTGACCCTTATTCCCTCTCCACACAGAGAACAAGACAAACCAAACCAAACCAAAACCCGAGTAGACAGCAGTTAGGCAGGTGGTGCACTGGGACCACTTATTACCCCACTGAACAGGACAGTTTGACTGTTTGACTGTTTACTTGCTAGTCTTCCATTTGTCTGTTTGTATCTATCTGTCATTTCTTCTTTTCT
>JAVJGI010000062.1:14826329-14846717 GCA_035590275.1 Ibycter americanus
AAAATATATCTCTTACATACCAAAAAAAAAAAAAAAGCAACTCATAAAAACTATTTTTTATGTATTTTATCCTGCTGTCATATACAAAAAAGACCATAGCCCAGGCAATGGAAGCATAAGATAGCAATGTAATTTTTCATTTTTACATATTTTCAGAGTACAAAACCAAAGCTACAAAGCTTTACTGAATTCAAATCTTTCAAATTACTAGTATTTTGTAATATATACTGTATTTCTTACTGTACTTCCTTGTTATTCTGTGCACTTTCAATTTCTCTGAAAAAAGTTACTTATAAAATGCTATTTTAGGATATTTTAAAACACATGCAGAAATATATTTATATATTTTAAAGGGATTAAATTCAAAGTGTGCAAATCCTGTAATGATATGACAGTCATTGCAGTTTTTTATATTATGCTGTGAAGTACAGGGCTGTAAAAAGTTGCAATTTATAAAGGTATAACAAGAAAATACATATACTTCCTGTTTATCTGTTGGTATTCCCTAACTTAAATGGTGGCCATCTTGACTGTACATCCAAGTGTATGTGAGTATGCATTCTAGCAGTTAGGAATGTATAAGAGCTGTTACACAAAATTATACAAAAATGTATCACCATTCAAGAAGCAAAACTTCTACACTGGAAAAAGTCATTATTTAGGCAATTTGAACTGAATATCACAACTCTACATATATATTTATATTTATGTATTTATTTATTTATTTATTTATTTATTACATAGTCTTTCCAGCAATGTTGTTTGATGTATATCTTGTGTAGCTGAACAGAACTGTGGCTGCTCAAATACCCTGTGCAGCTGAAATTGAGAATAATACAACCTCTATATTAAAAACTGTTGATTTATGAAGAATTTAAAATATATGTTTAAGTAAGAATAAAAAAAAAAGTTAATGCATTTTCCATTTGTTAAGGGAATCCATTTCTTCTCCTTACCAGAGTATTAGTTAACTTTTCTGTAATTTGCTGACAATTAAAATTTGCTTAGATTTTAGAATAATATTGGGTTGAATTATATGCTCTGTGCAGAAAAAAGAATGCTGACTTTTTCATCATTTGCTAATTACACTAGATAAGACAGGATGACATTTTCTGTAAGTTCCCATAGATACACACATAGTGCACTACAGAATTTTTCAGCTTCACTTTACCTCAATGACTGACAGTCTTCAAAAGAAAATGAATGATGTGGCATTCACATAAACACATATGCAGGCTGATTTCTAAAAATGTCATTTATCTTTACAGATGTAGTAAATATATTAAGCATCTAAAGCATGTAGCTGGAAGACCAAATAAATGCAACCATCATTTTGTACACAGCATATAAAACAGAATATTTATTTTCTTCTGCTAAAATGAAATCCAGAAGAAAACAAAAAATCAATTGAAAATATGATTAAACTTCAAAACATCAAAGTTATCCATCTGAGTGTCTGAGAGAAGGGAAAGGCTTCAGCTTCATGTGATAGAATCACAGAATCATGGAACGGTCAGAGTTGGAAGGGACCTCTGGAGATCATCTGGTCCATCCCCCTGCTAAAGCAGATTGTCCTAGAACAGGTTGCAGAGTCACATCCAGGCAAGTTTTGAATGTCTGTAGAGGAGACTCCACAACCTTTCTGGGCAACCTGTTCCAGTGCTCTGTCATCCTCAAAGTAAAGAAGTTCTCCCTTATATTCAGATGCAACTTCCTCCATTGCAGTTTGTGCCTCTTGCCTCTTGTCCTGTCACTAGGCACTACTGAAAAGAGTCTGGCCCCATGGTCTTGTCACTCACCCTTAAGATATTTGTATACTAACTAAGCCACTTACTCCTATTCTTCCAAGTACTCTTATTGCTTAGGCTATGAGTTCTTTATAATTTTCCTTTTTAAAAATTTTTTTATTTCTTGCCTTCCATATGGCTACAGAGAAGGAAACAAAAGTTACAAATAGTATTGATACATATCTTTAAAACAAAATAATTGCAAATAAATTCTGCCAGGTCTTAAAGTTCAGGGTTTTGTATTTCACTGTCTATTTCAGTCACGTACATTCTGATTTAAGAATGGGTTCAACTGCTAATGCATAAAGATTGAAGTTCATTCAAAGGGTTTTCAACACATTTTTAGGTTTATTGAGTGAATGTATGTTGTGTACACCTCTAAAATTCAGTCTATAGTATTTTGTATTCTGACTGTTTTCATCATAATAAATAACTGGGTGGATAGTTACTGAAAACCTGTACAGATGTTTGAGGGCAACAGGTACCTAGTTTCAGAAGGAAAATCTAAAAAATGACAAACTGTGTCACTGCTTTCAAGGTAACTGCCTTTAAACTGTGTGTTTGTGAACATAAATGTATCTTTTAAAACTGAATAAATTTTTTCAGCTCTAAAAGTGGCTCACAGAAGAATGAGCATATTAAAAGTTACTAAACTTCATCACAGTAAGTGTATGTCTTTTACAAGAAACTGCACTTCAGTGCCTGAACTAAACTGCTGTCAGCCACCATGGTTTTAAGACAAGCCCAAATATTTTACTAAAGTTAGAAAGTTTAGAATACTATGACATCAACATTATTAAAGAATAAAATAAATATTCATGACTAAAACTGCTCAGACATATGCTATGTAATTTATATTAAAACAATGATTTTAAGAAATGTTTTTAAGATACTTTGTCCAGATTTTTACCTGATATATTAGAATTTCTATTTAACCTGTAAAGCAGTAAAGAATGTTATCTATTAAGTCTTTGAAAATTCAATTTTAAAATCTTCTTTTTCTCTTTTACTAACCTTTAAGCACAGTTCTTACACAGAACCTGGCCTACACAATATCTTCCTCAGTAATAATCTAATTACACGGTGCTGTGAAGAGGTTGCATATGATTATGGCTTCATCACTTGTAGAAAATACACTGTCATACATTTATTAATATACTGTGAAGTATTATCATAAATAATTTAAGCTCTGTTTCTCCAGCAAAGGAGCAGACTGAATTCAATGATACAATATCCTAATTTTTTTGTCATGTGTGTTTGTTTACTTATTATTGGGATACTTTTCCCAGATGTTACCATAATATATTGACTGTTGCAGCTGTAAAGATCACAAAAGTTAGACACACTTGTGCACAAACCATTTTAAGACTCCTATAATGTAGCTATGGAGTTTTTAAAAATCTGTATGATTAAATACATCACTGTAAAGATACTCACAATGAATATCTTGAAAAAACAAGTGCTAGTTTTGAATTTTATACATAATATATTTTAAGCAGTTTTGTTTGAATATTTTTTTACATATCACAGGAAAAAGGATCCATGTATATGAACTTTTTTTAATAACTTGAAATGAAAATATTGGGATTTTTTATTATTCTTTTTTTTACAAATATATAATAAAATATATACACTAGACAAAGAAATCCAGGCTGGAAAAATGGGCTGACTGAAACATCATGAAGTTAAAAAAATTTCAAATTCCTGAACCCAGGTACCAGTACATGGTGGAGGCCGCACAGCTGGAAAGGCAAAAAAGGACCAGGGAATCTTGGTGGACACCCAGTTGAACATGAACCAACAATGTGCCCTTTTTCTGAAAGCAGCTAATTGTACTCTTACTGGCATTAGGGAAAGCGTTGCCAGAAGGTCAAGGGAGGTGATCTTTCCCCTCTGCTCAGCACTGGTGAGGCCACACCTGAAGTACTGTGTCCAGTTTTGGGCTCCTCAGTACAAGACAAACATGCAGAAGACAGTCCAGCGAAAGACCATGAAGATGATTAAGAGTCTGGATCATCTCTCCTATGATGAAAGGCTGAGAGAGCTGGTACTGTTCATCCTGGAGAAAAGAGGGCTCGGGGGGGGGTATGTGTGTGTGCATCTCCTCAATGTGTATAAATACTTAAAGGGAGGATGCGCAGAAGGCAGAGCTAGGCCCTTTCAGTGGTGCCCAGCGACAGGACAACAGGCAATGGACACAAAGTGAAACACAGTAGGTTATGTCTGAACATCAGGAAACACTTTTTCACTGTGAGTGTAGCTGAGAACTGGCACAGGTTGCCCAGGGAGGTTGTAGCATCTCCATCCTTGGAGATATTCAAGAGCCACCTGGACATGGTCCTCTTTAACCTGCTCTAAGTGACCCTGCCTGAGCAGCGGGGTTAAACTGCATGACTTCCAGAGGCCATTTATTAGCCACGTTCATGCTGATATCGCATTATTAGGTTACTTTAGGTAAGGGTAGAAATACTTTCTTCTTAGGAGACTTTTTCAAAGAAGAAAGTAACCTCCTAAAACTGTACAAAAGTACAACTGTTCCCACCTGGTTTTTAAAGTCCAAGCAAAATCATTAGATTTTCATTTTGAGCATGCCACTTAGCAATTTGTTCTTGCATTCCTTTGGGTCCTTAGCCAGACTTTTAATGAAGATGTGCCCTTTTTGTCTTATGAGATACACAGGTTACCATTAATGTATTTCCTTATACTACTACTCACATTTACTAATAAAACAGCTTATTAATTTTCATTTCTAACACTTCTTGAATGTTGAAAATGCAAATGCTTTGCCAGCAAATTAATTCTATTATTTTTCTGGTTTTTCCATTTAAAAAAAAAAAGTCATCTCAAATCATGAATACACACATATAAAATGCATATAAAATATTTATTGATAAAAAAAATGTGTTTGGTGGATATTTTCTAAATTTGAAAGACAAAAATAATTTTTTTTTTTTAGCTTTCTCATTAACTTGCTTGCTAACTTTTGTTTCTGCTGTTCAGCCGGCTGACTTATTCTCCCTTATACAGTATTATTCTGATCAAAATTGCCTACAGGAATTTGAAGTACTTCAACTTACCTGAGAGAAAAAAAATTTTTTGAACAAAAAATACTAAAGAAATGGTTCGCTGTGGACTTACACAATGAATTCACCTGTCAAATTTTGACACTTACTAAAATAATAATAAAAAAAAGACTAAGTACTTCAACCACACATTGTTCTGTCTGAAGAAAGCTCAATAGCTCAGATTCATCTTTCTGGATATCACAGCCTGTGTATCTATTTCATGAGTGATGCAAGTCAGCTTTATTGTAAAATCTTGCTTTAGTTTTTCTGTATGTTATGCTGATAAGAATAAAAATATAATGAATATAAGAAGATTTTACAGTGTGTTTCACATTCAGTTCAGCAAAACTGACATCACACTCAAGGACTTCTGGGAATCCAGGGCAAGGTGGAAAGTGTCCTGAAACCCACTGTACTCCAGTGAAGTTTTCAGTGTCTACAGCCATGACAACTGTTGTGTCAGTAGTGTTGAAATGCAGGACTTGAGTCACCTACCAACAATAAATCAAATTATTTGTTTGCAATTACTTGACACTTTAGCATGGTCTAAACAGATTGCTGGAGAAATGCTATAATGCTCAAATCCTAGTATTGCTGTTATAAGATGTCTGCAGATGGCAAATCTTATGTATTGTTCTAGGAATGACACTAGACCTTCTTGAGCCTCACTGCAAATGTAGGTGGGATACGATAAAATGGTAAGCTTGTCATAGCGTGCCCAGAATGTCCATAGTTGGTCATATGCGCTGTTATGATCTTGCTAAAAGATGTCATAATCTCAAGAAGCATAGACTTCCATCTACACATTTCAGAGGAGAGGGAACGTGGAAACAAAGAGCTGAACCTGTGTTCAACATATAGTGTACACTAAGCTTCACCTTAGCCTATTAAAACACTAAGCAACAAACAATATAATGAAGGTGGCCACAAAAATATAAAAATTTTTCCATCACTTTACTGTAAGAAAGAGCTATTCCCTATACTGTAAGAACTTTGTTGATAATACTTTATAACTTCTCTAATCTTGTTCTTTCTCTGAATAGATCAAATATTGAAAACTAGTTGCACAAAATCCAGCTTTTGCTTAACTGTAGAAATAGCAGTCCCATCACTTCCAAAATGACAATTTTTTCTAAGAATAAATATATTTTTATTACTTTGATGATGGTAAATGACTCTTACCACTGCCGAGCTATAGATAACAAAGGGACAGTATCATCAGATGTTAACAATTCATGTAAAATATGGAAGTGCTACTAGCTTATCAAGCTAAAAATGAATGGAAATTACACATATAATGTATGCCAATAAAATTACTCCTAATCAAAATGAACTGCCCACACAAAAAGCCCAAATCAACAATACAAAAAGTGGAACTAAAAATGACGATGACAGCTATCCTGTTTCTCTATAGAGCATAGATATTTAGTACAGTAAATGGCTAAATATGAACATGCCTTCAAAAAGACATAGTTTGACTAACTTTCCTCTCTAGTTAACCTGAATGTTATCACTAAGAGTTTGGAGGCAATTATGCGGCACTCTGCAAAAACTTTTACCTGAATATCTTCCATTTTCTCATATTCTAAATAAATGTTTCATGTCAGTAATGCTTAAGAATTTCATTTTGTATTTTGAAATGTGTCTTTTGCTTTTTTACTTTTAGTGTTATGACGATTAATACTAATATTGAAAGTAATCCTTAAGTTGTCAAACAAGACCCAGAATATTTGGAGCTGGCTGATTTTTTTCAGGAGGAAACATCCTCCTTTTATTCTTCTATTTTGAATTTTGTCAAGTAATGTGTGAGCTTTTCTCTTTCTGTTCACCATAAACCAATCCTCTCTCCCTAAATTTTAGTTTTACTCATTAAGCTGAAGCATTATTTCTTCAGATTTAATATAAAATTATTGAACCTTGCCTTCAGTTAAACCAATATCAAAAGTTGTACTAACTGTAATAGACTGAGCATTACACCACAAGTTCTGTGTAGATACTGTGTGATATGTTGTATGGATATAACATTCTTTGTCAGTGTACAAATGTGTTTGCTATGAATAAATACACATATTTTTATATATACATATAATATATATAATTTATATACATACATATATTTTAATATGTGCTCATTATGTATACAGGCACAACTTACACAAATAAGAAGTTTCCCAAAACAGAATAAAACTAGATAAATAAAACTGTGGACATTTAAAGGACTTTTGTATATTAGGAAGAGGGAAAAAACAAAAGAGGCAAAGAACTATATCCCTAATCCAGATCATGGATTAAAATCAAACAGAGAAGAAGGGAAAAAAATATTCTAATCTCTTTTTGGAAGCTGGGATTTCCAAAACAGATTTACTCCCAAGCAAACCAAAATGCAATACTGGTTTGACAAGAACCATCCTTGAAGACTCTAGTGAGCACCTCCTTGGTCTCAGGAGGGGAGAGCACAACTGAGCAGGACCCCCAAGGCCGTCGGCGGCCGGACCCGCACACAGGCTCACAGGCTGTGCCAAGGCAGCAGCCTGACTGCCAGCACAGGGCTTCCCTCCGGCTTCCCTTGCTCTAAGCGGGTTGTGATTGTGTGGCTCCCTGCCTTGGAGGCTTATGTTCACTTTGCTTTTTCCCTGCAAGCAGAGAGTGAAAGTGACAAGACCATTCCAGGAGGGCAGCTAAGTAGATGTCAGTATATTTTTCCTAGCTGGGCATAAAAGTGATGGCAATGATGATGATGATTTTTGCATCTCTGAAATTTTCCCATGGACATTTCTTTCACAAAAAGGCATTTCCTGTTTTAGAAAACACATCAGTGGAAAAATTCTTAAGATTAAACTGAATATTTTGGGTTCTGAAGCAGAAAAACAGTCTGTTGTTCCCTACATGAATTAAATATTAAAGAAATTACTGCAAGTCCTTTGTGTTTTGAAGAACTCAAACCTCATCCTTATGTTTTTTGTTTTTTGGTTTTTTATTTTAAAAGAGGAAATAATTGCCACGTTTGCAGTCCTCATTATAGCAGGGAACTAAATTTCATGACTGAGAGATACCTATAATATAAATATTAATAGTTACCACAGATATCTTAGAATGCAGTTTTATAAGGTGTCTAGCACCCCAGTCTTTCCTGAAAATGCTCTTCTATGTTAGCCAAGACATCTTACATAAGGGGGATCACTGCTTTGCAGCTTTAGCCCTTTGGTCCACTTTGAGGTCTGTAAAGAGAAGTTATTCCTTGAGAAAGAAAGCACAACTGGTCTGCTATTTTTTCAGACTTAGATAAAGCCAGCGTGAAAATAGGTGGAAAACGGGCCTTAGTGCTTGTCAGGAGACAAAAGTATCTGAACAATATACCAATTAGTTCCCTTTGCTGATTTTTCATCTTCTTTTCTATTGCCATTTAACTGTGTTCAGAAAATGACTTCTCTTACGCTTCTTTGAACTTAAACTGGTGGTAATTTATCAACTTTTTTTTTTTTTTTAATTGTATAGCTATATTTGAAGCACACCTCGGCTAGCTATCTCAAGGCCATTTAAAGCAACGTGTTCTACACTGGGTAATTCAGAAAGAAATACATATAGTCTCAGTATTCTTTAGTATTAGTTTTATTTGCCTTAACCATTACTCCTTTTTAATTTTAAATTTCCTCCTGCCAGTTACCAGTGTGCTGAAGCCAGAAATGACAATTGCAGGACTATGCAGTTTGTCTTTGTTCTGTGTGTTCTATGTATCCTCAATGCATTTAACCATGCTGTTATGTACTAGGCATTGCCTTATTTGACCCTGTTTATTTATGCATTTATAAGATATTTCCTCGTCTCTCGGTTCTGTTTTCTGATTAGTGTTAATACAATATTTTGTAGAAATATATTTTGATTGACTTGTAATATTTTATTTTCAAAGACAAATGCCTTTCTTTTGAAGACCATTTGTTCAGTGTCTGGTTTAACGGACTTTCTTATATCCTTTCCTATTTATATGTATTTTGCAATGGAATGCTCCTTTGCTAATGTACACAATGATATTCACTATAAACATTATATTTTAATCACATTTCCATTTATTAATGTGCATTCCAGGACATAACATTTGTAGTGGTATACATACCGTCTAATGATGTTTAGAATAACCACTTGCTCATTTTCATAAAGCTTCCAGTTTACCCTGTTAAATAAGCTCAGATCTGCTTTATTTTCTGGAGAGAATGGCACCAGTATATTGACATGCATAAACTTACCATTCCTGCAACATTACAAAATAATACAGGAATAATGGCTATGGATTCCATTTTGGCAGGCAATGAGATGAGACAGGTATCACAGCGGCCCATCAAGAGGGAGAGGTAGCTTTACAGTAACCAACACTCCCTCTCCCACCTTCAAAAAAAGATAAAAATGAAGTAAGAACAGTTGTATAGAAATGTTTCAATTCATTGTTTCAGGCTAGAACATTTTCAGGGGCAAAGAAAGTCACAAAATACTCAAGGGGCATAGAAAGGCTAAAATCTAATCTCTGCTTTGAATCAAATAGAAATAATATTGGAATATAACTCCTCTTCTTACAAATCACCCATAATCACAATTCTGTAGAATTAGTCTTTCATTTATCTGTTTATATAGAAGGGAAGATATGCAAGAGGAGAATGTGACATTTTTATAGAAGCTTTTGCTATAATTTGGTGAGCAAGAAGCTTGCCTGGTATGTGGGACGGAGTCTGTAGGAGCCTAATCTGTCACAAACAAGCAGATCAGTTACTCCCACACCCAAGTTAAATGTTCTAGCCAGCGGGTTATTGTCTGGGCATTGGGTAGGCTGAGATAGTATCTACCATAGCCTTCTCACAAATTCATTCTCCAAAAGAGTAAATTTTTTTATTCTACATCAAAACAATAATAAAATATTCTGAAACTGCACACTTTCTGTTTTATGAAACTGAAAAATCATTTTCTGGTCAGCACTAGAAAATAACAAAATTCTCAGATCTGTTACTCAGTTTGTCAGTCATGGAACAGAGTGAAAAATTACTTAAGTTACTAAGGTTTGTTTCAGGGAAAACCACCAACAAAGACAAGCAGAAATAAAAAAAACAGTTCTCCTGCCTGTGTTTCCATCTGCAGGCAAAGAAACAAAGTCTTAATTGAGTAGGCATTAATTTATAATTTTATACATATATATATATATATAAACGTATATAAATAAAAAAGACCACAAGCAGATATATCTGTAACCTGATAAGGTCTTGGAACTCCTTGAAATCATAGAGAATTCACTGAAGTTTATTCCATGTGGAACATATTTAGATACAGCAACAATGAGTGCCATTAATGCCTCTGGCTTTCTCTAGCTAAATCAAATGATGGATTTAGTTTAACACTAGTGATGATCATATCACCATCTGTGAGTTTTGACCATTGAAATTAAACAGTATCATATTTTAATCAGAAATAATTCTATCTATATTAACAAATAGTGTGGCACAATATCTATAAGGTAAAATAGTTATTTCAGAGAACCAAGCATCCACACTACAGTTCTGGGCATTTTTACTTCAGATTAGCTGTAGTCTGTTCCTGCAAACTGTGGATCATCTGGAGCTGTTAGACATTGTCGTTCAAGGCATCTTCCAGTCTAGCTTCATTCAAAAAGGAAACCAGTTTACACACTCCACAGGAACAGCTTTAACACACTGATGTTTTCAGCTGTTGCTAGGTTATGTTTACACTAAATCAAGGATTTTTCAGTTTCTTGGGTCCTGCCAGTGAGAAGGCTGGAGGGTCACAAGGAATTGGGAGGGGACACAGCCAGGACAGCTGACCCGAACTAGCCAAACGGATATTCCATACCATGGGATGTCATGCTGAGTTATTAAACTGTTCTTATCTCAACCCACAAGTTTTATCTTTTTCTGATTCTCCTCCCCATCCCACTACAGGGGTGGGGAATGAACGAGTGGCTGTGTGGTACTTAGTTGCTGGCTGGGGTTAAACCATGACAGGAGGTTACTAAAACAGTTGTCTTAATCAGCTAAAGGCACTGTTATTCACATGGTATTGAAGTGCCGCAAGAACCATGTGGCCAAATAAGGTACCATTTCAATATTAGCATAAAGTAGAAGCAATGTTGAAAATCACTGTAAGTTTGAGGAATGAAAACTGAATTGAAGTAAATAAGGGGAATGAAAACAGCTGTCTCTGATGAATGTGGTAAAGACCTTGACTGAAGAAATTGGTTCTTTGTAGCACCTAAGACCTTACAAACACTGAGGGATGGAGGAACAAAAAGGAAAACAATGGAAAGGCTGTTCCTAGCCTTATCATCAAGAAGCAACACCAGGAATGACAAACAATAAGAAAACCTAGACTGTCAAGTCATGCCAGGTATGTTCAAAACAAACTTAAACATAGTTCTGCTTATTTGTAGTAGACATCAAGTTATTGATAATGAATTCACATGATAATGGAAGTCACACATTAGGCAAGTGAGTGTCACTATATTCATGTTTTGAAATGGAATAGGTATTCATCCCTCCTGCAGGGATTTAATTGCTCACCTCCTCTAAGAACCTTCCAGTCCAGCTGGTGAGTAGGGATATTCATTCAATGAATTGGTGAACAGTTGCAGACCTCAATTAATGCAAAACACTTGTTTAGGTGTAGAACAAGAAAAAAATACCCAATTTTCAACAATTAAAACATACATATTCAAATATAATGAGGAAAAATCCTTTTCCTGATAAACTGAAAAGTTGTATTCTACCTAGCAAAATAAGTATTTATCTTCTCACTGTTGTTTTTTACAACACATCTAATGAGCATCTGGAAAGGCTGATATAGTATAAATCTTCTGTGAGACACAGGGATGGACTGATGTGGAGCCTTATAATTCTGAATTTTGTAAATTATGAAGAATATTATTTGGATTAACAAAACATAACAATAGTGCAATCCTAAATGTTGGATTCACAGAAATACTTTGTATTTTTACAAGGTTGTGTTGGTGCGTTAGGTTTTCGTGATTTATTAAAGCTTTTCATTAAGTATAGTCTAAGAGTGTTCAATAGAATAGAGGTGAAGCCATCTGTGCTATGCAGACCTCAAGGAAAGGGCACGGATTTGTGGCAAACTGTCCTGTCTATGAGATATATCAATCTTTCAGGGTTGCAGGGTGAGGAAGCGTTCCTGTAATCCCCTTTTATACACTAAAAGGTCTATTTCTTGCTTTCCCTGTGGACTGTATGAAATATGACCCTTTAATTGTCAAGATTTACTCTGCTTCTGGGCTTGGTCATTTTACTGAATGGCCAGTAATGAAAGTGTTCAGGAAAAGAGCTAGAAAAGTATCTAGTCTGTGTTGGGATTCAATTTGCCTGGCTTAGATTCTTAATAGCAAATTGTCGAATTCTGAGCTAATCACTGCCTGCTCCCATTTTATTCAGTAGAAAAAGACAGGCACATCCAGGAGAAATTCTTCTTGGCTCAAGATGACTGTTTAAACTTAGTGAGATGTATTGCTTTTTGCAGGTGTCTATTTATCTTCACTAAGCTACAAAAAGAGCCTAGGATGATTATCTTAGCCTAGGAGAACTAATTGTTTGGCTTTTAAACTTAGGTAAGATAAATCCTACCTGTAATGCCTTTTTTGTTTGCTTTACAGTTTGGTGTAAACATTTTCATACAAATGATCTAAAGAGAACGTTGCGAGCTGTGGCCTAATACAAATTCTGCTGAAGGCACTAAGAATCTTACAGCTGCTTTCTGTGAGATTTGGATAAGACAAATAATTTCCTCCTGTGATGGAGTCTTTGGAGAGTTGTCATTAATCTAACTACATGTGGAGGTTGTAAGGTCTAGACATTTCCCTCCTCAAATCCATCTTTTTCTTTATGTACATGCCAAGTGCAGACTCCAGAGATGAGATTCAACCATCCAGCTTTAGCTGCCTTAAAATCATGTGGACCAGCTAGACATCGAGGCTTATTCAGTATCAATGGAGAAAAATGCTCATGCCCAGAGGGCAGCACCTCTTAGATAAGAACCTTAAGGGTAATTTGCCTTTTGGCAAACCTTCTACACAACAGCAGCATGGGCAAACAATTTACATTATTTTCCACAGCTTCACAGGTGTTAACAGATAAATAGAAGAGGAAGAGTGGTTCATTCTCAATTCTACAAAATGAAATATTATGTTATGTTGCAAACTGAAGCAAGACTGCAGCCTTAAATTGAACTGATTGTGGGTGAACTTAAAAAAAAAAAAAAAAAAGCCTGATTCTTGTAAAACATCTTTTTTCCCCCACAAGAAAATAATAACTGAACTGTTCTGGAATTTTCACTATCTGATTAACTGGATTATTATTAACTAAAAAACAATTTTTGAGTCAGTTCTGATTTCTATAAATATATTAATCATTTAGAATATAGCAAAACAAATATGCAAATTGCCAACCATAGAAATGTCCTGAAACACCTCAGTTCAGTTACTTCAGTCAGACTACATTCAGGTGATTATTCACCTAAATTTCATAGCATTTTAATGTATCTTAGTAATTGATATGAATAAAGAAGGAGGTAGTGTGACAATATTCTTAACTGAACACTTTCATTGCACCAGCTGAGTGGCTGCTTGGCTTTTCAATTAATTGTGAAAACTCTTCTTGTTCTAGTCCATCAACAACAGTAACAAACCCCTCTTAGAACTAAATTAAATGAAAGCTTTATTTGCCAAAAGCCAAAGTAACCCTAGTCAAAATTGAGTGTATTTCTTCTAGTTTCATAATAAACTTGGTCACTTATTCTATTGATGGAAGCATGTGCAGCATGAGATGTTGTGCTTATGAATCACTACTTAGCAAAGATCACTTAATAGAAATTCTCACATACTGCTTTGAATACAAGAAATGCTGTCCTGACAGAAGTAGATATACCTCATTTTATATTACAAAGGTAAAGTAGTATTTTCTCTTGTCCTTGATATCAGTTTTATGTGAGGACTTTCACAGTGTGTACTTGAGCTCATAGATTCTACCCTTACAAACTGGTTAGAACTGGTCCCCTGGACTTGACCGCTTGCAGTACCAAAAAAGTCCATCAAGCTATTCTTGGCCCCAGTTTGTCAAAGCTCACTCTTTTCTTACCTCAGCAGTCCTTCCATTTGGTTCATTACAACCTGTTTTACTCTAAGTGCTATACAGTCACACCCGTGTATGTTTGTCTAGTTAGTTATCTGACTGAACCTCAAATAACTGATGCACAATTAAGCAATCTCAATCAAATTCACAGTCAAATTTGGCAAATTCCTAGTCTTCAAAAGGTTATTAAGTTACTGTAGTTTTTGTGAAAGATGACAGCCAAATAAAGGATACACTCCCAGCTGAGCTGTTCTTGAGAGAAAAGCTGCAGTATAAACACAACCTTTATTTGATGTCATATGATCCACACAAAAAAGAAACCATGAATTCTTTAGCTAAAGGGAAATCCTTAGACTAGACTCCTGTTAGACACAGAGATAAGGATCAAATCTGTGGAAACCGGGATTCAGTACCTGGGTACTCAAAAAAATTACTTCTTATTTTCTCCTCCTGGATTTCTTACCGTGTCCTTGGGTTTGGTGGGTTTTTTTGTTTGTTTGGTTGGTTGGGATTTTTGTGTGTGATGGCCTTGTTTAAAAAGGCACTCATTTAAAAGGGTGCCTTGCAGTTATCAGCATAAAGGCTTCATTTTCCTGAGAATAAGCAGGAATTTTGTCCAGATATAAAATGCAGTATTATTACCAAGCTATTTTTTAGCTCAAATGAGCCTTTTTTCCCCCATTAATTACTTTATATACATACGGCATATAGACATGATGGATCCTACTATCTTACTGTATGCTATACTGTGATCTCTCATTTCTAGGTCAAGAAGATGGAATATTAAATGAAGAATTAGTAAGAACTGCAGTCATTAATCAGTATGTCCATCACCTTTCTTTCACTAACCTGATTTCCTGAGGGAGAGGGGGGAAACAAAACTGGGTTTTCTGTTAAAATTAATATTTTACCATCCAAAGCAGATGATTCTGAGAAACATTGTGATTTCTTAATAGGAAAATTGCAGGGAAAATAGGCTTCAAGTCAAAGTTTCAAACAAAGAAACATTTTACATTTTAAAATATTTTTGAAAATAACATCTATTTTGAAATTAAATGTAATTCCTACAATTAATATTGAAACTAAAATATCATTACGGCATAAAAATGTCATTTTGGGAGAAATTTCAAAATGTTTTATTTCAACACATAAAATAAAAGCTATTGTTCCTTGGTAAATTTCCACATTTAATGCAAGAGAAGCTCATTTTGAATTACTGTGACTTTGTATATAATTTATTATTTAATAATTCAAATGATACTAGAAGGTGACCTGATTTTTGGAGAAAATCACCTAATTATGAAATAGAAATGAGTTCTCAAAAGATCTTGTAGTCTACTTTCTTTCCCAGTAGCAGGATAGCTGAATGTAGATCATCCCTGAAGGTGATTTTTAAAGCTGTTTTCCATAACCCTGTAATGACAAGAATTTAAATAGTTAAAATATTAAAAGTGAGATACTAAAGGAAAAGTTTGCAGCAGTAGAAAAATGTTTTAAGTCTAAGAATACATAAAGACAAAAACAACAGGACACACTTTGTAGAGGGTTAATTAACATTGATTATATACAGTTGTGGGCTTGCTTCTGGGGTGGTGGGTTGGCTGATGTGTATAATGTACAGCTGTGGCTTGTTCGGGCTAAGTAGCTAAATAGCACTGAGGAGCCTGATAGAGAAGGAGCACTGGGTGAAGAGAGGCACTGGGTGAAGAGAGGCAGCAGATGAAGAAGAGTCTAGGGATGTAGGAGAGAGGCAAGAAGCAGGGTGGACTGACCTGAAGAGGATGAAGAAACAGCATGGACAGTAGATGAACTTTTAGAACCTTATGTGGGAAAGCCTTGTTGCAGCTAGCTAGTTTTGTAGTGCTGCAACAACACTTCAGGCTTGGGAAGTTAATTAATCTGGGTTTTAAAGGGACTATATAAAGGAATAATTCACAGAGAATGTAGCAGAAGAGTCTTCCTAAAATATTACAAAGGCTATTGTGTTGTTGAGAGGAAAAGTCTTCCATAGAGAAACATCATATCTTTTCCACAGCTCAAACCTTTTCATCCCATGGATGTAAAAATACTAAAGCAGCTCCTGGGCTGATTAGTCATCCTTTGTTGGTGTATATTATTTAGAGGGATGCATGCAGGAATATTACATTTGCTATTATATTGAAGTGTAGTGTTTGCTGACTTTGAGAAATACAACTATCCACTGTGAGAGAGATGTATCTTATTGCCTAACTCTGGCACGTTAAACCAGGCACATCAGGAAGCATCTCTCTCTTGCACTGTTGTGCAAGCAAAGCTCTTCCAGAGCAGATATACATCAGAAGCATTACTTAATTCTGTTTACTTGTGGTTTGGAGAGCCTGTAAGAGGAGTTTAGAGATGATACCTTCTTTACTTTTTCTGGTGACTGAAATTAAACAATATGAAAATCAGGGAGTCGAGTTTGCTTGTTGTTAGAAGAATCTAAATGAAATTCTAGATTTTTATAAGAACTCAGTTAGTAAAAATGGCAAAAATTTCTGGTTAGCCTAAAGAATCATTATTTCCAGTTACCACAAAATATGAGAAATTTTGTTTTTTCTCATGCCATCTTCATAGCAATCACTGTGATAATTAAAGAGGGGCAGCCAAACTGGCTCTTCAGTTTTGTGAAGAGTCACTCCCTACATTTGCTAGTCTGCCTTGTGCTTATTAGCATATTGTGCTGCTGTATACAGCTTGGAGTGTAAGAGATCATCCAAGCAAGCAGCACATAGCAGTAAGCAAACTTTCAGCAAGTCTGAAGCACCTGTTTCAGCAGGTAGTACTTGAAAAGTTGCTTATCCAGCATTGTTGTAAATACAATGGATTTTAACATAATTATGATTAGGATTAGACAAACAATTTATTAAAAGTAACAGCTAACACAAACTATAGATAGTCCCTCACATGTGAATTGCCACCCAAAATCCGATTATGTTCCTTTGTTTAACCAACCAACCTTTTTCTGAACTAAACCTCCTTTAAATGGTTTCTACTTTTTAGAGTTGATTAGGTCAGTTTGTGAATTTTTGTACACATGTACATGAATCAGTATCACGATACTAATTTATGTGCTGCATGAATGGATGATTTCCTAAATTGCCTTTATTTCCTTTCAAAAATAATTTTGCTTTGTCATTCAACTATTTGGTGGAGTATATCCTTGTCATCAAAAAAGCAAATCTCACCTGAATGCTCATATGAAGCCCATGTAAATCAAACAAATGTTCATGAATAAAAAAGATCATTAAGCAGCTGAGTCAAATCTGTGTTCTAGTTTGGTGAGCTGTGTCAAGAACAACATTGTATACTATTTTACGATGTCTAACTATAATTTCCATCGAAAAATCACTTAAATTCTAGTGTAAAATCACCTATGTTATGCTGTGACATGTGACTGATAATATGGTTCTGAGACACACAAAATTTGAAGATTTATTGTTGACCTAGAATCCCAGTACAGTGCCTTAACTGTGAACTCAGCTCTCTTCTCTGCAGATAAATTTGTCCTGTTAAGACTCTGCCTGTCAAACTGTTTTTATTCCTACTTTTCCAAATACATTCTTGTAGAGTAACTACCTCAGAGATGAGAAAGCTCTTGAGTTTGCTTCTGCTATGTTACTTCCACTCAATTTAGGTTTTCTGATGGGAAGCAGCTTTCAGAATTAGCTACTCTCTCTGTGAATGTGTGGGAATGACATGGTTTAAAGCTTACAAAACTGTTTATATGATTAATATAAACATGATTTTGTTCAGTGCTTTCTCTGTCTTTTGCTCTATTGAGAAAGTTAAGCAGCTAAGACATTCAGAGTGGCTTACAATACTTTATACATGACTTCTGTCAGCTTTACTGCAGTATGTGCTGTAAATCCTTAGGCATAGTCATGGTCTACTAGGCCAATAATCTCATTTCTGAGATGCCTCTAAATATGTATTCACATGACAGCATAATAGCTCCAAGGAAGCAATTATGACCAAGGAAGTCAACAACCCATGTTTAAAAAGTCCAGAAATTGTTACATTCTTCTCAGTTAACTCAGATTTGTGTTTCTATAAAGTAACTAATTTTGTTTTCCTCTAACCATGATTTTAAACTACCTGTCTTGAATTAGTATAGTAGCATGGTAGATTCAAGGGGTCTCAACCCAGGTGAAGGTAATGAAAATATCCCCATTAAATTTTATTAAAACAGAAGACAATCTGAATGGCATAAATTTCTGAAAAAGAGTATCCTAAAATATGAAACAAAGACAATCAGAAGTAGAAGTTTTTACTCTCAGAAGTAGTTGTTTTTACTCCATTTTTTAATTCATCCCAAAGGATGCTGGAGAACAGAAGAAATTAAACATTACATCTCACATCAGCCATGTTTAAATAATCTGACAATTGCATAGATAGGAATGCTGTGCTGTCAGGCAGGAATTGGAAAATGCTGCTTTATGAGGACCTGTGGAGAAAGAACACTCTTCTAACTTTCCATCTTTTTCCCATCTTAATTATTTTAAGAACATAAAAGGTAGCAAGCAGCAAAGCCTTCAAAATATTAAAGTCATTATCCATGTGTCAGAGACAGCAGTAAGAATCTACATAGTGTTATTAGACAACACATTTTAATAGTCTAATAGAAATTTCAACCTTTTTTCATAAAATAAATGGCCTTTGGTCAATATTTATTTATGTATTTTCAGTTCCCATTTAGTCTGCTGTTTGCCCAAAATGATACTTATAAGCAGATCTTTCATGGTGTTTTTTATTTATAATGTTTAAAGAAAAAAATCCTGTACCTTCATGTCTGTCCTCTGACATTTAAAACATGCCAAATAGAAATAAAAATCTGTCATACAAGCAACCCAGAAAAAGATATTCTCATATGCTTCAGAGTGAGGAAGGCCCCAGATCAAAAGGCCTTTGCTGTTTTCTTAGAAACCGAGAATATCCATTTATCTCCATAATGCAGAGCAGTTTACAATTATTTCTGAGCATTATGTTTTATCTAAAAGAAGTTTCCACTTTCATCAGCTCATGAAGCTGACAATTAGTATCCAGAACGGATGGAGATCTTACCTACAGCTTTTGTAGTGTGGCATTTTCTTTTTATGAGATCGCACCCTGGGAAATGCATTCTTTACCCAGGTTGTCTTACTGGTATGTCTCGATTTCTCAGCACTCCCCCCTGCCCCCCAACCTATCGTTTGTACCCATTTTCACACTCGGCAGTTTTGTATCCTGCTTTTCCTGAAAGTATCCATTCAGACTCACCCTGGATGCTTGCCAGAACCAAACTAATTCTCATTCTACTTAAAACGCTTGCCCTTGTATACATGCGTGTGTGTAATAGGTAATAGATCTGAATTTAACTTTACAGGCCAATGAGCTAGGCATATCTGTCTCCCTGATTCATTAGACGCTGGGGGACACAGATCACTGTAGCAGACACACTCCGTTGATGCCTTCCCATTTTGCTAATACCGAGCTTTTAACTGACATCAGCATCGTGTGGCAAAATTGCTTCCAACCTCATTTAAACAGCTGCACATTTGAACAGGCTTAAATGATGGGTTTTAGTAAATTGGTGAAGCATAGGTTTGCGTATGCATAAATTCATCTGGCCAAAAGCCAGCTTTCAGGAAATCCATTCTTATTTAGCTGCTGAAAGTAAATGTCCTGTCTCCAGGGGTAAGGAGAAGAAGGTAGGGGGAGTAAGGGAACTCTTACTTAGTGATCTATTGATTTGAACCTCAGAAATGATGCACATCATTGGTTTTCCCAAGCCTGTAGATTGAGCAGATCAGCGCTGACCTACTACCTCCGAACTCACAGCTGCTCAGCTTCACTTTCTCAGTGCTCACTGAACTGAAAGAACACTTTGGAGCTCCTGCCTGATTTTCACAGCCATCCTATGGCAGTACAATGTCCACTGCTGTTTCCCTTTCACTGAAGCGCATCTTTCATTTTTTCCCCCCTTTTCTCACCCACACTATTCTACACAGGCTTCATTATAATTTCTTTTTCTTTTCCACAGAAATTACTCTTCTGCAGCATTCATGCAAAAAGTCCCCCAAAGATTTCTGCAGGCTGCATATTTAAACCAAAATATACGAAATCACACAGAATCAAGGAAGGCACTGAAATCTTACTGGAGAACCTTTAAAGCATTTCTTTTCTCCCTCCTCCCCCTCCCACTTTCTTTGTGTGGCTTTTTTTTTTTTTTTAATTAAATCATTCCTCAAACAGATTCCATCATACATTATGTAGATGTGAAACATTTTTTATTCTGGTAAATGAGGCTGAATCAAAAGACAGTCTTGTAAACAGAAGTTTAAATAAATTGCACTTTGGCGCCCCCCCCCTCCCCCCCCCAAACTTTCAGTGGCTTTAACAAGTACT
>JAVJGI010000062.1:14856224-14867695 GCA_035590275.1 Ibycter americanus
ACACCCACCCCGGCCCCCCCCCCCCCCCCCCAAAATTGAAACAAGAAAAAAAAAACCAAAACACCCAGATGAGAAGTTCAAACTGGATATTTATAAATATAATTGCAATTAAATTTTACTGTCAGCAACACTGATAACATTATTTGACAAAGTTTAAATTTTCTTCCCCCTCCTTTGATTATATTGCCAGGCAATCAGTTCCCAAGGTCAAAGAACTGGGGTGAACAAGCTTAGTTTTTCCAGGTCTATACAAGTGTCTGGGACTATTCGTGTGTTTAAACAGGAGTGAAGAAGGAGAGAATTCCTTGGCACTCCTTGCTCTCCCCTGATTGGCAATGGAGAAGAAGGAAGAGTTTTAATTGACTGGTAGGCTTAGCTTGGCTGCCCCTATGTTATGTTTGCTGTATTCCTCCCTGCTTTTTAATGTCATTTTGTTGAAACCAATTTTTCCTAATATTTTGATTCCATCTACTTCCCAGTCTGCAAAGTAAGGCAGGAATTTCTTTACAGGTAAGTGTTTTTTTCTTTCTTTTTTATCTTCCCCATATCAGCACAAAGGTACATCTTCAGGTGAAAAAGGAATAAGAAAAGAATTTTTAAAATACATGTATTTGTTTACGAGTCATTTGTCACTTTTCATAGTTTGTGCTGAGTAGAAGCAACAAGCTGCCACAGCAAACATGGTTCCTAGGAAACATCTGATTAACTGTACTCACCCAGAGGAAGGAACCAGGATTGTAACTGCAGTGACTGAGGTATTCTTCATACGTTCTCACGCTTCAGCTAGTGGCTAGGTAGGCAGAAGGACTACAAAGTAACTTGAATCCAGCCATGCTAGGCTAAAAATAACCAAATCTGAATATTGATTATTTGACAAAGATGCCATTTAATATTACAAATAAATAACAATAATGGATGTTATAAGCCACAGTGGAAAGCAGGTCAAGGCTCTCTCTGCTCCTTGAAGTTAAATATTACCATCCACACATTTCTGTTAATAATAAAATTATGTCTGTGCTTCATTGTCTTGCAAATTCTGATCAATATTGCTGCTAATTTGCCTGACTTACTGAAGTGTAGTGTTGAGTAACAGATGATTAGTTAATTGTTGTGGTTTAACCCTAGCCTGTGACTAAGTCCCACACAGCTGCTCACTCACTCGCCCCACAGTGGGATGGGGGAGAGGATCAGAAGAGTAAAAATGAGAAAAGTCATGGGTTGAGGTAAAGACAGTTTAATAGGGAAAGCAAAACCCACACACGCAAGCAAAGCAAAACAAGGAATTAATTCATTACTTCCTATCAGCAGACAGGTGTTCAACCATCCTAAGGAAAGCAGAGCTCCACCACACACAACTACTACTTGAGAAGACAAACACCACCACCCCAAACATCCCCCTACTTCCTTCTTCTTCCCCCAGCTTATATATACTCAGTATGACATCCCATGGTATGGAATAGCTCTTTGGCTAGTTTGGGTCAGCTGTCCTAGCTGTGTCCCCCTCCCAGTTTCTTGTGCCCCTCCAGCCCTCTCGCTGGCAGGGTCTGAGAAACTGAAGAGTCCTTGACTTAGTATAAACATCACCCAGCAACAACCAAAAACATCCCTCTGCTATCAATATTGTTCTCACACCAAATCCAAAACACAGAACTGCACCAGCTACTAAGAAGAACATTAACCATCCCAGCTGAAACCAGGACATTAATACATAATTAAGAGAGATTGTACTAATATCTGCTTGAAAAAGTTATGAATGGATGCATGAAGCAAATCCTAACCCATTATATAAGGAAACAAGTAAATATTTTAAACATATAATTAAAAAAATACATTAAATACAATTAAAGTAGAGAAGTTGAGAAAGAACTGGTATTCAGGGCTTGTATAGAGTTTTCTCAAATCTGTTCTTTAACCATTAGTTAACTACATGGAGAATGGGTCTAATAATTTCCACTTTGGGGATATTTTTATAATTCGGTGAAAGAAAAACAAATAGAAAAGCAGAAGCATGATTCATCCATTCACCTGTTGTGGATGCCTACGTTAAGATAAGTGAATCATCCCCTTGAAATATCATGTCTTTCCATTGACTATAAAGGGAGTTTAGATAGCATGCGTCTCACCTAACTTTAGCCATTTCCAGTGTTGCTATCCATATACGGTCTAATCATCCTAACACCATCTGTACATCTCTGTGCAGTCAATGGATGTGTAGTTTTATGATAAAATCATCTAAACAAATATAGAAGCCTACTTCCAAACTAGAATAATTTCCTCCTCAAAACACCTGTTTATCTCACTGGTTCTGAAGGGAGCCTACAGTGGTTGAACTCAGATGCAGACACTTAATTACATCAGACAAACCACACCCAAGAATTGTAACCCATTAGCATTTTGTGCTCCATTTGTGTGATGCCAGTGATAATGTGAGGTGGAAGAAACTAGAAAACTGTGCTGATATTGCGTTACAATAGAGCTAAGGAATTTGGTAGTGGATGATGCTGATTGTGTGAGGTCATTCTACAAAGGCATAAACAAATACCTGTCCCAGTGTATTGTCAAAAAAGATGACTTCAGCTGTCTTAAAAGATCATTTTACCTTTTATTAGATGATGGAGTTAAGAAAAACCCTTGTTATGAGACTGCTGCAGAGATAAGACAACTGGGAATTCTAGCCTAGCAACAGCCACAATGATCCACAAACACTTTAAGAATGTAGGTATTAAAGCCTGCTGATTATTGATACATCTTGAGGCAAAGGGTTTCTTTCATGCTGAAAATCACAATCTGTATAGATCTTTTATAGGCAATGGGTTTTCTTCATTTTATTTCTTTATCAACTATACCTTCATGAACGCGGTTTTTTTAGAGATGATTTTGTGGAAAATATTTTAATCCTCAGCCAAGAAATATCCTTAAAGGAAGTAGATTAACTATATGTACATAAACACACACATACATTTTTGCATGCACACAATAAATTACGCACACACGAATGTGCTAAAGTAGAGAATTTTATCAATTCTTTTTTGTAATGGCTGTTACAAGTATCTGGTATTAACTTTACAAGGGAACAAAGGCAATTTGATATCTTCATTAGCTCTGTCTTGCAAGACATGACTGCCTACAGGGGGCAGGGCAAGTATGCTGTACAATGTGCCTCATAGTCTTTTTCCTCTGGACATTTAATAAAGGGATTGTACACAAGCACTCACGCTGCCAGGATGTTTGGTTTGCCTTCCAAAAGAGGTTAATACAAATGGGAGTATAGTATGCAGTCAGGTCCCATCCTGAAGGGCAGCCAGGACACAGCCTGGGTGCATACCCAGCAGATGGGGCTGAAAGTTGCACCTATCCTTTATGTGGAAACGGTCCAAATGGGGAAGTTGCTGTAGGAGTGCCTGTGAGAGTGAGCAGACCCCTTTTCCTCACACAGATCAGAGTTGCACTTCATATGCTATTTTAGCACTTAACTGACTCTTTTTATGTTTCTGTGTTTTCTCTGTAGCCTCTCAGCTGATCTCAGCACCCTCTGAAGGCCATTGTAGCACATCAAACAGGGAAGGAAGACCACAGCCATTCAAGAGCGTGGTTACTATATTCGCTTCTAATTTCTAAAGAGTGATGACATTCTTGTGATTCTTCATTTCATCTGAATGATATATCAGGTATTATTTGTTGATGGGATTTTTGTTCTTTTATTTTTTCCCTTCAAAGTAACTGATACTTTTTGTTAAAAGCTGATCCTGAACAGAAATTTAAATGTTGAAAACTGCACACAAAATACACAGATTCTTTTTCCAAACCCCTCTTCACATTATTTTCCTCATGTACAAGCTTTGCCCTGTTCCCTTACAATCAAGAAACAAGAATAATAATTAGTCTTATGAATATTCATGGTATTCCTCTGTTATTTTAACATAATTTTCATGGAGCTTCCATTCATTGTACCATGAAGAAACTGAAACCATGAAAAATGAGAAAGCTTGTAGTGTTGATAAAAACAAAGAAATAATAATATGCATGAGTACGAGCAAAACTATTTGAATGACATTTATTTTCCATTTAAAAGCTGTGAATTTAATATGTATTGTAGTAAAGATTTCTGTGTGGACACTTCATGAAAACCTTGATTAAGTTGAAGAATTAGTTTTAAGTGCTTATTGGTTTATTTATAATATATTAAATGGATTATTCTACTTTTCTGTTTGGCTTTAATGCTCTGGAAATTCCCCATTCATAACACTTAAAGCTGTCTTACCCATAAAACCATATATTCAGCATATGAATGAGTACAGGAAAGCATTATTAAGGCTAAAAAGTCAATAGTTAAAGCTGGGAAATGCCAGAATTAAGGTTAGTGATACAACTGCAATTTGTCACATATACAGACACATAATGATATTGTGTTTATTATAAGATGATTTTTTGAGGGGAAGGGAAGGGTAGGGAAGGGAAGTCTTTACTTCTTTCAAGTCTGTCATCTGTAATAATAGGTTTAACCTTGATAATTAGCTCTGTAATGTCTAATAAATTAGCTGCTAATGAAAATCTTGATTTAAAGCTTTACAAGAACTTTGAGAAATTTTAGGTCCAGACCATGAAGCTCCTTGAAGATAAGGGCCAATTTTTCTTGAAGGGGTTACTTATTCAGCTGGAAGGGATATTTTTCCACTTTCAAACCATAAGGAAAAAAGTGTTGTCAGGAATCCACCACAATTCCTATGGTAGGATCAAACACTGGATTTGGGCATGGAAGATAGCCTTTGGCATAGAAAGCTGAATGTGGTTTGGGTAATGGTACCATACAGTGGATAGCCTGGAGGGACTGTCAAGACTCATATAAGAAACTAGAACTGTCTGAATCATATTGTACACATTCTGAGTTTCTGAAACCTAGTGTCAGATTTCAGGCTTTTCACCTTTTTAGTCTCTTTATACTTTACATAGGTTGAGCTTTGTGTCTTTCCAGCTCAGAATAATAGTACAGGTGATCATAATGATATCCTTCTCTGACAGCAGAGAATGTAGAGGTAGCATCCTCAGGAGAATCATCACTAAAAAAAAAGGTGGCACACTTCAAGTTTTGTACACTTCTGACTTTTCTGTAGTGGTCAAAACTCACCTACATATGGCATAAGCATCACCCCTGCAATGGAAGACATGCAACTTAGAACGTTTTCTGTAAAAGGATGTAAGTGTTTCAGGTTTCCACAATTTTAGCATCAGTGTCATGGTATTGTGAGGTATTATTTTATTGCAAATAATATCAGGGTTCAGTTATGAATGATTAGACTACTAAGAAAGTTCTCATACCTGCAGATATTGGACTGAATCATAAGCTGAAATTAATACAGGGAGTGATGGCTGTTAAATTTGGTAAACAACTCGGTAAGCTTAGGCACTGTGATAACTTTTTGGTACCTGATCCTTTAAAAAAAATATCTAACCCTGCCTATTTTAGCACAGACAGACAGGTCCTAAAAAAGAGCAGTGGGATCACAGTGCAATGATTAATGGAGAGCAAAGTATGTTTAAACATTAATAAGTTTAAAAACTCTTCCATGCCCAGACATCTTTCTCTGTCTTCATTCTGGACTGAGAAGATACCTACATTTTTCTTTTGATATAACTGAAGAGGGCAAATGCTGTTATTTTAAAATAAGACAGGTTACAAAGCTTCTAAATGAATACCTATTCTTTTACCTAGAAAGCTGTCATTTCAGTGTGTTCCCCATGCTGAGGAACCTTCATGCCATACCAACACATTTTAGTGTACAACACAAATAGCCAGACCGTAAGCTTCTCAAGTAATAGTAATTATGAATTCCTTCTGACAAAGACTGTGTCACTAGCAGCCATTTGTTTTGAACTTATGTATACATCTTCAAAAGTATCTTTATGTATATATTTATATTATTTGCATCTATGTTTATATAAGTTAAAAATGTTGAAGATTTATTTTGTATCTATATAATTTTCCAGATTCAGGAAAAATACAAATATTAATAGTAGAAATTTCACTTATTGCCGTCTAGGTTTTTTGATTGTTTGTTTGTATATGTTCCTTGGAAAAGAATAATCTTACACTTCAATAAATCTCCTGTTTTAACAGAAGTAAGTCCTTTTTGTATTTCAGTAAATCTTCAGTAAATCAGTGTATTATCTTGTCTTTTCTTAACTACTATAGGCAAGTGTTTGAATTGCAGTAGCCATATATTTCAATGCAAATGACATAAGGTTAACAGAGCTGTTTTATAAATATCTCTATGATACATTAGAGGCAACAGTGGATGGTAATAAGGACTTCTTTGCATGCCTTTAGACATCACTATCTTTCATTTGGTGGTGACACACTGTTAAGAGTTGTGGAACTCTAGAGAACAGGCATCTCCTGATGATTCACCTTCAATTGCTGAAGTTTCTCTATTCTTTCTTACTAACATGTCAAACTTTTTCTTCAGCTGTAAAAGATAAATAATTCCATAAAAATAACAACAATATATTGAATTATTATATAATTAACCTTTCTTTTTTTTTTTGAAAGGCAACTTTTGGAAACTTTTGCAAAGTACCTATTGGTTTAGTGACTCGAATGTGAGGAATACAAAGCAGGACACATTCATGTCTTCTATTACACCACTCAGACTATATAACTTCAGCAAATGCAGAAACAAAGATGATGTGATATATATGTTTTACAAAATTCCCAGAGTTTTTGAATTATATATAGATTATTTGAAGATTTCCAAAATTCTACCTCAGGTAGGAATGAAATACCCTGGGGACTAATCCAATGCAGAAATTGTCTTGTAATGTGTATTATATAAACCTAATTACTTCTAAAAGTAAGCAAAATCAATATGCTCAAGTAACTCAGAGAAAAGAATTCATTTTGACTATTTTTTGTTGTTGTTGTAGTTGAAGGAAAGACTATTTGTGACAGACTGGTCTCATACTACAGGAGAAGTGAATTTGATTTTAGGAATCTAGAAGTGATTGTCCTGAACTCTCACTCTTCTAATAGTAGGGTATCATTGCACATATTTTCCCATGTCCAGAGATCCTGCCAAGGATTCTGTGTGAGGAGCAAAGCTTCACCTGTCTGGTGGTGAAGAAGATGAACGCTGACACTTCATAATATCATCTTCTTTCCGCTGGTTCTCTGCATATACTGTGATTTTCACATTAAGTTTTCATATGTTAACATAAAGCAAAGAGGCAGGTGGGGGGAGGATGGGGGCATGGGGAACAACAACAACAAAATTTAAACTGTTACTTCAATTAAGTACTCTTGCTACAGGTGATTTTTCTCTAACTAAATGGTATCAAACCACTTGTCGGAGGAGGGGAACATTTGAAAGACGTTTCTTAACTTTGAAATACATGTTTTACAAAGATGCCACCAATGCAGAGTCATGTTCAGTCCCTATTTTTAACTGGATAGCCAATAACACCCCACTCTGACTACTGTTGTGTTTCTTGAATTAAGTTTTTGTCATCTTAAGAACATCAGGTTTTGCACTTTAAGTCTCAGCTCTTACTGCATTGTACTAAATGCAAGGACAGTTAGCCTCTCAATTCCCGCCTCGCAATTCCCCCCCTCCCCCCTCCCCTCCTTTTTACAGGGAATGCTCAGCCTGCCCCTGATTTGCTTAATTGCTTAATTGTTACATCTTCACTGAAGTTTTATGGAGGATCTGTAGCTCTTTCATATCCACATGATCAAAATCAGATACACCACAAGTCTTTTTCTGTAGTTTAAAAGATGCAACTTTATTAACTACATATCTATATTCCTATACTCAAGATAGGTCCCTGAACTTTCAAGCCAATTTCTTCATCCTCAGATTTTTTTTAACTCACTTCAAAGTCTCCCAGCATCTAGGCAGAATTAAATTCCTGTCTAAACGGCACAATGAAGTTTTGTGTAGAAATAGGTAGGCTGATTTTGGACAAGCAGGTTTCAGAAGTCTAACCAGAGCAGCTCTATCTGATCCCAATACAGCATGGCTAATGCAGAGCATTAGCACTAGTAAGGTCATTCAGATTTATCATACAAGAGTGCCTTCAATCTCTTACTGTGTTAAGCCCTTGAATAAAGAAGAATTAACAGGGGCAACAGGTATATTTTCAAGTAAAGAAAAAAAAAAAAAAGACATGAGAGGAAAGGAATGTTATTTAATGAATGAAAAATGTATTCATGTTTTCAACAAGTGAAGAATGAATTTCCCTGAAAATATTTTTTAAGAATGAATTTCCATCACAGGATAAATGTATAAATCTCTATCAATCTGCAGGGAAGTTAGGATAAGAAAAGGTGTGCTGTTATTTAGCGCTTGTGCAGGAAGCAGTTTTCTAGAATCCCAGCTGTTGTACAGAAACTCTTAAGATGCAAATGAGCTTTCAGTAGACAAATAAGTTAGATAACCTTTTCCTGGCTGCTCTGGCCTGGCTAGTAAAATCTATTAAAAGAAAACCCCAAAACCAAAACATCAAAACCCACAACAAAATACAAGATCCCCTCAAAAAGGGGGATCTATATGTTATTTCACCTGCAGTTTTCTGAGGAGTTAAGTTTTGATTGCTTATCTGTCAAGAATGTCTCAGACTTCATGGAGCTGAGCATCTCACAGTTCATTCTGTTGGAATCCAGACATTAGTTGTGCCTCTGTCTCACATAACACCCAGTGTTGAAGTACTTACACAGCCCTTGAGGACTTGAATCTACCTGATGTCTCCATTTGAAGCATTTAAACTCTGTGCAAGAGCAGGTTACTCATTCTTCCACTCTGAGTCATTAATTCATAGATGTTAAGTGGAATCTCTTCAGCAGAAATAGGTTTTCTTCCCCTTTAAATCTGATTCATTCCACAATAATCCTGGAATTAGGGTGTATACTTTACAGAACCTGTGGGCTGAATCCCATCAAATACAACATAAGCATATAAAGTTCCTATATGTGTGCGAATTTCACACCTTGAACTTGTAGCTTAAAGTAAAATGATAGTGGCCTCAACAAAGCCATGTTAAATTACTGAAGTGTGAATTCATAGTCTGTGGTCTAAAACTTTTTGTGTTCGGAGCTTCAGTCAGTACAGTTTACTGATGGTAATAGAATGCCATTTAATTAAGAAAGTTCACAGAGCATTTTGTACAACTTAATGCTGATCTTGGTTCCAAGATTAACTCCAATTCCAATTAACTCAATGAAATACGACAGATATTAATGAGTAAGAAATTACATGCTACTGTCATGATATGACAATATCTTATGTTCTTAAAACAATAAAAAAAAAAGACAGCAAATAGTTCACTCCATATTAGGAAATACCATCTAGCTGTGAACAAAAGTTATAGTGCAAAAGATAAAAATCAATCGACTCAATTCTCCTATGCCCTACAGCATACCTCCATGATTTTCTACAGTTATCTTGCATCACAGCCTTTCTTCACAGATTGTTTTGATCACCTCTTTCTCTTTCCACCTACTCTGTAATGTAACGAGCATTTGCTAAGCAGTTTATCAGAGATGCCCAGTTTCAATCTTAAAGCTTTCTTCCACAGCAAAGGATCCTAACAGAGCTCATCTAATGTCTACACTGACAAACTGCAACTAACCTTTATAGGTATTAAGTCAGGTCCCAGATCAGCAGAGCTATCTAGAAAGAACTGCTAAATTGCAGCCAGTAGTCTGGGATGGACTGCCTTAAAAAGTAGGTTTTTTCTTACTTTGAAGCTATACACAAACTGCTGTCTCTCCATCTATAACCTCTAACACTGGTTTTGTGACAGTTCAGGTCTCCTTGAATGTTTAATGTCTTTAGGGAAGATATACTGGAAGCACAAAGAAACACCAATTTTATCTCCTTAGAAATAAAAGAAAATACTGAATACAATATTTTAACAAATACCACTATCAACAAAATTTTGAAACACTTTTTCACTATGAACCAGGGAACACCAGCCACAGAGAAGTTACTAATTGATAGCTACAAAGTTAAACATAGACTTGTAGCTCACCTCCACTCTGCAAATTATTTTTATAATTAATTTCACCAAATCAAGAAGGAAAAACATAAACACAGAAACAAAAACAATAATGCATTAGTTGATACGTTTACATCAGAAGATTGTAAGATGAGAAATCAGCAGTATAGCTGACACTTTGACAAAGAATTATTTTGAAACTTTGTCACTTCACCTCCTAAAATAATGGCTACTGACATATTTAAAAAATGATGTGTTCCTTTTTAAGAATGATATTTCCAATCCCTTTATCAATCAGAGCACAGACTAGGTTCGTGAGATAAGTTCATATAATCAAACCAACTACTACTATTGGAATGTTCTTCCATGAGAATAAGTGTTTGCAAGCATAAATTTCCTTCAACTAAAGATACATTTGTCCCATGTTTCCCCTTGACTTCAGATTTTTCATTCTGCAGTATAATGAATTATTCCAACTCTTCCTAGATGAATGATCAGTGGGACTCACAGCTATCAGTCAAAAATCGGGAGCAGTTCAGATTTAATAACTTTTAGTGTTAATCACTAACAGGGTCAAATAAAGCTAGAGTCACTAGAGCAGAGAGATTGGCTACCTTACCTACCCCTGAAGAGACTGAAGTAGAAAGAAACTAAAAAAACAAAGGCAGAGGAATCCTCACATGATGACTAGAGAAGCTGTTGAATTCACTGTTATAGCATGTTGTGGATGGTCAAAGTATAAACGAATGCCAAGGATGACAGAGAAGTTCAGAGAAAAGAAATCTGTTGTGTGACAGTGAACACATAAGTACTACATCTCACTCAGAAACACTCTGATCTACAAATGACTGGAGGTTGAATTAAACCCACAAAAGTAAGGCTTGCCCTTTTCTAATACTTTTCTCCATATATTTAGCTTTGATCACTCTAGGAGTCAACATATGAGCATGACCCTTTGGTCTGATTCAACTTGACAAATCTTCTGCTAACAAATAATTCTTGGACAGTGTTGCGTAATCTATTTGATTATGTTGATATCCAATAATATTTAAATAATTTCCTACCATTAAGTTCTGTTGAGAGATCTGATAGATTAGCTGAAGAACACCATTACAGCTGAAGAAAACCATTAAACTGGCCACCAATGGAGCAAACAAGAACGTGTACTTACACATAGAGCTGTTCAAGCAGCAAGAAGTTCAAGATAAGGAACAGGATAAGAATAACAAAAAACCCTAGAGACTGCAAATAGGCAGATGTCGTGGTTTAACCCCAGCCGGCAACCAAGCACCATGCAGCCACCCGCTCACTCCCCATCACCCAGAGGAATGGGGAGGAGGATCGGAAAAGAATGTAGAAGTCAAGGGTTGAGATAAGAACAATTTAATAGGTAAAGCAAAAAAATGCGCATGCAAGCAAAGCAAAGGAAGAAATTTGTTCACTACTTCCCATGGGCAGGCAGGTGTTCGGCCATCCCCAGG
>JAVJGI010000062.1:14871477-14886535 GCA_035590275.1 Ibycter americanus
GAAAAAAACCAAACATTGCAGGACAGGTAACAGAAGGAAAGGACTGGAAAACTGCTGACATAGAAGCTCAGTAGTTTTGGAGTCACATATATTTAATTTTACAAAGCCAGTTCATCCTTTGTCCAGTGTTGAGAATGCACTGAAGACTGCACTGCTGATTCAGATTTAGAAAACCAAGCCTAAAAAGTCATCATAGCATGAAGAAAAAGTTAGACTATGTATTGTATTTTAAAGGATTAAATCTCTGAAGTTATTTTTCGTCACTGAAGCCCTTTTGCTGTCCTGAATCTAAGTCAACAGCCAGAACTTTTTACAGAAGAGCTCCCAAAAAATAGCTAGGAACTGGATTACAAAAAAGTTATTTCGTTCTGTATATTGCCTTTTTTTGGTATCAACTGCAGTTCTCTTTCATTCTCATGTTTGGAAGTATTTCGATGTCCTGCCAGCTTGGTGACATAATTTTCAATTTTCTGTTTTTATTTGTTTAACATTTAAGTTGCGCCCTGATGAGTACATTCCATCTGCTTACCATGCAACTGACAAATAGCTTGCAAATTAATGATCACAAGCTGTGAGGAACCTGTTTCACTTGAGTTCAAAACCCATCTGACCTTGTGTTGAAGTTCCTGACATTTTTGAGGGTCTAAATGACATTAGTGAGTTACATAATGAGATACCTTTTGAAGTGTTTTTGGTCAAGGGTGTTTAGTGGAAAACTGTATAATTAGATGTCCTCATAAGAAGACTACCATTTTTCATTGCATTACAATTCTATTCCCCCACCCCCACCCCCCAAGACTGTATGTAATTTTAAACCATTGTTATGTCTTGTACTTACGTGGTATCAATAAAGTTGGCAAGTAAAGCTCTAAGGCCCTCTACATAATGGAATGATCAATGACAAACCAATGGCATTTTTCCCCCTGGAAGTAATACACCAAGAGATAAGGAATATTTCCTGTATTTCATTGTTTTCAAGTACCTGACGTAAACAACCAGCTATAACTCAGAGAGTAGCTGCTAAATTTCCTCGGAAGCCAGATTAAAACAAGGGGAGTTTTATCGTATCTATATCAGTCAGTCTGTAGTGGGACACATTGGTACTAGAGTTCTGGAATAGGCAAATATGACACAAGACTTTTATGGAGAAGCCACACTGTTTTGAAGCAACTAGAGACTGGACAAGGAACAGTAAAGTGCCTTGAATATCTTTAAAAGGCTATGTTTAGATGACTGAATCCTGATTTTGGTCAACACAGTCAGCAAATTACAGGAAGCTTTTTCAGTGATTAACCACAGTGATATCCATAGGCCAGTAAATTAAAACAGTGCCACAGTTGCAATGATGGGCACTAAACGTTAATTACATTAACGTTCTAGTTTGCATAAGGAGCAGCAAAACTCCCAACTGTATCTACATACTGCAATTCATTTTGCATACTAGCATAGCCTTGGAGCTCACAAAGTTGATTTCTTTTGGCTAAAACTACACCAAAAGATGCATATCAGGAAGAGACCTGGGATATTTGAAGGTAATGGCTTTTTCTAGCCATGGTACTAGATAAGACTCTAATCAAAGCAAATTTTCCTCACAATGAAAATATTAAGGTTGCACAGATGCAACCAAGGTATGTACTATATGTGATCTGAGTTTCTCCAGGGTCCAATGACTTTATTGGCTACATCACCATTGACCATAATAGGAGTTTAAATACTTTGCTCGCATGTACATACCTGAATTGAGATATCAATCTTGAACTTAATCCAACCATAGGGGAAAAAAAAATCATATGTGAAAAAATAAGTAAAAATCACATTATCAAGTAGTCATCTTGAATAATTACTTTCAAATGCTTTCATCTGAACAACTTCAGCGTTTTCATATGATCACTCATCCCAAAACAGTTATGATCTTCATTTTCCTCAAATGCATTGGGGAACTGTTTTACTCCTCTCTCCTCTTATTGAAGCCATTACCCAGGAAACCTCTGTAGCTGTAAAATAGAGAAAAGTTCCTGGGCCTGTAAGAGAACACAGCAAGTCAGGACAATTTTACACTGGCATACCAGTGTTCTAAGCAAAAATATATTAAAAAACATACTTCAGCTTCCAGTCACATCAGAGTATCTGAATCAGAAAAAAGTATTATGCTTCTCAGAGTTTTCTTTTAAATGTTAAAGAACACATTAATCCTGTTATCACTGCAAATTTCAATCAGGTCCTCAGTTCCATTATTTTTTTCCTCCTGATAAAAGCAGTTCATTTAACAAAACTGTGGAAAAATTACTAAAGTTATATTATAACATTAAATAAATTTTAGGGTGAAACTGCAGCTGCTACTTCCAGGATGGAATGAGGTTGGTATGTATGGAATCTACTCCCCAGTAGTTCTCCAGGCAACACAGTCTGCAACCTTAGCACATGTTAAGAGGAACTGAATGGGGGTGGAGTGGAGTGAAGACACCATGTCCAGGCTTTGTTGTACTCCCGGCAGGAAGGGGAACTTGATGGTACCATGTGCTGATAAACTGCATAGTAGCCGTAAGGGAAGATGTCGTCTGTTGAGCCAGTAACTGTGGCAAAATTGCTTTCCTGGGATGAACTTTGCTTATTATAATCTCAATACAATACCAAAGCACACCTCCATCTCAAAGCTACCTGCCTCTAAGGTACGACCACCCCTCACTGACCATGCACTTTATATTTTTATTTGACTGTACCTTTAAACATAAAGTAGGATAATTTTACATCAGTAACAAAGGTATGTATGACAGCAGTCGCTCAAGCTTCATCTTGAAGTAAAGAAATAATATAACAGTAAGTTAGGAAGGGGAGAAGTTAGGGAACATTCCATTGTAACTGTTGGGATCGGTCGATGGGCAAGACTTGCAGGAAAGGGAACTTGATGGTACCATGTGCTGATAAACCACATAGTAGCTGTCAAGCAAGGAAGATAAGGGAAGATAAGGGCTGTTGAGCTGGCAACTGTGGTGAAATCGCTTTCCTCTGTTGAACTTTGCTTATTGTAAGACCAAAGCACACCTCTATCTCAAAGCTACTCACCTCCAAGGTATGACCACCCCTCACTGACCACATGCTTTATATTTTTTGTTGGCTGCACCTTTAAAGGTAAAGCAGTAACAAAAGTATGTATGACTAGAGTCATTCAAGCTCCATCTAGTAGTACAGAAATAATATAAAGGTTAGGAAGGGGAAAAGTTAGGGAAGACACTATCGTAACTATTGGGATCAGTCGACAGGCCGAACCAGTCTTCTGCCCCATAGGGACACCTATCAGGTAAGAGCTATACTCTATATGTGCTTAATGATTTAACTCCAGCTGGCTTTTATTAGTGATTAGATTTTGTGTGTATACTATTTCATGCTTGTTCTTGCAGTCAGTGTACTATCAACGGCAATCTCAAACCTTAATCTGTCACAAATTTGTATAATAATAAATTCTTAGCTGAGGTCTGTTTTGTGTGACTTTCTGGAAATTTGAATAATTAAATGATTAGTGAATCTGTCACCATGAATCCCTAAATAGGAGGGGCGAATCACCCTCCCATACAGTGTGCTGTCCAGCAGAGTCTCTGTAGGGAGCTCTGACAGGCTGGTTGGGCGCAAGGGTCTCATCTTTCCTGAGACGTTGACAGACTAGTTGAACATAAAGGGTTGGGGGAAAACTTCCCCCTTAATGTGACAACTACCCTATTAACGCAATTTTCTTATTAAAGAATTCTGCATATTATTTTGAATCTACAGTTCTGAAATCTGAAGCCTTGTCTGAGAGCTATGGCTTCATAAATTTGCATATAAATTCATAGGGCAGGTTAGCTTTGTACTTTATGTCTGCAAAGCCTACAGTATGTTGCATGTTAGTTGTGAAGCTCATTTCTCTTGTCTCATTTGTGTGTGGGTGTGTCTATACATCTTGCAAGACTGCAATTTCCTTAACACTGGATTTCAACTTTCCATGACTTGAGGAATCTTCTACTCATGAGATGATGGCTAGCAAAGGCAGAAGGCTTTGTTAGCACTGTAGTCTGCTTCATTTACTTTAGATTTCCCTGAATTTTGCAGAAACAAGCTAAGTCGATGAAAATAGGATGTCTGGATGAAGAGGCAATGTTAGAATTTAATTCTCTTTATTCTGAAAAAAAGATCATAAAACCCCATGAGACTGTGAGACTGATTTCAGGTACATCCTACTACTCTCAAAGCACAGTGGCAAAAGGGAGGGACCTTATGAAATAATGGAAGACAGATGGCTTTATTATGAAAGCTTTTTTATATACATTGAAACACTGAATATGAAAGAAATGAAAAATGCTGCTTTGTTTAAATTTCATAAAAATTTATGTCTTCTTTGTGTGGAAGATATACCTCATTCAACATTTTTCCATTGTCCCAGGGGAACTTAAAGTAATATCATGATAATTATAACTTTTCACGATTCATTCTGCTCTATCAAACCACCTTACACATGTGCTATCTATTCACCTCAAACATCAAAACATTAAATCAACTCATTTTAAAAAAAAAAGACAGAAAAGAAAAGAAACAAAGCATAATCTTACCGGGTACATTGAAGCTGCAACTAAAGCTACAACATTGGAGCTACAACTAAAATACTTCACGTCAAGACTATCTTTTGCAATAGGAATAATTCATAAATTTGTTTTTTATTTGAGCTACTTATACATCCACATAGATAAAGGTATCCTGTTCATTTAAAAATAAGTTACAGCTGGTATCATTTTATTATCTGAAGATTCTACAAAAATATTTAAAGCTGCTTAATCTTTCTCTTCCTCTAGGATACATAGGTGATTAAAGCACAGTTCATGTTTTGTACTCCTGATATACGCTTTATTGAATTTCTCCATAGTAATTCAAGTGCTTCAATTAAAAAAAAAAAATTGCTAGTAACAGATTCAAACACAATATTCTGCAAGGGGACTCTTATCAAAGAGCTGTGTAATCTTACTTCTTCCTGATAAGTATTCTGCTGCCATTTAATTTCATTGTCTTAATTTTCTTCCTCCACAGTTTTCAACAATTTAATAGAAGTCACCTTAAAATTAGCGATAATATAAAAAACTGACTTACATAAGACTAATAGCCCAGGACTCAATATCCATTTGAAAATTTGCATTCTAATATAGTTTGATTTGGTTTTGGGTTTTCCTCTTTTTTTATTTTCAGTTTCACACTCTGTGTATCTAATATTTTCCTGCTCGTATTTATCAGTGTTACAAATGTGCTGATAAAGTAAATCCCCTACCCTTCTGCCTCTACTGAAAGGTAAAATGAAGAGCTACTTCTGCAGACAGTGGTCACTGCTGAAATGGGCACACACAGGAATTTGTCAAGGTTATAATGGGATTGCTGTGTTCACAAATTACAAACTCCTTCCGGGTGACCACACAATATCTTAAATCAGAATTACACTTATTTACTAATACTGTAGATCAGCTGTTAATGGGAAGTCCTTTCTACTTACTGTTTGCTGTCTGGTTCAGTTTTATCAATTTAGTATGATTTAGCAGCTTTAGTGAGTTTACAATTTGTTCCTCCCATTAATTAGGTTTTAAATAGCAGAACAGAGTGAGTAGATTCATCTGCAGCAAATGTTTGTTCCATCTACTGTTATTTCAGGTTATTTTATTGTTAATCCTCATACCTTGCCTTCCAGACCAAAGTTTCATGTAAACATAGAGAACACAGCTGTGATTGTAAATTGATTTATTAACCTTAGCTGTTAATGTAGTGAACAAAAACCATCATGCATTGCAGTGATATCACTGTGATAATGAGCACAATCAGCACAGTATAAGCTTCATGTCTATATGTATTCCTATTTAAATATAGATCATGTAACATATGGGAACCATTTGTGGTTTTACAGCCATTTCTGTCAAAACATGACATTAAGGTTCCAAGTACTTATATATGTCATTACTGTTTGTTTTTTTAATACAAAACACTTTTAAATAACACTATCAGGTACTTCTGGCTACATAGTAGATTCTACGGATTTGTTGGAAAAGAAGATTGAATAAGTGCTGTTCACATTAGAAGTGAATAAACACTGATTTGTTATCTGTAATGGAATTTTCATTCTGAGGGGGGGAGAAAGTGAAAGTTCCTCCTTTCATTTTTTTGTCAGAACATAATGAAATAGCAAAACACATTATATTAAGAATTTTGTTTGTTTTCAGCTCTATAGCTGTCAATTCCTTAGAAAAAGGAATTGCTTTCAAGAAGCTACTGCTATTTACTCTCATGTTTTTTGTTTTTTGGGTTTTTTTCTTCTCCTACACAAATGTACGCCAATGACATCTGGAGAACATCTTTTTGATGTTAAGTCCTTTTAATGATTCCTGGAGAGATTTGTGGAAAATTAGTCTTCCAGAAATAAGGTATAGTTTTATGGGGTTTGCTTTGGACAATTTTTTTACTCATTATAAATGCAAACTTGTATGATTTGATAGTAGTTTTAAACAGATTAAAAAGTTTCATTTAACAAGTGACAATTTTCATATTTTAACTTAATAGACTAGAAGAGCTATGGCTAATTTCCTTCTGTTTACTGTGAGCTCAATGACGAAACAAAATATATTTCACATTTAAAATATACTGCTATACGTAGAACTATAAATGTTACTTTTACTTCTTTCCTCTTGATCTTCTAGATGGTGACATGTTTGATATACATACAAATGTAAATCAAAGTGTGAAAACAGTTTCAGATGCTTACTGTATTTAAGCTAACATTTAATTCCCACTAAAATAGCAGAGGTACATGTTGAAAGTTAAAAGCATGCATTTGTTTTTCCTAAATGGTGCTAGAGCCTTAACTCCTTCTCTAAAAACATGTTTTATCAAGACTCACCACCTCCAAAAATGCCAAACTGTGAAGAATGATAAAAATAGTACATGAACTGTCTTGTCCATTCATATACAGTTTTCAAAAGACAGCAATTATTTTAGACTATTCATTTTCTACCTTATTACTCAAATACAGAGGCAGATCTCTTGGATTTGGCAATTAAACTGCAATTGCATTATACTAAAATGTAATTGCATACACTTTCATATAGCGTAATGGGATATAGAAAAGGATGGTTCCTATGAGTTATGACTATATGCCCAAAGTTAAAAAAAAAAAAAAAAAAAGTTACTACTTCGATTAGGGCTTGGAAAAAGGAGTTAAAAAAATTGAATGTAATGTATGCAGCCAATTTTTACTCTTTACAATTATTTCCATTTGTTGCTGAAGTTTGTTATTTAAAGCTCAAACATTGTAAGTATTTATAAAGTACTGACTGGCCCACCAGATAATTTTTACTTCTTGTTTATCATCTTGTGTGAGATCTCAGCTAACCTGAAAATTTAAAATAATTATATAGATTTCACTGTGGTAAATTGTTCTGTACTTAACCCAGCGTAACTCAGACTATAATTTACCTCACGTTTCCATTTGGAATAGAATGGTCATAGACATTTGAAGAAATTAGATTGAAGGAAAAATGTATGCTGCAGAACCTAGTTTTAGAAGGAAAGAGGAAATGGGGCCTATGTGATTTTTGCAGGTTTTGCAGTATTGATTAAAAAGTTCTAAAAGGGAAATTTCATGATGAAAAAACCACACTTTGCTGAAAATCCCACTTGAGCCCTGAATTTTATAAAAAAAAAAAAATTTAGATTGTCTAGTTTTACAGATGCATTGATTCCATGCATTAAATAGCTATACAAATGTTTCTTGCTGTTTTGATGGGAAATAAGCTTTGGTATGTATATCAAACCAGATAAAGCAATTTTTTGATTAAATGGTATTTTATTCTTTCCTTTCCCTAGAAAGATCATTTAATATTTACTTTTTTTTATTTTTGGGTTGGTTTTTTTTTTCCCCAATATAACATAATTTCTTCAAAATACTAATTTAAATAGATGTTAAGGAGTCTAGATTCTTCTTCAAGAATCATGACAGAGAATATTTAATTTGGTTAGGCTATACTTCTTCATTAATAGGAAACCCACAGAAACCCCACAGTTTCCAATCCATCCAGTTTCTATATTCTCCATTAAAATATGTTTTTATTTCTTTTTAGAATAATGCTAGCTGACACATCTACAGACATTTGCCACATTTAGATTTCCTATGTGAACAAATAAGTTCAAATGTCAACTGTTCTCTTATAAAGGTTATCAGCAGGAACATATGTAAACTAACTCACCTGTTACTGTATAAGTACCTAATATATTCTTATTTTACTGGAACATTACAAAAGAGAATCATAAATGACATTTTATAGAGTCAGTTAAATGCATTTTAATTATACCATTAATTTCACTCTTCAATGTTTTTAAATATATGGATGGTCTCCACAGGAAAACTAATGTCCAGACTCAGATCTGTATGCAAATTTAAGAGACAGATAGTTCAGCTTAATATGAAGATCCAGGTGACATATTATGTGAAGAACCTAAAAACTTGCACTAGATTTTACTCAGACTTAACACACTTAAAGCCAAGGGTGCAATCACAGAACTCATATCAATCTCTGCTATGGTCCATAGGAACAAAACTTTCACCTATAAGCTTGCCTGTGTTGCTTAATTTTCTGCTACAGGTCATGCCCAGGGTGCTGCCATTTGAGTAAAGCTAAGCATCTCAGAATCCATGCCATAGCTAAGTCTCTTAAAGTTTCGTAAGTTAGGCAGCAGTACATTCTCCCTAACTTTTAGTGGGTTTACTCTGTTCTTAGTATACCTAACACACACCAAACAATGTTTAATACAATTATCACAATCATTTTCCTCTAAAACAATGGATGGTTGGAGCTGAATAAAAATCTAAATGCTGCCAGTCCGCAGGCTGGAAGAATAAAATAAAATAAAAAATATTATGGAGAATAGAAATTCTCAGCATTAATTTGCTACTCTCATCAGGCAGAAAGATTTGGATGAATTCTTCATCTTTTCTGTCAAACTACTGTCAAATAAATAATGCAAGAAACGAGGTTATCGAAAGCAATCATAAAGAATGCAAAGTCTATCTGTAGGATGCTCAGCCAAGAGGGTCCTGGTTTCTATTGTCTGGATTGCTTACATATTTGTATTGAGCAGTCATGGAAGAAAAATTAGAAATAATTAGAGACCTGAGTCTCACACTCACAGATGGTGTGTCCTAGCCATCAACATCTTCATTTCTATCTTGGTTTTCATCTTGCTCTTGAAATCTCATTTCCTTCTGTACAGAGGAAAATGTCCCACAAAGCAGTTTGAATGTCTTCATCATGAAAGCTGTAGCTTTAAATACTCTGAGGCCAAACCTGGATTTCTTACTTGGTGTAGAACACTAACAACTAGCTTTTTTACAAAAAGGGTGAGGATCCTCCAAATGCCTGATTCTGTAAGCACTTCTGTATGCTTGCTTTTGGTTGAAAGTGCTACTAAGCGAACAAAGCAGGTCTTGGACAAAACTGAAAGAGAGCACAAAACCATAATCCAAAACCAACCCAGTACATCTGGAGCTACTAGATACTCCTCTGAGTTTGTTTTCTTGGAAGGACTGATATAATGGCATTTTAACCCTCTAACAGTTACACAATTTTCTCAGCTAGTCTCCAAGTCAACTTAGTTTCCAAGACAGGTATCTAAGACAAAAGGAAGTCTAGATTTTTTTTTTTAAGACTGCTTGCTTAAATTTTACATGGCTGAAGTTAGTTTAAAAGGCTTCTACTTTATGTGATTCCTGTTCTGTGTGCTTTTTGTTGTGTTTTTGCACAGTTTAAGGCCATCTGGATTGCATGCAGTCTCGTACATACCTTACAACCAGTTGTGATTGGGGCTGAACTACAAAGGACTTTGAAGTGCCCTGTTTGCTGTGTGTGTACTCAAAGCATGCCTAATGAAAGTAATGGTATACATTTTCTTACAGTAGAAGCTGCTTTTTAGAAAAGAGCACAGGCAGAAGAAAAGCTGTGGGTGTTATTGTGTACTATTTAAAATAAAGCAGATTAGTGGCTAAAACACCCAGGCAGAAAAAGATTTAGATTTAATTCTCTCCTTGGCCTGAAGGAAAGCTTTAGAGTGCCAAAAAGAAAACTGCTTTTATTCTGGAGACAGAATAGTATCCTGTACTAATTTCTAGGGTATAAGAACAGAATCAGAAAGTAGAAGAAAATGATACTGGAGTGCTATAGAAATAGTTGGAAAAAAATATTGTAATAGTACATATTACTTCAATGTCTTCAATTTCTATGAAGGAGCATGAATATAATTTCCCCCAACCAAAGACTAGATGAATGGAATATCAATGACAAAGTATTAGTCAAAGTACATAAATATGAGAAGATTAAGCTAACCCTATAGGCACTTCTTTTTTTCTGTTGGAAGTTTTCTATGTCTCTGAAGGTGTTATTGTCCATTAATTCTGCTAAATAGAATAGGTCAAACACTACTTTTTAAGCCCTTATGAAAATAGCAACAACTTTTGTTCACAGAGCTCACCATCTTTTTTCCAGAACTATGCAAGAAAAGCCTGTGTGGCTGCATCCAAACTGCCCATACAAGCACTTCTTCCTTTTTCACAAGTAATATTCTATCCAGGCAAAACTTGAGCAATTTTGGCAGTGTTAGCCAATGTGAGCCACAACCAAAGGGTTGTCTTTACAATTAAACTGTATGCACAATTTTGTATTAGTATTCAAGTCTGTATTCTGGTTCTTTTCCTTTTACTACTATAATTGTATCTATTGTAATTAGTAGCATTAACATGGCTTAGTAAGACCTGTGCTAGGTGAGAATCAGTCAGCTTTACTAGTTGATGAAGCTATATATATGCTATCAAACAGCAATATTTCCCCTCTCACTCTGGTGACAGCCCCATAGTTGTAGAGGTTTTTCTGAAACACTGCACTGTTAATAATTAGCTCTTCACCTAATCTTAATGCTTTGTTTTGCTTTTACAGTTCTTTCTAGTTTATAAAAAGCAATGTGACAAAACACCAAACAAGAAACAAGAAATGTATCTTAGTCCTCAAGCCAAAAACTTTCAGTTTGAGGCACACTTAAGTAGAAGTTTACGGTTGGAGGTCTAAATATAGAGATGAAGAAGTTATTATGCACCAAGAAAATTGTTTTAGAAATAATAAAATTGTTCCATTATCACTAGCCCATTTATACAATACATTTAAAGAACTTGAAACATAGGCTGATTGGTCTCATTGAATACCTGGCGTTTAACTGTTATGTAACAGTCAGCCATGAAGTGTGGAGTCTGTCTCAGCTAATTCCAAGTAGGCAATCTCATTACTTTCCTTAATAGTCTCACTGAAACTATGGTGGAAATGATATGAAAAAATAATAGGAATTCCATGATAGAACACTTAGGATAATCAGAAGTTGCCAGTTTGAGAAAATCTAAATGCTAATTATAGAAAAATGCACTGTCCTAAATTCTGAAGTTTATCACAGTAAATTCTCACCTTGTTAAAGTGCTGTATGTCTGTTTTCAATTGTTTCACTGACATATATCATCAAATAAAAATCTTAATTATAATTTTCATTAGTGCATCCATCATCATAATAAAAATATGGAAAAGATGAGGTAAATGCCATAGTAAGGTATTAGACAAAACTTACAGGCTCTTAAGTATAATCTCAATGGATTTACAGAACACTATTTATCAGTGTATATACTTATTAAGATAAAAACACAAAAGATGTATATGCATATTAGTCATGTAGGAGCTTCACTGAGTAGATGAGGCCTGATTCTCTTTTCTTCTCCATTAACCAATACAGAACAATTCCTAATTTACTTTCCATTTTTGCCAGTAAGAGGAAATAAGGCCTATATTGTTGTCCATTTAGTTCAAATCAGTTCAATTAACTCTTAATTGTATGAAAAAGTGTTTCATCAATATCTTCTGTTTTTTACCAAATTGATGATCTCAACACTGTTTTCATTGAGGAATGGGGTGAAAAGTCATGAAATGGGCAAAGTTCCAGGGTGGGCTTCTTTCTGTGGAAGCAGGGTTTCCGGTGTCTGTGAAAGAGCCTTTCCTGTGAGAATTGCATATAGTACCTCCTCTTCTTCAGTGAGCCAGCTGCCTCTTTCCAGACCCCAGCTGCACTCTACACTTTTTGCTGTACATTCAGAGCAGCTCTGCAAGGGAGCAGTACATTTCGGACACTAATGGCATTTTGCTCTACACCTTGGAGATATATGAAAAAAGATCTGTGGGTTAAAACTCCCTGTTTCCTGGCCCACCCAGACACAGACTTTCTTCTACTAGTAGAAGTAAGAGGAAAAATTAGGAGTCATCTGTCATCATCCATTACTTATTATATATGTTGCTACAGGCAAGAAACATGCTGTTACTAATTTCAGTTTACTTTGTTCATCTCGTTTTGCTTTTGTTAGCTTGCAAATGTGACTGCCTACTGTGATATGGCCCATGTTTCTTGAAATCGATCCTTACGGGGATTCTGTTGCACAAGATGTGCTATACAGTTCAAAGCACATTAAATGTTTGAAATCTCAATGCTTCTTCAGTTCAATTAAAATAGATTATCCTGGTTGAATCAGGAAAGTCCAAGGAAAAGGAAGGTATTTGGAATGCTGAAGACTAAAGGATGAAATCATGATATGAGTCCAGTTAATGAAATGTCAGTTGTTGGCATATGTGGGGTCAGGAATTTCCTCCCTCACTGTGTAGTTCAGTCCTGTGTTCCATAGGAGTGAATAGTAACTTTGTCCCTAATTGCAATATATGTGGGGAAACAAAAACTGAGAAGATATTCTTCAGGGGTTTTGGGAGGTTTTATATGGTCTCCTTTCTCTTTATGGTACCTCATTTCTTAAACCTCTGCATAATTTTCTATCATGTTACTCTCATTTTGTGTCAGGAAGTTTAGTCTGTTAAGTAAACTATGTATACGTAATATTTCTTGTATTGGTTTGAAATATTTCTGGAAAGTATGGCTAGGACTTTTTTTATCTCAGAATGTAGACAGAATTTAAATGATACATTTGTTGGACTTTTGTGATTCTGACTGTTTTAAACTTCATTTTTTACCGCAATAAAATATTCTTACCAAATTACAAAACAAAATGAACAATTAATAACCGGAGATACAGAACAGTGTTGTGGAATGGAAAAATGAAATATATGATGTTATTTCCTCTGGTGATTTATCCACCCAGTAAGAGAAAAAATGTGTACTATTTATGATTTTTTTTGGTGAATGTGACAAGTACCATGGCAAGCCTTATGCAGCCAGAAAAAAGGAGATTCTAAAATTCAATCATCCCTCTTATAGTCTGCTTCCTCTACTCTGTATCATACGCTCTGTGCTCTGTGTGTCTTCCATATTCCATTTGTTGTCTCACTCACAGACGCAACTGCTATATTCATACCAGCTGAAGCTCTTAAAGAATGGACACACACACAAATACTGAGAGTTAGAAACTAGTCTAAAAAATCCTTTGCACATTGTACTTGCCTTTGTAATCACAGGACAATCTATGTTCCTAAATTAGGACAATGCTTTTCAGTCTTTTTTTATTATCCCTGGAGAGACACTTAACCCTCCAGAAAGCCATTTGGGGCACCTACTTTACATTCCTCTTGAGCTCTGCTGAGACATCTGGATTTTCAAGGCACTATACAAGGAAGCTATCTTCCTAATTTAGACGCCAATGTTCATGTATCTTAGAATCATAGAATCATTTAGAAAGAATTTCTGGAAGCCATCTAGTCCAAGACCTCACTCCAAGCAGCACCAACTAGATCAAGCTATTAAGAGGTTTGGCCAGTAGAGTTTAAAATCTCCTCAGGGGCAGAGAGTCCACCCAGCTTCTGTGGGCAACCTGTCCCAGTTTTTGATTATTTTAGCGGTGAAAAACTTTATCCTAATATCTAGTTTGTTCTTCCTAACATCAGAGTTTCTCTCATTGCAACTGGTGTCCAGAGCTTCTTGTCCATCACTGTATACCTCCAAGAAGAATCTGTCTCTGTCCTCTGCATAAAACTTCATTAATATCTTCCCTAAACCTTATCTTCTTAACACTGAACAAGCCTAGGTTTCTCATCCTCTTAAACATTTTATGATTCATCCTCCTAATCATTTTGGTCATTCTCTGTGCTGGTTTAAAAGTAAACCAGCAGGAGAAATGAACCCAATTCAAAAGAGTTTAGAAGTCAGAACTACAATTTAATAAAAAGATTACAATAGATACACAGGAAAATTGATTTTAGTCCACAAAACCCAGTTGTACAACTAAGTCCCTGGGAGCACAAACAGAATGGTGTTTGCCAGTCCCAGTCACTATAACTAGGACATTATCCACCCCTTATTCTATACCATCTATGCCATGTTGAAATCAATCCCTTTTTAAAGCTATAAACAATGAAACACTACAAGTCATTCTCACTCAAAATTAGGTCCCCCTGTGGTACACAGCGTGTCTCCCCATCTTTCTGCATTACCCACCAAGTGGAACCAGGTCCTTGAGCAAGAACAACACCTCGGATGGATTTGCCTTTGCCTGAGGTGGGGCTAATCCAAACAGTCTTTCCCAACATACTCTCATATGTACCACAGGGACTTTATCTCCATCTACAGTACGCATGGGTTCTGTTTGGGCAGGGCCAGCTTGATTGATGGAGCCTTGGGTGTTGACCAACCAGGTTGCCTTTGCTAAATGCAGCTCCCCATTTTTGAAAGTCCCTCCCCCCAGGGCCTTCAGGGTGGTCTTCAGCAGTCCATTGCACCACTCAACTTTCCCGGCAGCTGGAGCATGATAGGGAATATGATACACCCACTCAATGCCGTGCTTTCTGGCCCAGGTGTCTATGAGGCCATTCTTGAAGTGGGTCCCATTGTCCGACTCAACCCTCTCAGGGGTGCCATGTCGCCACAGGACTTGTTTTTCAAGGCCCAGGATGGTATTCCGGGCAGTGGCGTGAGGCACGGGGTATGTCTCCAGCCATCCAGTGGTGGCTTCTACCATGGTCAACACATAACGCTTGCCTTGGCG
>JAVJGI010000062.1:14886635-14943192 GCA_035590275.1 Ibycter americanus
GAGAGGGTATAGAATACACAGTTCCAGTTACACCCACACAGTGATAAACTGGTCCCAGCCACTATAACTAGGACATTCTCTGGTGTACTTACTCCAGTACATCAATGTCTTCCTTGTACAGGGGGAAAAAACCTGGACATAGTACTCCAAATGCAGCCTCACAGCCACTGAGTAGTGGGGCACAGTCACTTCCCTTGACCTGCTGGCAGTGCTTTTGCTGACACAAACCAGAATGCACTTAACCACCTTTGCCACAAGGCTGTAATATTTGCTGTGCACCATGACCTGCAGGTCCCTTTCTGGCACCATTTCAGTCTCTGGTGTCATTAGATGATACAAATACCATCTTAAATGAACACTAGGTAATATCTTGAATGTAACGTATGAAAATGTGGTGTGGCAGCTAGTGTCTATCAGTAGTTTGCTCTTACATGTGTCATGCAGAAGATGAAAGTAGGTGATCTCAGTTATACATTCTGGCATTAAAAATGAATATCATATAACAGTATTAGCATCTCCAGTATGCTTTTAATTATTTAATTTCCAAGCTACTTCTGTGAATTATAGTCACTCAATCTCTATTATTTCATTAGAGTATATATCACCACCTTGCTTTGGTATAGTATTTTATCTCCAGTCATTGAAGAAAAGTGCTTGACTATAGGCCATTTCTGCAGCAAACAGAAGGTTTGTTGGCTGTAATGTTCACTTTGGGAGATAAAGTATTCAAGTGAATACATTTCTCATTGATTTATTTAATTATAGGGTATGTAGTGTACTGGCTATTGTGTAGCTGTTCATTACTCCTAAATATGACATATTTCACTTTGTTTCAGAGATTTCAATGTTTCTACAAATAAAGCAAATTCTTTTTAAAGTTAGATGAGAGGGAAGTACTACTTTAGGAGTAATACATACTCAGAACTGTTCTTCTGAATTAATTTGTAAAGTTCATATTGAAAATGTAAAGCATATTCTTTTCAAAGAAACCTTGTATCCTGTGAGTTTCACTTTTGTATGTGTATATGTACAAATATATGTGCATCAGATTATAGAGAATTCTGATATAGTGATAAACTCATAAGTAATTCAAGATTATTACAGCTTTTTCCATCAAGTACAAAGAAATCATGGAAGTAAATACTAATGTGACATTCTTTTTTTATCTGTTTCTCTCAATATGTTTTTCATCCAAACTAATTTTTTCTTATGTGCAAGACAAATTCATGGAGTATACAAAAAGATAGTGATGTGCTGCTGATATTTTTGCAAGCATTTTCCTTAAAAATCCACTTTTATCCTGTAATTACACAGGTACCTCAATGGTGTATTCATTTTCAGATAAGATGAGTAAGAAATCAGAAAATGTTTTCTTATTGAAATGAGAAAATTCTTTCCAATATCTCTAAACAAAGAAATTCAACACAAACAAAAGGATTTAACAATAGCACTTACTTTGAATGCTTATTTTTTCCTAGAAATAATAGTTTATGGTAACCCCTTTCTGTTTTCATTTCTGTTTTCTGAACAGCAACCCGGAGTTTTTCATGCCTTTGAAAGGCATGTCTTATATAACTTATGTTGAAGGAGAAAAAATGGGTTTGTGATAAAAATGCACTGAATTTTAAAATTCTTGTTCTTGTGAGTCCCAGAGACTTTCCATATTAGAAAAAAACATAGGGAAGAGGCAAACATAAAGAAGGCAATTTCATTTTTTCTATTCTTTTTCCCCACCCCGCTTTGCCTTTATTTCCAAGCCCCTCCTTTATATGCTCCCCTGCTAGCAATTTCAAAGCTGCTTCCTCTGAAAAAAATAAAATATCTTTTGTCTTCCACAGAAGGTGTAACCCATACTTCACGTTACCTATAGTCATCAAACCATTCTATCAAAATACCTGTAAGCACAGCTTACCTCAGTGTAGTTAAGACAAATTTCTGTGTGCCTTGAAGGTAATCAACTTCAACCTTTACTCCACAGTTAAATATTCCCAGTAAAATGCAGGGAAGGACTAGCATGTCAGCAACAAATACGAACACCTGACACATAATTGTCTTTATAACCTTGCTATTACATCTAGATAAAGTCAGATCTAGCTAGTCTATCAAGCTCTGAAGCTTCGGGACTTTACCACATAGAACTGCTAAACTCTTTTTCTTGGTGTCTTTGTTTTGATTGCCGCCTTCCCCTCCATATCTTTTCATAAGCCTCCAAGAGAAGAGCTAAGAGGGCCAGGCAGCAGAAAAGAAAAACCAGTTCAGTGGAGCAGTATCCTCCCTGCCCTGGGCTCCTTTCCCAGAGCAGCAGGTTTTCCATCCACTATGCTAACATGGCCAGAGGAGACAATTAAACCTTTTGTACTTAATAGGGCAGCAGACTGGCTGGTCCTTTATCAATTTCTATGGAAACAACTCAAACTTGGGAAGAAAATGAATCTCCCATCATAATAATCTCATTCATTATTATTCTTCTTCAATCAACGAAATATTAATCAAATGAGAACATTCCTACAAGTATACCGAAATTGCATATAACATCAAAATATTTCATTGCTGCCTTAAGCAGTCTGTGAACAATTGGTTGTTTATTACCTCTTCATGAGTCCTCAGTGGTGTCTACTTCATGATCTAAAAAGAAGTGCTTAACACAAGAAATCATTGTGAAACCAATACAATTCAGCTTGCATTACAATTTCTAAACTGTAATTTATTGTGGAAATAAATTGTAGTCCATACCATAACCTAAGTGTTTGAATCTGATAATTTCAGAACCTTTTTATAGTGAAATAAAGAACTAAACAGCTATCACATGTACTATTTTGAAGGAATCATTTCATTATAGATAACTTGCATAATTCTAGATGCAAGTTATCCATACAACATTTACTGCAACAATTTTAAAATCATATTAGATAGAGGTGAATCTTGACAAGATTATTCAATTATCCTCAGTGTCTTATCTGTATACTAAGAAAATGTTGTGCTTATATTTCCTCATACAGTAATACTTAGTTACAGTAATGCTTAGGTCAAGTTTCAACTTCACTTGAAAGCTTTTGAGTTCATTATTTCATCCCTGAGGAAGGAAATGAAATGGTCCAAAACATTAATTACTATAAATTATTATTTTTAAAACCATACTACATCTTCAATAAAATAATTCGTGTATAGTGTATTTTCTTTTTATTGTTCTACATTGGAACAAGTTATCATTTATAGGGCAGACAGTACGAAAGCACTCATTAAAAAAGAGCAAACACAGTGTGCAAAGGTTATTTTGCCTAGGATCAATTACAGTAGAGTCAGTGATAAGAGAACTGACAGCCCAAGGGGTACACTCTGTGATGACAGCCAGACATCCACACAGTAGGAGTTTGCAGTGAGAAAACCACTAAACACAGGTGTGATTTATAGTCATAAAACTTTTTTTCCCATGAGACCCTTCAGGAGGAACCCATCAATAACAGGAAAACTTTGTAAAAACACTATAATCAGAGGAGAAAATAGTTATAAATAAAATGTGAATAAAACAAGAAAAAACACATGAAGAACCTGGATTATTAATTCTGTACAGAAAGAAATAAGCATGTGTGTGTACATGCATGGACATACAGTATGCATATAAAACATTTAAAGCATCAAAGAAATGAGTGGGGTTTACATTACATTTGGATATGGCACAGATGTGTGGCATAGATAACCTGTATAACTGAAAATATTACTTGCACCTTTTCTAAAATATAGTTTCTATAATATTTTGGTTTGAAGAAATCAGGGTATTAGCTATTTCAGGGCAAGTACATAGAACTTACATTTGAAAAAACTACTGACAATTACATTCATTTCAGCTATTTGAACTAAAAGAAAAATACTCCAGTGACAGACAGGTATTATTTTACTTGAATTAAAGAAAATGAGTAATTATGAAAACATTAGAACTATTGTGATGAATGTGTTTTTAAGCTATTTAAAAAGAAATGGAGTACCAAGCAAAGCCTAAACCAGTTGCATTACAAATTTCAAGACATGAAAATTAGATAAACTGCATTGAAAATGAGTGGGGGCACAGTGTGTTAGAGGTATTGATATGCAGCCAAAATAGGAAATTTTGATGGCAAACCTTCACACCCCTTAGCTGACGTAATCTGGCAGCCTTTTTTCACATCTATGGAATAGTCCAAGTAATACACCAAATATTCAACTAGTCTCAGCAGCTGCAAGCTAGACTAGGTTGTAAAAGAATCTAACTTCCAATAGCATTTCATTAAAAACAGCCACATTTCCAGGGAAACTCATCGTGCTGGATGTAAACAATTCCATTTTTCTGTATAAAACATGTTCTAAGCCACTTATAAAATCTAATAGCAAATTATAACCTTTCAACAGAGTCCCAAAGAACACGTAAAGATTTCTTGTATGATAGTGACATCTGGGAAAGTGAACACTGATACTTTTAAAGTGGAAGATTAGCCTTTTTGTGTTTATCTAATAAAAGTTACCATCACTGATTATCTCACCACCTTTCCTTAGAAATCAATACAGCTGTAAACCCACTCTGCATTTTTAACTGGTAGAATTTGTTTTCTGTGTAACTTTTTCATGTCCTGCGTCATGAAATTCCTGCCTGAAACAAATGCATGCATTGCCTGTGAAGGAGCAGCTAGAGATGTCACAGCCTGTATTATTTCTTTGAGAGAAGTGGATTAAAAATTGTTTCCTGTTCAGATGTGGGTTTAATTTTCTTGTTTAAATCTGAATTTCAAAATGTTGCCAATAGATAAGTGGATTGCAATTATTCACAATCCTGTAAATACATAGAGTATTTCTTTTATTCTTCCCTCTGCTTTTTTTTCCCTGCTGAAGCTACTACTTAAGGACCTCGTTCCTTCTCAGGTAAGGTCCATGTTTTGTCAAGTAAAACTATGTCTGGAAGGGTCTGCAAGACCTAGCATAAACATACATAACTAAATCGACTTCTCAAATGGCCATAACACCACCAGAGATAAGCAAAATGGCAAGTAGATTAAAAAGAACAGAAGTCAGGACACTGTCAGCCTTGTCTATCTTGTCTATGCTGTCTACTTGTAGATTTCTTTCACTTCCAAGGTCAATCAAGCATGTAATAAGTAGATTTTCAGTGCATTGGAACTTCCTGCATTAGTTGATGTTCTGACATGTTTTTCTGCAGTGGCGCAATCAGGGATTTTATACCTTTTTGCAAACTGGGCTATGGGGATAAAGTAAAAGCAGATTATTCATGCAATTACAAAAATATCTTCTGGGTTTGCTCATCCAGTGTTTTTCGTACGTTTTCTTATACCACCTACTATTTCCAAACGTATCTGTTCTATGCTTCTAAACTGCCAGAACATATGCCATTGTCGATATTATAACACAAAAATATGTTATAATTATCAAATTTCAGTCACCGGTTGCTTTCATGGGTATAAGAGGAAGTTCAAAAGCAGTAAAAGAATATCAGTGGTTCTAATGAGATTTTGCTTTACCTTTGTCCCTCAAGAGGTCTCATAACTGTGGTATCTCAAGCCTGGATTCACAACAGGCCTAAGAAATAGCAGCACTACTCCAGTTGTAATCTAAAGCACAAGTGATGAAAGGATGTGTCCAACGTGAAGATCAAGTACTGAAAACTTCCTCAGTCTTTTAGATTTCAAGCCTTCATCTTTAATCTCTTAGGAGAGTAACAGAATTAAATTATATGCTGTTCTGAGGTTGGGAACGATATTTCCAATTCTCTGTCTAAATCTTTTTCCCTGGGCAAAATAAGAATAATAAAAAAAAATATATCTGAGGTCAGTTAGATGAAAGAACAGCATATAAAGCAACTAAGGCATTCGCTCAGGAGAGAGAAGACTTTGGTTCCACTAAGTGCTTAAGGGATTATTTTATATTAACAGTTAGTGAACAAAACACATGAATGGCTCTTGTGAACACGGCTCATAACTTAGTTTTGCCCTATTTCAGGAAATTGTTCCATCAACCAGCTGTTTTCTTTGAGTTAAATACAGTGAGTGATCATTCATGTAGACAGTCTGCATTTGAGGGCAAATCAAACTTGCAGTCATAATGTCTATGGATCTTTTTATTTACCAGGGATGAGAGTGCTATTAGGGACAGTTCTAGCAAATGACAAAGTGGACAGTATTGTAAAAAATAGATTATCAAAAGCATAAAAATAGTATAATGTCAGGAAAAGGAGTGCTTCAACATTCTTTTTGCTAGTAATGGGTCAAGCAGGTAAGGAGAGAATGGTCTCTAAGAAGGCAAAAAGTTTTAAAAGCTCAGGAATTTTCTAGCAAATCAGTTAATCTAGGAGAGGGAAAAAAAGACCTAGGCCCTTATTGGCACAAGTTAACACTGGGTTTGATGTGGACTCAATATAAATCTAAACTGAAGAGACAATCAGGGTTCTTGATGGATATACAAACACCCCCCACCCTCCCCCCACCCCCCCAATATTTTTTTAGCTTTGGAAAAAAATCACAATCGCAAATCACCAAATAGCTGCACAAGACCAACTGTTACTTCCTATAAATGTTATTTTATAAAAAATACTCCAAAGTCCTTCTGATTTTGATTAGAGAAATGTATATAACTTACACTGACACAGGTATTTTTTGTCTACATAAGGCAACTAGTGTCAGGAAGAGGGATGTGCTGAAATAGGTGTAAAAGCAAAAGCTTTCCGGCATACATAAAGACTGTATGCCAGCATTATATTTACTAACTATTCTAATAAACAGAAAAAAACAACCACCCCCCAAAACCAAAATCAGAACTCAAACCCCATTACTATAGCCAGCAAAAGTAAGTAGACTAGACTACATTCTATATTTTGCTGTCTTCACAATTAATGCTGTCATTCCTTTGAATATATTTAATATAGTGTTTTAATTAGCATGTTAAAGGTTACAATATCAATCAAATGATCTTTAACAAATGTACCTTATTTCATAATTTTAATAATTAAAACTATCATCATTTAAGATAATATTTATAATATTTCATCTTGACCTCAGTGAGATAAAGCTCCATTTCTACATGAAATTAGGGATGAGTTTTAATAGCTGTTTAATGCTTAGATCCCCAACATGGCAGAGATGTTCAATTCTGAATGTGATGTTATTAATGAAATTAATAGCAGACTATGCTTTCCAGCTTCAGAAATCTCTTCTTGAATTCAGACTCAAATTCAGCAGACTGATTTATGAAACTTAAACATGCAGAATATATTAGACAAGTTTTAGAAAATGGTGTTAATATTGTGCTGTGTTTTTTAGTACTTATCTTTGCCACAGCAAAGAGAACTTCAGGGAAGATGGATATGTCTACTCTTTTTTAGTTTTATAGTGAAATAATACAACTTTTCTGCTCTAGGATGGTCTAGGTCAACTTTTTTGGAAAGCAAACTCTCAAAGACTTATGTGGATTATTTATGTTAGAGCAAATTCAGGGCAACATTTATATGCATTTACCTGTTAATGAAGTTATAAATAATATAAAAATAATGTAATATAATACTCATATGTAATGTAGCATGCAATGTGGAATATTTTGTGTAATATAAAATATGTAATTATTTTATAACTTGTGTATAGCAGTATTATTCAATTAAAGTAGTGTCACGACAAACAGGAATAGGCAAAGTATGTTATTAAGACATAATAACCCTTGGGATGTCTCCAAGGATGTCCAGAATCCCAAGAAAGGATGATACAGCTGTGGGTGCTAGCTAGTGCTTAAGATCAGCTTTCCCTTCATCTCTTCCTAGAGGCCAATAGGAACAGTGAGCCTAAATCTGCAGGAGTCTGTCCTCCCCTCAGGCCTTTTGCAGGCTCTTTCCTCCTCTCTGTCCACTGCCTGTGGTAGAGGCAGGTTACCACACAGAACCTCTAGCTCCTCCTTACACAACAGCATGCAATTTTGCTTGTGCTCCTGAGGTGCCATAAACCAGCTCTGAGTGGTATTACATAGCATTTCATACTGACTTAGAACTCTTTCAATGGAATTCCCATGGTATTTTTGAATCCTCCCTGATTACTGGGAATTAAAAGTTTTATGCCTGCATCCTATTACTCCTTAAGGAAAATTTTTTGAATGAAGAAAGCAAAATGTGTTCAAACTCTGATTAAGAATAAAAAACCCCACTTCCATTTCTAAGCTGAATTGTTCTTTTTAGCTGAAGCAACGTAGAGGACTGGAAGAACCAGCTAGCTTCATCCCATGCTTTTGGAGGCCTCCATTCAAAATAACAATTCATAGACCTGTCAGGTCCATTTTAAAAGTAAAACTCCTGTTACCACCCTTCTTATAAGTGGGTATCAGGCTAAGCCTCAGAGTGGAAAGTTCCACTTTCCTGAAAGTAAGCAGGCCAAAATATACTGAATAGTTCCCAGACTCCTAGGCAAGGTATTTTTAGAACAGTGTAGTAACTGCAGACAGGCAATTTTCCCCCTCCCCAGGGAAGACTCAGAACTGCTCAGTAAGACAAATTAAATGAAAAGGTTTCAAAACACTGAGAATTCACTTAGTTTTCTTGAACTAGAACTCCCTTGGACTGAAACAAATATATCATTTACATTTTAATGTAAATGTATTTTTTTTACAAGGTGATTCATAGTTTGTAAGTCTCATCTATTTCCATTTCTTTTTCTCCTTAATTATTTTCAAGAAAGCTTCATACTTTTTCTTGAATGCCTAATTTAATGTCATTTCACTTCATATTATCATATTTTAACCTACTTCTACTATTGTAGCCCTAAAGTCACCACATTCTGCACTTGGCATTGATCGCATTTTGTGTTTAAATTTCATTCAGCTGTTTCTACTTTTTGTGTTTAATTAGCAAAAATATCAAATGAAATTTCCTTCTAAACTGTCTTTGAAGAATACCTGTAATAACTTCCTTCCATTTTGATTGCTTCCTAGACAGAATTCAGCAGTGTATATAATGGGGCATTGTAATTTTGAGCTTATTATGCTTCTGAGTTTTACTAAGCAATGATACTTTCCATTTCCACCCTTCATTCCTATACTCCCTGTGCTACACTACGGTCAGTAACATTTTCCTTTTCCCTTTAGCCTTTACTAGTTTCATGCATAGTAGCTATGTTACTTTTCCCATTGCATTTATATTACTAAAACAGTCATATGGTTTCTACTTCTTGCTTTTGGTTCTTCTTCAAAGAATAACTCAGTTTGACTTTTGAGAATTTTCACTATCTACTCATAATTTGTGATCTTTGCCCAATTTTCCTTTTAGTTGTTACAGATTTCTGACTATTCTTAGTATTCTTCTTTGGAAAATTAGATATCCAATTAGCTCTAAAGTCCAAGTTGTTTTTTTTCTTTTTTTCTTTTTTTTTTTTTTTAAGATGCAATTGGTTCAAATTTAAATTTAAAAGAAAAATAAAAAATCTTCTTTATATGTATTTGGCTAAGATTTTCAGTACAGCTGACCTCATTTATTAGTTCATTTAATTTATCAATTTTCCTTTTGTAAATACAGAACTTCGGCTGCAAACTTCACTTCTGCAAAAATTTGTGAAATAAGTTTCTTCCTGCTTGTGAAGTACTCTGTTGCTATAGTGATGACTGTGATAGAAAAAGCTATGAGAAAAGCAGTAACTGTCTTGAGGACATGGTTTCAATAAAGTCTAATAAATGAAATATACAGCTGTAGAGTGAAAATAAAAAGATAAGACAAAATGTTGAATATTTATTTATTTATTTCCATGAGGATCATCCTTTAACACACTTCGTGAGGTAGTCCTGTGGGGAGAGGAGGTAGAGGGGAGAAAAGCATGCAGTTGTAGAATTTATATATAGTTGCAAATTCACAAAGAGGTACGGAGTTGAAAAGCAACCTTAATTCTAGAATTTCCTAGATTATTAGGCTTGGGGATATTGTTCTTTAACAAAGTGTCACTGCCGTTCTGGCCCTTCCCTGGATATGCAAGAAATGTACCTTCAGTTCTGTGACAATTGAAATACTGTTTCCTCTCATTTTCTATCTGGAAGATAGATTTTCTGCTAAAATATTTTTCTTTTTTCTTCTGCCTCCAGTCATAAAAAATCTAACTCTACTGTATGCAATCCAGGAAGGCCTGGATGATTTACAACACACTCTTTACCAGCCCCAATTATTTTTGGGTTAATCTATCTCTGCTAGCATTGATGTCAGATCATCAGCATCACTGTCAGATGTAATTCAGAGACAGCTATCTTGAATTGTTTACGATGATTTAAAACTGATAGAGTATTATACAAGTTAAAAAAAAAAAGACAATGTTTGTTAGAACAAAACATAAGGAGAAATCTAAGGCAAGCTGTCTCTCAGGTAAAATGTCACTGTTTTCTGACGATACTAGTGAATGTGATCCCTAGCTATCTTCTTGGTTTAGGCAATGTATGTATACGAATACATATAAGAATATGTTTAAACATACTCATCAAATTCTTGGTGACTTTTCTGTGCACAAATCATGGGTGGAGTACAGCATGTTTAATACCATTTTGAAATATATTTCCTAAAATAAGATCTGTTTGCAATTCTTGATGAAATAAAATGAAGTAACTGAGCTGCAGCAATTATGTTATGGATCAATATCTGCTATCCAGGCTGCTGAGTCATTCTTATCAGTCATGCATACTTAATTTATGCATGTGTGTGTGTGTATATATATATCTTGTTTAGCTTACTTATAATTATATACTTTTTTGAGAATATAAAGCCAAATGATTTTTGCATACCAGTATCCTATGCTTGATCCAGATATGGTTTTCTCCAAACATTGTAGAAAGTAAAGAATTAGTATGACATCAGGGCAATGCAAGTGATCACACTCACCTGGAAAAGGAAGTTATATTTTATCATTTTGTGGTGTAAAGTAACAAGTGTTCATCCAGAATCTGATAGCACAATACAATACAAATTAAATAAACTGCACTATGGTCTAATGTTTAACGTTTTTAGATAAAAACTCTTTTGTGATATTTCAAGAACCTGTCAGTAAAAAGATAAAATTCTTGAACTATAAAAGGTGTCAGGAATGTAGTAGTTACACATTCGAAAACATGTTGAACGCAAACAGATCATTTCATCTGCCTGCTGCCTGAAAAAGATGAATTCCAGAACAAATATATAAACTTAGGTGCTGTAGGCGTCATAGGAGACCATTCTGAATTTGCCTTTAGGAAAGGTACATGACTGGTAGAAATGTTGTCTGATTTCACCCAGGCCTACATAATGCTACCATTTGCAATATGTGCATGAAAAGTTTTTTGAGTAGGTTACCAGTGATGGCTATGATTTCTCAAGACAGACATGCTGCTGGACAGACTATGTGACATATATACAAGTGCTAAAATAAATAGTAACAGGCAGACTTGGTTTTGTTTCAGACATTTTAAGAAAATTCAATAAAATCCATGAAGGTGGGACCTGCTACTTTAAATTTTTCATATCTAGAGATGTTCAGTGTACTCGTATAATTTCTTCTATTAGATTACTGCCTGTTGTTAAATCTGCAGTTATACTATTAAATACTTAAAAAATGGAATTCCTTTTCTTTTTTTTTGTTTTTCTGTAATAACTACTTCAGAATACCAGCTCAAGTCTCCTCAGAAGTATGACAAAGAATTATCATTGCTATTCTGGACATGAAGAACCAGCCTTCTTTTGCCACAAGGAGGGGAATGTCAAAGAAAGAAGAAAATTCTTTGGAGACTTAGCTTGCTCTGTGGCCATTAGAGGGAAGTTACAGGAGTTGGGCAATGACTGATACTGTTGGGAAGGATCAAATCTCCCTCCCCTTCCTTCATCAGGGGATGTCAGTTTATGCACCCCAAGCTTACACAGCTCGTAGGCAACAGAGAGAAATCCTTTCTTGGTGTCTGATAGGAGTAAGCAGGCAACAATTTTGCTGCCCGAGCATTCTGTTCCCAAGGCAACTGCCTCATTCACCTGAGCTCGGAGCTGGTCTTGATGCTTCCTAAAGGCAAAGCTTTCTTATGTTTCTGTCTTCATTTTTATCTTTCTGATTTCAGACTAATGGTGCATACAATTTCTCCCAAATTTTTCTTCAAACTATTTAAAGTAAAAAACCTATTACTCCTGACAAACAGAAACTTCCTGTGCCTGAACTCCTTGTTCATGAAGTTCAGGATATCTCAGGTTCAGAAAATGAGATCATCACCATGTTTATACTTGCATGCATGAATATATAAATACCTAGTCTTTTAGCAAGAAGGCCTTAATTCCCATTATTTCCTATGCCTTTCTGGTCATGTCATTCCATGAATTTTTAATTAGCATCAATGAAGACTCCTTTAAAAAAAACACTTTTTAATAAAATTATTCAAACCCAAAAGCTCTATGGGAACATATGTGAGAAACTCCTTATGAACTCTAGGGTTTAGGATGCCATTTCAAAATCCTTGTGGCAAAGTCTTCTCATCTGCCAGTGCACACTGGGAGACAGCTATTTCTCTCCTGAAACTACAAACCACCTCTCAAGTCAATATAAATTTGTCTTACTGTTGTCTTTGGGGGACACCACTACCCCCCACCCCACCCCCGCACCCAACCAAACAACAAAACAACAAAAGAACCCACAGGTTTTCAAAACTTTGGAATAACACAGTTTACACAATTGTAATTGCCCCAGTATGTTCATATTTTATTTGCCAGATTGTTGTGCAAAGCCAATCTTATTTGTGATCTGTTACCTCGATATCCTCAAATAAGAAGTTTACAAGTGGTAGAAGGGACATAGATATCAATATGAAATACCATCATGATAATAAAATATTTGCAGTGATACTGAATTTAAGATGACGGCCTCCTTAACATTTTTACTGAGAGATACTGTAACATCTGGTTTCAACATTTTTTTAATTGCATTTTTTTCCTCAACACTAGAATGGAATTTATAATAAAAATCCCAGAGAAATATCCCCTCACTCATTTTAGAAAAGTTCAGATCTCTATCTCCTCATACGGGTTATAGAAAACACATGTTCTCATGTTACAGTTGATGTTATTTTGACTCTCTAAGAATCAACGAACATGAGTTAGCTCTAAATGATTAATCTCAACCTCTCGTATTTGAGTTGGTTTTCTCCAGAAAATGGATTGTATTTTTTTTAAACAAGGATGCTAACCTCAATTTTCCTTAACTGTTCTAACCTCCAGGCTATTGAATCTGTTCCTTCTCAAGTATTGGGTATTTAATTATTCATACCTAGTGAAACAGTGCCATCAGCAAAGACAGGCGTAATTCCATCTAGTTGTTCACTAACCTGGAGATTAGAGAACACATGGCATAAAGGAGGCTCATTTTCATCAGTTTCATCATATCCAAGTAAACTAAGCAGGAACCTGCACTTGTATTTCTCTTATCCTTTAATAACTAGTATGTTAAAGATTCTGAAGAGGGCATGTGCTTACTTCTGATTCTGAAAAGACCTCAATATTTTTGGAATAAAAAGGGACAGTTTTTTTTGAAAATGCAGAATTGTCTGTTAGGCAGAAAAACTTCATGTTTGTCTTATCTGTGCTTGTAACCAAGTTCTTATTTATTCTGTAGGGGACAGAGATGGAACTAAATGAAATACAGCACTTCTATTATTATTATTATTATTGAGTCACAAGTCCACACTCATCCCAGCTTTTCATGCAAGTAGACCCAGTATTTCTACTAAACTTCACAAACCTGAGAAAAAAAATGATGTTCATATTGTTAATGACTGTGACAGATTAAGCTAATGTATATAATATATATGTATATAATGTAATAATAATGTAAGAATATAATTATCAGTTTACGGTAGCATAAGTTAGAGTAAGATATTCTAAAAGAATTATCCACTCAGTATGCCATTTTTAAGGTTCTTATCACAGTTTCAAATAATCATAGAATCATCATAGAATACCAGGTTGGAAGGGACCTCCAGGATCATTTTGGTCCAAACTTTCTTGGCAAAAGCACCATCTAGACAAGACAGCCCGACATCCTGTCTAGCTGAATCTTAAAAGTGTCCAGTGTTGGGGAATCCATCACTTCCCTGGGGAGATCATTCCAATGGCTGATTGTTCTCATTGTGAAAAATGTTCCTTTTGTATCCAGCCAGAATCTCCCAGGTGTAATTTATATCCATTACTTTTTTTGCATTTTTTTTACTTTACTTTTACATTTACCCATTGTCTTTTCCGTGTGACTCCTTGTAAAAAGGAGTCTTTGTAGCCACCCTTTAAATGCTGAAACCTGGTGAGAAGGTCTCCCCTAAGCGTTCTTTTCTCAAGGCTGAACAAACCCGGTTCTGTCAGCCTTTCCTCATATGGCAGGCTTCCGAGTCCTTGGACCATCTGTGTGGCCCTTCTTTGGACCCTCTCCAGCCTGTCTACATCCCTTCTGTATAGCAGGGACCAAAACTGAACACAGAGTTTTAGAGAACTGATGAACGCGAGAAAAAGGAAAAAAGGTAAAACTTTATTACTATTTGTTCCACAAAAGAAGAATAAAAGTGAACAAGAAGCTATTTCCAGGGATGATTGACAGTTTCTTAAAGTTTGAAATGTGGAACAGCCACTTTTCCAGATTCATATAGGCTCCATAATGGGATGGTCTTCTACATACAAAGAACTATTAATCAGCCTCAAGTCCTGCATCCCACATTAACAGTGTATGTACAGGGGAAGAAAAGTAACATTATATAGTTTAATGTAGACTGTGAGATTTGAGACTGAAATGGAGAAACTCCTACATTACATGGGGCACTTCTTACCAAAAAATCCTCCTTCAGACATTGAAACAGTTGATAAAAGTATTTTGATACATTTTATGACTCACAGCAGAAAGGCGCTACAGACAAAAACAATTTTGGGTTTTTTTGTATGTTTTTAAATGTGGCATCAAAGACAGTAGAGTACAAGAAGAGAGGACAGATACTTACGTTACAGTGCTCACAAACATATGTAACATTTAAAATACTGAAGATATTCTAATATGCAAATTTGTGATGCCTGTGATTTATTTCTCTAACACCAGAAAAAGAACATTCCCTAAAGCAATGAACTATCCTGGGAAAGCATAAAACCAGCAAGTACTACAGAATGCATATGCAAGCAAAAGAGACACCACCACAAGGCTGGTTAAGCTGTGCCCAATGCATCATAAATCAGTGCCTGGGAAAACAGCACTAATATCAGATAAAAAATATTCAGTAAATGGACATCTGTGTCAGGGTTCTGAAAAAAAAGTATATTCACGGCTTGGGGATGGAAATGCTTCAAATAGTGAGCATGATTGGCACTGCACCTCTAGCTGATACTGTAATTAAACAAATATGCTTTGCAAAAGGCAGCTGCCAGCCAACTAGCACCTAAATCTGCAGCCAAGCTACAATCTGCAAACAATAGATCAGTGACCTGCTTGATTTCAGTTCATCTTCAAAGTCAGCTATGAGTAATCCTAACAACACTGATTTATAAAAAACATTAGATAATGTGGGACTAAGTAGATTAAAAAAGGCAAAAAGTCCATTCTACTAAGAAAATTACAGAAACTTAGATGCTAGGAGTTTACAGCAGCTGGCAGAAAGACACACCGTGCTCTGCTGGATGCCAGATGTTTGCAGTCTACAGAGATGATTGAAGCAGAAGATTCACATTGACATGAGAGTAAGTGACAGTTACCATGACCTCCTATTGAAGTCTGAAACATGACATATTTCAGGGAGATGGACACTATATAGCAAGCTGAAGTTAAGAATAAATTATACTGACACTAATTTTAGGATGTGTATGGATACCTACAGATGGTCAATTAAGTTTCCACATTCCCTAACTATTATTCAGAGACCTGTGAATTCTTTACATGGCAAACATATTTTATGGAAAGAGTCAATGACCCAAGAATTAGTATATGAAAGAGCAGATACCTGTATCAGCTTCAGCTGAAAATGTCTTAAATCATGCTGCTTAGAAGAAACTGAGCTCTGTCTGACCCTAAGCCCAAGCTGTGGGCTGACGTCCTTGCATGTCTTCGGCCTGTCCTGTTCCCCACAGTCCTGCTCAGCCATTCCAGGGCTGCATCTAATCCTGGTTCCCCTCACTGGGCCCAATCCTGAACCCCAGCTGTGGGCCCATGTCCCAGTCCAGCCTCACCCCTGCCAGGCCCTGCCCTCATGGACCCCTGCGGAGCCCCTACCATTCCCAGCCCTCAATCTCAGGGAGATGCGAGCCCCAGCTCTGCCCTGCCAGTGTCTACTGCAGACAGGTGCATCCTAGAGGGTGACAGAAACCATGGAGAGACACAGAAAAGTGCCCCTAAGTGCAGTAGATATCACTGAGACATTAGTACAGTGATGTGATGATACAATATTGATGAAGAAAGCAGTTTCTAGTTAAATCAACTTTGAACAGAGTATATCTTGTGTGTCATGACATCGGTGAAACAGAAGAGACTACTTCAGAGTGCAATAATGCTTTTACATCTTCATTGGAGAGCTTCTGGCCACCCTGCAGACTTCAAGGTATCAGACATCAGACTCCTAAATTGGTCTGATCACAAGGAACACTTTCCGCAAGATCTTGCCAGTCACCAAAGTGGTGTGAGGCTAGGGCTCACTATTTGTGATCTATTCCACCACTGCCCATCCACACTGCACCTGCCCCAGTGGTGTCCACTTCCATTAGGCAAGTGTAGAGGTGGAAGACCTTCTGAAGGACCACCTGTCCGCAGAGAAGGTGCCACTGAAGGTGGTACCCAAGTGTCCATCTTCAGTACTACATCCACTGGGAGTAAAACTACTTTGCATGAATTATCAGGAGTGCTTTTGAGTGTGTGTGCTTCAGGACACTGATTACAGATTGAGTACATATTTGTGCTGAAAAAGGACTCATACACTGAATTACTAAAGATGACACACACAAGCATACTTCATACCTAGGAGACTGAAGAAGGCAAGTCTGGGAAATGTATGTCAGTCACAAATACAAATTGTATCTTGGTGCTAGGTGTGCATATAACAGAGTTTATTGCAATAAATTTCAAAGAAACTGTTTCACCATTCAAAGCTGATTCAATGAAACTGCAGATTTTTTTTTCTTCTGCAGAATCATACAAATGTTTAAAAAAGTTACCTCGAAACATAATGGAAACTCCCGAGTTTTAAGCACATGCAGTTTCATTTTGAAAATTCCAAACGTCATTCCAAATGTTATTTTATTAATCTGATTGATTGATAATTTTTAGTGGTATGCATTGATAACATGACATGGAACATCTGAAAATATGCCGTAGGACAGAGCAGTACAGATGGGCTCCTTCTTCTTATTTTTCCTCTCATTTTGTCCTATAAATGGGAGGACCTAAGATTCCTCTTGCCTGCTTCTCAAAGTACCTGACAGAGGTACTGAATAAAGTTGAAGTTTACTCTTAAGAAGATGATAGCATATATTAATTTCCCAAATGTTGCTTTTAGGACAAACCACATGCAGTAAAATAAAATCTAAATTAATGTTTTTCTTTCTATAGTTGCAGTTCTGATTTTTCCAATGTCATGGGTCAGATAGAAATTAACTATATCCTTTAACTTTAATGTCAAGTGGTAATTCAATTAACTGAAGAACACATAGGATATGAACTGATCCTTTTTGAACTTTTGTAATTTGTAGAATCAGTTCCTGTTTGCTGCACAGTTCAATTGATTGCATTGTTATCTGCAACAGATGCACTGTGCCCCTTAACCAAACTAGCAGTTGTTGGTACAGGCTCCAAATGAGGTAAAGGCCCGAGATATAGCTGGGCCAAGAACTCCTCTAGTTTCAATCTGTTCTCTGAAAACCCACAAAGGAGCAGAGTGAGACAGTGAGCATTGACGCATATGAGCTTGGAACACCAATCATGTGATTAATATGAGTAGCAGGTATATTTTCCAAGACTTATCAAGGAACAAAGAAAGTTGTGGGTACAAGGAGTCTCATGTGTGCCTTTCCCATCACATGTAATTTGTTTACGAGCCAAATATTTTATTCCATAAATATGACAGCCCAAGTGAGCCTTCTTTGAGCTCCCCCTGCTAGGCAGCTTGGCTGCATGGCGTCGATCTCCCTCTGAGCTGGGACACCTCTCCAGGTTCCTCCTTGGAGCAGATAGACATTTTCCCAACAGCAGATATTTGGCAAGCAACCAACATCACGCATCACCTTTTAGTACGGTAACTTTGATTTGAGACTTGGTAACTTTGACTTTGTCTTGGTAACTATGTCTTGGTAGTTTTGAATTGTTATTCAAATGATTGTGCCGTACAGCAACAGAGTGAACCTTGCCATTGAACTTACTAAGTCGCGCTTTTACAACATCATATTAAAACCACTTTTGCTAATACCTTTCACAGTGGTTCTTCAAGCTATCTAAATCACCCATTTGTGACATTATCCTGAAAACTTTCTCCTTGATTGAATAATAAAATTTGCCCCAGGGCTCTCCGTTATCCTGTAATGTGGATACAGGCTGCATTTCTAATGTGCAACCTCCTATTGCCATAATGTGTGGGTGGGTGGGTGGGGAGTTACTGCCACTAGCAGACTAAAGCACCTCTGACTCCCCCACCAGACTTGTTCCTGGGCCATTCACCACTTCAGATCTAGGCACACACAGTGTTCACCAATGAACTGAAAATTATTGCTATTATTTGAGACTGGGTTCTTTGACACAGTTTCATTAAACAGATATATCTCTACATTCTAATATGTAATTTGATATCATTTTCATGAAAGCAAGAACATTTAATTCATTAAGTATTTGTGGAAATGTAGTGAGTGAGCACTTCTTGGTCAATGACTACTGAAGATCCATTATTCCCTCTATATTTATTCTCAATTTCTCGTTTTTTCTGCTAAAATTGTTGAGGTGAATTGCAGAAACCTTTTCATTACATTATGTTTTAATGTATAGCTCATTCCCAATCTTTCAATACATAGCTGTTAAGATCTATTGACACTTCCAGGTGTTGTAAACAAAACTAGACGCCTTGAAGTTATGAATGAAGTGACCAATCCCCAGAACACAATTTGGAGCTTGTAATTCAGCTACTGGAATCAGGCTACTGTGCACTGGAATAAATAGCTGCCTTGGAAAAATGATCTGAAAAAAACAGTGAGGAACAATAAGGAACTACTCAGTAGGGAATAAGATGAGCATTAAACTCCAATATTGGTCTTTCCAGGGCCTCAGTGCCTGAATCAGAACTTGAAGAAAGTGCCTTCTTCCTAGAGGGGCAAAGTACCAGTAAGCATTTTTTGAAAATACTGACTTTTAAACTTCCTGAGTTATGATGCTAACTACAATCTGTACTAGTTAAAATATCTCCCATTAAGATCAAGGTTTAATTTAAGTGAAATTTAATCTTTACAAGAACACAAACTCCCATCTGCCTTGTGAGAAAGGCTAAAATGCAAGGATTAATATTCATTTGAAATTTCAGAAATAAATAGGCTAGAGTAGTACACATAAAAAAGGAAAATACTTTTTGGCTTAGTGGTTTTGATTTTTTTTTAAATCCAGGGATTTAAATGTGAAATGTATAAAAAACCTCCAGAGGCCCAGCCCAGTCCTCCCTTTTCCTAAGGAACCAGCTAACAAGTAAAATCATACTTCTGATTCTCAGTACAGCAAGTACTCGCTCTCCTTCTAGCATACTGAATCTGATGTCACTTTTTGTGCAGTAACCCTGCTTGAACAGGAAGCAGGAGCATTGTTCTACATACATTTAATTATTTTCTCCCTATAAATGGATGGTAAGGCACTTCCCTGTGTCTCAGAAACTGATTTTGAGTCACTCTAATCTGCAAATAAATGTGTAAGAGCCTTGGTTTCATTGGGATACGCTCTAACTACTGACTACACTAAGAAAGGCAAAATTGCTATCAAAATTTATAAGACAGATACAAGAATCTTTGAGGAGCATGTTTCACATAACAATTTTTTAGGCATACTAGGGATATGTTTATCTGCTGACACTTTCAGAGTATTTAAAAAATTCTGTACCTGATGGGCACTAGCAAGCACACTTGCTTTGCAGCTGAAGTTTTTAAGCAGAGGACTGTTAGAACAGCAGCCAAAGTTCTAGCGCTGCGTTTTAGCTACTGACTTAATTCTTTAAAAACAATTTGGCATTAATCATACACCACGACCTCTCCATTGCAATAGGGAAATTCAGTGATGTAGCCACAGCACTCAGGGCCACGCACCGACAGCAGCCAAGGCCCTGTCTCCTCCAGACCACACCACGGACTCAGGGACACAGGACACTCACTCCTGCTGGTGGAGGAATCTTGGTCCTGGCTGGTGGGCTGGACTTTGTGCATAGCACTTCCACTTCAGCTCAGCCTTCAGCACATTGTTGGATGTCTCTGAATGTATCTCCTGCAAGGGACTACTGTTTTTCCTGTTTTTTGCTTTCTAATCTCTCATAAGCTGCCAATAGCCTTGCTGGTTCCATTACCCCAGAGCAATCTCTGTGACTTGCTCTGTATCAGAGGTCAATTGTTACCTGAGTTACTATCAATTTCCTGTTTCCTACCCCAAATGTGTTATACAGATATAAAGCTGTTAAGAGTTAATCTGTGGGTTTAGGTTGGGATTTGGGTTCCCCCCCCCCCCCAGCATACACTTCAGTCATTAGAACAGGGAATATGTAGTCCACAGCTTTTGGGAAAACCTCACCTCGTTAAGGTTATTATTTCCCTTTTTTTCCTGACACATACCAGAAATATCTACCGACTTAAAGCTGATAGACATGCTTAAGGTCCCACCTAAATGAACATTGCTTCACCCCATTGCAGATTGCTATTATTGATATTAACTCTATAGGATTCAGCTGAGAAGTTGCAGAGTCCAAGTCAAAATCCTGGGAAGAGATACACAATCCAGTTTTCCCCAGGCCACAAATATTTTGAATAGTGGAGGTAGCAGGTGTGAGTAAAGCCATTTTGAAATGAAAGTTTCTGAATTTTTTCCAAGTTTCACATGCATTCAAAGTTTAAAAACTCTGTATAAAACTAGGGTTTGAATTATTCGTTTTTATTCAGAATGAGGATATATTTTGACATGCAGCAGTTCATTCTGTGTTCCCATCATCCCTCCTGGTATTTTAGTGCACATCATGATAGGCATTCCAGCTGACCTATTTTTTAATACCTATCACATGAAAATGAAACAATTCCCAGGTGTCCAACTTGCTACTAATAACTAAGGCACACAAAGCCAGCATAGATTTTTGAGAGTTTAATCTCAAATGAAATTTAGATGGCTCTGAGATTGCATACTCATACTTTACCTCAAAATAAAATTTCTTTTTAAGATGCTGGTAATATTTATCTGTATGTAACTGAGACAATTATTTATTTGTTTATTGAATGGAAGGAATTTAAAATAGCACCAGATAAATGTTTTCAGAGATGTGGATAAAATGTAAGCACAAAAGAATGAAGGCTTAAGGAATTTTCACCAACAAATGCATTCCTTCCAAAGATTTCTGTCTAACAGCTAGCTTATTGGAACTCCAAAGGTTATAGATTATTTTTTAATTAATTTGAAATTCCTGATAAGGGAATGTTCATTACCAAAGTCAGAAGCCACCAAAATATATCTATTTTTGTCAATTGTTAAATTGGCATGCTCTTTTTACATGGAAAGCCAGAGGTAAAAGGCATATTAGTCGAAAATTTTCAATATTAGTCTCTGATCTTCTCTTGGACTGATTTGTTAAACATTGTTTAAAACGCACTTCAGCCTGCTGCTATTTCTCCACGTGCTCTTTGTATTAAGGAATCTAGCTTTTCTGATGATCCTGAAGCTCTGATTAAAGATGATTTATTGTCTGATCTTAGCTCCTCTGGATTTTGCTCCTCAGATGTGTTTAAAGGCTTAGTAAGTTCAGCTGAACTAACATTAACAGCAATGGGATTTTTTTTCCAAATTGCCCTTAGTGTAAACAGGGCCATGATTTCTGCGACATTCCCACTGCTACAATTAATTATATGTTTAGAAATAAAGCTTCTGTTTTGAAGACTTGATTTTTATTGCTTATTTTCTACTTGCCCCAAAGGGTGTCTTCAACTGGATCATTCTTGTGACAAACAAAATGATGAAGTTTTTACCATCCTTTTTTGCATTTAAGCTTCATAAGGTAGATTAATAAAAAGGCCAGAAGACAGATGGGTATCACAGAATTAGCGAAAATACAGACAGAAAGAGCTATACTAGAAGAGAGAGAGATTGGCTGAGTTAATCTGCCTTTTTGATCTGTACTTTTCTAATAGCTGTGTTTGTACATAAGGTATGCGTGTTTTGTTTGTTAACATTTTTGCCCTGTGACAAAACCAGAATCTTCTGAGTCCAATGAATCCTCAAACCTGGAGTTCACAGTAGCTTCTGATGTCTGTGACTATCCAGTGGATCTGTTCATGTTTGTTTAACAACATATTTCTCATTGCAGATGCTGAGTTTTATAAAGCATACATAAGGAAATTTCCTTGTATAGAACCTAGAAACCCTGTGCAATTCTTAGGTCTGGAAATACTTATATATGCACTGTTGTGGGAACAACTTGGCCTTCAGGAAACATAGTACTTAATGTTGTCTATGAAATATTTGCTAAAAGAGTCATCTTTACTTTTTCCCTTATGAATACCTATGGTGTTAGCCATAGGTCTATAGGGACTTTTAGACAGCAGACTCACGACCTGAGAAAAGTCCAATAGGAAAAAATGTTCAAATAAATTGTTTTTGGGGATCTTTTGCAAAGAAAAAGACCATCAGTGTCTTAATTTCTCTAAAAGAATCAGTTAAATTTTTGGACAAGGGGGAGTAAATCCATAGGTCTCAAATGTGTACAAATTGAAAAGTTTATTGCTACGGTTTAACCCCCGCCAGAAACTTAGTACCATGCAGCTGCTCACTCACTCCCCCCCACCCCCTGGTGGGATGGGGAGCAGAATCAGAAAAAGGTAAAATCTATGGGTTGAGATAAGAACAGTTTAATCATTGAAATTAAGTAAACCATAACAATAATAATAATGATGATGATGATGAAGAAAAGGGAAATAACAGAAAGAGAAGAAGAAACTTGCAAAGAAAGGTAAGCCTACCTGGTATCACGCAGTAGGCCACCCAAAATCCAGTGTGTCTTGTTTTCCCAGTGTGACTTCCACTTCCTTGCATGTGAATCTTTTAAACTGTGCTGGTTTTGGCTGGAGTAGAGTTCATTTTTTTCATAGTAGCTACTGTGGGCTATGATTTGGATTTGTGCTGGAAACAGTGTTGGCAACACAGGAATGTTTTTGTTATTGTTGAGCAGCACTTACACAGAGCCAGGGCCTTTTCTGCATCTCAAACCATTCCACCAGCAAGTAGGCTGGGGGTGCACAAAAAGGTGGAAGGAGACACAGCTGGGACAGCTGACCCCGTCTGACAAAAGGGATGGATATTCCATACCATATGACATCAGGCCCAGCAATAAAATTGGAGGGAAGTTTGGCTGGAGGGCTGTTGCCCAGGGACTGGCTGGGCATCAATCGGTTGGTGCTGAGCAATTGTTTTCATTTGCATCACTTGTCTTGCTTGGGTTTTATTTCCCTCTCTCTGCTTTTTTCCTTTTCATTACAGGTTGTTGTTATTATTATTGATGTTATTGTTATCGTAATTGTGGTTATTGTTATAATATTTTATTTCAGTTTTCAAACTGGTCTTATCTCAACCCATGAGTTTTCTCACTTTTATCTTTCCAAAGCTCTTCCCCCCGTCCTGCTGGTGAGGGAAGTAAGTGAGTGGCTGTGTGGTGCTTAGTTGCTGGCTGGGGTTAAACCATGCCATAAATAAAGGTATCTGAAGAGTATTTTAAATAGGATACATAGACATCCTGGAGAGACAGCAGATGAGCCAGTGGAGACATACTGAGCCCTGACTGCAATCCACCTCAGAAACTGAGTTGTCCGGCAACCCAGAGTAGGGGTTTAACAACCTGAATGGAGCAGCACTGGGACAATATAGCACTTCAGGTCTCCTGAATCATGACTTGCAAGTGACCTGAGTTGGTCTCCTGGCGGACCTAAGGTCTTTTTAAGTTTGAAGAGGACTAGGTTTCTCAAGAAACTTCTTAAAGACAACCTGAGATATAGCTCTTGGGCATAATTCTTTGGGTACAGTCTTGAGATGTCTCCAGAACAAAGCATGAAGGGATGTGTTCAGAGATTTTATTTCTCTAGTTAAACAGTATTAAATAGGACTGCTATTTGACTTTACTTATTCAGCATTCTTTTGGGGGTAGTTGTTGCTATATAAGGTTCTTATTTTACCTTGATTCTTGACTGTTCTTGCACTCAAAACCTACCTGTTCCTGTACTTCTACCTATCTTGTAGGTTGAAGCCAGTTTTCAACATACTAGCCTCCCTTTACTTCCAGTATTTGGGCATTTCTGATTACAGGTGGGCTTAATTTGAACAGCAAGAATAAAAGTACTCAAATCTTGCATATCACTTAACCTCATGGCTAAGCAAATGAGTGCTGGAACTGAGAAAAAGCTCAGATTTGAAGCATCTTATTTCTTGGTCAGTAATTGAACAATGACTTTATTATGCATAAGCTTTTATTCATTTTTATTGTAATTTTTAATCATCCTAGTGGAATTAATCAAAAATTGATTCTTGCAGGTTTCACTAGAGAGGAAGGAGGTACATCTTCATATACACCAGAATTGTGTTAAGCATATGAGGTAGGTCTTTGATTCAATTATATTAATGTGCTCAAAATGAAGAGAATTCAAAACACTGAATTTTTAAAACTCTTTTTGGGTGTATTTTTTTAACTCTAAAACAGCTGTGGTGAAGACTTCATTCACTTCCTCTCTCTCCATGTGCAACTCCAACAACAGTAAATGCTAAGCCAATTTATGATAAACATCCATTTTACTGCTAAGCACTAGTAAAGTGATTTAGAAGGAAGTGTGGGAAGGGTGAGGTGTAGGATGAAGACTATAAACCTCAAAATATATGTGCCTAATTTTAGGAAAAGATGAATGTAACAGTGAAGCTAAAATCAATAAAAAAGAAAAGTGGTATGGTGGAAACAGCAAGTCAGCTTTAAGTACAGCATAGAAACTCTGCTGGGTGCTGCCATACAGGATGATTATAATAAATTGCAAAGAGTGAATGGAGAAAGATCCTGACTAGAGCCATTTCTATCCTGAGGATAACCTTATTTTGATTTGTGTATTTATGCATGCTCATCCTTTTTTTATTGCAGATACATTACAGTGCATTGACTGCACCATACTCTGAGTTTCAAACAGACAAATTATGAATTTGGATATGAGTGTCTAGGTGTAGGTTATTTTATCACATATTTGAAATTGGTAAGTAGATATAGCAAAAGTATATTACTATATTGATGCCTAAATGCATGCTAATAATTCTATTATGAAAGGTTCTCAGGATATTTTCATAGTTCTTCGATTGTGTATGCAGTACTATTCTGCAGATTTCCATCCAGCCTTTTTTCCCCTCAGATATGTTTATCAATAGGTAATTATAATTAATTTTAAATGTGATGGTCCATTTTGAGGAATTCCAGTTAACTTCACTATACTTATTTTTCCTTCAAAATAGTGTTAAAGCTTGGCATATTGTTAATATTGCACTAACATGATCATACTTAGCTAGATCACAGTTTTCTATTTCACAAATATAAGTTCAACATATTTTCCCATCACATCATTCATACTCTATCAGAATGGTATCTATACAATAGTTTGCTTCATTTCTGTAATTCAAATTATTATTTGTAAAAGGTGGAGCACAGTTTATTGCCTACCCCATCTGATTTAACACTTTTCTCATCACATGTAGCAAGCTCTCCTTCCAGGTACTTAGTTCCATTAGTGTCCAGCCATAACTATTACTCTTCCTGAAAACCTTGAGCAAGTTCTGGTTATCATTCACCTCTAGTCCATCATTTCTGATGCAATATCTCTATTCCATTTTCACTTATAGGTCTAGAAACCATTTAACTGTATTCTAATGTTTTATAAAATCTTTCAGCTTGACTTTTTCCAGGTTTCTCTTTACCCTTCTTTCTTGACTTCTGAAAACATGGCTGCAACTGTTTGTCACGGTTGGGATTTTTTTATTTTGTTTGGGTATGTCTGTTTATCTTTTTTTTCCAAGCACTTTTTTTACTTATTATTTTTCTTTCTGAGTTTATTTATACCATCAGATCAGGACCCCTTCTCTGGGCTGACTTTAGCTTGCTAGATAGGTAGGTAGAATGGGTAGGTCCTGAGTAGCACAGTCAAGAATCAAGGCAAATTAACAACCCTATATTGTGACAACTACCCCCAAAAGAATACTTAAGAAATAAAGAAAAAGAGTACTCCTGTTTAATACTATCCACCTAGAGAACTAAACTGAGCACATACCCTCATGGTTTGTTCTGGAAACTTCTCAAGCTGCAGGCAGGTCAAGAAAATCTCAGAGAGAACAAGCCTGACCAGCCTCAGTCCTGAGGCCATGTGAGTTCAGTATAAGGCTTATGGCAATACTCTAACCAGTTACATCGTTATAAAGAACAGAATTCTGACGTCTCAAGAATTTCAGAGAAATACCCATTTAGGCAGAGGAGAGAGGGCTTTTGTAAGTGTCCCACTAGTAAAAAAAGCTTTCTGGGAAAACTTGCACTTTTTTAGTCACTCAAGTCAGTCAACCACAGACAAATCTGTAAGAAACAAGTTGTAATTTTCTAGTCCTGATAAACCTACTGGTATCTTTGTTCTGGTCTTACTGTCTATCTACTATGTTTTTATTTTTTACTTTATCCCTGCCAGTAACTGACTGAAGTCAGTGCTTTTTAACTGTGAAAAAAATCATAATCACTAAATCTCTTATGTTGAGAAGGGAAGGTAATTTAAAGGATTGTAACAATTTCTCATTTCTTCTAAAGCTACAACTGTAGTCTCTCCAGTTGATGGTGCAAAATAAATATACAGTGTTCAGCCTTTGCTGTGGCATATTTTATTCCTTTGTTCATCCTTTACATGCGGGTTTTATCCTTTCAGAAAAGAACATGTATTTATAACAATGGCACTTTTTAACATGTACTTTAGAATTTACTTGATATTTTAATAAACAAACATGAAGGAAACGAAATAATTAAATAGGCACCAAGTTAAATTTAAAGAGGGGCCTAGGGTTTCTGTTTATTTCTTTTAAACATTTTAATCTTATAAAGAATAATCACAATTTTGCTTTAACTGAGTGAAGTGAGTTAGATTGGGTATTCCTGTTGTTATTTTCCACGCAACAGCAACACTTTACATGAAACTGAAATTGCACCAATTTTTAAGAAAGTAAAAATATTTTTAAAGCAAATTATTGTAAAGGGAGGAATAGCGTGAATCCAAATGAAATTAGACTTTTATAAGAATAGTGATAATATTGACTACTAAATTAGGTAGAAGACAAGATATGGCTTGCTGTAGCTATCCAGGAACATTTACAAATGTTATATAAATACTGACTTACTTTTATCCATTGCCTTTACCATTATTCAATGAGAAGGGGAGAATAAGTATTTTTCTTTATCTAAACGTAGAACATCTTTTAAATAGATACCTACCTCCTTACTAATTTTTCAATATACTCTGTAACTTGTAATAGTTACGATATAGTATATACATAGTTTTCTATATGACTATATTATAGGTATAAAATACATTGGTAAAAAACATTGTGCAAGAATTAAGAAAAAAAAGCGAATAGTTCTATAATTCACCAGAGGACTACCATCTTGTTTACACTTGCACTTAATTTCCTGCCTTTATTTATTTTGTGATCATGTCCAGATTTATAAATATTAACAGTTATATACAGTAATACAGCAATTCCCACTTCTGTACTGTTGACACTTGCAGTAAACATAAGGAAGACATACCTCTCTTTTTTGTTCCACTTACATTTACATCCTTTGCGGATGAAATATTTTTAGAATTATGAATGTTACAGGCAAAAAAAAATAACTTTAGCTTTTGATGCCTTCACAATAATATTTGCATATTACTCTACAATATTCTTTTGCTTTCGTTTGATTCAGCTGCAGACTTGACTTACATACTTGAGAATAAACAATTTGCATCATGTTTGTATCACTTCATGCTTTCTATATTACATATTCCTGTGGACTGTAGGAAGGATTAATTAAAATATTTTCCAACTATATGTAGATATTGTGCTTAGGGATGTGATTTAGTGGTGGACCTGATATTGTTAGGTTTACAGTTGGACTCAATGATCTTAAAGTTCTTTTCTAACCTAAATGATACTTTGATTCTATTTTACAGAAAACAAAGTAGTTTACACATAGAGATACTATGTGGTAAATATAGACTTCAGATTACTATTAGAGGTCAGTACCATTGTTGAACAGTTGAGTGGAACTTGTATTATAAATCAAAATATCATTCTGCATCTCTAACTTTCATCAAAAGAAATCATCCCAGAAAATGGATATGTGGTACATAAAAATTAAAGTAAAATTTGTTTGGAAAAGAGACAGTGAGCAATTGTTGGTCAAATTTCCAAGGCTACGTTTCAGTGGCATACAATAGTGCTTGTCTTGTTATAATGATATAAAAATATTCTAATCCAATATACTTGATTAAGATACACATTGCAGAAGTTTTGTGTCACTGAACTCATGCAGCAGCTGAAACTTGTTTCTCAGTACTTATCTAGTTTAAAGTGCCCTGTCATTCACGACAACATTTAAGGAATACTGTCTTATGCTTCCTCACCTTTTCATTACTAGTATGAGTGAGATTTTTTTTAAGGAAAAATCTCTAATTGACTTCGGAACATAAGTTCTTTTTGAAATTGATGGATGAGTAGAGTGTAGACAAAGGCTCTTTTGAAAAACATTTTATTTAAAATCATACCTTTTGGCATCATCTTTTGTCCTCTTTTAAAAAACTCTCCTAATCAAGTTTTAAAAGCAAATAAAAATATTTAATTACAGGTTCTTCTTTCGGGATAATGCATGGTACCCCACAGCCACTATTCAGCCTTCTGTTACCAAAAAGGCTGAAATCCTTAGGCGTCCAAGATCATTTCTGTTGGCTACCTCTTCTAAGTGTAAAACATTGAGGTCAGGACTGAGTTCAACATTAAACACATAGAAGCATGTAAAGTTATGTGAGATGACTTAGCATATGCTGCCTAACTTCCAGCTCCAGAACAGCCTGGATTTCCCATGGATCTTGTGTCCTATCTGTCAGCCTAATGTTTATGCATCAGACACCCTAGAGCATCTAAAATGTCACCACATACTTATGGTTAGGTAACAAAAGTCCTCATCAATACAACTGATAGATTCTAGACAGCCATTCCGCTGACTAACCAGTTGGTGTTGTCTATGCAGTAAGTTGAATCACTGTTTAGTCTCCACTGACTGAATGGACTAGGAGCGGAATTCAGCTGCGTACATATGTATGGGAACTTAGAGCCAAACGAAATGCCCTGTGTTCAAAATGTTTCTGCAGGCTGGCAGATACGTCACAGGACTTACAGGAGGTCGATATTTTTCTAGAGTAGAAGCCAGAAAGGATGTACTGCCTCAACCGAAAGGATGATAGCTGTCTATATTGAAGCAGAGAAATCCAGTCATAGATCCTCACCGATTTGAATGGAACTTAAACACCTAGTTCACATGTAGGCATTTAGAAGTAGCTGTCTTAACCTACAGTGGAATCCCATGTTGAAAATGTAAAACTTAATTTAGCTGCCCATATACAGATAACTGAGTGTCATTTGAATTGTCCTAGTGTACACTATAAGCTTCAGCTGTCATTCAGACATACCTTGAGCAGGTGACCTACAGGTCCTGTCACGTGTCTGTCAATCCTGTCCAGAAATTCTGGACACCCTACAATATCAGAGATGCTGCTAGATGCCAATATGAGGTAACCAAATTAAGCCCCAATAAAGTATGAACATGCTATATACACACACACACACATGCACCCCCACAAATCCTTGATGTCAGGTACCATGGGAGGATGTAAAAAAAGATGGGCATGGATAAAACAAGCTGAGAAGTATTACTGCAGATCTTACTCAGGTTTTGACTGATGGAAAGCTATAGCCTGGGATCACTAAAACAAATGCAAGTCAATGTTCTTGGATGGCTCATGCATCAGTGGTAGGGTAGACTGCAAGGAGGAATAACTATTATCAGTTGCCCACAGCTATTCTGAGCTATGTCCCACTTATCAACCCAACGACTCAGAGAATGTATGAATGTCATAACTTCAGTATTCAGCTGTCCCACCACTTGGCAAATTTCATTTCCACTACAGGGGCATACCAACTATAAGTAGCAGTCGCGCCATTCCATTGCAGTTTACAACTGAATGTATTAAAGCTGGCAACAGTTTTGGGACACCTTACATGATGAACTCAAACTGCTTGGTTCAGAAGTTGTTAGATGAGCTCCTGAGCTAATATTACACGGTCCAAGGCAAAACTATGAAATAATGAAAAAAATGAGTGGGAAAAGAGCAACTGTAAACCTCCTTTAGAAAGCCATGCTCACCAATATGTCAGAGTCCAAAGCTTCATTACCTTGATCTGGCTATAGCCATTTGCTTACTAAAGTGATTAAATGGCAGCTGAGTAAAGAGGTCCTTGGTTATAGCTTCTGACTTTTGGCCCACAAAAAAAATGGCAACTACATGGTCTTTAGAAAGGCAGGTGTATGCAGCTGTACAATATCCATAGCATAATATGGCACATGGCAATTACAATGAAATCATCATCTTACACTCACAAGTATCCTCCACATAAAAAAGCCAATCACAAATAAAATAGATAAATAGGTGGGGGGTGGCAGGTGGGTGGGCAGGGAGAGTTGAACCCTTAGAAATTTTGTTTTGCTAAAAACATGTGTGAAGAAACAGCTCTGGAGAGATTACTTAGCAGAAGGGATGAAGACAATAGTAAGTGGGACTACAACTAGGTCAGTAGATAAAACAATTCCTGGCTGGTAATGAATGAAGTCAGTGCTCTGTGCATTTCTGTGTAAAATGATGTGATAGCCAAAAATCTTAGTTACATAAGAAAAGTATTCTTGCTTAAAAAAAAAAAAAAAAAAAAGCTAATTATTCTCCCACTCTTCATGATGTTGCTAAGGGCTGAATGCTCAAGCAGCTGAGTAACCATATAGGCATTCAGGGCCTTTCAGGATGCAGTTCTAAACAGAAGGGCTTCATTCATGTCAAGGGAAAAAAAATAATTTAATACGATCATGATTCAGTTTACCTCTTTGCCAAGTAAGGATGCATCCTGTTACGCTAGAGTGTTTGCAAATTGCTATGCAGGCCCATGATGCTTCCTCTTAAAAGAACCAAGAATATTGTTCTTACCTGAAAGAATGAATTCTCTCCAATACAGAAATGAGATTTATGAGTCTGCCTCGGGACCCACCATGTGTTTCCCCAGCTATATAGAGGAACTCAGGCTTTTAATCGTAGCATTTTACTTGCATGTCAATGACTTTTCAAATAGAAGAATTGATCTGTGAAGACAGGAGTAATATTCCAAAACATAGTTGAGGGCTGTTGGGTTGTTGGTTTTTTTTGTCTTTTAAATATTTTCATCATGGATTTAAGACTATAATTGTCTACCACTTGCAGGCCATATGCTAGTCCAACTTCAACCCTACTTTTCCTTTGTTCCCATACTTTGTTATTTATGTCTTGTACATCATATAATTAAACTTGGCATTACTGAAAAAGTAGTTAGCAAAAAGTAATTAATATTCATTTGAAGCATAATCACATAATTATTTAATTATTATTAAGCAGTCTTTGCTTTGAAAAATTGTGATACCTCATTTGCTCCGTGAATATTTCACATATTTTAAAGGGAATAGTAAGTAAACTTCCTTTGACTATTTCCCCATGGCAACATTGCAGAAAAAAATAGATTTTTTTTTTTTGAGCTGGAAAAATCCAGTTATTTCCATATGGAAACAAAGCTTTGCTGATTTGTGAGGGAAGAAATGATATGTAAGGATATGCCTTGCTTTATGGGATTACATTAGATATATTCAGTTGTTTTGTAAAAAGCAATGAAAATCATAGTTATACTGGGAAGGTGTGACAAATAAATGCCAAGCAAGAGATGTACTTCAATACACTCATGTTGCAGAGATTTATCTCTAAATACTCTGAATATTTTACATGATAAGGTGATGAGATAGAATAGGCCCACAATCAATGTATGATGAAAGTGTTATCTGTGAACTGTTGATGTGCCTGTGATCAGATGGGGTCTATTAGAATATTAAACCACATCTGTCAGGGGAATTACAAGGTCACTGATACAACAGAGCTGAAGCCCTGGTGCATCCCCTTGATCTTTTTAGATCTTTTATTAATAAATTGAAAACTTGAAAACATTATTGTTAATTAAAATCTGAAGGAAGACTCATGACAGCAAGAAAAAGAATAACTTTTTGATGGATTTTTTTTCTGGAATGACTGTGCTGTATATTAAGAACATACCGCACTAAATCAACAATTCTCTTTGTTTTGGCACCTTTTCTTCCCTTAGTTCTTTTGGTATTACCGTCAAAAGCTTCCTGACATGAATATTTTTCAAATAAATACATCTTTCGAGCCTTCTCTTCTGCCAAGCTGCTTAGGATATTTTTTTTTTTTTTAGTATAGGGAAAGAGTAACTTCTATATTTCAGCTCACTAATTGCCAGGCCTTGCTAGACTTGCAGAGGCTCTTTTTGATTGAAGGATAATATTCAGCGAAAAGAAACAAACCAGAAGAGGAAAAAATTGACCTTGCCGTAACAGGCATTGTTTAATTTGGCTCTCTGGGGCTGGCTACAAATCCTCCTTATTCTTTGTTGTTGTAGAAATTACTAGTTTGGAAACAAGCTATTGAAGAAAAGAAATTTCATTTCTCACTCTTAGCTTCTTACACAAAGTATGACAATCACTTTTCTAAGCATCTGCCTTTGCTTGATTAGGTTGCTGTTAAGTCGATGGCTTTATCTAAGCCTCTTTGATCTGATGGCTTCATAATCCTGTTAGCATTAAGAAGTAAGGACTATATAGTTATTCATTTGAACAGCAACAGAGAACAAACCAAAAGATGAGGGTAGTACTTTAAACCTTAAGGTGAAGGGAAATTAGCAAATGATGATTTATTATAGGCAAATTGCAAATCTTGTTCTTATAACAAAGACAGACAATAAACCTTTCAAGCCCTGGGAGCCCAAGAAAGTAGTCAGGTGTTCCCCCTGGCTTTTCAGGCTGAATTCAATATTGGTTAGCTCTGAGTCCAAATGATTTTAACTCAACGTAATGTGAAACATACTTTATGGCACATTCAGCTTACTCTTCAAAAATGTTGTGTTACTTCATCTGTCTGTAAGCGTGCCAGTAGAGTTACTGATGATCTCTGGAATAAAGACTTGGCCCTAAAACTAAGACTCTTGTTCTGCTTAACAATATATAAGAAATAAAATCGTAGTCAGAGAGACTTTAATTCTATTAATCCCTGACAGGACAGAACATTGCAAAAGAACATTACAAACCATTATAGCCCTCTAACTGCTCCAGAAATGTTACCCAAATCTGTGAGTGCCAGAATGTACTTGCAGTTTAAATCTCAAGTTGGTGAAACATCCTGTTATTATTAGATTTTTTCCCCCTCAGTGATTACTCCTTTTCCTCTTAATTTTATACAAAAATAACCCCACAGTTTAATATTTTGGAAAACAAGTCCAGATGGATGAATAAAATGAAATTAAATTATCACATCATTTGCTTAGTCTAAAAGTTTATATTGACTTTTTCCCCCCAACAGATTATAGAATTCTATTCTACATGTTTTGCTTTGGACAAAGTGAAATGTAAAGGAAGAAAACACTTTTATAATATCAGCAAATTAGTCTAATCCTGGAAAATAGTGTTAATGAAATATTTAGTGCGGGCCTTAATGCTAAAATCTAAAGTAAGATTTTGTAATGTTAAAACTGAAGAGACACAGAAGCAACAGAGAGAGAAGGGTAGATAAGAGTGAGAAACAGCAGAGGGAACACCAAGGTCAGAGCAGGAGGAGGAGGATCTCTCCCTGCCAGAGCAGATATCCACACTGCAGGCCACAGAGCATCTCCCTGTGAGGAAAGGCTGAGGGAGCTGAGCCTGTTTAGCCTTGAGAAGACTGAGAGGGGATCATATAAACACATATAAATGTCTTAAGGGCAAGTGTCAAGAGGACAGGGCCAGGCTCTTTTCAGTGGTGCACAATCACAGGACAAGGGGCAATGGGCACAAATTGAAACACAGGAAGTTCCATCTGCATTTGAGGAAAAACTTTACTTTGAGGGTGACAGCCCACTGGAACAGGCTGCCCAGAGGGGCTGTGGAGTCTCCTTCTCTGGAGATACTCAAAACCCGCCTGGATGCCATCCTGTGCAGCCTGCTCTAGGAGAACCTGCTTTAGCAGAGGGGTTGGATTAGATAATCTCCAGAGGTCCCTTCCAGCCCCAACCATTCTGTGATTCTGTGGCCCCACACTAGAGCAGGTGGGTATTTCTTGAAAGAACTGTAGCCCATGGAAAGCCCATGCTGGAGCAGATTTTTCCCTGAAGGGACTACAGCTAGTGGAAAGAACCAACACTGGAGCAGGGGAAAGACATTAGAGAGAAGCAGCAACAGAGAGAAACAGCTGTGTACTAACCATGCCCCCTACCCCCTATGCCGATCAGCAGGGGCTAGAGGAGTTGGGAGTTAACAAGTGAAGTTGAACTCTAGAGAACCAGGAAGAAACATGTTTTAATGTTTGTCTTTGTTTCTTAGTACACAGATCTATTTTAGTTGGCAATAAATTAGATTAATTTTCCCCAAATTATGTTTCTCTTGCCCACAACAGTAACTGAGAAATGATCTCCCTGTCTTAGACCCATGAGTTTTCACATGCAGTTTTCTCCCACTGTCCCACTGAGGAGGGGAAATGAGATAGCAGCGGGGTGAGAATTCAGCTCTTAGCCAACACTAACCCACTATAGATGCTTAAGTCAGATGATGAACCATACATATTTTCTATAATGTGTCCAAGCAACTTGGTGATGTCAAGTCACTCTTTTAACAACAAAGTAATTAATTTCTTTCCAATTTGTTCAAATCAGCTTTAAAGCCCACATCTTTTTATATTCACCAATAAAATTAATAAACATAAAAATTAGAAACTTCTTGAAAAATCTGAAAATTGTGTTTATAGAATCACAGAATGACAGAATCACAGAATAGTTGGAAAGGACCTTTCGATGTCATTTGGTTCAACTCCCCTGCTCAAGCAGGGTCACCTATAGCCAGTTACCCAGGATATTGTATAGATATGAGTAACTCTGGATGGAGACTCCGCAGCCTCTTTGGGCGAGCTGTGCCAATGCTCAGGTACCCTCACAGTGAAAAACTGTTTCCTGATGTTCATATTGCACCTCACGTGTTTCAGTGTGTGGGCAGCACTGGAAAAAGCCTGGCTCCATCTTCTTTGCACTTTCACTTCAGGTATTTATATACGTTGATGAGATCCCCCCTGAAACTTCTTGTCTCTAGGCTGAGCAGTCCCATCTCTCCCAACATTTTGTCATAGGAGAGATGCTCCATACCTTTAATCATCTTCGGGACTGTCTCCTGTATGTCCATGTCTCTCTTGTACTAAGGAGCTCAGAACTGGACATAGTACTTCAGGTGTGGTCCCACCAGTGCTGAATATAAGGTAAAGATCACCTCCCTTCAGCCTGCTGGCAGTACTCCTAAGGCACCCCAGGATACCATTTGCTTTCTTTGCCACAAGGGCACATTGTTGGTTCACATTCAAGTTGGTGTTCATCAGGACCCGTAGGTCCTTTTCTGCAAGGCTGCTTTCCAGTCACATATTGGCATACCAGAGGATATATAGATTTGTATTAGATCAAGGAAATGACCTAATGGATGAAAATCTGTCTTTTCATGTAGTTAGACCATTTTAACTAATTCAGTGATTAAAAAAAAAAAACGAATAAAGAAACAATAGATCCTTTATCTGGATAGAAAATACCTCAACACTTATTCCCCCCGAAATGGACAGCAGAAACTGCATCCCTTTGTAGAGTATGACATACCCTCCATTCTACCAGAATGTTTCTGAATATTCTTACATAAATATTTTTATATAAAATGTATGATGTTCTGTACACTGCAGTGTACAGTAACATAAGTTGTGCCAACATTCATCCATCTGTGACATATCTTACAGTCTTTTGCCTAATAAAGTCAAGCCTGTCGAGCTGCATAGTATCATATAATCATTAAAAACATCACTACAGATTTAAAGGTTATCAGTACAGCACTTGAATATTTCTTTTTTATATATTATTCAGAATGTAGTATGAGGCCTCACTATATAAACCTTGTTTGATCTGATTTTTTATTATCTTTCATGAGCTAGTTTATAGACGTTTAGTCTGTACTTCATAAATATCAATATTAGAACACTTCTCCACTTCTGAGTTTGCAGTACTTGCTGAATTATTTTCTGTGAACCAGTTAGTCTTCTTAAGAGTTACTGAAGCTGCATCCTATTGACAGAAAACAAAGCTCCTGTTTTTAGAAATTAAGACTGACAGATCAAAGATTAACCATCCCAAGAGACACTATATTAATCTGAGCACTTTGTTAAAATGATCACAAGAGATTGGGGAAGAAAGAATTTTCTTTCACTTGAAACTAGCAGAATGACTAGGATTTTTGTGCCTTTATCTGTAGTGAAGAATGTTTTGCTTCCAAAGATCATCTGGGCATATTTCACTCTTTTTCTGTGTTTTAAAGCACTGGCTGAGCTTTTGATATCTTCAGAATGCTTTTGTGATGTTTTGTTTCTCTGTCCTGTGAACTGTAATACACATTTGCTTGTAGGATTCTGGGGATGACTAGTTCAATATTTAATGTGTATGTGCAGGAGACACATTCAGTGACCAAATAGTCATTCTTGTTTTCTTCAGTACAAAAGGTGTTACTGCCCTTTTACACATGGATAATTTAAGTATAAAGCAGCAAAATTTTAGCATTAAAAAAATAATTTAGAGTGTTCAGGTTTCACTGACTAGGAGCTATGGTGATGTTTTTTTTGTTGTTGTTGGGGTTTTTTTGATATATAGATTATTTATGCAAATCTAAGGGCTGTTTTAAGTGAGTTATTGTTGACTACCATTTTTTCCCACAAATTAGTACCAAATCCCTCAAATCAAGCACCCTTATAACAAGAAACCTCTGGAAAATTTGGCGGTAGTTCACACTCACAAGGGGATTAGCTCTGGTGGTGTTACTTTAAATACAAAGTTTTAGGAATCTAGTCCTTATATTGGAGTGTGCTACATTAAGCTAAATACATGTTATCTATCTCAGCTATGTGGAAAATAATGTATTTAAAAATATGATTCACAAAAGCTACTGTGTATATAGGAATTAAGAAAAAGTGCATTTCAGAATATATTTTTCAGAGATATAGAAGTCTAATTTCCCCATTCTGACCTCAGCACTCCTGTAGACAAAGATTTCTTCCAAAGATATACACTTTTTTTTGTTTTTTAATATCAAGATCATTAGCTGCTTTATTTATATGTACAGCTTGTAAAGCAGTGGTTCTGTGACTTGTCCATTCAAAAGTATGACATAAGAAATAAAGGATTTTTTGCTTTAGATTTCTTCTCTACTTGATTCAAGTCCTGATTCTATCTAGGGTATCTTATTTTGCAAGTTACAGAGTGGTTCATGTGGATAGAGTAATGGGTCTAAATCTTTTTGTTGACTTATTTTAGTCCAAGCTGATTAATTAATTTATACAAAGTCTGACAATAGATTTGAGAATAGTTTTAGCTACCAGTATATGAAGAATCACTGAGACAAAACTGAGATCTGAAATCCAGGTTTTCTTAGTTCTAGGTAGGTTTCATCAGCAGGGTTGAAAACTTAGAATCTCCAACACAGACCAATACCACTGAACTGAAGAGTGTAATACCAGTAGGGGAGTGTATGGAATGGCTTTAGATGGAGACAGAATGGTTTAGAATTCACAGATGTTTACTGAAAGAAAAGTAACAGTCTAATCATAAATATTTCATTTTAAGATTAAGGTGTGCTTTTTCCTTGGACAAAGAAATTCTTATCCCACCCTTGACTTTCACTCACCTTTAGCATCTCATGGTAACGTGAATCTCTAACCTCTTCCTGGTGTAGGTTTTCTAGTCTTCAGTCTTTAACAACTCTCAGATCTTAGCTATGTAGTTCATTCTTGCCCATTTTTTCTTCAGCTCTTTCCTTCTCTGAAGTCGTCATCTAACAATCTATTGCCTATATGCTCTGGGTATTCCTCCTCAGACATGTTCATCCTTTCAGCTGATTTCTAGTCCTGTTAAAGCTCATATTCCCAATATCTTTTTGTAACTTCTTTTCCAGCCATTTTCTTCCTCATGCCAAACTTGTTGCCTGTCCTTTCTCATTCTACCTTATAGAACTTTTTTGCTCATGCTCACTCTTGAGCCATAATAGGGTTTTTTTATTATTTAAAACAGCAAGATTATTCTAAATACAAACATAAAAATATGCCATGACTCTTTCCAACTTTTCACAGAAGAAGCTGAAAGTCAAATAAGATCAACAACAGGTTTCCTTCTGAATTTTGTTGTGGTCAAATCAATGCTAGGTCCTTGGATAACAGTAAGCAGAAATGAAAGACAAAAGGGTCAGGAGGTTCCAAAAAGCAGGCTAATGAACACATCCTTATTGACTGATTTGTTTAATAATACTTTAAATTAAGAACAATTCTGAATTATGCATCAAGCCATCATTGAACTGCAATCAATGCACATCAGAGATAAAAATGGCACATCTGAAACTTTTGATATTTTAATAATTATCATATTATCACATATTTTATTTTCCCTTTATTGCTCCTATAGTCATTCATTATACAGTTTAGTTGCAGTAAGTTCTGGGGACGGGGAAGGGAGTAAGATTTAGCTTTATTTTAGCTGTACTATAAATAAGAATATAGCTATAATGTAATTTTGGGTGGTATTCCAAGACTTCCTTTCTTTAGACTTCAAAATTCTTTGACATGCTTCTATTTCTGTTAATAAAGTCCTTTTTCTCAACAACATTATATGTAAAATGAGTTGAATTATTTTATAGAGACTGTTAACATAAAATAACCTTTTAAATAATTGTTTATTGAAATGTATTGAATTTACCTGGTGTATTATGGCAAAGCAATTTCACCACCAAAAAATACAAATGACCAATACTTTACTGAGTTAAATTTTGTCAAATGTTGTTGACATTTCAGCAGGAGCACACAGAACATTCTGGTTCAGCTGGGTGTTATCAATCAAGCTGTTCTTAGATCACGTGAACATTTTGGATTGTATGCAAATTTAGGCTTGTATACATGTAAACCTGTAGAGCACTTTCTCAGTTTGGTTGATATTTATGTCTGTGATACTCATACAGCATCAGCCATATACCTGTTTTCAGTTTACATAGCAAAAAATTGAAAGATGATACAGAAAACTTAATTCCATTCTCTTCCCTCTGAAATACTGAAGCCTCAACCTATGTTTCCTGTTGCTTTACTGCTACTGTAGCAGTACTTTGTGCTATTGTGAAGGGGATTTGACTTTGAGTCCTACACTTAGCAGCATAATTCCTTGGTAGAGTGGCAAAGGTACCACTTAACAATTGCAATACAGGGAGGATTCTGAGTTTCCCAAATAGTTCTTATCACTGAACTGAAGTCCATTCAGATGAAAACTTTTTCCTAAATCACAGAAGGCAAGGAGGTCTGTTAATATATAAGTAAGTCCTTGGAAATCTCATAGTGTTAGTTCAACTTTACTTCATATTAGATTTGACAGTTCAAAGGTTGATCTTTTCTGTTCTTATGCACATAAATTTGAATAATTTCTTTTTGTTCTCAGGATTCTTTAAGATGTGCCTGGCACCTAAACTAAAGTCACTATCTTCTTCCTAGAGAATGTTCATTTTAAATTTACTGTAACATCATCAACAAAAGTAAGACACAGGTAACGGAAAAAAAGAAAACACGAATTGGTGACTAAAAAAACCCCCCAAAACAGCTTCTTAATGAAGCCACTGTATCTTGACAATGTTGTTATTTTAACTGTGTTGTAGCTGTTAGATCTACTGAAAGGTCTTCTGAAACTAACTGAGCCCCTAGGTCTACTGAAAAGCTTTTCAGTATTTTGAAAAAAAGGCTGCTACAATGACATGCCTTGATCTTCTGGAGCATGAAGAAACATTTGCTGAAATAAGGAACGCGTGGCAAGGTCCCATGTGGCAGATAAGTACTTACTGAGATTTAGTCCTTATGTGCAGTGGTATGGAAATATGCAACTGTATGGGCTGCTGTGATTAAAAGGAGCACACTTTGAATAAAAGAAGCAAGGTATCTTTCATTTTTTGATTTTGTTAAAACAAATAAAAGTATCACCTATAATAATTATTATTTATTTCTTTTCTTCTTTTAACATTTGCATTTATTAAATTTTGATTATAAATGTCAGAAGAAATGTTATTTCATGTTCTTGAATTCACACACTGGCCATTAAAAAAACCCCCAAAACCAAACACAAACCTAAAATGAAGAAAAAAACCCGATGTACAATAAAACTTTACTCAGTACTCAGTAAAGTATCAGTTCACTAAGAAATCATACAATTTGAAAAAGTATTTTTTCTTTCTCTAAATTTAACTTTCATTGTAATTTCATTCTTTAAAAACTGTGTTTTGCTTCTTCCGTACATGCAAAGAGCTTTGCAATTTTATCAGAGACATGATTTTCACATCATTTGATATTTTCAGGTGGAGTAAGTAAATTACATTTGTGTACACTAGATCTTTGATTTTGGGATTTTCCCTGCAAGTCCTTCAACTTCTCCACATGGCCTTATCAGCAGGTTTTGTATAGGTGGATGCATATGAACAATTAAGGTTAGGCAGGTAATGTCCCTCCAAATTCCCATATACTGTTTACTGACAATTAAGGATATAACAGTGTCTTCAGAAACACAATGAAGGTAAGAAAATAAATTCCAAAACTCAAATGCCTAGAAAACAAGTTTTTGTTATCCCACAATTTTCGTGTTCAATAATAGAGGAATGGACAATGACTCTTTGGAAACTGAATATCAATGTTAGCTTACTACTTACAGCATATCAAGGCATTACAAGTATTCAAGCATTTCTTTCTTGTCCAAAAGAAATTGTAAACATGTTTTGTGAGTTTTATTTTTAAATTTCCTTCTCAGTAGAAAGCAATTAGCTTTACACTAAAATCTCATTTTGAGGGAAAGGAATTTGATAGAAATATGACAAGTGCAGCCTCTCAGTGTCTTCTACTTGTGCACCAAAACTGGATTCTCTGTTTTTAAAAATAAACTAAATGCATTGTAATGTTAACTTTCTTTCATTCCAAAATACAGAGCAATACACAACCTTCTAGGTAAATGCATATTCTCTAAAATAAATCTTATATCTTTCAATTAAGTTGTTAAATAATTAATTAAACCATAACCTATGACACTGATGTGACTCTGGAAAAAAGTACTGGAATAAATTTAATATTTTCCTGTCTAAATTATTAGCCCCTTGGGATGACACCTGTCCTGCTCTCAGCTGTGACAGTTAATTTTCTTCTTAGTAGCTGGTGCAGTGCTGTGGTTTGGATTTGGTGTAAGAACAATGTTAATAACATACTGATGTTTTTGGTTGTTGCTGGGTAATGTTTATACTAAGTCAAGGACTTTTCAGTTTCTCAGTCCCTGCCAGCAAGAGGGCTGGAGGGGCATGGGGAAACTGGAAGGGGACACAGCCAGGACAGCTGACCCGAACTAGCCAAAGGGATATTCCATATCTCATGACATCATGTTGAGTATATAAGCTGGGGGAAGAAGAAGGAGGGGTGGCTGTTCAGCATTATAGAGTTTACTTTCCCAAGTAACCACTGCACATGATGGAGCCCTGCTTTTCTGGGGATAGCTGAACACCTGCCTGCCAATGGGAAGCAGTGAATGAATTCCTTGTTTTGCTTTACTTGCGTGTGCAGCTTTTGCTTTACCTATTAAATTGTCTTTATCTCAACCCATGAGTTTTCTTACTTTTACTCTTCTGATCCTCTCCCCCATCCCACTGTGGGGGGAGTGAGTGAGCAGCTGCGTGGTGCTTGGTTGCCGGCCAGAATTAAACTACGACAACAATCACATCTACACCATTTACTGCTTTGCAGAAGTGGGGCATCTTTTCCAGAGTGGTTTATAGCTATCCTCTCACTTTGAAATGAATAAATGGAAAAATGCTCATGGAAAACTTGCAGTTTTTCAAAAGCACATAATGTAGGTAGAACTTGAGGAAACAATTCTCATTTTCTTTCTTTCATTTCTTTGCTGTTGTCAGCTTCTACCTGGGAAAGCAACTTCTACAAGTGAGAAAATAAAAATTCAAAACAGGTTGGTTTGGGTTTTTTTAATATTATTTTTTCTATAAATCAAGCAAGTTATTTTTGTTACTCCATTATTGTTCAGATAAAATTCAACACTAGGAAATCTAATGGCAATAAAGATACTTGACTTTGATAACTTCACCCAACATGTTTAAATAGCTCAAAACTTTGTTAGGAACTCATTGAAAGTTACTGAACTTTCCCTGCCCTGTCTCTTCTACCAGTTGGTGATAACATTTGCACTAAATAATCCTGCTCTATAGAGCACATTCTGTTCTGTGGTTGTATCAGTTCTGTCTCTTCCTACCTTACAGGGTCTACACTTTTCTAAGTTTATTGCTCTCTTTTTTGTGAAATTATTCAGTCACAGATTTCAGATGAAGAAAGGCATCAAAGCTGGTTACTTTTGTGCAACTGATTGTTAATCTGGATGCTATGATGCTTTTGATGGAATTCCTCTATTACAGAAAAGAGGAGATACAGGGAATATACTGATCTCCCAAGTCCAATAAACCTTTTAAATTTTGCTTACATAACATACGTGCAGCACTTTGTATTGTTTTAAAATGAGAAAAGCTTACTTTTATGGTCTTTCTCAAGATAACAGTATATATTGTCTTAACCTCCAAAAAGTTTAGGGAAGATGAAAGTGTACCACCAAGAAAAAAATATTATTTAAGGTTCCACTCTTAGTACTGATTTCAGGAAAAGTACTCCCCAGAAACAAAGGTAAACCAGATATTAAAAAAAATCAGTATGGGAATAGAAGTTGATGGGTTATAGTTTTTTCTACAGAATTGAAGCTGTGGACCCTGTCATGAAAAAATATATCTATAATAAATTTGGAATCTATGTTTCATTCCCTGTCATACAATGTCTTGAAATATGAAGCTAACAAGTCATGTGCAAGGCTTTGTGCAATTACCCTTATTTTACAGAGGTAACTGAGGCAGATAATATAAGCCATTCACACAAGACAGACAGCAGAACTGACAGAGGATGTGAACTTCTGAGTTCAGTTCAGATCGCTGGATCACATTCTTTTTTCTTTGGTTTTTTGGCCTTTTCCATCTGGTTGTTTTAATTTCTGTTCTGCTAGAGGGAAACGGAAGCTGATTGGATAGTCATTAAAGTTAGTGCTCCCTCTGCCATGTACTAGAGGATACAAGGAACACTTAGAATGAATTTTCTAATACATCTACAAAAAAACCACCCAATAAGCAAACAACTTTTATCAACACCTAAGTTTGGAAAAAAGAAAACCAACCCAAAACCAAAGAGAAAAGTTGTATAAGTTAGGCTATCAAAGTAAAAATGCAACAAGGATACTATGAACAGCAAAATCTTAATAAACCTAGTTAAGTTCCAATTAAATTTCAATATTTCAATGATGTTAACAGTCAATAAAATTTAACACTGGCAGTACAGGACAACCAATTTCATTGTGTTCTTCAGATGAAAGCACCAAACTTCTGCCAAAAAGAATGACTGTGATGTGAGTACCTTTGTTATCGTTGCAGGAATGCTGAATTATTAGGTTGACATTTGTCATTTCAAGAATGCAAAGGGAGGCATGTATTTTATAATCATTTGATAATCTGTTCTTTCTTGTGCAGAATGTCAGAAGAAAGAGAATGCAAGTACATGCTGCAACCTGAAAAGAATATAGAATGCTGGATGTTTAACTCTGAGTTTATTTGAGGTTAAATTTTATATGTATGGTTATTGATACTGGAGAGATGCTGCAGTGGCCAATATGCTAGACAGCTATGCTTTAGCTTGGTTTGAAGAACAGTGCATAGAAAACCATAGCCAGTAGATGTTATCTCCAGTGCTGTAGCTGGTGTGTTTTTAGGTAATGCTACTGATGTGCCAAAAAGAAGTAAGACTGCTGGGTTACGCAGAATGGTGGAATGTGGAAGTTCTAAAATATAAATACTCAGCCTTGTAGTAACAAGGTGGATTGGGAATTATATTTCATAAAGTATACAACCTGGAAACATTTGAAAATATTAAATATTTTGGGCAAAGAACATTGCTAGAGAAAAAAAAATCTGCTAGGTATTTAATATATTTCATATTCCAGTACAATGAAAATATCAAACATTAAAACAGAAAAGGTATATGGTGTATATACTAGATAAACAGTGAAGTAAGAACAATCTGAAATGAGGCATTATATATGCGTTATATTTTTAGGAGATGAAACTTGAACAGTGGACAATGTAACAGATTTTTAGAAGGATCATTCAGTTGTGAACACTGAGCAACTCAGACTAATGTCCTGAGTCACACAAGTTAAACATAAATGCTCCAGTCAGTATTTCATTAATGCTGAAGAAAGAAAAGGACAGTAAAAGGAGTTTAGATTTTTAAAAACTCTGTACATATCTCATGTTGAAGATGAAAATACTTTTAAACGAAAACTTTGTTAAACCCAGTAGGAAGATTTTTAAGCTGATATTCTATAATAGTCTTGAGATGGGTTTCCTTTCTGATGCTCTTTCTCCCTCTCCCTCCCACACTCTTCCCCTTTAAAACATAAACTTTTTCTGATACAGGCTGAAATGAAAAGCTCTGACAGAATCAAAAGACTGTGGTTGTGATGTTCCCTGAACTTGTTAGAGAAAAAAAGACTTTAATACTGTTATCCAATTCACATAGTTATAGATATAAGAAATGCACCTAGACATTAATATCCATAAAAGGTGTGAATCACATTCATGTACTTGTTACCGTTCTGGGTTCAGAATTGTTTGCATTTTTAAGATGTTGGGGCTTTTTGGAACAAAACGCCAAAAATTCTGAGTTTTTAAAATAAAATTATATGTAATTTTTATTGTCTTTATAAGGACTTGTTCCCCATTCAGAAAAGATGCAGTTTAGAAATTTTTGAAGTATTTCTCATAGCTTATGAGCCTCTAGTTTTCATATTATATTGATTCTGACTGGTAATATTCTACTGGTGTAGCAAATTTTGTATTAATTGGATGGATTTATTAAACATTTTTATGTTTATATTTTTGCACAGAGTCACAAAACCTCATTTACGTGACAGACCTGTGTAAAGGTACAAAAGCCTTTTATCTGGCTAGCCCCGGGAAAATTTTTCTCTCACAGTCCTGAAAAGTGCCTAGATTTAGTTTGATTCAGATTTTCCCCATCTCCATTACTTCCCAATCCCAGGAAAACATCTATTTGATGACGACGATAGTGTTGCAGTCTAGATAGCAACAACGTTGGAACTGCCCAGAGCAGTAGAATGTTGGGAAGAAGGGAAAATATAATCCTAAATGAAGGCATTCATAGATACATTATCCAAGTGTAAAATAAAAGCCCACAGGTGCTTATTTCTCAAGCCAGCCAACAGGAAAAAAGTTAATTGTTCTATGTGCCAATTCAGTTATATTCAGTTGTTTCTGGGTTTTGTAGTTTTCATCAGTTAACAATGGAGCATCACATCAGATTGTGATAGATCATGACTAGTCAACTTGTCTGCTCATTAGCGGAGCAGTACATTCTTCAGATAAGATTGTGGAGAATCAAGACCTTTTCCCAGAAAGTTTTTAGTCCTGAAGGAAAAATTGAAATAAATAGTCTTTCCAAGATAATGGATAGCATGATCCTTGCTATGGTACAAGTTTGTGAAGCCAAAATCCTTCTTCCTGTTCCCCCAACACTCTTGATATATTCTGAGAAGATTAGTATATACTTGAGTGTCAGAGTGAGCACAGAGTGCCTACAGGCACATAAAGACTGAGAGATCACATGCAATGGACTCGCTTCATCATAACTTTGTATCTTAGACACCAGTATACTGAAATTTGGTGTGCTGGTTTTCACTGCAGTAGAGTTAATTTCCTTCAAGGTAGCTAGTATGGGGTTATGTTTTGGATTTGTCACCAAAACAGTGTTGATAACACAGGGATATTTTAGTTATTGCTGAGCAGAGCAGCGCTTACACAGAGCCAGGGCCTTTTCTGCTCCTCACCCCACCACTGAGCAGGCTGGGGGTGCACAAGAAGCTGGGAGGTGACACAGCCAGGACAGCTGACCCCAACTGACCAAAGGGATATCCCAGACCATATGACATCATCCTCAGCACATAAAGTTGGGGGAAGAAGAAGTAAGGGGGGGATGTTTGGTGTTACGGCATTTGTCTTTCCAAGTCACCATTACACCTCATGGAGCCCCGCTGTCCTGGAGATGGCTGAACACCTGCCTGCTGATGGGAAGGTGTCAATTAATTCCTTGTTTCGCTTTGCTTGCATGCACAGCTTTTGTTTTCCCTGTTAAACTGTCTTTAACTCAACCCATGAGTTTTCTTACTTTTACCCTTCTGATTCTCTCCCTCATCCTGATGGGGGAAGCAAGCGAGTGGTTGTGTGGTGCTCAGTTGCCAGCTGAGGTTAAACCACAACATCTGAGAACAAAGTGATTATTTTACTGGTGCTAATAATTCCATATGCAATAATCTTATTGAACTAATCTGAAGGCTCTGTAAAGTGATAAAATAAAAATATCCAATCCAAATAGATGCTTCATTTAAGAAACATGATATATCATACAGCACATGCCTCCCACATCTGACAATAAGACCAAATATTTCTAAGAGTCAAAAATTACCTGTAAATCAGATTTCTGGTCACTTTACATGTTATCACATTAGATTAACCAAATTTCTAATTAAACTAGCTAGCTGAAGTACTGAGATAAATGCAGCTTCTGAAATGAATTATTTTCTCAGTGGAGGAACCGATGGTGGAAGTCCCACTCCAAATATGTATATATTGATTCAGGTGCCGATTTTAGGTTTGATCTAAGAATTTGCTATTTTATTACAATTGCCTCTGGAACACTCTTTGATTCATGCCACACAAACTGAAAATAAAAACCTCACTTATAAAGGACCACTTATTTCTAATAGATTTAATAGAAATTTTTAAAAGTAAAATATTTTACCTTTGAGAATGCTTTTTGATGAAAAAAGACTTCCTCATACAAATGGGTCAAAGTTGTTGAAGATTAAATTTACTACCGACCATATTTCTACATCCAGTTATTAATCTGGTTTGCCTGCTTTCTAAATAAATTAATGGTGTCTAGTATAGAAGATTTTTTTTTTTAAGTTTTTCCACAGAAAGCGAGTTCCCTTTCCTGTTTTTTTTGTTTTTCTTAAAACTTTGGTAGTAAATTTCAAAGAATAAAATAGAAATAAATCATATTCTATAATACATAATTTCAACCATCTGTTTTCTTCTACATGGGAATATTGGGAAGGGAAAAAGTCCAAAGCTAAATTTTACTTAAATATTTTGTGCCCAGCTACATGTGTTCAATGATTACTATTCCCATCAAAATTATCACATGCTATATTCTATTATTTTGCTAATTATACATTACCATCTGTGGGAAACAATGAATAATGTAATAATCCTGTTACTTGCAGCCCAAAGTCAGAAATATATTAATGCTTGTCATTCAAGACAAATACAAGTTATAATTTTCATAATTTGCCCAGATTGGAGTTAAATGAAATGCATGAGCGTTGTGACACAAGGAGGTTACACTAGGAAAATTTAGAATCAGTGACTAAAATATTAAAATATTTTCATTTTTAATACCAACAGAGAAATGTCCTATTCTCAAGCTAGTGTTGCACACGGTCTCATGTTCATACTCTGTGTGAAGCTCTAAAGCAGAATGGCTATGAAGACATCGGATAACTTTTAACCTGCCTCTCTCTCAGTCCCTTGCCATGAGCATATGACTGATATTTTCAGTCTATGTTATTCAGTTGGGTGGAGTTTAAATATTGTCAGAGCTGTGTTACAGCTTTCTATTTTGGTATTTCTGCAATGTTTTGCTAAGGATATATGTCACATATTATGGAGGAGCGACATAAGAAAATACTGGGGGTGAAAGTATTTTTGAGATAGCTTTGGTAGATTATGAAGCAAAAGTAGCCCAAATTGGCACAGCTGATTCATTGATATAGGGTGGTCACTGAGAAAGAACAAAAATCTCAGAACTGTACTTGTGTACTTGTACATCTTCTTGGATGGATCTATTTGGCTGACCACAAAAGAGAGCTAGACTGCAATAACATACCTGCAACATGGATGATCTCTTGGGGAATCAGGAAACAGAAGTAAACAGGGAGCAAAGATTTTTTCCGAAGCATTCAACTTCTGTTGGCCTGGAGGCTATGACAGACAGTTTCCTGTGTTGAAGACCTCTGTAGCCAGTCAGTATAGAATATGTAGCTATCTTCAGATATGTATGTGATATATAGTATTATGTACATTATAAAGTTTCTTTCTATCGAGACACAGGCTACTTTGGGAACATGTTTCTTTGGTGATTATTGTGGTATATGTAAGAATAATTTTGACTTTATTTATTTTTTCTCTAGCGTTGTAGCTCATAAAATACAAGATTACCATTGTTAGTAACAAATCACGGGCTTTTTAAGACATCTGCAAGGACACTTAATATAGCTTGTCAGACTTGGTTTTTCTGGACTTAGTCTGGCTTGCCTGAACCTATGTTTCAGTTTGTTTAGCCATAACAGCAATTATTGTCCAGCTACAAGGTTACTGTTGTCCTTAGCTTAGCTTTCCATTCTTGTGTAGTATAGCCCCTTTGTCATGTAACAGTAGCCTACGAAGTAGTTCTATAACTATTTTAATATAGTTCAGTAACTGATAGAAATAAAAAGTATTTTTCTGGTGTAGAATTAATTATCTACTGCCTTAGAATAAAAATGTAGTGCAGAGAAGTTCAGTCACGGCTGATAGCAGGGGCCTTGAAAGTTTGGGCACACAGGTCTATAAGTAAATCTCCAATGACCAGTTACTGATTATTAACAGAATGGTATTTTGGGAGCTGGGTAAAAAAGGGTTTAGGAATTTTAAAGGGAAAAAAGAACAAGTGTAGAATATATGCAAAACATACCATGTACAGTTAAACTTCGAAATAATGTAGAATTTGTGGACCAATGAAGGAAGAATGATTAGGTAGACTATAGAAACAAATTCATAAAAATTACTTCCAGTGATGAGGAAAAAAATTATCATATCCTCTAAGTGAAGAACCTGGGGTGCTTACAAGTTACTGCAACCTTCTTCCAGCCTCATCTTCTTTAATTGTTGCCATTGACCTGAAGAATCAGAAGGGCAGTGAAAGAGTAAGGATAACAACATTTGTATAGCAATGTTAACGGCATTACTAGTGAGGCTTTTTCTTCAATAATCAGATACTTTGGACTATCGGTGTTAGTATCATTGTAGCTGCACTAACATTAACATAATAGCCTAAAAACGAATTCTTTGTTTTGCATATAAAGGCATGTGTTTTCAGCCCAGGAAAATTGCACAGCTTAAATGGTCTTGTATCTTGCTCTTCAGTCTTAGTTGCAGTTTGGATACAATAATTCAAGTCCAACAGTTTGTTCCAATGAAGAACATTCGGCACCTCTAAGTTAGAAATTTTGGTTCCCATAGGTTCTAAGACTCAAATTTTGTTACATGGACTTCCTAGCCAATGAAGAGAACAGCTAAGAAACTAAAAAACTTCATGCTAATTATTGAGATAGACCATAGAAACATGTCTTAGATTCCCGATGTACAGGATTAAGGGTTGCAAGGTGACACATGTGATTCAGTCTCTTCTACGTATAGGTCCATCCACCTTGTGATTTTTTGGGGAAAACAATTATGAAGAGAAAGATAAAGTGTTAGTGTCAATACACACTTTCTACAATAACATCTAGCACACCTATCGAAAAGTAAGAATTTTGAGATTCAGTACCTTCTTGCTAGTTTAAGAGGACCAAAGTCATATGCATCGATCAAAAGCTGTAAGATCCAGTGAATACATGGCTATGACTCTACTTTCCTTACCCTCCAATCCCTGTCAGAGAAAGTCTGGTCATTGCAAAGCAATTAATTCAAGATAGATAACTGAGAGTAGAGAAAGAAAAAAAATATTACATTAGTATCTCAGTTGTAAGGGCATTCAGCAGAGAAAATGAATCCTGTATTCTCATCCTTATTCCATGGAACTGTTTAATGCCTCACAACCCTTTCTCCTCATCCTTTGAACCACAGTTAAAAAAGCCAGTGAGGACTGTACAAGGGTACTGTTTAACTAAGCACTTAGTTGGCACCTTATAGAAAAATATGCCTGTCCAAGCGTGTGATTCATTGTGCGCTTTGTTTTCAGTTTTAATCAAGTTATTCCTCCGTGTAAAGCCAGCTATCAAGAACGCTTGTCTCTTGCTCCTGTCTTTTTGGATCCAAACCCTATTAGTTTTAATAAAACTGATCCAAAGCCTCCTAAAATCAATGAGCCAAGGCTTCTTTTCACTTTGGACTGGACTCAAGTTGTCAAACCAGAAGCAGATCAGTCAGAGCTGACTGTTGTATTGCAGAGGGTATTTTGAATTAATTGACAAATCCTATTAACATTTTGAAAGTTAGTTTCTAACTGTGAAGTGGATCCAGAAGTGAACAAGATATTCGTGCAGGCTATGAAATAATGACTTACTATGCACTCAATGTCATATTTAAGCTGATTTGTTTATTGTAGATTGGCTGTAGCACCTTTTTTCCCCTCACTGTAAGGGTCTTAACAGATACATTAGATTACATAAAGCTGTTAATAGCAACTCAAATAGGACTAAATAGGACTTATTTTCCAATTCGTCAGTGAAGCTCAGATGTCACTTCTAGAATGAAATCAAATATATTTTTCACAAATTTCTCTGCAGAGGTGCTAGTAGCAAATACATCTGATGAACAGCTTTTAAAAGGTAGTATTTTGAAGAGTGTGAGTGAGATTTGGCCTCAATGGACATTCCACAAGGCTGTCTAAGTAACCTATTGCAGTGCTTAACCAATCTCACTGTAAAACATTTTCTGCTCGTGCTGAGTTGGTATTTTCCTTGTTACATCCAGTGCTCATTCTCTCTCAAACTTTCCTGTACAGTCCTGAGAAAAGTTTGACTCTGTCTCCTCTGTATCCTCCCACAACAGAGTGGAAGACAAGTTGCATTTCTTCAAACTTCTGTTCTTCAGCCTGAACAATCCCAACTCTCTCAGCTTCTCTTGTTACATCATGGGCTTCAGCTGTCTAACTGTCATGGTGGTTTTCCAGAGGGCTTGCTCCAATTTGACAGCCTTTCTTTAACTGGGAACAGCCTTATTTTTACTCAGCACTGGACCCAGCACTCCAGATGTGTCTCACCAGTGCTGAGCAGAGGGATAGGGCAGCCTACCTCGACATTCTGGCAATGATCTTTCCAATGCAGCACAGGATGCCATTGACCTTGACTGAGGCAGGAACACACTGAGGGCTCATGTTCAAGTTTTTGACCTCCAGGGACTTCTCTGCAAGCCCAGCCTGTGCTGATACATGGAGTTATTCTGTCCTCATTGCAAGACATTGTTTTTGCCTTGGCTGAATTTCATCATATTCCTATTAGCTCACCAGCAATACAGATTCCACTGAAATGTTTTATTGTCATTCTCTTTCTACATAGCCAGTAAAAAGATGCCATACAGTGGGAAGAGAAAATCCAACCAGAGGTTATTCACTATGCATAAGAGCCACCATTCCCAAAAATTCCAGTAGATGAGCATCAAGTCAAAACAACAAAGTAGTACAAGGTACTGCATTTTAAGAACTATTGCACTTACAGGTTTGAAAATTTTCCTGAATTTCAAAAGGTCTTGTTCAAAAAGTCCATGGCAATGTAAAGAACTACAATCCAGTAAGTTGCTCAACACATAAGCTTAATTTAAAATGGATATAATCTTATTAACTTTGGTGAGGCTAATGTGTGCTTGAAATTAGGAATGTGGATAAGGACAGAATGTTAAACAAGGTCATTTATGGAAGCTTAATTCGAAAAACTTTGGAGGTTGAGGTCTTACTCATTGATACCTACACTTCTCATGTTTATAATCCCAATTTTAGTATGCTATACTGCCAAGTTACTAAATATCTGTATTGATAATATATATATGTAAGAAATCAGCATCTCTGTGTTTAAAACATCTTCAAATAGATAATTTCTACAACAGTACATTTCAAATGAAAGAGATACATGAGTCAATTAAGGTTTCACATTGTAAACAACATAAATATAGAACAGAGGAAAATACGAGTTTTAATATATTTGTTATTTTGTGCCTAATAAATTTTACATCTTGTCCTGATGACTAGACATGACTAGTACAATATATCTCAGCTGGACTTCTGATACAGTAAGGACCAGAAATTACAGTTCCCCAGTGAAGACAGGATTAGCATAATTAGGAGAAACCAAGAGATGAGAATAATTTACAAATACTTGCTTAGTAAAGAGAGTGTTCTTTCCCTATGGAGCAGCTCTTATACTTGATATTGCTTGCTTTGCACATAATCTACAACTGTGTAATGAAGTTCCAGAATGGCAGAAAACCAGGGAGTAATATTACCCTCAGGAAACTGTATCATACTGAGGCAAGGAAATGAGACTGAGTAGTATAACATGTGGCTTCAAGCACTGTTGATCAAATGAACTGGGGGTTCACATCTTGAGTTACACACACACACAAAGAAAAAAGAAGAAAAAACTGGATATGTTATCAGTTCCTAGTGCCATGACTACATCATAGCCAAGAAAAATGCAAATAATCTTAGGATGCTACTAAACCTGAGAAAACCAGAAGTACCGTTCTATTTTACAAGGCTGTGATAACACTGAAATATAGAAAGCTAAAGAAAAAAATAATTTCAAAATAAAGCAGGTAATCAGATAAACTACTAAACAGGTCTGAAGACTGTTCATTAACAGAGCTGTCTAGAAAAACATGGATTGTTCAGCACAGGAAAGACCAAGAATCAGAGGAATATAATGACTGTCCCTAAATCATTAAGGAGAAAAATACTGATGAAGAAAAGCTGTTTAAGCTGACAGACAAATGTTGTCATGAGGGAAATGACTATAACATAAGCATGAATTAATTCAATATGGAAATTAGAATTTATTAGGATAAGAACTTTTATTAGGATAAGAATGATCTGGCAACAGTCTTCTACAAGGGTAGTGTTTCTATCGAATAGATTTGCCACAGCCAGGAACCAATCTACACGACCTCAAAGGCCACTTTAAATTTTATGTTCCTATGAAAGATATCACAATTTCTTTGATGTATTGCTACTGTATCTATTGTTTTCCAGCTTTGCTATCAGCACAGTTCAATTTCAGTACATCCCACTGTGATGCTGAAAAGTCAATTGTTATGATTTTCTTCTGTTTCTTTGAAAGTATTCCTTACAGTAATATAATTTTGTTACAATTATTGTACCAGCAATAGTTACAATTTTTAATATTGTTTAAAAATAAGTAAATTATTATTTGTGCTTAATTGATTTTCTGAAATGGCTGATTTCCCACGGAGATTTGGTAAACAAAATGTTTACAAAATCATTTTTAGATGAAAATAGAGAACTGAGAAAAGCCTAGTGAACCTAACAGTGTACTGACAAGTTTATGCAGAAAAAAGTCAGACATAAAAAGGTACTGTACAAAAAGTCCAGACATTTTTTCTCCTAAAATAACTGTATTTTCAGAACACAGGTGATTTTACTGATTCCGAATTTTTTAAGAGCAAAATCTTTTTGTAAAATAGGTGTCACTTAACTATTTTAATATTGTTCCACATGGGTGAAATGTGTTCTCAACTTGATAATTCTTAAGTATCTTCTTACCTGAAAACATGAATAAATCTACTGTTTGAAGTACTCTAATTTGATTATAATTAATGTTGATTTTTCACAAGAACCATAGTTCACTTTAATCTTTCAGAGTCTTTCTCAAGATAACTAAGGTAAAGTATTTGCTGTAGTTATAGATAAATGCAATTATATTTATTTTAACTTGATAACATTGAGAGTGGGACTGATTTCTACCTTATGTAGAGTTTTTTCAAGTTTTGCTCATTCACCAAATATCCTAAGTGTGCAATGAAAGACTTCACAGCAGATTGAACAATGCATTAGTCTGATCCAGAATATCTTTTTATATACAATCACATCTGGACTTATAACCATGTTACACACAAGTCTTTTTGACTTAGTAATTTTTTTTCCACATAAGTAAGGCTTCTTTATTTTATATAAAGCTCCATTTCTATAATATTCTAAAACTTATTTGGACTCAAAACTGAAGTTGTCATCTGGCCCAGAGTGATGCAACAGTGAGTTCAGAGCAGCAGAATATTTTTAGTCATAAAAACAAGCTTGCTTAATTTAACAGCCTTGCCTAACTGCATTTATATTTCAGTTCTTACCGAATTGCAATAAAAACAACTGGGGGAGGGGGGAGGGGGAAATCCCTGAAGAAAAATGGACTGTTTCCTGAACTGTTATAATGATGATACCTGATACTTCACTTAGTATAAAACAGGTTTTAACTGCTTCTAGTGCTGTTGCATGCCACCCTCTGCAACAATTAGTTATAACAAAGAATCACTTGTTTTTTAGTGCCCAGTGAAAGCAATAGCAAGACAATGCCTTCAGAAAGGTTTGCCATTATGTCCTGATGCATTTCTGGTTTTTCGTACAACTGCTAAATATGTTACTCAGCTTGAAGCTCAAATGACAACAGCAGTTTTGTCATTAATGCTGTTTTAGTGTAACTGGTCCTGTCTTACCGTATGTCACATTCAAATTCTATTGAATCTATTCACTTTTTCATTACTGATTAAAGAAATGATTCCAGAAATGCCGTCTTTTGGAAAGGTGGGCTTGTAAGGACTTGTCTACAGCTGTCAAATTTATTGACATAACATATCATTAATAATTATTTTAAAATAGTGTTTCATCCTGAGAATGTAATTACTTTGAAATAAGATTCCACATGCAGGTCTGGAAAACTTCCAAATCTAGGCAGGTTCTAGTTTAATTTGATTGATCTCCTTTATCTGCGATACAGGATTCCACCATGAAAGAGCATTTGCATAAGTCTGCAGCGGTCTGAGGACAACTTCTGGGATAGGGCTTATTTTCGTAGCTGTGGTTTTTAAATGTTTTTAGCTGGACTGACAAAATTCAGAAATACGATTGTGATGGGCTAACCTTGGCTGGCTGGCTGCCATACCCCTGCCCAGCTGTTCTCTCTCCCTCTCTGCAACAGGATGGGAGGGAAAATAATATGAAAAACCTCATGGGATAAGATAAAGACATAGAGAGCGCTTACCAGTTATCATCACAGGCAAAACAGACTTGACTTGGGGAACATTAATTTAATTTATTGCCAATTAAAATAGAGTAAGGTGGTGAGAAATGAAGACAAAACTAAAAACACCTATCCCCCACCCTCTCTTCTTCCCAGCCTCAACTTAACTCCTTCACTGCAGAGTCCATTACCTCCTTCCCACCCCAAGCGTCCCAGGGCGATGGGGAACCGGGGCTATGGTCAGTCTTTAACATTTTGTCTTTACTTTTCCCTCCTCCTCACACTTTTCCCTGCTCCTGCATGGGTCCTCTCCACAGGCCGCAGCCTTGCAGTCCGGCTCCTGCACAGGCCCCCCCAAGGGCCAGAATTCCTTCAGGAAACACCCACGTACGCCAGCGTGGGGTCTTTACAGGCGGCAGGGGAATGTGCTGCAGTGCCTGGAGCACCTCCTCCCCCTGCTTCCTCTCAGAGGTCGGTGCTCACGGGGCTCTTTCTCACTGTTACCGGCCTCCCCTCACTCATTCCCGCTTCCTCCTCACTCTAGGGTGCGGCGTTTTGCCCTTTTTAACAGAAATTTCCCTGAGGCCCCACCACCCGGGCCGTGGAGGCCGGCCGTGCCCTGCCGGGGTGGGCTGGAGCCGGCTGGAACCGGCTGGGCCCGGCCGGAGGCAGCCCCG
>JAVJGI010000062.1:14943827-14976513 GCA_035590275.1 Ibycter americanus
CCTGCCGGGGTGGGCTGGAGCCGGCTGGAACCGGCTGTGCCCGGCCGGAGGCAGCCCCGGCCGCCCCTCACAGGGGCCCTGCAGCCCCCGCCGGTGCCGGGACACGTACCCGTGTACACAGAGAGCTGGGGCTGTTTCGCTTGGGTTTGTTCTTACTCTATGTTGAAAAACAGTAATGCCAGTTTTCTACGTGGGATTACAGACTGATTGAACTCCCCTCGCTGCCGCACTACATGAACTGAAAAGCAGTGTGAAATGGACGTTTTAAAAAGGAAAAAAGAATGTGAATATTTAATGTGGGATTCGTATGAGTTGTTATAATCCATCAGAGTACAGTTTGAGTGTCTCGGTATGCCTTGGCTTCGCAGCTCGGTTTCAATCAGAAAGACACGACCTTGCTGGATGCTTTTCCTTGCATGTAACACCAGCTTTGACCTATGTAAGTAAAGAATTTCAATAGTAGGAAATGCTTAGAGGTGGTGGTGTGATTTGTACAAATGTTTCCCAGGGACTAAGCGGAGATTATCAAACTCATTTCTCTTTTGACCCAAAGCAGATCTCTTAACCTAGTTCTTCAGGGTCCGAAGACTTGTGCACTAATCCACTAATCCTCCTAGTCTCACAAATTATTGGAAGTTTATTATCTACAGTCTTAGACTGGAGATCTATTGGAAAGACTGTTGCCTCAGGGAACCCCTGATTGATAGTGGAACATATTGCCCAACATAATTTCTCCCCATTTTACCATTTTACTGATTTGCTTTGCTTTGAGAAACAGAATTGCCTCCTCATTTGAGATTCATTTTTTTTTTCAGAGATAAACTCTGTGTTTATAACATTTTGAGTTTATTTTTTGTAATGAGCAACCCTGCAATGTAGTATTGAAAAAAATAACGTATGCATTGTAGCAGCTTTTCACTTCCCTCTGCTTCCAGCTGCTGCAGGGAATCATGGGAAAAGCTACAAAGGTTTTGACACAACAGGGCCCAACGTGATTTTTATTCAATTAAAACCTGCTTGTTGCAGCTCTGTTTTTCACTTATCTACCTTCACATTGTAAAACTCCCCATAACACAGATTTATTCGATAATATTGTTTAAGAACATGGGTGTAAGTGCTAAGTTTTAGGATACTGCATAAAGATATGAATTCTTCAACAAAGCAGATCTGAATATTCCAATTTATCACGTTATAAAATCAGGTTTATATAAAATGTACAGAGAGATTATAGTGAAAATATATTGTCTTTGGAAAGCATTTGAAAGATTAAAATGGTAATAAAGAGGTTATTCAATTAAAAATCTGGAGAGAAGAGTAAAAGTTAGGGATATTTAAACTGGTAAATGGGAAAGGACTTAACCTTTCACCATCCTTTCCCATTTGAATGTCCCCAGCTTTCACTTCTTTCAGCTTCTTTTTCTTTTGCCATTTAAAATGGATAAATAGCTGTGGCCTGCACAGTTAACTACTAAAAAATGTGTAAGAACAAAGCCACAGGCTCATCTATTTCTTTGCCCTTTCCTGAGAAACGTATCATGTATCTTCATCTATGAATGTGCACATTTAACATGAACAGTAGCATGAAACATTCCTCAAAACTGCCTGTTTCTAGCAGTAGCCAATGTGAGTTGTGGTGACATAGTGAAACATACTAAAAATCTCATTATATTGCTAAGATTATATACATTGTACTTACGTGCAGTTCCACTTTGTATAGAGGATTTGGATATGTAAGCATAGCAGGCAGAAAATGTATTGCTATAAAAAGTGCTATGAAGAATAGCTTGTGATAAGCATTGGAATTATGTGTGTGACTGAATGTACAAAAAACCTGTCTCACGTACAACTTAATAGGTGTAGTTACTGATACAACAAACACATGCCCACCCAGATCATTTTGATGAATTATTTGCCATCTAAGGGGGGAAAAAGAAAATTCTTCATTTTTGAATGCTGTAACAGATATTTGAGCTATGTATTGAATTCATCCTGCATTCACACCTAAGGAAAAAAAACCCCTGTGCTGGCAATTACAATGTCAAAATCTATTTTTCATTATCACTTCAAAGAAGGAATAGCTGCAGCTATTCAACACTGGATTCACAGAGAAATACAGGGGACTCTGCCTGTGACACCACCACTGGACAGACTGACCTGAGCTCCGTCTGCCCACATTAATTCTGATAGTGAAATACTGAAGAAGGATAACACAGATTTGAGCTACCTGCATTGAAACAAGATAATCATGTTTATTCAGGAGTGCTAGGAGGGCTTGTCAGCTCTTGTTTTGTATCTCTGACAGTGCACCGTTCAAACACAATTATTTCACTGTGAAAGTAAATCAGACCTTAACATGTAAATCTCACTTCTATCAGGGCTATCGTTCCTCGTTTCATTGCATAGCACAGCAATGTCCAGACATCTGTCCAACTGCCCATCAATGTCTCAGATTTAGATTGTTGCTACTATCCTAATCTTGATTTTGTAATCAATTTTGAGCTGAGGTCTTTGTGTTGTTTCTATACTATAGCTAACATGATACCACCTAGACAGTTTTACCTTCTTGCATATTAGATATCAACAGATTTCAGTGTCATGGGAAGCCTGGGAAAAAGAGGGGAGAGGGAAGTGGTTTTAGTTTTATCTGAATTTCTCACCATTTTACTCTGTTTTATTAATAGAGTAATAGAGTAATATAAATTGATGTTCCCCAAGTCAAGTTTGTTTTGCCCATGATGTTAATTGGTAAGTGATCTCCCTGTCATTATCTTGACCCACAAGCTTTTTGATCCTACTTTCTCCCCATGTCCTGTTGAGAAAGGAGTGAGAGAGCAGTGGGGTGGGGTTGTGGCAGCCAATCAAGGTCAACCCAACACACTACAGGATATTTGTTTTTTTGTAAGGTGTCAAAATTTAAAAAAGAAATTGACTGCTTTGAACTCAGATACAGGATGATGGGTTTATTTAGCATGAGACTAAAATAACAGGGTGCAACTTTACATATGCCTTGTATTATAGGAAAACGTATTGCATATCTGAAATGCCTTTCTGTAGCCCAAAGCGGTGGGAACAAATAGGTCAGAAACTATTTGCCACACTCTGAAATCTCTGTTATTTTTTCCTAAACTATAAAAATTCCTCACGCCATATATTTTACTCTGAAGCCTGGCTCTAGTGTAATGGACATGTGCTAACTTTAACACACCTGCATGGCACACCTCCCAGAGAGAAGTCTCACAGGATTACCTCCTGGGGCCATTCGCTCACAGTCTCCAGGCACACATTCCCAGCTCTCATTTAAGGAACAATTCCCTGTACAACAGCTCTTATAAGATATATTTTATTTCTGAGGACAGTTTCTTTTCCTGTAATTTCCTTGCCCATCCCCATATTTAACAGTTCTTGACAGAGATTTCTCTAATCAAATTGTATAACCTTATCCTTGATTTGACATGATGGGTGATTAAGCAAAACATATGGCTAGCCGTAACTATTACAGTGATTTAACTAGCTTTGATTTTCCTTTGTTTTCATTTCAGTGTTCCAGTGTCCTCATCCCATTGACTTATTTCTGCCACATGAGAATTCTCACTGGGAAGTTCTTAAAGCTTCACTTGGGCTATCAGATGCCATTATCAGAATAAAAAAACCCCAAAAAACAGAGAAAGCAGAGAAATTTTTCAGCCTTCTTTTTGGCACTTTCCTCTGTCCACTTTTGATTTCCCAAAAAGGAAATTAGCCTCTGCCTTTATTTCTAGGAAGCCAGTTATCTTCTTATGATACCTGTCTTCTTGAGCTCCTTGACTACAAAGTTAATCACCAAGGCAGGGACATTTTTACTTCTTTGCCCTCTGCTGCCTGAGGCATGGGTAGCCAGGCTAAGCTGTCTGGCCTCTTGTGGGAAGCTGTTGCTAATAGTCCAGAGGGCTGGCAGGAGTTGTTTAGCTATCTGGAATCCCTCTGCTATCCAGATACAATGATGAGGCTGAGAATTTGGACACTCCAAAAGGCTGTAATAAAGCTCACCTATTGCTTGAATATCATCCACACAATGCTGTCAGCTTTGGTGAAAGAGTGGAGGAATTCAGATACCAGAGGACACCTAAGGACAAACTCTTAATTTACCAAAAGATGCAGGAGGAACACCTTTCTTGTGCCATTCCTTCCTTGGCTTTGCCCTTCAGCACTACTTGCAGTGCTGTAGCTGTGGAAGCCATGGTGACCTGTTCCTTACAGAAGAGCAGCAAGCAGTACGATTTCCCTGGATGCCCCAGTTGCAGCCACCTCCTGATAAAAATGTTCCTACCATGCATTAGTACTCTAGGACCATAGACTGGAATCAAAGATGCTTCACTCCCCAACTGCACATTGCTGAATGCTAAGCAACAGAGCCAGGGTTCTGCTTTTGTTTTCAGGCACAGGCCACAAAGATTTAATTATCATGAAGCAGTTGCAACAGGGAAGTGAGAAGGCATTTCTGTAATTCGGTGATTAATTAATTCTTCTTAGAGTACTGGCTTTCAAGCTGTTACTTTAAACCTCATGTTCTTGGGCTGGAACTGTTACTGTTTAGAAGCACTGATAGGTGCCTGTTCTCAGAAAAAGACCAGCATATAGACTGGCATACACTGTGCAGCCATGAATTGTTTTCATAAATGCCAAAGAGGCATGGACAAAGCAGTCAGGTACTTCATATTTCTTCAGTACACTGGGTGATGAATGGATTGAGAGCAGCCCTACAGAGAAGGACTTGGAGATACTGGTGGGTGAAAAATTAGACAAGAGCTGACAATGTGCAGTTGCAGTCCAGAAAGCCAATCATATCCTGGGCTGCATCAGAAGAAGTATGGCCAGCAGACTGAGGGAGGTGATTCTTCCCCCACACCACTCTCATGAGACCCCACCTGGAATATTACATCCAGCTCTGGGGTCCCCAATTACAAGACAGATGTGGACCTGTTCGAGTCCCGAGGAGACCGATGAAAATGGTCAGAGGGCTGGAGCACCTCTCTTACGAAGAACGACTGAGAGAGTAGGGATTGTTCAGCCTGGAGAAGGGAAGGCTCTGGGGAGACTTTTTTGTGGCCTTTCAATACTTAAAGGGGGCTTATAAGAAAGATGGGGAGAGACTTTTTGCCAGGGCTTATAGTGATAGCATGAGGAATAATGCTTTTAAACTGAAAGAGGGTAGATTTAGATTAGACATTAGGAAGAAATTCTTTACTATGAGGGTGGTGACACACTGGCACAAGTCGCCTAGAGAAGTTGTGGATGCCCCATCCCTGGAAGCGTTCAAGGTCAGGTTGGATGGGGCTTTGATCAGTCTGATCTAGGAAAGATGTTCCTGCCTATGGCAGTGGAGTTGGACTAGGTCCCTTCCAACCCAAACCATTCTATGATCCCATGATGAGCACTAAATCCTCCAGGATGCCTGAAGTATAATATCAAAGCATTTTTGGCTCCAAGGTGCACTACTGGACTCAGCCTGTATTTGTTGATATACAAACATACGATTATCTTCAAAATTTTACCCCAGTAATTCCTAAAGTCAAAAGTAGCGATAAATGCTCTGTTCTCCCTGATGGAAGGAAATAATTCCTGCTTTGCTTTGTTTTTGTAGCAAGTTTATAGGTAACTGTAATTCTTTACCCATCTGCCTGTGTGAGAGGTTATACTACTCATTCAGTAATTTCTTTCTCAAGTTCATAACTTCTGGGCAACTTACAACATATTTTTCAGAAGGAACCAACCCATTTCATTGCTTCAAATATCAACTTGGAATTCACGCCGTACTGTTTTATGTTGGAAGAAGGCCACAATATTCTAGTCAACAAATAATGTAAGGTGTCCTTATCTTTAGTATTTGTGGAGGTTTTTTTCTGTGTTGGAATACTTTATAATAACCACTTCTGCAAATTTCAGCTGGTCATCTTCACCAGTATTTTTAGCGTATTGAAAGCTATATTTGCACCAGACAATAAAATCTTCACTCTACTATTCAGTTCTTCCTATTTAGGAATTAAATAAAGTCCATTCCAGCTTCTGAAGATCAACCATCAATCAATATTTAAACAGTGTGATATCATACTGAGAAGTACAACTTTATTGTATTGATATGGAGTTTTAGTGTACTCTGGAGCTGCCTCAGATTCACAAAGCAATTATCCAATAATGTTAAGAAGTTATGGCTAATTTAACTAATGCTTAATGAAGCCTGCTAAAGCACCCAGGATTGATGAGTCCAGTGAGATTTTGTGCAAGAACACACGTTAAAGTTGGGGTCCTCATCTCATTTTGGCAGATTAATCATTATCCTAAATGATAGTGTTTCCTTCTAATGATATGAAAAAAAATGTGTTTTCTTCCTTTAAAAATTTCTTAAAGGTTTAAATATATGTAGTAGCACATGGATTTTATGTCTAAGAAAATAGTCTCTTGTGGGCATCCATAATTAAAAAATAGGTAAAGCAGACATATATTTGAATGTCACAATTATTAGGGCAAGCAACATCTATGTGTATTGTGGTCTTGGTACTCTTACATTTCAGTAACTTTTGTCTGTGCTGCTATGTTTCATTAACATGCTGCTATGTTTCATTATTACATTTCATCAATGAATGAATCATTGGGATTCAGTGAAAAGATGAGCTATTACAATAAAAATAAGCAAAAAGATATTGTAGAGGGGAAATTTGCATTACAAAATATTAAAAGTTAAGAAAAGTTATGACATATACACAGCAGCTTAAAAGTTGTAGTCTAAAGGACAAACATCTTTCTGAGTTTGCTTTATCTTTTATTAATGAAATGTTGTGTGCATTTACAAGCTGTTATGCGTTTCCACACATCACATGTGACAACATAGATTCCCTTCCCTCAGAAAGCTCAGCACCCCACTGTGTGTAGTTAATTTGCTTCCAAGCTTACAAATTCAGGCAATGCATCAGACACTAGAATGAGGTAAAAAAGCTTCCATAAAGAATGCATATACACTGCATATATACATGTGCACTCAGACACAAAGGAGATCTTCCCTAATAGAAAACCTTCCATCTAGTAGGTATATTTGACGAAATTATGAACAATCTAGTTTGGAAATTTGATGAAAATATGAAACTTTGCTTCTGTGAAGGAAAAAAACCACCATAGCATTATTTTCACTTAGCTAGCAATATCAGTGTTTTGCTGTTGGTACTCAGGATTATGGTGCTATGGACAATTTATTTTATTTAGGGAAAAAAATACCTAAGTGGTTCTGTGATTAACTGTGTACGTAAATGCAGTGAAATGAGTTTATCGAGACCAGAAAAGTATCATAGAAACAGATGTGAGTTTAATCGAAAAAATATTTAAAAATTATGCTTGTAGTTTCCTTTTTTCATTTTTTAGACAGTTGTGAAATTGTCTGCTGATGTTGTTCAAAGGAAAAGGGATTTTTTTTCTTCACCATATTAAATCAGACCTAATAACAGGACACTGTTTTATGAAACCCAGTATTCAAGACATATGTTATATCCAAGTATGCTTTTTCTTTTTTTTTTCTTCTTTTTTTTTAACGGCAGATAAGGTACAAACCTCGTATGACTTGTGGGTAACTTCTCTGTCCTATTATACTTGCAAATTATTTCCCTCCCTTTCTTCAGAAGAGTTAAAAAGCTTGTGCAATTAACTAGTGGCCGTGAAAGAATACAGAAAATAGAGAATACTAGTTGTTAAACTCTAAATGAAACAAAATTGGCTCAAATGAAAGCCTCATATAAAGCAATGTACTAATTTATCACATGAAAAGTAAACAATACCATTGTTGTACAACAGGAATATTATGAATAGGAAAACAGCTGGAATATTCTAAGCCAGTCACTGCTATAACAAAGGAGATGCTAATAAAATAAGAAGCCTGAAAATTGACCAGTCATAGCAAAAACAAGCAGCATTGTAAGCACTTATTTTCTCCCTAGAGAGTAATTGCAGGACTTCATGCTATAAAAATATCGATGCAAATTAGAAGGGGATATTATATTAAGCAAATTTATTATTAGGAGTATTATTTTGCATAGGTTACTGGACAAAGGATACAATTTAAAAACAACCTTATCTCATGTTCACAAGCTATTTTAAAATTATATAATGTAATAAGTATGTTTTAGTTTTATCATATTTCAAAAGTTTGTGGAGTTTTTTTGTTTACTTATGGCTTCCTGCAATTACGTAGCTGATTCATCCTCTTTTGAGAAATATTAGGAAATTTTTATTTGTGTTTTGCAACAACCAATAATGCTTATTTGAACACTTTTCCATTTAAACAGAAATTTACACAAGTGACGTGTACATTATATGTATATATATAATGTATATGTGTATATACACACAAAGATTGTATACATAGAGAGGAAGAGAGAGGGAGAGAGAAGAAAACAGAAGATGTATGGAATGGAAAAAGTGACAGCAGGAAATGAGGATTAATAGATTTGTACTTAAAGACTCATTCAGAACTGAAGTGTTGGATTTAATTGGCAAATTTTCAAATATCTCAGGACCATGGCCTAAAGGAAATTCTAAATCAGTTTAGGCTGATATTTTTATAATATTAGTTCTGATCATCACGCTTCAATAAATACTTAGTTTCAGACAGAAAGTATTTGGATACCAACAGATAATTGGAAACAATATTCTGTTTCTTCTAATTAATCAAAATAAGTGCTGTCTGTTTTCTACATTTCTCCTTATCCATCTCTCCCTTTCTTCTCACACATAAATAAATCCAGCTTTTGTTTTATAATGCTGTCATTACAAAAAAACCAAAACTCAGATTGATTATATAGCTCCCTGAATAATTAATCATCAAGATGAACAAGATCTGTAGAATTTGGACTATTGCAGATATGGGAAAATTATATTTAAATATATTATTGGCATTTCTTCCAGATGACATTTGAAGGTAAGAGATTCTGAATTTATTAGCAAACTTCCCTGTTTGAAATTTGAGTACCGGAAGATTTTAAAAGTTAAGTTCCTCAGAAGAAGAAATAAAGCACAACCACAAGCCCCCCAAGAAAATATACATTTACTCAATATGGTTTCCTCAAAGTGAAACACCTTATTAGCTCCAAATTGAGGAAGGAACTGAACTATTCAGTTCTTCAGCCCTAGAAAACCATCTGACTAACATAAGTTAATGCAGAAAAAATGTTGTTTTGTATTAGAAAGCAGAAGTTATGAAACGATAAGCAAATGGGATTTGCAGAGGTATGGAAAGACTCCACAGATACAAGGTCAGTGTTTGTCCTTGAAACTTGCACTTGTCTGCTGTAATTTTCTGTGTCTCTGATCTTTTATTGTTATCTTCTCAACACTTGTTATTTTAACTTTGGGCAAACATGCTCAAACATTTCTAAGAAGCTCTTCTGTGAAAGGTTGAGAATATTTGTAAGAAAACAGGAAACGCTGTTATGTATTTTTGAGAAATACATAAAATAGTTGGGTCTTCTGCACTGTAAATTTACAAAATTACAACTTATAACTATACAACTATACCGATTACAACTATATACTTCATCTTTGTTTTATTTCACCTAGAAATTGAAACCACCTGTTACACAGGAAAAAAAATGCAACCCAGAGAAACTATTTCTTTGTAATTATTTAAAATAGAAGTTTTACCAAGATCATTAATTCCATTTTGGAGCTTAAACACTAAGAAAAAGATTGGGCTTACATTCCTGTTTGTTGAAGAGATAAGATTTTTTTTTTTTTTCTTTTTCCCCCCAGCAACAGTTGAGTTGGTCAATCTGCTTTCAAAATACTTGCATTTAGATAACTGGCATTTCAAAGTATGAATTATTTAGGGGATATTCTAGACATATTCTAAAATTCTACTAAGAATCAAAGACATAGCATATTATAAATTCAGTTGGTTTTGCACACATAAGAGAAGAGAGAGATTCCAACTGTGAAATAGGTACTGTTGTAGTAAACCAGGTATTTTCTCCAGTGAGAATCATGTAGTTTGACCTCCTGCTGCAGTGGATTCCTAACACCAGTAGCCATTTACACTGGTGACTGGTGACTTAAAATAAAGATCAGGAGCACCCAGTGTATTCTTTTCCTTTCTTCAGATAAGAAATGATCAAATATAGACAAGTCAAACTCCTTTGTTTACTGCCGTTCACACTTGCTTTTTTGGTAATAGAAACCAAACTAATACATTGCATGTCTTTCCTTCTGATAATTATTGCATATTCACAATGTTACCCTTGAATAACATCCATATTGAATATACCAACTGCAATCTGACAGCTTGTTTAACTAAACACAAATGGAGTTCGGCTGGAAATCTCACTTGTAGATGGCAGTGTAATGAGAGATTTACAGGGTAGCTTTGGGATTATTTTGCTTTAGGTTTAATTTCAAAAAAACTGATTGAGGGTGAGGATTTGCATAGTCCTTAATCACAACTAATGTGCTGAATAAAGACTTTTACTTCTCTTTTCCTACTTTACAGCTGACATGGAAGGGGGTTTTTTATGTTTATTTGGTGTAAAATCTGCATAAGTAACTGGTTTAGGAATAAAATATTCCTGGTTTTCTTATCTGATAGATTGTTTTCCAGCAGGTAAATAGTGTATTTTTTTCCATGAGAGCAGAAAAAAGTTATTTTTTTAATACCATTTTGTAAGTCAAATTCAAAATAGTTAATTGAAAGATACTGCTTGGTTGCTCTGTTGTAGGAAAAAAACCCACCACCCTATGACATCTTTTTGTGTAGGAAACTCACTCAGTGCCCCTGCTTTTATGTTTTACACTAAGATGAGTTCTTTTTCACAAGAGATTCTAACAAAGTTGGTGGATTTTTGCAAGGCAGTATTACAAACTGTTCCCTTCATGACTCAGTCATGATAAACTGTTCCAGGAAAGTTTAAAGAGAAAAGACAGCACAAGAAGTCTTTGTGATCTCTGCTTCCCACTGCACTGTTAAAACAGTAATATAGAGTTAACTTAAGAATTAACAGGATTCCTGCACTCGGGCTATCTCTGCACTCCACATATGTACAGGACCAAGAATGCAATCATCTTCTTAACACTGGACATTCATTTTGAGAGTGTGGTTACTTTAATGACACAATCGTCATTTGGCTATGGCAATTTAATACATGATTGGCTTGTGGGTTTTTTTTTCCCTCCCAGTAGCAGTCAGGCCTTCACACACTGCAGATCTTTACTGCTACCTCTGCAGAAGAATGAGAATCTTTTGTTTTTCTACAACACTTAAAATATAAAATACCATATGAAGCAAATGCTTTGTTAATTTTATTTGTAGTCAGCTATGAGTTCAGAAAGGTAGCTGTATTTATTACAAAATATTTATACTATTTATAAATGTTGTTTCCTGCTTATGTATTTATTTATAATGTTCCCATGGCCTGTTAGCTGATGATTTGGGGGGGGGGGGCAGTAAACTTTGATCATGTTGGGCTAACACATGCAGAAAAAAGCCTGAAGAATGCCTGAAGCAAGCACTGATTTTATGCGTCTCTCTAAGAAAATAAGTTTTAATTTAATTGTGGGTAGTTTACTTCCAGATGAAGCAGGCAAAATCAAATTTTAACATAAATATAATTTGACCTTCTTTTGAATTTTCATCTTTTTATTATGCTATGAGGCAACATAGCCAATGAGACTTTGGGAAGACCTTGAACAAAATTCAGACATACCAGTGCAATCAATGTCACTACTTTTAAGAAGTCGAATTTCCTTTCCACGAGCAGAATGGTGTAAGGACTTTAACTACTTTTCTCTTTGTATTGATTGTCACCTACAAGCTGCTGAATCACTGGGAACAGCATGGGAGGCCTCCTTGGGTCATAGGATGCTCATTCAAGAGGAATAAAGCCCCACTGTGAGACCAGCCAGCTGGCATTACTAACCACGGTAGTGCCTGACACTGCAGCAAAAGCTGCAGTGCATTGCTTCAGAACCCCTGAAATTAATTCCACCATAGATTACATGGAAGATGAAGCACTAAGAATCACATTTCTGGAAATCAGGGAAGACTAGTTAATACAAAGTAATAAAGTATTTTAGAGACGGTTTTGGATAATATTAAAGATATATTTAGATCTAGTTTATAAATAAGAAATAGCTATTATGTGATTTACTCTGAGATCGGTAGCAGCAGAGTGTCACAGAACCCAAAACATAGATACATTGTTTTGATCATTGCCAGTAAATATTCCACATAAATTTTTCAAGAGTGTCTGTAACCATTTGTGCCTCATGATACTGACACACTTCCTACTAATGATTCGTTACATTGTTATAAGCTGCATAGAAATACAGTTGAAGGTATAACTGAAATTTAGAAGAAAATCAGTAAGCACTTTAGCTATTTAAAAATATTTTAAAAGTGAAACTTTAAAGATGTTGCTAGTTTAACTTTAAATATATTGACCAGAAATTCACTTATTTTTTATACTTGTAAATGAATGTCTTATTTTATTTTAGCCTAAATAGGAAAATATGCTGTAACCCTATTATGTGCACTTAACCAAATATTCAATAATCTAATTCTTTTCTGAAAAGCATTATTGAAAAGTAAAATAAAAATATTTCCATATTAATATACTATTTTCTTCTAGTCAAGTAAAGGATTAAGTGCATAAAATTGATTTCAGCACACCTCTAGTGAATGACTTCATGAAGGTAATAGATTTACAAACATTCAATATACAGTAACAGCAGTTAGGAAACATTTAGTAAATACAGATTCTTTTATTGCTTACCTATGTAACATATGAACTAAATTCCTTAAACAATTTACATGAACAGTGAAGTTTTTAAAAAGGGTTAAAATTTTAATGTAACACATTTATTCAAAATTCTCCTATGAGGGATCTTAAATAATAACTGAAGTCCCAAGCTAAATGTTCAGGTTAAAAAGTTATATTTAAAAGCATAAACTACAGAGGAGAAAGCTAAATACACAGTAGAACTGGAGAAGATTTTGTCTTCTGGCTTCTGGTCTGGAACAAGTAACCTGTGAGATCAACTTCTCCCCTCAGGGATAATGAAGATTCCCATTATGGTTCTTTATGTGGTCCTCATCACCATATTATTCAGGTACTTCATCTGAAAAAAGGTCAAAGCTTTCCTTTGCCTAGAGAAGTAAAAGTTTTTAGTGCATTTCTCAAGCACAGAAATAATGTCACAATCTCAGAGGCCAAATGTGGCTTTTTTCTGCCCACAAGAAAAATGTCTTGAAAAGGTATACCTTTCTGAAACAGAATTTAAGAGTAACCCTTTGTTGCTTATATTAAAATGGCCAAATGCTAAATTTCCTTTATTTAACAGAATGCAAAAAGAAAATAGTACTGTTCACTACTGAATGCTTTGGTTTATATTTCACTTATCTTCTGCTAGATGTTTCCTGTACTGCTGTCACTATAAGAAAGAACGTTTCACCATTTTAGAGAAAAATACTCTTCTGTTTTCCTTACAACCTGCCCAGGAATAAATTTTACATAGAATAAGCAGAGATTATGAATGGGAAAACTTATTTCATCATCTATTTAAAATACTGGTTTTCTTTATTGAAAAATTATTGGCAAATATATTTTTCTTAATTTGGAAAATTAAATTTTTAAACCAAGGGTCTTTGATACAGTTTTCTGTTTCTCCCAGCCCACAGCTGTGGAACTCTGCATTTCCTTTTTTCTATCCATATACTTTAAGAAAAACAGGCATTTACATCATCCATTTTGATTTTTAACCATTTACTCAAAACCAAATCTAACAGCATCTTAAAGATTCAAATTCTTGAAAATAATTTTTATCAATCATCACATTCATTCTCAATCTGCATAGCTTGGTGCATCCTGTTAATTAGCACTGTAATAGATAAGAACCATCCATATTTAGAATGTTTGCAATATAAATTATCAAAACCAAAGGGCTCACAAAGTATGACAAGTGGGTTTCAAGTGATATCAAATCTATACCTCTTCATCTGCCTGAATGATTTTTGATGGATCAACCAGTTCTTCAAAACTTCTAGTGAGGGAAAACCCATAATGCATGTAAGCAATCTATTATAGGTTTTAAAAATAGTTTATGTTCCTCCTAACCTGTAATTAAAAGTCTCATTTGATGCAATTTATATCCATTACTCCCAGTTCACTCCACGGCGGGCATGCAAACCAGTTTATTTTATCTTTGGTCTTTGCAACCACATTTTTGTGTATTTGAAGAAGGCTATAACTCTCCCCCCTCCTCAGTAAACAGTCCAAATGTTTTCAAACTGTTCTTGTAAATCACATTTTTCTACCCCTGACTCTTCTCAGCTGATCCACATATTAGAGAGGGAGTGCACACTATAATTTAACATGTTCAGGTGGAGAAGAGACATTACCTTTACAAGCACCACGTAACTGTACATCCCAACATAAAATTTGTCTTTTTCAGAACAGCAGGCTAGTTCAACATTAGTTTACTGTAGTTTACTTCATAACGTAATCCCAAAATCCCACTCTGGAGAATTGCAGTCTACCTTCACACTGTTCTTCCAGCTTGTGAAAACATTTGTTCCCATCTAAGAGTAGAGTTGTCTTTGACTTCATTAAACACAGTTCCTTTTTTTCATACCAGTTTTCCAATTTCTCAAAATGATTGGAATTCTAATCCAGTCCTCCTGCAATTGCAGTTTCCTCTAATGTGGTGCCATATAAGTATGTAATAAATATTAAATTTCTGTTCCAACATCCAACATATTCTCAGGAGTACTGAATAGCATTGAATAGTACCAGATAGAATCCAGGGGAAGAGAATCTCAGTACGTAGTTCTAGTTTGAAAGTGATCCATTCATAACGCTTTCTGAGTGCAGTTTTGCATCCATCATTTCTAGATTAGTTACATAATTTGTCAAGGATTCACTCTGGGGAATTTTTAAATTGCTATGATATGAATCAAATTAACAATAAAATTTGTTTGTCCATGGGTAGTCTGTCCTATTCTTTCCGTCTCTGTGTATTTTCTCTTCCTGTCTGATAGGTTGGGTTTTGGGTTTTGAAATGACATAGTTCTGAATTGAAGCAATTTCTTATTCGTATGTGATACAAGGTGTGAATATATTTCTTTGGTCACAGAGACCATTTTTTTTCACTAAATATCCATATTTCTATAGATTAAATATGATTTCTTTTATAAACTTTCTGGCAAAATTAAAAAATGCCAATAACTTTTAAAAAATATTCCACTACACTGGAATTACTACACATTCAGTACTTTAAGTAATTAAAAGTAAAGCACGCACTTACACATACCTCTCACCCCATTTCAGGGGATTCTGTAAATGACAAAATAACCTCACTGAATTATGAACATAGGTCCTAACATAAGAAGAACCTTTGGGATCACTTTAGCAACTAAAGGCTTGAGAAAAAGAGAGTAATACATAATTACCTAAAATAAAGTGAATTATAGAGTAGCATTCTGTAATTGAAATATCATGTCAGAGTGCTAACTCTAATTGAGTACTACTTGCAAAGTATTCATCATGACAAAAAAACCCAGTCTAAAGCAAATAACAAATATTTGTAATATTGTGTACTTCACAGTGGTGCAGTACTAAATTGAAATAGCAGAAACTTTAATTATCACCAAATTTATATTAAAATTATTAATTCAAGAAGATATACTACCATAACTTTTTATTTTCCTTTCTTTTCCTTTCTTTTATTCTCTTTTTTTGCCCAGCTTTAATTTCTGTGGCATTTTGCTCAAATGAGAAAATAACAGTTTTTGTGAGAAAAAGAATATTCAAAAATGCCTTGAAGTTTAAACTAAGAAACCAGCAAACCTAGATCTATATACTGTGTGAATTACAGTACACTCTCACTGCACACATCCAAATATCAGGAAGGAAAGTTTCCAGAGAAATGTCCTCTGTCAATAGATGTGGCAGATCTGAGAAGAAACATGAGGAAGGAAAGACAGCAGCAGAAGGATCTTCTTGTCTTGGTGACTACAGGTCAACAGCCCTAGTGCAGCCCAGCTGCTTTGCCAAGAGTACTCTGTGTCATTGCATCCTACACTTGGTGCAACCATCAGACAGCTTAGTGACTGATGGAGCTCAGTTCATGAGCAGAAATGGGCAGATCTTCTCCATTTATTCTATTTTAATGAATTTGCACTTTTGCACATTCCATTTTCAATAAACGGTCTTGATTGCAAAGTATCTTACCCTGTGGAACAGAAAAAAAGAAAGGCAGAGTTAAAAAAAAAATGAATTCTTCAGCTTTGAACACTTCTGAGCACTCTTTCAATCACATAAACCAATATTAACCATTTAGCAGCATGTCTAATATCACTGGAATAGTTCAAGATCTGGTTGGATGGGGCTTTCAGCAACCTAATCTAGGGAAAGATGTCCCTGTCCATGGCAGGGGGAGTTGGACTAGATGAACTGTAATGATTTCACCTGACCCAAACAATTCTATGGTTCTATGACTATGATTTTAAAATGACATGTCCCCACATGCAGCTGTGTATGAATCATGATGCACTTTTGGAGACTCCCTTCATGCATACTTCCATCTAACACTTCAGTGCTCAAGATATCTCATTTGTTTTGTTTGCTCATGCTGAACCCCCTGATAACAGGTATTAACACCTGTTAAGATGCACAATTGCAGCATCTGAAATACACATTTAACTTTTTGAACAATTCCTTGCACCTGTGCAAAGTGACATGCTATCTCTGTCTTCTGAATCAGAAACAAAGTTTTTCTGATTATGGGAGACAGTCAAAAACCAAACACATGCTTCTCAGTATATTCTGAGTAAACTGTAAATCCATGGTTGATCCTGTCAAAATGAGGTTCATCTACTCATTATGCAAACCTGAACATTTTCCTAATTTGAAAGCTAGTTTCCTATTTTAACCATTAATTGTACTGTTGTCATTTTTATTCTTACTGAGCTTTTTTTGGGTTATCTGCTTCTTAGCTAATGTGATATTACCCATTTATCAATAGAAACATAATTTTATACTTTACCATAGTCTTTGCTGGATCGTTTACACTTCAGATATGTACTTTTTATTACAGTTTCTACAATTTCGGAATGGATGTCTGACCCCCTTCCACAGAGGTAGCAAATGTCAGGATCTTTGGCTATTTGCTGTTTCCAGTTTACTGTTTGGCTTTTGATGTGACACATATTTTATGGACATTGCCCTCTTGCCTGTCCCTGAGTATAATTCTTCAGATCTAAAGTCACAGTTTCCACAGACACTGCAATTTTAGCACCATTTTTAGATGCCAAGTTTGCTTTAGTCAGAAGCTTCTTTTGTACACTTTGAGTAGGGTTTTTACATACTAATCTGTCTTTCAGATCCCTGTTCGATCCATCCCCAAACTGATGATGTCCTGACCCTTTTTTTCTCTTTTTTTTTTTTTTTTTCTGTGTAGAAAGGAATAGATTTGTGTTTTACAGTGATCCTCTTAAAAAATCAGAACCTTTTGCTGTAAGTTTTTCTGATGATAAACACTACTACGAAATTCATCCTTTTTGTACTAGTGTTGTGATCCTTGTTTTCTGTGAGGCTCCTGATGTGCCTAGTGACCTACTTTACTTGTTATTATTGCTATCAGTAGAAGTGGAATTAATTTATATTTTGCTGTATCATTAACTTACAAGTGTGGCTCCAGTTTCCTTCAGTGTGAAGAATACAGGGTAATCCCCATCTGTTTCGCCAAAAACATAGAATCATAGAATCATTTAGGTTGGAAAAGACCTTTAAGGTCATCAAGTCCAATCATTAACCTAGGACTGACAAGTCCACCACTAAATCATGTTTTTAAGCACCACATCTACGTGTTTTTGAAATACCTCCAGGGATGGTGGTTCCACCAGCTCCCTGGAAAGCCTGTTGCAATGATTGACCACCCTTTCAGGGAAGAATTTTTTCCTTACATCCAATCTAAACCTTCCCTGGTACAGCTTGAGGCTATTACCTCTTGTCCTGTTGCTGGCTATCTGGGAGAAGGAACCTACCCCCACCTGCCTTCAGCCTCCTTTCAGGTAGCTGTAGAGAGCAATAAGGTCCCCCCTGAGCCTCCTCCTCTCCAGGCTAAACAACCCCAGTTCCCTCAGCCGCTCCTCATGGGACTTCTGCTCCAGACCCTTCACCAGCTTTTTCACCCTTCTCTGGACAGGCTCCAGCACCTCGATGTCTTTCTTGTAGCAAGGGGCCCAAAACTGAACACAGGATTTAAGACGTGGCCTCACCAGTGCTGAGTACAGGGGGACGATCACTTCCCTGGCCCTGCTGCCCACACTCTTTCTGATGCAAGCCAGGATGCTGTTGGCCTTCTTGGCCACCTGGGCACACTGCTGGCTCATGTTCAGCCAGCCATCAGCCAGCACCCCCAGGTACTTTTCCAAAAGGCACCTTTCCTGACACTCTTCCCCAAGCCTGTAGCATTCCATGGGGTTGTTGTGACCCAAGTGCAGGACTCAGTACTGAGCCTTGTTGAACCTCATACAATTGGCCTTGGCCCATCAGTCCAGCCTGTCCAGATCCCTCTGCACAGCCTTCCTGCCCTCAGGCAGATCAATACTCCCCCCTCAAACATCAGTATTTCCTGAACTGAATAAGATGTCTGGCTATTTGGAGAACAAACTGATCTGAAGTGATCCAAGTCTGGCCTAGAAACATTAAGTGTAGTACTGGAGTCCTAATAATAGTGTCTATTTTATATTACCATTCAGAATCAATTGCCCTGCAGAGATATCTCCTGAAAGAAAAGTGAAATTCTAAACCTACACAACAAAAAATCCTAGTCTACTTTTATGGTACTCAGTAGAATATAAACAGGGGTAGGAGGGTTGCTGGTTGGATTAATGCCCAGAAACATGCACTGTTTAATGGGAGGATTATTTCAGAAAAAACAATTTCTACACTGTAGAACAATGGGGTTTTATTCTTTAGAATATTTTCTTTCAAAAATGTGTGTACAAGTACTTGTAAATGTAGCATATTAAAAGATTTTATATTCACTAATATGGGAATCATGGATCCCTTGAAGCAAATATATATTTTATCTTTGCTTTTTCTATTTATCAAGCTATTGCGGTTTTTCTTTCCCTAGAAATGGTATACTACAAATTCAACATGTAATCTCTAACTTGGCTTGTAGTTGCCAGAAGTAATAATCAAATAAAATATTGCACAACTATGTGTAAAATAACAAACATTTAAAAACGCACTAGCTTATCTACATGTATGTGTGGCTAACCTAGATAGAACATGAAGGTCTGTAAGGGGGTTGGGGAAGACTCCTTGGAACAAGAGAAGTGACCCTAGTTGGGCACTGCAATGTGTCACCCCATGGCATCCCCAGCCCCGCCTGGGCCAGGCTCAGCAGCTCCCAATGTGACACAGGAGCAGCCTACACCAAGCCAGGCATCACAACGCAGGGGTGGCATGGGGGGAATTCTCCTCCAGGTTCACACCGGGCCATGTGAGGCACCTGCCCATGCTGGTATCTTAGAAGGGTGCCAGCAGTGGCAGGGGTGCATGCACAGCAGGAGCACTCACGTCTCTACAGGAAGGTTTGCACATGTGGGACCTGCACTCACAAACTGGGGATGGGAGGGCGGTAACCCATAATGGTGGGAGGCGAGGGGTGTGCAATGCCTGAGAGGGGCATATAGTTACAGAAACAGATTTGGAAATCTGTAGGTGTATATTAACATTTTCCTACTGTTTGGGATGGTGGTTTATTGGTTGTATTGCTGAGGTTGATCCTGAATGTGTAGTTCACTGATTGCTAATTAATTATGTGTTATTTATGTAACTGTAAAGCTCTCTGATCCTGATCATTCAGCTATGCGAGTTGAACAGTTTTTCTCTATGACAACAATGAGGTAGCTTTGTGGCTGGTTATAGGAGCTTAAAGTGGGAGAAAGTGCAGAGGAGTTTGTTTATAAATTTAACCAGTGGGTGATAAATGTTGATATCATGAGGCATACAGACGTAGGAGTTGACCTTTCATCATTTTGTGACAGATTATGGGTAAGAAGAGGGACCATGAAAGTAAACAAAAATAACTTATACTCTATATGATAAGGGAATGAAAGGCAGTTGAGAGATATAGAAAAGTTAAATATTTCAAGCTTATGAAAGCTACTTCTTCTAATATGAGAGCAGTTGAATGGAAAATTGAAACCACTAAAATGAACATTTTTCAGTTCCACTTCGTTTTTTCATTCATTGAAAGCTGTGTTTTTCTGACAGGAAAGGATTTCATTGAAAAATATCTGACTGGCTCTAATATTGTCAGAAGAATTGGTTTGTTACTGATTTAACAGTTTTCATGTGTATAATGGATTGTGGTTTTTTTCTTTTAGGGTTTGCTAGTGTCATAGTTTAACCCCAGCCAGCAACTAAGTACTACATAGCTACTCACTCACTCCTGCCCTCCCCCAGTGCGATGGGGAGGAGAATACGGAAAAAGGTAAAATCCATGGATTGAGATAAGAACAGTTTAATAATTGAAATAAAGTAGTAATAATAAGAGTAATAACAACAACAATAGCTATTGTAACGAAGAGGAGAAGGAGAGAGAGGAATAAAATCCAAGGGGGAAAAAGATTTTATGCGCAATACAATTGCTCACCACCCGCTGACCAATGTCCAGCCAGTCCCTGAGCAGCAATCAGCACCTCCCAGCCAACTCCCTCCAGTCTATATACTCAGCATGACATTCTATGGTATGGAATATATCTTTGGCTAGTTTGGGTCAGCTGTCCTGGCTCTGCTCCCCGCCAGCTTCTTGTGCCCCTGCTCACTGGCAGAGCATGGGAAACTTGAAAAGTCCTTGACTTGGGGTAAGTGTTACTTAGCATCAACCAAAACATCAGTGTGTTATCAAAATTATTCTCATACTAAATCCAAAACACAGCACTGCACCAGCTATTAGGAAGAAAAATTAACTCTATGACATCTGAAATCAGGACAGCCAGCAAAACACACAAGCCTATTGACTTTTCCCCTAAGTTTTAACACTGTACTGCTTAATATGTGAATGTATATTAATTAGTCCTAAAATCTGGATATCTAGTGGTCCCTGAAATTTATGCTGAGATCATTCCCAAAGATTCTTAAATCCTAACACTGTAACAGTTTCAATTTTCTAGTTTAGGTTTCAGCTTGATATGTTGAAATGCATTCTCTTTTTTTCTCCATAGTTGTTCTTTTTGTAGCCCACACTGAGGAATATTAAAATTTAGATTCCAATAAAGTCATTTTGCTTTACAGCAGAGAACTATATTCCTAAACCTAGACTTACTTGAAGTCCCCTGAAGATTACTTTAAATTAAGTGATACCCTGTAGTTATCTCTAATTTTGGATGACTATCAATCAGAATGATAATAAGCAGTTGAGGCAAATTATCTCATATGATTCTTCTGTTGTCTTCAGTCACACCCGAATGCTTAGGGCTCCATTTTATGAGAGAGAAAATTTCCTTTGGATACATTTATCTATCCATTCATCAAGTTAAGATCTGTTAAAAGTATTCTGAGCCTCCTTTCAAGTTGAGACTATAACCAAGATTTTTATTTTTATGACAGCCACCATCTAGATATCAATTTGTACATAATACTTCAACTTTTTCTCATAGATTAGAACCTGTGAGAGTTTTCTTGCCTGTATTATTTGTTGCATTTCTAAGCTGATCATTAGCTTCCTTCTTGATTTCACATCTGTGCCATACACAACACAGAACTATAGCCAGTAGGATTAGAAAGAGATCTAAGAGCATCTCCCACATATTAAAAACCAAACCAAAACAAAAATCCCTCTGTAATATCACAGATGTAGTCAAAGTTGCTCATTAATAATATTTCTTATTATACATAGGCCTACATTCCTAAGGAATCCTTGTGTTCAGGTACACCATGTCCTAGTTTACTGTCATGTGCCAGACAGTACATTCCTCTCCTGATTCTCTTAATGGCAAGAGTCAGACCAGGAGGAGCAAGGTCTGTAAAGGTTCATCCTGTAATCTTTCCATTACCCTGGGTTAAAAAAATTTGGACTGGGACATAATCAGTGCCCTAGCACTACAGATTTAAGGTTTGGTTTGAGTGAGGAACAGGTCATATGTTAGCTTAATTATTTTGAAGTGTGCACAACAAGCAGTATTAAGTTCTGTTTCAGGGTGATCCAAAACCAAAGCATGGTAATCTACCCTGTAAGAACCTTAGTTCCTTGTTTCCCACAACTGAGCAGTATGGCATTATATGGTACCTCTAGGGAGGAGGTCAGAGTTTTCTCTCCTGCTTCTTGTTAAGACTCTTTGAATAATTACCTTAACAAACACTTGCTGCAAACACAAGGTAAATATTTATATATCAGATTTTGAGAAACAGTGAAAACCACGACTTTCTTACAAATATGTAAACCTTCTTCTGAGGAACTTCATTCATAATAGTGCTAATCACACTACCTTTATTTGTTAAAATGAGAACAAGGATTTTTAACCAAGTTGTAGCCCATTTTACCTTTTTCCCTTAATTCCTTTGTCTTTGGGGCATACCTTCTCAAACCCTTAAATATAAGTATAGTACCTTCTAGCCAGTGAATGATTATAAATGTGTGGATTTCATATATATTTGCTTTCATATGAAAATGCATCTTTTCCTTCATGAAGAAGGAAGCTATGCTGGTTAGGTGTTCTGTTTGTATGTTGAAACAGTCAACTGCTCCAGCAGAGGCACTGAATTAAATATCTTTCTTTGTAACAACTAACAAAACAAAAAAAAAGAGATGTTATTTGGAGAGACTGTGAGAAAGGAGTTAAGTTACTTTCTCATTGTCTTGTTCTCTGTGTAGTTTGACAAGACTTCATGTTTATTTCCTCATCAGAATACATATCAGAATTGCCCTGACTTAAAGAAATGGACACTAAATTTGGCTCAGGTTTTTGATGTACAGTTTAATTACTTACTTTCTGGTCCTTCCTTGAAAAGTGTTAGCTGTCAGGAATGCTGTCTGTTTCTTCTTATTTGAGTAGTTGGGTATTTTATTTTCCAAAGCCAGCTAATAGATGAATTGGTATGGAGTTATATCTATAATTTATTCTCTATTACATAGCAGTTATAGAGGAGATAAAATTTAGTTAAAATTTTTTCTATGGAACACAAGTCCATGAGACTGTATCTTTCCATGGAAGGTGATAATTTTGTTGGTATATTTTATGTTGTAAAAAGTGTTCCTTGGTAACATGTAAAAAACAACATTACACTTTGAAGTTTTTTTTATATTATATGTTCCTAAATTAAAACAGCTGTACTAGAAGAAATATTTCAATCAATCTAAAATGAACTGGATGCCAAAGCTTGTATTAAAATTTGGAATCTCAGATATTTCCACAAATCTGGCATTCCAAAGTTTAAACAATTTAACAGTTTTATTTCAAATTTACATTTTACTATGTGAGCTGTTTGATCATATGTCTTACACGTCTTGTTAAATAGTGTATGAATGATTTGTAAATTGAGCTCTTAAAGTCACAAGAATGATGTAAACTGTAGCATATTTCCTTAGTAGATACTGATATTACCTTTAAATCTAACATAGTGACTTAATTACTCAGTTGAAAGGGGAGAAAAAAAAATATTTTAATTTTATGTTTAAAATATCCATCTGCTTCAGTCTACCACATATTTAAATTCCTTTTGACCTCCAGTGACATTTATATTGTGCAATTGTCACACAATATCTGTAATGATACTATAGTTGAATCAGCTAAAATTGGCCACCTGACATTAACGTCATTAATGTTAAAAATAAGTCTTTTAGAAAAAGTACTTATATACATTTTATTATACATATCATATATTAGACATGACATATATATTTCATTTTATTTTCCTTTGGTCATTACCAATGTAAAAACTAGTGCTGTAGCATTGTCACTGTAAGGAATTACATTTTGCACCGAAGCTTCACAGATTTTCAAAAACCTGAAGTACTATTGCCCTTGTAAAGTATTTATAAAGATCTTTAGACTTTGGTTTTTTGGTTGGTTGGGCTTTTTTTTCCATTCCTGGTCTTCCTTATCTCTTCCACAAAGAAGTGCAATGCTAGCCCTCCAAGACAGCTGCAAGGTCTGCTGCTACATTTCTAGACTGTGGAGATCACATGTTCTTATTTATTGGTCTCATCAAACTTTTTGATGTAAATACAATCTGCTGTACCACCTTAGGTTTGTATACACTGTGTCTGAGAAACTGACAGCTAAGGAAGTCCCATTTTTGCAGTACTGTCAGTACTTCCAGGTTTTCTAAGGCCATTCCTGTTCATTACAGCTACCACCTAAACTGCCCGTTTTCCTCTCTCTTCTTAAGTAATTTGCATAGTTCTCTTCCATAGTTCTAGTGCACCAGCTATAGTTAGGGTCAAGCAGAGGGTGGTGTTTCTTCAGAATTAATATGTTCTATTTCATGGTAATTTATATATAAAGAATTCAGTCTAAATTTTGGTCAGGTTATATTATTGAGAGCAATACTAACAGTAGATTCACTTGTTGCAAGCTTCAGATTAATGCTTAGCCATACCACGTCTGTTTGCTGCCTGTGACTATCTAGGTACTTGCCCTCTCTCCCCACTCCATGAACATAATGACTGAAATATGTGTTTGTCTTCTTCAACCCCATATACACAATTATCCTATTTTTGCTGTTAGGGAAACTGAGATATGAAACAAGTGAGTGATTTTCCTGAGGTTGCATAGGAAAATGGAGGAGAAATAATTTCCCCCAAAAGTTTGTCAGCTGTTAGAACCTGGTTTTTTTTTGCTCAAGGGTCTATACTCATTCTGAATTATGTATACATGAATGGCAGAGTAGCCACACAGAGATGTGTCTGCTTCATTTTAAGCATTAAATTCATAATTTGTCCCTTAGTAGGGACAAATAGCAGGATCACATAGAAGGATTACAGAGGAAATCCAATAAAAGTGCTGTAATGCATGTGTCCACTGCATTTATCTACAATGACAGGTGAAAATGTAGACAGTGTATAAGATACTTCCATTGCTTTTGGGAACACTAGGTATTTTTTATTACATGGTTTTAAAAATAGTTGTATTAAATCAATCTTTTGAGTTACAAAACTATTCAGCTATAACAATAATATTTTTTAAAAGTACTGGAACATTTATGTTTCCCTACTTCAGGAAAACAAGGATTGCAGGAAGATCCCAAACCCACAGAGCTACGTGAAAATGGATACAGGTATATTATGTTTTGTAAAATATACATAGATATGTATCTTAGTTCGCCTTACAAATATTAACCTATTTTAAAGCACAAACATGAATCAGTTTTCTGGAAGAAATGAAAAATGAAGTAAACCACAGGAAATTGTGCAGTTTGGAATGAATAATAAAAGTTACTTCTTAAAGGAACAGTGCAAGAGTGGGGAAAAGATAACTGGGAGTTGGTTCAACTGACTCATAAAGTTTGTTCTTTCCATTCCTGAATCCAGAGTTTAACTGTTTCCTAAATTAGCTAAGCCATTAGGTGACACTGAGCGAGTGGAGTCTTTTGGTACTTGCCAAGGAGAATCAATAACCAGTGTCAGGTATGAAGGGAAAAACACATTGTGTTTGAGTCTTTTGTTTGTCTCACCAAAAATCTTCTTGTTTTTTTGAACAAAGGTATCTTTCAAATCCTGTCCTAGTCCATAAACAGTTAAGCCATAAAGCCTCAACTAAAAAAAAAAGGGGGGGGGGGGGGGGGGGGGAAGGATTTTTTCAGGTCAGTGTTGATCCCTTGAACTTTTTTGTAAGTTTAAATGGTTAGTCTCTCCAGGTGTGAAATTGATTTTTTGAAACACAAGAAATCTTATTGTGCTTGAGAGGAGGAAAAGGAAGAGAGAGAAAGAGTTCTTCACTTTTATAAAGTGTGAAAGGACCAGATATCTGTAAAATTTCATCTCTGAAGGAAAAATTTATGCCAGCTTTATTTAATCTAGAAAAAAACAGAAGAGCGACATGAAAATAATTTCCAGTTGTGTAAAAAATGAAGCAAAGAAAGCAATTTTTTTATCTTTTCTGGGTTTTTTTGTTAGTTTGTTTGTTTTTTTACTCTAACCACTGTGGATAAGACAAGACAAGAAACAATATGTTCAATATAAATAAGGTTTGTTATTAGGTATACTGGTTTCGGATGGGATAGAGTTAATTTTCTTCATAGTAGCTTGTGCAGTGCTCTGTTTTGGATTTGTAACCAAAGCAGTGTTGATAACACACCCATATTTTAGTTATTGCTGAACAGTGCTTGCACAGTGTCAACGGCTTTTCTGTTTCTCACACTGTCCCACCAATGAGTAGTTTGAGAGCGTGCAAGAAGTTGGGAGGGGACACAGCCACGACAGCTGACCCCAGCTGACCCAAGGGATATTCCATAGGACATGATGTCATCCTCAGCAATAAAAGCTGTGAGGAAGAAGAAGGAAGGGGGACATTCAGAGCTATGGCATTTGTCTTCCCAGGTCACCAATATGTGTGATGGAACTCTGCTTTCCTGGCAATGGCTAAACATCTGCCTGCCAATGGCAAGTAGTGAATGAATTCTTTATTTTGCTTTGCTTGTGGATGCACCTTTCGCTTTACCTATTAAATGGTGTTTATCTTTCTCACTTTTACCCTTCCAATTCTCTCCCCCATTCCATTGTGGGACACTGAGCAAGTGGCTGTTTGGGGCTTAGCTACCTACTGGGGTTAAACCACAAGATTAGGAAACTTTTCTAATAAAGATAAATGAGCTATAAAGCACATTACTAAAGAGGTCGTCTACTTTTTGACATTATACTTTTTAAAGATGAGACAAAGATGCAGGAGGAGTCACAAGTGTATGATGAGTCTAAACCCATTTGGGGCTATATTGTGTCTCAAGGTCTTCTATCTTCTCTTCCATGACTCTATGATTACAGCTGATAGCCACGATCATCCAAACACCAGTTTATAATGCAGTATGGAGTCTATAAAATTCAAATAGTGTTTGGCAACTTCAACTTCTTGGCAAGTTCATAAAGATTTTCTACATTTTCTAGACATGAGATGAGAGGATATTTTAATCCATATTTGGCTTCAGTGAAATATTGAGGTTCAGATTTGAAGCTGAAGAATGAACAACTAGCAATCTCCTCCCTCTTTTTTTTGACAAAATTTCAAACCACTTCATTTTAGTCTAGAAATGATCCAATTTTTATTAGGAAACTTGTTATAAATTATTGCCTTTAGGAGTTACCAGCTGCAATTGAGCCGTATCAGGGAAAAAAAATAAAAAAAAATTCTGGGAATTTGGATCTGAATTGAACTCCAAATCATATAATGATGTTTAGTCATGATAATACAACCTCAAAAATAGAATTAAACCCCTCTCTTTTTCTGCAATGGAAAGAAGTGGCCACAAGATGTATTGTGGACATAGAAAGAGTCTAAAAAATTTCGAACTAAGCAAGGTAGTTCATTTTCTGAAAAGGTATTGTGGACACAAAACCATAAATAGAATAAAAAATGTCCACTGATGATTCACTCACATCTTTACTAAATCGAGAGTTTGTGTATCTTTGGCAAATATTGTTATATGGTCCTACTTTTAATATAGTGAATCTTAACTTCTTTTTCATAGTTGATACACTAAGTAACTGCCATTTTCTAATCATTTACTTTTGGAAATATTTTTCACTAGCATATTGCAATTGCGCTGAAGTTTCCTCTTTGGGAAATGATTTTGTTCTTTTTGAATTACTTAAAAATATCAGTCATTAATGTTTGCGTGACATTAACAGCTCAAAAACCTCATATCTACTCTAAATACTTGTACCTAATACAAATGGGTGAATTTGATTTTCTGGTATCAACTTGGGTTGTTTTAAGATGCCACAGCAGCTGAGCCATAGCCATCTTATCACTTGGATCGAAAATCACAGAGAAAAGTTAACACTGTAGGTTTTGAATCTGGGAAACACTTAGGAGGAAGCTGATGTCCCAGATGAGTACTCTAATGGCTGTTACTGACTCACAGTGATTCAAGATCCAGATGTAGCTTGTTCAAAGCAAACTCAAGAAGTACTTCATGGGCTGCATTATATGCTATATACATTACAACCTCAAAACTATATTCTTATGTTCCAGATGACATACAGTGTAGTTAAAGGCTATAAACAAATTGCTATACATAAGAGCCAAGCAGCATTCAGCAATAAAAATACAAATTAGGTAGATTTAGGTGCATAAGTCCAACAGAGAAATCAAGAAGTACCTTCCAAAAATGGTAAGCAGCACTCAGGATGCATAAACATTTACATGAAAACTTATCTAAGCATTTGAAATTTTGCTGCTGTGCATGCCCTGAGGTCTCGCTGTCTGAGTTGAGTTGACCATCAGATGCTGAGCCCAAGTTAATCAGCCTTGTAGAGAGGCAAGATACATGAGCTTGAGGTAATAGTTGCATGCCTTCTTGGCCATAGTTGCTTCAGATCTGGCCAACTCTGGTCTGACTGTGACTATCTGCTATGTCAGAACAGTAGGTAAATAGTCAGGCTGAGCCACAGAGCAGTGTCAGCATGCATGTCTTTTGCTCATTCTAGTTCAGTTATGTATTAGTGTATTGTGTGACTTACTTTTGAGTTCTATTTTCCCCTTCTCTTTTCTGTTTTAGACTTTAGTGAATGTGTTCTCCATAGCCACCTGAACGTTTCAGTCATGATAGTTATTTCCTTCAGGAGTCAGCAAGCAGGGACAGGCTCATTTGGAGGAAAGGATGGCAGATGTATAATAGCAATCTGTGCAGCCTCAGTAGCCCTGATATGAACAGGGGCTGAGATTGGAGTCACAGCACCGGAGGCATCACCTCAGGAAATGGATCTCCATGTTACAATGCTTCAGATTGCTATGGGACTCCTGTCCTTCCTGGCACAGACCCAGAAAGTACACGGCCATTGGGTTTGCAACCATGGTCTTGAGATGAGTTCTGTCCCCTCATTCCTTCTGGCCAGCTTCTGTCTCCCACAGCCAGGGTGCACTACTGGCACCGCTCAGTGCCTGTGGTCAGTATGTGCCCAGCATATATGCTCAGCACATTCCTACGTACTCCCTGAGGAATCAGGGATTATCTAGTGGAATGCCACTGTAAGAGATGCCAGCAGCCTGTCAAGGACATGGGGGCCTGTGAGGTCCTCCATAAATCCTTACTTGCTGTGAAGCCCTTTTGACCCGTTTTCATCCTCTACAGTGGGTCTGTGCTGACATGACCCTTTTTTAAGGGATATTGGCCATCTTTAAGGAATCTTAGTAATGGATTTCCAGATTTTCCATAGACACTCTTGTTTCCCAATCAATTCCTTATTGTCTGTGCTGCTGGACTTTTTATTTTTTCTGCATCTTGGTTCACTTCACAGCTATACAGTACTGGAGCCAGCAAACACACAGCTGTGAACAGGGAAGGGCAAACCTCTGTTTTGCACTTGGAAATCTGTTCCTGCAATTGCTGTGGCTGCAATTCCAATTTTGTTTAGAAACTAAAGCTTTAGAAAGGCACGTCATAACCAAGAAAGCCAGCACGAATCCAAACTTAATAACATTTCTAAACCTCTGTGAGCCACCTTTCTCAACTCACTCATGAAAACAGTCTAATTAACTCCGGTGTGCCTTAGATAGCTGAACAGAAGACAAGACTAAGAAAATTATGATGTGCACTTTCACCTTTCCCCTTCTGTCTTTTGACAGTGAGATACTTTGCTGATTCATAGTTCCTTTCATATTCATATTTTGCTTTTCTAAATAATATTGCAATGCATCTTCAGGAAGAGCAGCATGCCAAACAGAGAAAAAAGATTCCCCCATCCTCATCCTTCAGGCCAAGTCAGAGGGAAAAGAAAGGGACATTTCTGGCATGTGTCTAATAACACATATTGTTATATGTTACAACTACTAGAGTTATTTGTGGTCTCTTGGATCTTATTTGCTTACCTTGCTTGCAGGTCTGCTTTGTCACCAAATTGGGATCATTGCTCCCTACAGCTTCCTGAGGAGGGGAAGTGGAGAGGGAGGTGGCGATCACTTCTTCCTGGTATCCAGTGACAGGATGTGTAGGAATGGTTCAAAGCTGCACCGGGGGAAGTTCAGACTTGATATTAGGAAGTATTTCTTTACCAAGAGGGTGGTCAAACACTGAAACAGGCTTCCTGAAGAGGTGATCAATGTCCCATGCCTGGCAATGTCTAGAGACGTTAGGACATTGCCCTTAATAATATGCTTTAACTTTTGGTCAGATCTGATGTGGTCAGGAAGTTGGACTAGAGGATCATTGTAGGTCTCTTCCAACTGAACTATTCTATTCTATTCTATTCTATTCTATTCTATTCTGTTCTGTTCTGTTCTGTTCAAATCCTGCAAAGTTACAATTTAGAGTTTTTATCAGTAGTTTGTGAACTGTTTCATAAAATGTTTGTTTTCTTTAGATGTCATTACAATCCCAAGTAAATTGAGACAAATGGTAGCCTTAAACCACTATTTATTACCCTGCATTCATCTTGTAGTGTCAAAGTGAAATCATTGTAAACTGCAGTAATAAGGAAATGCTTCGATATTTTGTTCACATGATCATGAATGATACTTGTTATATCTTGAGGCAGCAGTTAATCCAGGGACAGTATTACTCAGTGAATAGAAGAATGAATCAAAAAATTTCTGAACACTCTAACTCTCTTGATTTCTATCTTAATATACTCATAAGTAAGATAATACCTGTCCAAGTGGCACTAGAATTGTTTTGACATTGAAATGTATTGCTTAAATTAAAAACATGTACACTCTGCAAATCATTAGTGAGTTGGGAGGCAAAGAAATTCTGAATGAGTTATTGGTTTCTTGTGGTTTTTTGAGCAGAGGATAGTAATTTAATTGTGAGCTACAGAATTATTGGCTAGATATTTGACACTTGTAAACTTATGCAGATTATGGAACTGTGATAATACTCTCAACCCAAAGAGTTCTCCAGTTCACTTTAAGAAACTATAGGTGACAACTGTTACTAATTTTCAGTAGAGCTGAACAGGAGATATTTTCTCTTCGTGTTAATAGGTTTTAAACACTTTTCTGTTATCCACTGGGAGGAAACCAAGATTTCAGAAGTCTGTGAAAAACCCTTCCAAGAAATCTTTTTTAGTGTAGCTCATTATCTAGGGCACTTACTGGATTTATGGAGGAGGAACAGCTCCATTCTGTATTATAATGATTCTTTGATTATCTATTCAAATGAAATAGTTCTAATAGAAGAGCCTTTGAAAATGGAACTGGATTAGTGAATAATTTGAAAATTTACATGACATTTGTGTAACTCTTACCCAATCCATATTCCTCAAATGTTTTTTCTCTATACCAAATAAGAATCTAGATACATGGCAGACCTCAAATCAGTCTTGTTTTGATCTGAAATTTTATCCTGCTCCTAGGAAACAATTTTTTTTTCTATCCATCAGAATTTTTCAGTTGAAAAGATCACAGCAATTTTCAATAGACCCTGGTTTTCACAGTGGATGTATATATCAACTAATTTCTAAAATATAGATGTAAAGGTTTCCAAATTCTTCAACTACAGCAATCAATGCAGGCTGAAAAAGTGCCGTGCATTCTAAATTACTACTGTTCTGAATTTTTGTATTCCTGTTCTTGATAAGGTAGTCCTATTGAGTTAATTTCAAGCAAAGATGCACCCTAATCTTTCCTGATTTCTGATAACACTTGATGGGCAAAATCAGATCAGTATCCAAGTTTTCTAAATAATTCAAATGTACTATATTATTCTTAAACTTCAGATAACTTTTAGCAATCATTGTAGTTACAATCCTGTAATTGAAGGACATGATGTCCATTTGGGTCTTTGCTCTTTGAAGAAGATAGCATGGGGCAGACTGTGAACTTATCTTGGTTAGTATATAGGAATTATGGACTCAAGGATGGTTTCTTGGCAGCTTACCGCTTAATAGTTTCTTCTTAAGTCTTCTTACTGTCAGACAGCTATGTTTCTGCTCTTCTTAATCCCCTCCTCATCACACACAATAGTATAGAATTTACAAAGATTTAACCCAAAGTTTATTAATAAACTAAACAATAGAATCTCCATAACACCTGTTAAGTCTAGGATGGACCCATTAATATAAATGAAGGTCTTGGGTGTTTGCAGTTAACTTTTAAAGAATTATGAAGACATTATTTTCTCACAAAGATATATGCATAAACTCACGTTCTTCACAGATTCATAGAGAGATGAAGGCATAAAAAGCTTTCCTAAAACTCAGAAATATAGAATGAGTTCTCACTTTTCTTGGGTTATTTCTTGTCCTTGCATGGATGCATGTTACTGGATTGGAATTGTTGCAGATTTCAAACTTAATATGAGCTCTCAGATAGCAGAGTGGCATAGTTGAACACCAGAGCCTTTTCATTGTCCTTTCTCCTAATGAATTGCCCAGGACAGAAAGAGGCACTTAGCTTTAGACACTTTTGCAGTCCAAGTGAGAGTATTTCTTTTACATGTCATCTTGGGCTTTATAGATGTTACTGTGCATATATTTATATATATATATATATATATATATATATACACGG
>JAVJGI010000062.1:14976613-15005512 GCA_035590275.1 Ibycter americanus
TTTATAGATGTTACTGTGAATATATTTATATATATATATATATATATATATATATACACGGCAACTTTAGATCTGAATTCCTTGAAATGCAAAAGAAGAGATTAAACATTATGATGCTTAGAGGTGTAGTACCTCAAAATTAGAAATCCACTTCCTCAAATGAAACATGTAATGTTGGCTTAGATACCCAGGTGTTTCTGTAGACATAATACTAAGATTTGCTCCCATATTGGGAAATCACAGAATCAGTGTACTGAGCAGGAGGGACATCAGAGTTGGGCAAAAGATATTTGAAACTCCATTGTGGCCTCAGAGGACTATCTCTGTAGGTGCTACTGTGAAGTGGGGATTTTAGATTCTAATCCTAGGTTCCAAATATTATTCAGGGTCCTAAATTTAGAATTTATTAAGATAAATTAAAAAAAAAAAAAAAAACGGAAAAACTCACTTGCCAAGCTCAGGTACTTCAGACAATCTTATACCTAAGGTTTAAAACAACAACTCATTCCTAGTGTCTGAAGTGCTTTTAGTGTGTGATTATTAGTTTACACCTCAGTTCAATAGTTACTAAGACAGAGTTTGCTTATCCAGAGTTTGGACACATCAATCTTTCAATCCTCATTTATAACGATCTGTTTTTAGCAAAGGAGTGGAGAGCAGAAACTCTTTGCTTGTTCCATAATTTAGTAGTTTGGGAACATGTCTGGGATTTCAGAAACGATTGAGGTTTTTGAATCAAACTCTTATGTTGAAGTGGCTTACAGTTTGCTTCAACAACTGCATTGGCAAGTGCTCTTTAGTGTGGGATGATAAATGCCCTTGAGAGATAGGTCCTAGGAAGTTATTTCAGTGACAGCACGGATTATAGCCAGAAAGGTTTTGCCTGAAATCTTAGTTGCCAATTTACCCAAGGCAGCTTAGAAGCACTGAGAGTATGTGGGAGGGGAGCAGCAGTGAAACAGTATTACAAAGAATGGCTCAAGCTTCCTTTTGAAATGCCTGGACAGTTAACTAAGAATAAAGAAAATAAAAATAATTAAAAAAAAAAAAAACCCGCAGAAAACCCCCCACTGACTCTCGACTGCAAATTACCATATCATGAATATATATCCCATAGTGTCCAAAAATATACTACAGAAACTGTGTGAGAAAGCTGATTTTATGCACAGCAAGGGATATACTCTTAGCATCTTTACAGATAACTAACAGGTTAGGTTACCTATGCATCCATTCTCATTGACATATTCCTTCTTTAAATCAATAAGGTTAATTCCATGCCTGAGGTTTGAAATTTGGAAAGTAGTTGTGGAGCTCTGTTCCAGATAAAAGTTAAAGAAATAGATCAGTGGCTTTGTTTTGCTGATTGTCTGGATACCAAGCAAAAATAAATTCCAAATAAAATATAAGAATAAATGCAGTTTATTACATTACACTGTAATAAAGGAAAAATAGCATGCAATATGATAAAAGGAAACAGCACTAGTTACTATGCACAATATGATAAAAGAGCAATAGAAGCGAAGCATGAAATCATTACTGCGAAGTGTTACAGAGACTAAGAAAAGGATATATCACCAATTACCACCTTAACATCATCCAGGCTCCTGGCCCACACTTCGGCTGGGAAGTCCTGTTGCAGCTGGCTCCAGGAGTCTCTTGGTGACTGGGAAAATTCCTACATGGTGTGTCCACCCGTAGGTGAGGCTTCTGGACCAGTCCCGGAGCTTGCCTGCCTTTATACTCAGTGAAAAACAAAAATAGTTTACACACCTAGTGTATGCAAACTTAAGTTTAGGCTAAGTGCAGGCGTGTACTATCTCATGATTCATAAGGTTCACACACACCAGGGATGTTGGCCAAGTGCTCGAGCATGGTGGACTTACTGTCATGACATAGCTGCACACAATATTTATTGTCTGGATGTTCCTGCTCATATCTTGCTTGTTCGGGGGCTCAGGACAAACACCACCCGCTCATTAAAGTTGTCCTTGAGCTCCCTGAGCTCACTGTCCGAGTTAAGCGATCCTTAATTAAAGACAAAGAATTTTTCATAAGCAGTAATCAATTTAATAAATTTTCACCACAGGCTTGCATACAGAAATCTGTTTTCACACCTGTATTGGAATATGTTTGATTACTTATTTGTTTAAATATGGGAGTGAGTATCAGCTCACATTTCCAATGAGGATCTTTCTCTTGCTTTGTGGGAAAAAGATGAGGGGAGTCTTGGAATCAGGGTCTCAGAAATGTCACTAAAAAGAATCCTGTTGTCTTTAATTTTGAGTGTGGATAGCTATTCATATTTAAGTCACAACCTCCACCCTCCAAGGTGGGAGAATTTTTGGTGAAAGTTCTAAAATAATTATTTTAAGGTTTTTTCTTTTTTTCCTGCATAACTTGCCAAACTCAGACTTTTGAAGTGAAACCTTTCATTTATAGAGATAGATAGTATATTTTTAGTAGAACTAAAATTGTAGAAGTGCTGCTATTCCACGCACTTTTCTCCCAGAAAGAAAAATGACAAACCTCCTACACACAGGAGCAGAATTATTTTTCTTCAAATAATTTCATAACCTTGCAAATCTAGCCTATTTTACATGTCTATTTTTGCTGTAGTTTTTAAATAATATTTTTATAACAAGCCCTGAAATTCACTGCATGTGGGTCATTTTAATTATAATAAGGGGATGAATTCCAAAGGGGCAGGGTTCTGACCCTGCTCTACCCCTTCTTCTCGTGGATGCTCCAGCTCAGGCTCCTCTCTGGAAGTCAACAACAGTACAGTTACAAAGATAAGGAGGTAGCCTCTTGAGGAAAGGATTTCCTCAGGACTCCAAAGCACTCGAGTTAATTTTCCCCAAAAGCGCATTTCTTGAAGAGAATGATCCTTTGCCCCTGCATTGCCCTGGGGCATTTACCAGGATAATGAGACCAGTCATTCATTTCCTAAGGCAAACTGGGGTCTGCGGACTGCCAGTGAACCATGGATCACTTGATGTTGACCCACGAAGATCTGTGTGGTCACAGGATGACAGCTTTCCTCCTTGTTTCCAGCTGCTGTATTGCGCTAAAGACAGCTAAAAACACATTAAATACTTTCCTAACATTACTTTCCCTTGTAAGCAATTGCTGCTCTTGCCACAGGGGTCTTAAGGGTTCTAAGTGAGAGAAACAGTCTGACATGATTATAAAGAGTTGTGGAGGTTACCGGGACAATCTCTCCATTAGCAGAAGTCTTAATAACAATACAAAAAAGCAGTTTGTTAGTTTAGGTACAAAACCAGAATTAAAAATACAGGCATAGAAACGGCTCTCCATGTTTAGAATCTATTAATAAGGGAAACTGATTTTAGTGATGAGAGGTGTCATCTTCCTGGTATTACTTGGTGTGCACTGGGATGTAGATTTGGAAATCCTTTGAGAAGGAGTGCTTTCCAGTTTTACTCTGTAGAGTAACTCTGTAGAAAGACACGTAATCAATTGATCATTGTTTGGAGATTTTTTGGTGTATTTTGATTCAATTTCTGGGAAAAATTCTGCAGCTTGTTTGTGAACGTGGTTTGGCTGTGGTGACATCTGGATTGAGTTGCTGCTTCCATTGCTGTCCATATTGGAGAGAGCACGAAGCATTGCACTTTCTTCAGTATATTCATAATACTTGCAGATTTACATGAATATAATGATAGTTATTATAATTAAATCTCATGCTTCAGCCAGCTACTAGAAGTGGGAAAGTCTATTTTCCATGGTGAGTAACTGGAGAGTATTACTCCCTTCATGTCTCCCAGAGCACCAGTGATAGACTGTATTTGAATACAGACCTAGTGGGAAATATTCTGATATCTTCTTCCTTCAGTGCTCAGCTTGGGAGTTTTTCATAGAGGTTCACAGAAAAGAGATTACCTAGACTGGGAGGTGGAAAGAGTGTAGGTACAAGTCAGTTTGGCAGGGCTCTCGACAATCTTGACTTAGCAAGCATTTTTAACTTCCAGAGAAGGATGATCTCATTGGCTCATCTGGTCATGCATTCTTTAGCTAATTATTTTTTTTTAATTACCTGTAAGGAATTAAAAAAAAAGAAAGAAAGATTTTAACTCAAATGAAGTAATTGCAATTAATAAAACAAGAGTTTATTACAAGTGTAACTAGGATTTACATTAATGTTAAGAAAATCTGCAATTTTAAAAGGCATATATTTTATAGTGAAAATTTTTGTTTACAAAAGCTGTGTACCTACCTTCATAGTTGAGAAAACATGAAGTGGTGATATGCCTGTATCATCATTGCTATCTCAAGAAACACAGACAACCTAAGCCATGAAATCACTGCAAGAACCTACCGCTGTGGCTGTCCTGTAACCCTTATGTGTGCTGCTGTGTGGAAGAAGGATCCTTTTTACGGTCACACAAAATGAACATAACTACTCAAAAGTAAGCCTCAGCTGCATATACTTTTCCCAGAGGGCTTCAAGGTTTCGTCCAGAAAGGCAATAGTTTGCTAGCTTGCAACAAAAACTACAACAATCATTATTATCACCAATTCAAGATAAAAAGAAAAAGAGAGAGAAAAATCACAAACAGGGAATAAAGAATTGAGATTAGATGACAAATTCCTGAAAGAAAGCCGATAGGTTTGACACTCTTCCATTTGCTAGCAGTGAATTATGAGGAAGTGTATATGTATAAGACATTATGTGTGGTTTAGATTTGTTCTTGTTTTTGTTTTCTTTTAAGCACATTTGAACATAATTTCCATATGTATTCATGTATGCAGCTGTGTGTAATAAATTTTTCAGGTCTTTTGACTCAACAAATCCTAAAGAATAAACAGTTCATTATTCTGACCTAATACTCTATGCTGGTTTTGGCTGGGATAGAGATAATTTCTTTCATAGTAGCTAGTATGGGGCTATGTTTGAATTTGTGACCAAAACAGTGTTGATAACACAGGGATATTTTAGTTATTGCTGAGCAGTGCTTACACAGAGCCAAGGCCTTTTCTGCTTCTCACCCCACCCCACCGATGAGGAGGCTGGGGGTGCACAAGAAGCTGGGAGGAGACACAGCTGGGACAGCTGACCCCAACTGACCAAGGGGATATTCTATACCATATGATGTCGTGCTCGGCCCATATAGCTGGGTGTCCTGGTTTCAGCTGGGATAGAGTTAATTTTCTTCTTAGTAGCTGGTGCAGTGCTGTTTTGGATTTGCTGTGAGAACATTGTTGACAGCACACTGATGGTTTTGGTTGTTGCTGGGTGATGTTTATACCAAGTCAAGGACTTTTCAGTTTCTCAGGCCCTGCCAGCGAGAGGGCTGGAGAGGCACAAGAAACTGGGAGGGGACACAGCCAGGACAGCTGACTTGACCTAGCCAGAGGGATATTCCATACCATGGGATGTCATGCTGAGTATATAAATGGCGCGGGTTGGCCGGGGCCTGCCGATGGCTGCTCGGGGACTGGCTGGGCATCGCTCAGCAGGTGGTGAGCGGTTGTATTGTGCGTCACTTGTTTCCTTTCCTCCCTTCCATTTGGGTTTCATTCCTCTCCCCTTCTTTCTCCTTTTCACTGTAACTGTTATTGGTTTTGGATTTTTTTGTTGTTTTTATTTTATTTTATTTTATGTCAGTTATTAAGTTGTTCTTATCTCAACCTTGGAGCATTACACTCCTTTCCGATTCTCCTCCCCACCCCTCTGGGTGAGGGGGCAGTGATTGAGCGGCTGTGTGGTGCTTAGTTACTGGCTGGAGTTAAACCACGACACTGGGGGAAGAAGAAGGAAGGGGGGACATTTGGCATTATGGCGTTTGTCTTCCTGAGTAACCATTACGCATGATGGAGCCCTGCTTTCCTGGGGATGGCTGAACACCTGCCTGCTGATGGGAAGTGGTGAATGAGTTCTCTGTTTTGCTTTGCTTGTCTCTGTGGTTTTTGCTTTCCCTATTAAACTGTCTTTCTCTCAACCCATGATTTTTCTTACTTTTACTCTTCTGATTCTCTCTGCCATCCCACCAGGGGGGGAGTGAGCAAGCAGTTGTGTGGTGCTTAGTTGCCAGCTGGGGTTAAACCACAACTACTCCAATAAATTTATTTTATATACACAAACACGAAAAGAATGAACAAGATTTTGAACTTATAGTAGTGAAGTGCAATAATGATAAAAGCTGAAAGCTTTAAATACAGTGTATTAATATACAGATATGAAAATACTTGAAAATTTCAAGACCTCTACTTTAAACGCTTTCATCAAAATAAGATTGTAAATACATGTTAAATTTTTGAAAATGAAATTGTCTTATAGGGAAAAAAGAACTAAACCAAAATAAACGACCAATATTACCCAGAAAATACATTTTCTTCCTTAATAGTTTTCTGGGTGTTTTTAGGAAAATGTATGGGTTATTTTTTCCCCTCTAATTCTGTTTTCAATGAAAGCCAAAATATTGTCTATATAATCTTTATGTTTAATTTCTCTTCTCTACATTTAGTCTTACTGGTACTGCTATAAATGATTTTCAAACAGCTATAGGAGAAAGGGCTTTTACATGACTGCAGAACTTCAGCTTGCACAGTCCTGAGCATTCAGGTTTTATTCAACAGGTCTCTGAATGTCTTCATCTCATATAGACACTAGTCTTAGCACCTAACGAGTACTTCATAGATGCTCTCACATATACTTAAACTCTGGAATCTATTTAATGCTAAATTGCTTGATTACTGTAAGTATAATTTACACAAAGTTAAATGAGTGTAGTTTGAACATAGTGAAAATATTTTTATCTAGTAATGGAATATAAAAGCCTACGTTTAGCTTTGTTAATGTTTTCTCATTAATGTATGAAAATGCACCTTTTGTTCTTCATTCACTTGTAAGTATTTTTAACACAGTAATTTTGCAGTAGCTATTATGGGTTAAGTTCTAGGGCTGTGTAAAGTTTTCAGGATCATTTCTCACCAGTAAATTAAATACTCATATACTTTTCTTCGTTCATAGACACCTCTCAGACAAGGTTTCTCTTTGATATATTCCTAGACATAAAGGATCTTTTAAAAAAATACTTTACAGGAAAATTTGATTAAAATCCAAAGTAACTGGCAAGTTACAGATTGGATAGGTAGAAAACTGGCTAACAGGCTGTACTCGGAGGGTGGTGATCCATGGTTTTTGCTCAGAGTGGTTTCAGGAAAGACTGAAGGAGTTAGGTCTTTTCTGCCTGGGGAAAGAGAAAGCTCAGGAAGGGCCTCATCACAGTATGCTAGTACTTAACGGGTAGCTACAAAGAGGATGGAGGCTCTCTCTTCATAAGGAACCACATGGAGAAGACAAGGGGCAATGGGTACAAGTTTCATTGCGAGAGGTTTCATCTCAACAGAAGAAAGAGGTCTTTTACAGTGAGAACAGCCATTCACTGGAACAGCCTCCCCAGGGACATGATGGAGTGGCCAATACTGGAGGTTTTCAAGATGTGATTGGACACCATGCTAGACAATTTCATCTAGGCTCCTTTTCCCATGAAAAGTTGAACCAGATGATCTTTCAAGGTCCCTTCCAACCTGGGCTTCTCTATGGTTCCATGAAACAAATAAACAAACAAATAAAAATCCCCTAGCTGTCCCAAAATTTCTCTCACTCTAAAAATATTTTAAAGGCTAAAATATTTTCATGTCAAACTTTGGCAAAACTCTTTTTTGCTACCACATTGACTCTATTTTAAAAAATAACACAAAAGTTCTTTGAGGCAAGACAAAGAATTTTAGGGAAACAGGTTTTGCCGCTGCCACACAGTCCCTAAAGCTGTTAAGCTACTTAGGATGGGATGGAAATTGAAATTTTATTGAAGCTGATGTATTTCACAGAGACATAACAGTTTCAACAAGAACTGTGAACAGGATGATTTCTTAGGAAAAGTGTCAATACCCTAGTATTTCTCAGGAGAGTACAAAACAAGAATCTAAAGGCAACAGAGACAGACCAAAAGAAATTGAATTTAAAAGGCAATATTTTCAGCCTGAAAATGGATATTCTGACAAAACTGATTCTTAGTTACCTTTAAAGTATTTCTTGTTGTTCCATGTAAAAATAGATATTTTAAAACCTAATTTTGTGGAATTATCTCAAGATGGAATACTTGGTGTCTCAGGAGATCTTAATTCTTTATTAAGGCTGACAACTTAGTACAGAACAGATAATATAAGACAAGTAGTATCTGCTTTTAACATTGCTATATCTTCCACCCTTATTAAGATGTCATAGCCGGAGATTTCTTTTAGAGAGGGAGGCATAGTGGGGAAGACATTTCTGCTTTGATTTTTGCCTAAAATTAGGCTGTTAATATGTATTTCTATATAAAATAAACATTTTAAAACCAGAAATTACTGTTACTGTTGCCATTAAAGGGGACTGTCTCATGTTAGCTAAACTAGGGAATACAGGTCTTCCTCAGCTCACAGCTTCTCTGCAAGTACTTCCATATCTAACAGACTAGGAGATTGCAGAAAGGGACAAGCACAAACCTAATGTGTTTGTGACATCCAGTTGAGATTATTTCATTCAGTGTGGCTGGAAAACTGTTAGGACATTTCTTTGACTTCAGAAAACAGCTGTTGATGCAGTGTGTTGACTCCAGGACAATGCTGACCTTAATCTTCTGCACCTTTATGGGCATGGCTTACGTGACCCCACAATACACTGCCTTTTCTAGCTTATGCGGGATGGCAACCTGCCCCATCATCCATGTTTCCCAGAAATCATGACATTGCCAGCATCAAGGGTGAATCTCCAGAGAGAAGGAAGATATGGCTTCCTTGGCAACGTGCCCACAGACTCAGCACTGATTACAAGAGATTAGAGAAACCAGTCATTTCCCAGGCTTCAGAGCAGAGGCAAAGTAATTTCTTCCACTGAGCAGTTCAGCAAGTGCAACTTAACACAGTAGTAAAGGGGTTAAGTGAAAAATCAAAGGTTTCAAGAAGATGGAAGGCTCTTGCCTCTTCTTCTTGGAATAAAAAGGCAAGGACAGGAGAAGAAGGGCAATTATTGTCCTTTTAAAATATGCCTGAATAATACTGAGAGGTAAAAGAAGAAAAGGAGACCATAAACATTTCTGGATTCAAAATCCATGTGAAGGGCACAGCCACTCATATTATGTCATCACATTGGCATTTGAAGATTATAATGAAAAGAATTATCATTGTTTTGTAACAAAATAATAATAATAAAAAAAGTTGCTTGGTCTAAACACACAGATTTTATGCAGTGTTATCTCACTAGTTAGTCAAGTCTACATTCACAAAACAGTACAGAAACTGAAGAAAGAGACGCCTTCTCTCAGTGCCCCTTCCTCCCTCAAAATCAATCAAATAAAAACCATGTAACCATGTACCCAGTGGTTTACCGAAAGGTCATGAAAAGAAGTTATAACAAATTTGTTTCAAGTATTATTGATCTTTTTCCTACATATTTTCCTTCTGGGTGGTGTTCAGGCAGCAGTGGTGGATTTTTTACTCACCCGTTTTTCACTGCTTGCCATAGGAAATGTACCTTGTACTGTGCAGCCAAATATATTTCCTTTGATGATGCAATTTGTGTGATCCAGGCAATTAGATTCACCTCTCTGATGGTAAAACATTATAATGTATCTTGATTGATACCTAGGAAATAAGCATCCTTGGAAAAATGCAGGACTCTTGAAGTTGTTAATTTCAGCTCAGGCTTTATGTAGTCAAATAAAGCAATTAAACTGTGGTGAAGGATCATAAAATCAACTGATGATGCTGTGAGTTTTAGTGATATTATTTGCAGGTGGCATAAACAATATGCTTTGCACAGTTGGTAGTCTGGATAGACCAAGTGAAAGATAGGAGAAGTTAATATTTTTAAGATAAAAATAATATCACTGAATACATCTAGAAATGGAATTGTACTAGGCTGGGAAGGTAAAGGATAAATACAAATTATTTGGATAACCGTACTCTGCATGGCAAGATCAGTTACATCCAGTAACACCAGTTTTATAGGCAGGGCAGTAGGCTTTTCTATTAAAAAGTTTGCTTCATATTTCCATAAGACTCATTTTAGTTACTTATACACTTTCTTTATGAACTTTTATAAACTTTAATGATTCAGACTTATCAAAATTTGCCCATGTGATATCTGCCGCTGATGAAATATTTTCAAGCTTTTTTCAAAAACAAGGCCAGTCAGCAAGTTCCAACAATGTTCTAATAATATTTCTATAATGAAATTTTTTATGTGTAATACTAAATTTTGTGAATAGGTATGGCACTTACTATGCAAAAAAGATACATTTTTTACTCTTGTGCATTGCAGGATCAGTAAGTTGTTCAGTGAGCAGCTTGGACAGTTGTTCCATTATGTACTATTTGTATGATGCAGAATTACTTTGACTTGAAAAAGGGACTTGCATCATTGACTTCAATGGGACTTTGCTTGACAACAATGATACACCAGAATGTTGCATATTCAAATGGGTCAGAGACACAGAGCAATCTGCTTTGCTCCCAGCTGTGCAGTTATCACATTACTACACAGATTAGAATCCATTTGCTTCCTAACACAACATATCCATATAAAAAAAATCACATCCTTCTCTTAAAACAAACAAACAAACAAACACCTCACACACACACACACACGCACACACACACCACCCCCCACACCCCTAGTTTTTCTTTAGGATCATGTAATAATTAGTAAATAATAAATTTGTGTAGTTTTGACAGCAAGAAGAAATGTGGTACTTCCAAACTAGATGAAGATGCATGTAGGCCCAGTCAATTGAAATTAGTTGACACTGACAAACTAGAACAGAGCTGAAATGAACAAAAATAAATCGGATGAACACTGCATAATGGAATATTAGAAATCTAAATGAATAGTTAAATAGAGAGGAAATCTATAATTTTAACTGTATTTAATTCACTGAATTTAACAAGGTGCCATGTAATCAGTACAAGTTGTTCTGATGGTACTTATAGATTAGTACATAAAGTATTGTGAATCTTACAGCAAAAAGAAATAGATATTTCCAGACATCTTTTGAAAATTCTACATTAACCTGTTGCCCAACACTTAAAAAAAATTAAACGCAATTTTTTTTACTATGGATGCTCTTTGCTTCAGCTATCACTTTATTTTACTAACTAAGCTATACTAGAGATTATTTTGACCAAATTAAACAAATATATAGTATACATAATAATTATTTTATGTATAAGTACATGTGAATGTACACATTTACATAATTTCAAAGTATTTTGTGGTGAAATTATGCCTGAATTAGGAAAACACAGCATAGATACATATTATAGTTTAAGACATTCTTATCAGAGGGAGATGAAAAGGAACCCATTGAGTTCTGTTTCTATGTATCTACTTGCTTTTAACCAAAAAAGAAAAAAGTGGAGTAAATGACAGAAGTTGACGTATTATATGTGCATAATAAATTCAGCTTAGCAACAAAACGTAGGTCAGCAAAACTCACAACCTGGCATAGACATCAATTAATATCAACACTGTACAACACTAGATGACAAGCAGTCAAAGGAATCCCTTTTTTTAAATAAGTTCTTGGCAGAGTAGCTGGTGCAATGTTTTGGCTTCCTGGAAGTTAAGAAAAGGAGGGAAAGTAATGAAAAAAGAACTTCTTCCTCTTCTTTGTTAAAAAGCACAATCTAACTAGAACAAAGACATATTTAGAGCAGTTTCACTGCCCAACACTTAGATGCTACCAACTGAAGATTTCTAACAAGAAACGGGCTTTACAAACTGGACAGCTGTAAGAATTCCCAAAGAAAGAAAGAAAAAGAATGAAAGAGGCAGAGAAAGAAAGAAAAGAAAGAATGATGTCACTAATGCTTTAATCAGAAAAAGGCATGTTGCAAAATAGCTTCTCTACATGAAAAATTTGAACTCACTTTATACCAGACTTTAACAGCCAGTCCAGAGAAAACATTAGATGAAGGAAAGCTGTATCAATAGACTATAAAAGCAATTGAACTTTTAATTCTGCCCCATCTTTCCTGAAGAACAACAGTATCCAGTTGATAAAGAATTCCTACAAAAAACTTACTCGATTATGTATGATCTCTTGGAGTGAAGAAGTCACAAAAGCAGCCTTCACGCAGTGTATCTTAACCCATTCTGTTGTTGGCTGACCCACTGTTTCACACTGTGAAACTGCATTTTCTGCAACAATAAGTGAATCCATCTTCACATCTTTTCTGACTGAAGTCACTTTGGCGTTATAATATTTTTCCTCTTTATAATTTAAGAACCCAAGAATATTGCCTGATTTGTTACATTTTATTATTCATATTTGTTAGGTTAATTAAAACAAAACACCAGAATATTCAGTTGGGATGTGTAAATCTTTTGTTAGCTCTCAATATTTCTTTCTACCTATCCTATGTAGGTTTGACTGAACAAGCATTCTGTAAAGATTTCTACTTTGTCATGTACAACATTTCACATTTTTCCAAAACTCTACTGTATGTAAACAGGGAATAGCTTAGTCTTAGGCTGGAGTTTTAGATTTGGGGGTTTTTTTCAATGTTTTTTCATTCACCTTCATCTGTTTCGGACCAGTTCAATTTTCTGTTGATTGTTTGCTTTTTTTAATGTAAATTTAACAGTTGTGTTTAATTATTAGGCTGAAATTAAATGAAATCTTTGTCTTCACCCTTCTGAAGCTGAATATCACTTGAACCTAGCATTCTGGCACCTGTTTATGTTCTGTTTAAATCAGTGGTTTGTTAATGCAGAATTGTCCTCTTATGCCTTTAGAAAGGACCTTGAAACATAATTCCTCCTTCAATTCTCCATTACTCAATTTTTAGGAAAGCAAAACAGCCCATTCTAACATTCTTTACCATAATCAGCAGGGATTACAGTGATTTCTTTACATTTCAATGCAATAACCATTAAGGTCACTAGCTCTTAATGAAAGTTTATGAAGAGTGAAGCCTTTCTTAATTACCTGATTTTTCATTTAAGATACTTAAAGCCATTCAAAGGTATTTTCACCATTTGTTTAGCCCAATCACGGCTCCTTTAATGTGCTAACTTTACCAGGTTGATTAATCATCCTTCCCATGCAACAGGGAATGCTGCCTACAATGAAAGTCCTTTAAATTTTAATCTGATGGCATATTATATACACACTGTAATTAATGACGTTTTCAAAACATGCCTACCAAATGGATGGCAAACTGACTTTAAAAAAGATGATCAACACTTCAAGGTGTTGGCTTAGAGGTTTTTATTTGTTTTGGTTTTTATTTCTGCTCTTATCTCAAGGTTCATATTTATTCATGTGTTCAGTTTGGCTACCCCTTTCTCTTTTTGTCATTTACCATGTCATTATGCTGTTCATGTCCTATATTTCACCTTCTACTCTTTCTTTTCTTTCCTTTCCATGATAATTTTTTTTGTTTCATTAAGCTATATATTTTAAAAGTGACAGATCTCAGAAGGAGCTGCTTTCTTTGACTTACCTTGTTATTGGAACATTAGCAATCCTCTTCATTCTGTAGAGTTCATGCTAGAAGTTACAGATTTTAAAACTCTTGGATAGTAAAATAAGAGAACGTATTTATGGAAACACCTAATGTTGAAGGAACAAAGCCAGTAAAAATGCTTAAATGTGATTAATTCATTTAAACTTCAGAAGCTAACAGGTAATGAGTGATTAAATTGCTTCAAGAAAGTCACTCAATTATAATAATGTCATCAATTTGCCTCATAGGAAAGCTTTGAATCCATGTATTGGTTAACACTGAAGACTGTATGACTCTCAGGTTATTAAAAACTGCATAGCCTGATACAGGAAAAGTTAAACTAAGGATTAGTTCGAAAAGAAGCTGGCAACTCGTACTGAAAGTGATGCTAATCTGTCTGGTTTTCTTTTATTTTAATGATAAATTCTCCAGATTTCACCATTTATTTTATTTATTTATTTATTCCTCAGGAAAACAACCAATTCAATGAATGAAGATGAAAGACTTTGGACAGAGAAACTGGTAAAACAACTGAAGTAGAACTGCCAAGTTCCTTTTTCTACATGATATTTTATTTTTAGCCATTTTAAGTTTCCTTATTTTCAACCAATTTTTTTAAAGATTTGCCTTTCTCATTGACTGTTAGGTGGGTAGCATGTCTGAACATTAGAAACAAGATAGGTTTTGATTATTCAACAGCAAAAAAAGCTTTACATCTACCATGTAAATCTATCCATAGATGTGGTTTTTTATACATCACTGAGTACATATGCATACATAGAGAGAGACGATTCTGGGACCCCAGCAAGTTTCCTGGACTAAGAGCTGATAAGCCAAACATTAAAAGCTGCCAGCCCAGCTTTCAAGCAAGTTGCATGTTTCAAAATTGAAGTTCTCTTCAGCAATCACAATATCATCACAGACATGATCTGATAGTAATGTCTGGCCTGAATCAAAAATTAAAATAACAATAAAACTTTGTATTCTGACATGGTCATTGTGAGTTCATGCATATTAGTTTCAGTTCATTAGTGTAAAGGCTGATATAGCCATTTTAAAAATACTGTTTCTTAAACAGGAAGCATGAGTGAAAACAGCTGAATACTGGCTCATTAAGTGTAAATAAGAAAAGCAGCTATCATATGTTCTGTGCAGAAGAGGATAGCGACTGACTTGAGTGGCTGCACAGCTTGCATGTAGGAAGGAGCCACCCATATCTGGCCTCCTTGGAAGGGAGATATGAAACCTATATTCAGTTATATGTGAAAACATCGTGGAAGAGGAATGAAGTGGTTTTTGTGTGATGTAGGAATAAACTAATACCAAGAAAAAAATACAATGGATGCTTGGTTTTGCATATCACTGGATCCACTGTATATCAAGGGATTTATATTTTTCTAATAAATACTTTCTGCATGTACCCATGTTTAATCTATCACTGAGTAAACCAGTAGTGATTATATGAAGAAACTCTAAGCTAGACTCAGAAATTAATTAAAATTTAGCATTGCAATATCTAACTTGATTGCCAATGTACCAGTGTGTCATAGGATATCAAAATGCTTTTTAACATCTTGACTCCCTGCAGAAAGAGAGCGAACACGCCTGAGTAAAACACACATAAAAGGTACCATGTAGAGAGAGAGGAAGACCTAGTATAGCCAGAAAACATCAAAGACAGGAGTTATGCTGTGTAGGAACTGTCAAAGTAAATCTAGAACAAATGAAGCCTCTGTTTCTGCTGGGATTTATTGCCATTGTCTCTGAACTAGTTCTGAAAGTCACATCAGCCTTCTCTCACACAAACAGGAAAGATAGCATCCTTTGCAGTCCTCCTATTCCCCCTTATGTGACAGATGCACATGTGTGTTCCAAAAAAATATCTGGGATGATATTTAAAAAAAAGAAGTCATCAACATTATTTTCAAATTCTAGCTGTTGGTAAACATGAGGATGAAAAAGACATTTCTCTAGTAACCCAAACTTTCAAAATTAAATATTAGACATGTCAAAACATGCTAAGAAATAAATACAAAAAGAAAATTTGCACTACATTCAAAGGCACTGACAGTTTTGTGTTCTTACTAACAACAGAAGACAACAATGGTAGATTCTTTGTACATATGAGGATTGGGAGCCATATTTTTCCTCATGACCCTATTGACAATAATAGCATGATGATGATGATGATGATGATGATGATGATGATGTTTTGCCTTTTGATCAAATTCTTTAACCCTGAGACACTGCAGGCATAGGACTACCAGTATGAACGTTTTAACTAGATTGCAATTATTGTAGAGCTGCTTTTTTTTTCAATATCAAGCCTCTCCTGCCTTGTTATGTAACTAAACAACTCCCATGAAATTAAATAAATGTTCTTTACAAGTTGGTCCCCCGAGACACCCAACATAACAATGTAGTAAATGTTACAACTGCTGACTTTTAAGTCAAAATATGGGGAAAAAAACTAACAAGAAAAATGAATGTTAAAAGATTACAAAATAGAAATCTCGATGTAAGCGAATGCTTTGGTTGCCACGGAAACATTTGGACGATCAGCTTTGAAAACAGGATTCCTTTTTTCAAGTTATTAGTCAGACCACAAGACATAAAATCGCGGTTTGACATCCCTACCCAGCTTTTCTGGAACTGGAATCTGCACAAAGGAAGAGCATTTAAAATACTTAGGTGAACACCACCAGTTCCCTTCATGCTAACTTAAAGAGTCTCCAACTTGACCTGTTTGTGGACAAAGCAAAACATGGACAGGTCACACATAGGAGCTTGCTACCATCAGAAAGCTATATGTGCCATGGGAAAAGAGAAAATACAAGGATTTAGATATTCATCTGGGGATGATTTTATGAAGAACCTCACGTCTCTCATCATCCAAGTCTTTGACATTTTGTATGATATCACTGCCAGATGCTAAAACCACTTATAGCACTCAGGATCTAACCTTACTGGTAGCTGAATGTGTTTTTATGTACCCTCTATGCCCTAGGAACCAGAAGAAGTTTGACTATAAATGTCTTATGACCTACGTACATAAGGGATGAAATAACAGTAAGAAATAATCAGTTAGAAAAATTATTATTGCAACCAATTTGATTAGGTATTTTTGAAGGTCCAAGCAAGTTGAAAACGCCCTGGACTTTAGGAGGGTTTCAAAAATTTTTTTTCCTAAAAATTCCAGCAAAAATGATCTTGTAAATATAGCTGCTACAGATCAAAAAGTAGGAACAGTCTTATGTATGTTTAAGAACATATGTGTGATTTCAACAAGAGGGACAATTGTAAACTTTCATCTGTGTCTTCTGCATTCTTATCCTGGTAATTTAATGCCTTCTCACTTACAAGTTACTTTTAGTCACCAAGAAAGAATTTATTCTTCCAAAAGACCAGAATGAAAAATTTTCACTGCATTTGCTTTAGCTAAATACTGTATATACAAATATTTCTACCTCCTTCTCTGTCTCAGTTTTTTATCTTCCATCCTTCCTGCCAAAGGAAGACTTTTCCTTGGTCAAGAAGTATCAGATTAGATATTATTTAGACAAACCTGACACCCACAAATCCATGTGACCCGATGGGATGCACCCCTGAGTGCTGAGGGAGTTGACAGATGTTATTGCCACTCTCCATCATCTTTGAAAGGTCATGGAGGACAGGAGAGGTGCCTGAGGACTGAAGGAAAGCCAATGGTCACTCCAGTCTTCAAAAAGGGTAAGAAGGAGGACCCAGCAAACTACAAGCCAGTCAGCCTCTCCTCCATCCCTGGAAAAGTGATGGAATATCTTCATCCTGGAGATCATCTCTAAGCATGTGAAGGAAAAGGTTATCAGAAGTAGTAAATACGGATTCACCAAGGGGAAATCATCTTTGACAAACCTATATAGCCTTCTATGATGGAATGGCTGGCTGAGTAGACAAGGAAAGCATGGTGGATGTTGTCTACCCTGACTTCAGCAAGGCTTTTGACAGTGTCTCCCGTAAGACCCTCATAGGTAATCTCAGGAGGTGTGGGTTAGATGAGTGGGCAGTGAGGTGGATTGAGAACTGGCTGAATGGCAGAGCTCAGAGGGTTGTGATCAGCAGCACAGAGTCTGGCTGGAGGCCTGTAGCCAGCAGTGCTCCCCAGGGGTCAGTGCGGGGTCCTGTTCAGCTCATTAATCAGTGACCTGGATGAAGGGACAGAGTGTACCCTCAGCAAGTTCACTGGTGATACAAAACTGGGAGGAGCGGCTGATATCCCAGAAGGCTGCGCTGCCATTCAGTGAGACGAGTGAGTTCAACAAAGGCAAGTGTAGGGTCCTGCACCTGGGCAGAAATAATCCCACACACCAGTACAGGCTGGGGGCTGACCTGCTGGAAGGCAGCTCTGTGGAGAAGGACCTGGGAGTCCTGGTGGACAGCAAGGTGACCATGAGCCAGCAGTGTGCCCTGGTGGCCAAGAAGGCCAATGGGACCCTGGGGTGCATTGGGAGCAGCGTGGCCAGCAGGTCGAGGGAGGTGATCCTCCCCCTCTGGTCTGCCCTGATGAGGCCACGTCTGGAGTGCTGTGTCCAGTGCTGGGCTGCCCAGTTCAAGAGAGACAGGGAGCTACTGGAGAGGGCCCAGTGGAGGGCTACAAAGATGATGAGGGGACTGGAGCATCTCCCTTATGAGGAAAGGCTGAAGAGCTGGGGCTGTTTAGCTGGGAGAAGAGAAGACTGAGAGGGGATCTGATCAATGTCTACAGATATCTTAAGGGCGAGTGTCAAGAGGATGGGGCCAGGCTCTTTTCAGTGGTGCCCGGTGACAGAACAAGGGGCAACGGGCACAAACTGCAACACAGGCAGTTCCATCTGAATCTGAGGAAAAACTTCTTTACTTTGAGGGTGACAGAGTACTGGAACAGGCTGCCCAGAGAGGTTGTGGAGTCTCCTTTGCAGACATTCAAAACCCACCTGGATGTGATTCTGTACAACCTGCTCTAGGAGAACTTCCTTTAGCAGGGGGTTGGTCTAGATGATCTGCAGAAGTCCCTTCCAACCCCAACAATTCTGTGATTCTGTGATTTCTCCACAGTGAACTACGGGAGGAAGAATTTCTTTAACTGTTTTCCTAAAATTGATCTGAAGTTCTCCATGTTGGAAAACTATCTTAGCTGGTAAAAAGAAAAAAGCGTATTTCTGTCTTCTACCATCTTTTTCTTTTTCATACCATGTGGTCATACGTTCTGTCATTTGGGCATGGAACTCCATGGATGTTATGTGAGTTATGTATCCCCATACATATTCCCGAAGAGTTTTTGGTTGCTCTTAAGAATTAAGTTTGTTTTCTCATTGGGGAAGGGAAGGTGTTAGGAGTTTTTTGTAGATATGTACCATATGGCTATACTTTTTTTCCCCTATCTTTTCTCAGTTCAACCTGAACTTATCTTAGAAAATGAAATAATATATGGAAGAATGACCGGTTGATGAAAACTTGGGATATCAAAAGTAGGAGTAAATGGTCATGTCTATACTAAAGGAAGAGTACCAGTGCAATACATTGGAGGTTTGTGATTTATTGTTTAATGTATTCACAAATTAACTAGGAATGGAAGTGAGCAGAAAGTTGACTGATGTTCTAAAATTATTAATAATGGTAAGAAAAAGGACAGATTGTGAAGAAGCGCAGAAATACTACATAAGTTTGAGGGACTGGGGAATCAAAGTCTAGGTGAAATTCAATAAAGATAAAAAACTGCACACAAGGAAGAATAATCTCAATTTTAGATATAAAATTATGGCAACAGAGCTGATTTACTGCTCTTAAGAGTCAAGATTAAACAGGCCATCTCAGTTCTCGGTAACGGTGAAAAATCAAATCAAATATTAGGTATTATCAGGAAAGAAACCGAAAACAAAATAGAAATAATATGTAATTCAGTACAGAAATTCTTAATTTGCCTTGAATACAGTTGCCAATTCTGTTGCCCCATCTCAAAAAAGATAGAGTAGAAAGAGTCTCAGAGAAAAATGACAACTGTGTTCAAAACAATAGAACAGCTTTTGTACAGCAAACAGTCTTTTCATCATGATGACTACTGAGGGAGAAATATGACAGACATACAAAATCAAAAGGAGCATGGAGAAACTGAACAGGGATCAGTGTTCCCTCATTTTTTCCCATAAAAGTTAGGGGATGCCAAATGGAAATAGCTAGACCCAGGCTCCAAAACCCAAACACTTTCCTTCCTTAAAAAAAAAATAATTAAAAAAATTTTAAAAAATAAAATTAAAAAGTAAAAAAGAAGGAAGTATTTCTTCATGCAGTAAGTAACAGACCTGTAAAACTTACTGCTAAAGGACATTGTGGAAGGACAATATTTATAAGCATTAAATGGGAGACTGGGAAAAACTGGAAAAAAATATTTTGTGTTATTGAATAGATAAAAATCACCTGTAGCTCAGAAAAATTCACTGGAGTACTTCGAGGATAAGATAGTAATGTGCAATAGCTTGAGGACAGGGGAAATTATATATATGCTTACCTCGTTGTTACAATCCCTAACCAATCTTTCAGGTCATACTTGATCAGGCAGGATACCTAAAATTTTAATACAGTCATTCCTGCATTCTTAATATTTAAGAACAAATGCAAAATTACTGTGTTCCATTTTGAAACAATCCACATTATAAAAGACAGCAAACTGATACCTCAATTGTCATTAATCTTACGGATAGCATTGGTGCAAGAGAGATGCCTGGAAGTCTGCAAGGCCAGGTTAGATCGGGCTTTGAGTAACCTGGTCTAGTGAAAAGTCTCCCTGCCCCTGGCAGGGGGTTGGAACTAGATGATCCTCAAGGTCCCTTCCAAGCTAAGCCATTCTATGATTCTTTATCTGTGCTATGTTTTTTTAGTGAAAATATTTTGCATTCTGAACAGTGAATCCTATTGAGATGACACAGGCAACTACATACAAGTAGATATGAACTTCTGCATTCATTTTGACCACGTTTTTGTACTAGTATATGTTAATACTTTTTTTTTAATTGGGTTTTTCTTTGCTATGGATATATCAGCTACGGGTTGATAGACCGGATGTAATTCTAAGTTCTAGATTTACATTCTAAAATTATCACATCCAAAATGTCATCAAGAAAATTGAGGAAAAAAAATGAAGAAAAATAAAAGGAATCCACTTTTTTTTTTTTTTTTTTGTGGAATAAGATAAATAATGGTGCTAAGTACTAAAAGTTAAATAATCCAGTCAAAAGCTAGCAATCATTATCATTTAAAAATGAAAGCAGACAGCCATAAAGGAAATGCCACATACCAGTAGTCATACCTGATAAGAATAGAAGAGTTCTGGTTAAGTCAGCCATCTCTGTGTGATAATAATAAACTAATTTTCTAATATTAATTTGCCTTCTTTTGCCTGACAGGGCAAGCAGAAAGACTGCATTATAAATTCTTGAATATCTGAATATGTAGATCTGACTCTCTTCTTGTCTGGAGAATATACAGTACCACATGTATGTCAGAAATTTCCTCCTACACTGAATCCTATGAAAGTGTGGCAATACTTACTGGAGTAAAAAGTATCATGTTTTCATGTGAAAACTGCTTTGAAAGAAGGAACTATTGTAAGTAAAGGCAAATAAACCACAGCAAAATATAGATGCTAACGTAACAATGAGTTTGTTGCTAGTCACTGGTTTCATAGTAAAAAAACATTACCTATTCTCCTTTAAACATGAAGGCTGAAATGAAACTTCAGGATGGCCAGATATTCTGGTAATGATCCTTTCTATATCACTAAAGAATTATCATAATACATGGTGATTATTTGATGAGAATGGTGGAGGAAGAAGGGCACAGGCTACATTTCATGTCATTTAGAGTGTACTTTGTAAATTAAAGTTTAGAAAAACACAAGTAAACCAAATCTTAATTGTTTGGGTGCAATGGAAGGGAGAGCAACTTAATTATGTATTGTTCTTAAGTGAAAAGTTTAGTGAGGTACAAGTAAAAGTATCAGTAATCTACATTAATCAAGAACCTAACAGCAGAAATAAATTTCATCCAATATGTGTTTGGTTTTAAATTAAAAATAAACCTGGGAACAGTGACCTGAAGTGAAGAGCTTAAACTAGAATACTCTTTTAATCAGAGGACTACAAAGCTATTTTCTCAGTGAAACTCAAATTAAATTTCTGTAGTTCAGGAGAAGGACTAGCAAGTGTATAATTTTCTGACTAGAACATTCTCATGGGAAATATGAAGTTTAATTTTCTGAGACAGGAAAGGGAACTTTTCCTGTATCTCCAAGGGAATCCACATCTTCACATTTTTGTTCATGAAAGCTTGTCTGAAAGTATGTATCACTAAAAACCGGTGCTGTTTCAACTTCCACCACATGCATTGTCTCACAAAACATACCAAATAATTCTGTTATTTCATGCTCCTGATGAATTATCATGTCATGACTGCTGAGATTGTGAAATGTTTTAAGCACTGTCTCTACATAAATGCAGATCAACCTGTGATTTAGTCATACAATTATCCACTGGGGGGCTTTTCACTGCCCAGAATGGAGAGGAAAATGAGTGACAAAAAACCCCCAAAGAAATCTTTGGTTCAGCACATATAATAAGTCTGGATTGCTGAATCAGAACTGTGAAACTGCAAACTCTTTAAGGTATATTGCTGGTTTTCACCACTGGCTACTGATTCTTTTCTTATTGAAATCCATGACAGTCAACATGAAATTCATTGACAAAATATATATCAAATTACATAACATTCTGATAAAACACAAAATGATTACTTTTTTATATGCAGTACTTTGGATATACATGACAGTCATTGACTTCCCTCAGTCAGAATATCAGACCAACCTCAGCAATGTTTCCACTGGAATATGACTAACAAATTGTTCCAATAAATCCTAATGTATGAGTTCTATTACTGTTATGTACCGTACAGGTTAGTATTCTCACGATTTTTATGCATAAAAGATGTAAACTTCCTTTAGTACTAAGCACCACTAAAAATTCAACAGTAATCAAAAACTGTATTTCAGTTTTTCCAGCTATGTTGTAAATTTCAACATCAGATAGCAATATTCAGGTAACAGATCTATGAAGAAATACAAGGTCCTTTAAGTGAACAGTACAAAGAAGAACATCAAAGTAAATTTGTACCATATTGAAAAGAAAAAGACTATTCTTCCATAACACTAGAGAAGGACACAAAGAATGTTCACCATGGCAAAACCACATGAAAAGATAGAATTAAAAATCAATATATTCTCAGCATTTATTCCTATGTCCTGATCTCTATTAAACAATCCACTTTAAAGATAAAAACAACCTGACATACTTTACACAACTTTCACTTCTACACAGGTATCAGGACTGCTTTTGTACCCAGCAGCTTTGCCCAGGTGCTTATTCACAGTAATTCAGCACAGTTAGAGCCAATTATATCACCTTCAGGATATGAAGAGCTGCTAGCTGCAATCACCCTTTGTTGCCCACTAATTCATGATAACATTTTGTCCTGTTGTAGTCTGCATGTGAATTCAGTTTGTGTCAATAATAAAAAAGAATTAATCTGTGTTGGAATATGCGTATTTTCTTAGCAAATTTCTTGAAAAAATAGATCAATATTAACAACATTCATACACCTCTTCTTCACATCCTAACAAGTTCTTTCCATAGGGGATTATATATATTACACCTCATTTTCCTTAATTCTGTGTGTTACTTAAATGGAGCTTTACTACTCCATGATTGTGTGAAAGCTGCATTATTGCTGTTATTATGTTTATTTACTTGGATGAGAAACTACAAGTAAAAAAAAGAAGTTAAACATGGCTTCAGATAAACCACTCCCAGAAAATGTATCATGTATATTAAAAAATACCCCTCAATCTACTGCCTGTGAAGATTTTATTTTTCTTCCAGTCTAGCAAATTAAAAATTTACACTAGTTTTTTCATGAAGATTAAAGCCTTGGATGTTACAAGAACAAGAGATTTCTAGTAGGAAAAGTATATTTTTTCCACAAAATGTGTGGGAGATCTCATTATGTTTTTTTCTCATAGCTTTGGCTGGGTTTACAAAAAATTTGTCTTTTTAGGTGAGACTACACTTTGAGTAAAATAAGCATGCATATAGATGGTAATTTTCATGCACTGAAAACATGATGTAATAGGAAGATTATTTAGTAGAAATTTGAAAGCATAGTTGAGAGCTGAAAGAAATATAATAAATGGTCTTTAGAGCAAACTTTCTGATTCAATAGAAATGTATTTCTACATGAGAATAATAAAGAATATGAAGAGCTCATACTGGCACAGTTGGGTTTCATAGAAAAGGAGGTTCAGTCTTGCTTCAAGCACCCTGTGTGCTATGACAAACAAATAACATCATAATATCCACATCCAGAGAAAGTATGAAAATGACTTATCTATTGGATAAAAATACATGTGGAAAAAAGAGGACCAGCTGCTCCTACCTTTTCAGCAGCTATGTGTTGTGAAGAAAGAGCTACCAGAGAACTCCAGAAGATCAGGACTGAAATTAAGTGAAGAAACCTAGAGTTATGCAGGAAGGTCCTGCAGAGAGATACATTTAATTTCATTATATTTTATTTGGTTAGCCAAGGTAGTTCTTATTCAGCATAGTAGCTCTGGAGCTGTCATTATAGTATTGCACTCTTCAAGCTTTTTGTGGGGAACCTACCTACATACTAATGTATTTTGAATTCCACTCTTGGATGAAAGACCTAGATGACTATCTTAGTATTGCAAATTTTGAATTACCTAGCCATCAATGGAAATTAAATGCAATAACACTTATAATACTTACCTTTCTTCAACAACCTATTGGTTCAAAACCAGTAGCCTGGACATTGTCAAGCAGAAAGTGCCCTGTTCTGAAAAGTCTTTTCTAGGTGTGACAGCATATCTTTCCATAATTTATAAGCAGTCTGAGCTCAGGCTACTTTCTAAAATAGTTGATGAAAAATATGCATCTAGTAGTATGGACTCTGGGAGAAGGGTCAAGGAGAATAGATGGCTTTAACTCACTCCTTGCATAGATGCACGGTGTATGTCTATGCTACTAAATTGAATGTGGTCAGCCATGTTCCCTGGCACTGAAGCAAACTAACACTAAAACCAACCAGCACAGCAAAAAACATGCTGTTAAACAGTTCTCATCTAAAACAGAACAGATGCATCCAAACCACTTATTCAGAATAGTACTATGATTAACAGACAAGCTAAACTCACAGATCAGTGGATTAGTGACCAGCCCTAGACAAAAGCATTCCAGACACGACTAATTTGGCAACAAACCTGACACAGCTCAGCTGCCCGGGATTGTTCCCTGGCACTAGTTAGCTTTTCTGCACTAAGAATACCTGGCATTGAGAAATTCAGTAACATGTCATATAACTGTAAACAATCCTTTATTTCTAATAGATCAGTCTCATAGGAACTCATCTAAAGATACTGCTCACCAAAACCAGCAGTACACCTGTGCAGGTAAAGGGGTTCTAATGTGAGAGGGAAACAGAGCTCTGGAATCATCAGTAAGATTTAATGGATTGTTAGAACAATAGGAAAATACTTAGAAGGGCCAAATTGTAGGTTGAGACACTAACCCAGAGGCTTAAAGCACTAAGCAAGGCATTTAAGATACGGTGTATATGTTTTCCTGAGGTTACTGACAAATGTGTTCTGGTAGAACAGAGCAAGATACAACAGAATTGATAACACATTAACACAAACAATAGATACACTTTATCTCTCCCTAGTTAATTGATAGTCAATGGCAATGCGATGAATCCTTGAGAATTCACTTAGACAACCTCCAAATAAATGGGGGAACTGGCACTGAAATTACTCTAGTGTAAAGTTTTGCTGGATATGTAATAAGATACGAGAAAAATCAAGAGAATCAACTGTCTTTCTCTGAGCATAGTTTGTATTAGACTAAAGACTTCATTTCCATCCTGTTAGCTACAGGGTGAAGGTTTGTGTGGAGGTCTGATTATTTTGTTAGATATAGCTCTAACATAACCAAAACGATTTTTGAACCTTGCAAAGGAATACACACATATTCAAAGACTTTTGAACGTTGTGTCCAATTTCGATCAAATTTGACAGTTAAAGTGATGATCAAAAATTTCTTTGACATCTTTTAGACATCTTCATGTTGAATTACACTCTAGAAGCGTCAACCGGTTGTAAAGGGAATTTACATGTTTAAGGTGTAGCTGTCTACATATGGTGTGACATATCCTACCCAAAACTTCCAGCTAGAGGAAAGATACCTTATTAATGGCACCTTGAGGGAATGCAGCTAAATGTATTATAATATTTCAGAGAATCCAGATAAGTGAAGACAAATATATATTATGTATAAATATCTGTATATCATATAATAAGTATTTATAGTACATATAAATACATAAGAACACTCAATGTATGCCAAATTTCTGTATGGGCTAATTCTTCCTGGAGAGAAATCAAAACAGAAGACACAAACCGATGTGGAATCAGGTGTCATTAATTCTCCTTTCCACACTGAAACTTGTTACTAAACTTAGTGGAACAACGTCAAAGCAGCTCTGCATAAAGTCTTTGTGATGCTTGCTCTTCATTGCTCTAAGATCTTTGAGCATTATGCTGTTTACCAGCACTGTTTCAAATACCGCACATTAAAATATCCTAACATAAAACTGAAGTATGGATAGGTTGCACTTCCACCCTTCTTATATGCTGACAAAAGAATCTGGCTATAATTACATACCTTGAAACCCAGAACTGGAACAAAGACATTTGTCCTTAGACTGACAGTATGTTATCAGTAAGACTGGACAAGATCTTCTAAACTAAAGTAAGGAAAAATTTGAAAATCAATAGCCACTGCTGTTTTTTGTTTTGGGTTTTTTTTTTTTAAATTTTGGAAAAAATCATCCCACAACAAAGATGACGGTATCAGCTAGATGCCTGTTGCTGTTTCTGTGTACCTCTACTGTTTATACTGAATAGCAAGTCTGATCTCATCTTGGGTAGTTTAATGGTGCCTGTCAGCTACTCAGTAATATATGAGTGGCGAATCACTTCCCATTTCCCTTGCCAATGCTTGCCTTGTGGAGACAGATAAAGGGCTTGGATGCTGATAAGCTCATCTTCACCCATACAGATAATACAAAAAATCTTGCATAACTGCTGATTTTGAAAGATTACCTCTGAAATTGCTGGTGTACTTAGTGGAAAACTTTGTAAGGCATTTAAAATACACTCCAATGAGATGGAAGCTAGTAATGCAGTACGTTTCAGAGACATTGCGTAATAGGTGCAGTTCAACTTTCCTGGAAATGGTACTAGTTCACATGTCCTGGAACTATCAGTTTTTCACAGGCAACTACTTGAGAAATCTTAAATCACAAATACTCTCTAGAGAGTATAATTCTCTGGAGTTAGAGTTTTAAAGAGAAGTAATAACCCACAACATAAATATGGGGCAGTAATTCTAATTCTTCAAACTGATTCTTTAAAATGGAAACGTACAAAATAGTAAAAAAAAAAAAAAAAAAGCGGTTGTGTACAGCAGGATGCAAGTATAATCCAAACCTTTCTGGGAGGTTTTGGTTTGGTTTTAGCTGTTTTGGTTTGTTTTCTTTAGCATGCTTTACAGATGGAAGAGGCCTAGGGAATAAATGCACATCTGTGTAAGTTTGATCATATTAGTGTAATGTGTTTTAATGTTGCTGTGTAAAATCAGTTGGTGTAATGCCTTTCTATTGTCCAAGTAACTTCATTCAATGTTTCAAACTTCCACTAAGGTAATGATCCCTCAAGTTAGTGGAGACCACTTACTCCTATCTTACCTGCTTACCTAGGTCTTGTGCAATTTGAAGTCTAGAGCCTTACAGTCCAACTCTTTTTCTTGTGCAGGAAATGCCTATCTCAATCTGTTCTATATATCTAAACTCTGTATCCCTAGCTCTGTCTTTGGTCTTTCAAAATACTCTCCCTGCAACTCCTTGTAAATATTATTTCAGACTTAGCTCTGCTATAGAACCTATTTTTCTTTCTGAATATAAAATAATTAAGGGTACAAACCTTATTACATTTATTACAGAATGTGTATCTTGGTTTCTCAAAATACAAGCTAATAAAAGTTAATTGACTGTCCTGCATTCTCAACATTGTCTTCCCATAGATCAGTTCAATCCCTGTGCCATTAACTTCAAATACTTAAAAATCTGGCAGAAGAGGTTTTGAAGGTTTGTCTAGAATCTTGAGGTGAAACTGATGGTCAGTAATATTATTCCTCAAGTGGGATGAAACTACCCATACTAAGGAAAAAACTCATCTTTGTGCATGACAACTCTTTCTCATGTCATGGTCCAAGAAGTGAAAAAAATCACAAATTTACAAGCTGAAGGACCTAGCTCTTTGACTAGACTTACCATTGCAAAAACAAATTCAAGAGCTGCAGGCATTTAAAAATACACAAAGAATAAAATAAGTATAAAACATCACAGACACATACTTTGACATGCACATGTAACAGCATTCATACACGTTTTTCCTTTTGTGGTGAAAACTTTTTTGTCCTGGGACAAAAAATAAATAGGCTTTGAAAGCTGTGTTCCATTTCATGGGACAAGTGACCACCCAGGACATCCCTTTCAGTCCTGTTGTTGCCCACAGCAGGGAACCATGGTGGGACTCATGGTGGGTCCTTCCCTATCTGTAACAGAATTTCCTTCCAAAGAAGACCACAGAACACACAAATGGATAATAGACACTCACACCTCATCCCTGCATGCAAGCAGCTTACGGTCAGATGCCCCACTTCAGATATTGCCTTAAAATGCTCTAAAGACAACTGGGTAAAAGGTGTCAAGACACAACAAAAGTAATGGGTTGTGACCTGAGGAAGTAAGGAGCTTTACACAAAGGGTGCAAGGACTTTTGTAAGCCAGTGGACCAAAAGTTCTCAGAATAGGCTCAGGAATTCATATTTTTCAATAAGAATGGGATGATTAGCTAGTTAGCAAATGCAGGGGAAAAAAAAAAAGGCTGGAAAAAAGAAAGTAGCAGAAAGTCCTTCTAGTACGGACTAGAAGAGGATGGAATAGCGTACAAACTGGGCAGCAGAGCAGGCACAGTCCTTGCACAATGGATACATTCATATAAAGAGTGATTAAGGAAAACTATCACAACCACATATGTCCTTCTGATCCTGCAGTAACATGAAAATACATTTCTTCTTAATCCTTATTTCCTCTCACAGTGGGATTTTTGTAGTGGGGGGGGGGGGGGGGGGGGGGGGGGGGGGGGGGGGGGGGGGGGGGGGGGGGGGGGGGGGGGGGGGG
>JAVJGI010000062.1:15013170-15044045 GCA_035590275.1 Ibycter americanus
AGGTGGTGAGCGGTTGTATTGTGCGTCACTTGTTTCCTTTCCTCCCTTCCATTTGGGTTTCATTCCTCTCCCCTTCTCCCTCCTTTTCATTGTAACTGTTATTACTATTATTGGGTTTTGTTTTATTATATTTCAATTATTAAGTTGTTCTTATCTCAACCCTTGAGCTTTACATTCCTTTCCGATTCTCCTTCCCATCCCTCTGGGTGAGGGGGCAGTGACTGAGCGGCTGCGTGGTGCTTAGTTACTGGCTGGGGTTAAACCACAACACACATCAAAAAGACCATCTTACTCCCCAAAAGAAAATGGGATCTTCAAGCTCTAGGGTGTTGCAGATACCTAGGGGTTGATATATGGCAGCTTTTACTGCCACAGGTTTGTCTGTATTCTGTGAGCAGGTTTGCCTGTATTCTGTGAGCAGGTGAGAATGCAATTGTTAAGAAGTGAGATAACAGTTCTCTGTCTATAACACATTCATCTCGAAGTACAGTAATATATTACATTGTTATGTTGGGGTTTTTTTACTGGTAACTCTAGACATATTTAGGCTTCTGAGTACCTCTGTCTAAATGGCTGTAAAATAGGATGTGTTAAAAGGGGAATTAGAGAAAGCATAAGAACTTGATGAAGTGTGGCTGCCATGAGTGAGGGAAATGACTATTTTGAGTAAGTATGTATCACATGCACATAGCTGACAGATACAAAGTGATGCATAGTATATGCATTATTTAATTGATAGACATTATGAAATGTATGGCTTTAAGGGCTCCCCAGACTCTACGGTATTATCTTGCAAAAGAGATATGTGCTGCACAGGATATGATTTCCTTCTGTGAACTTTCTCCTCTGCAAGAAAAAAAATAAAGTAATTTTATGACGTGACTAATACAGGATTTGGTCCTTACTTCTGTAACTGGCAGCACTTCTTTTGTTCATTTGGATGGTCAGAAAAGTGTAAGAAAAGTAGACCTAGTTATATTCTTTATCCTCTGTTGTTTCCTCTGCACTGTAGTCTCTATAGATTTGGGCCATTTTTCTAAATTTAAGCACTAAAGACATAGAACAACACAAAAAGGTAAGGAGAGACAGGTGAAACCTGGTTGGCCCTCAAGCAATTAGTTCCAGCTCCCAGTGAAAGAGTGAGTGAGATTTCTTCATTTTCGGTTAAAGTCTTTTTGGCCATATTCCACAGAGGTCATTTAGGTCCCCAATGAGAATGTTTAGGTGAGGCGGATAGTCATAATTTATTGCAAACTGTATGCATTAGACCATAATCTTTGTGGAAAAGTGTCAAAAAATAAAACACAGCATACAACACTTTGAAATTTGTTTCTCCTGTGTACCCAACATACAGAAGAAATAAGCTGAAAATGAAGGCTAAACAGAGATAACACTTTCTTTCAAAATCCCCTGGGTTTTTAATTTATTTTCCTATGTTTCTAATGCATAGGTGAAAAATCCTTTGTCTCAATTATGCCCACCTGCTTATTTCCTCTTTATTCTATTCCTTTTGGAGGAAAATCATATCTCTAAATTTGTTAGTTCTTCAGCATCATATCAGTAATGCTTTTATATTAATTAACCTGTAAGAACAGAAGCATATATTGACACTCATCTTGTTTTCATTCCTTGATGAGTATAATAATTTCATGACCTCACAGAGGATGTTAGGACAAGTAAATATATTTATCACATTGAAAAATCCAGACCAATAAGAATCCTTCCAATACAATAAAATTCAGCTGGAACTATGCTGTATGTTTTCTAGGCAAAGCACATTTTTCTCCTCCAGCATTTCAAATTAAGCAGACTTCCAAATTACTTTTATTTTTCTTTTAGTCTTTGTGTAACCATCCCTGAGTGCTACTCAAAATGTTACTGAGAAAGTGTTAGAAGACTGGAGATACAGATTTAAATGTAGGAACTTTCCATCAACATGCTTTACAATTTCTCCTTGTAAAAGCTTGAATAATATCGATGCGTATTTATTCATGAAACCATACAGTATAAAGTACATACATTAACCACTTGATAGGTTGCCTAATTGAATTCTTAAAATAAGCTCCCAAGATTTTCAGACTAACCATCCTCTCAGTGATTATATACTCACTCCTCTCTGTGTACTCTTTCTGTTTTCCTTTTTTACACATTTGAATGCATGTTTGGAGCAGGAAGATATTTTTCCTGCTTGTTTTTATGACATGTAAAACAATGGAGAACTGGTCCTTGACTAGGTCATTAGGTAATAGATTTCTGCAAATAGTAGTAATATCATTAAAACAAAAATAGCAAAAGTAAAATTTATATTTGATTCTGAGTTATGGAAAAATAAAAAAAAGTGAATAAGGAATGCCCCAGCAATTGATAGCTACCTCTATGTTAATGAGCCACATTGTCAAAATGATTTTGCCAATCAGAAATAACATGTGACCTGTGACTGGAATGCCTAAAACTATAACTGTGGAATTAGCCTGTTCTTTATAGTGTACAGATCTTTGGGCTGATGACATTTTCAGGGGAAGTGGAAATGAGGTAAATCATCCTATGAAGATGGTGCAGCTATTGTCATTCTGGCTGGTTCTCCAGATATTTTGCACATGAAGAGCTTTCGGGGAAAGAAGAAACTGAGCAACAAAAGCATTTCCAAACAATGTGGTCCTGCTATTTTGTTGATTACCGCATGGCATCGGGGAGAAGAATAAGAGACTTACAGTTTGTTCTCAGAGATGCTACAGAGTTCAGTTCAGGAAAAGATGGACAGAGGTTACACTCAAATAGGCGGATGATGAAGACTCCCAAGGTGGTGACCTCTGGAAGCCAGAAGAAGTGTTTTTCTTTGCCTGCAAATGTGCCCTTACAGCATAGGCAGAAAGCCTTGGCAGCAGACATGAACAAGTTCCCTCTGAGAAGAAATCTAGGCCAGCTGAGCCTGATCCATGTGTCAAAAACAAGACAAAGCCATGGATGACTGTGACTGGAGACTGTGGAAGATTAAAACACCCATCTGCTGACCAGATCTATTTTTTAGGTGAGGTTGATTGGTTGATGAGTTAAATGCAAAATGTTGCAAAAAAGAAGGCTGAGGCACAGTCATCCTCTCCTGCTCATCCACGTGGGCACCAATAATATTGCCAAGGGAGACCACGAACATATCAAGATTGACTGTAAGGCTCGGGGGACTAGGGCTCAGAGCATGGGCATCCAGGTGTGTCACCCTCAATCCTGCTAGTGGGAGAAGAATCTCATGTAGGAATTAACACATAAAGATGGCAAGCACCTGGCTGTCCAGTTGATGTCACATGCAGAACTTTGACAATGGGACTACTTCTGAGGAAAAAGAGACAGCGACCATATGACAAAGCAGAGCAAGATCATCTTCCCCATCAGATTTGCTAACTTAAGGAGACCTTTAAAATAGATTTATCAAGGAAGTGTGACCACAAGCCAATGAGAAGTGAACAAGAGTGTGGGAAGTAAGGATGTGCTGAGAGGATGTATTAGGTTTATGTAACAAGGGTTTGGTAATGGGGGTACTGCAGGGATGGCTTTTATGAGAATGCACCAGAAGCTGCCCATATGTAGGACAGAGCCAGTTCCAGTCACCTCCAAGATGGAACCACTGCTCCCCAAGGCTGAGCCAGTCAACGATGTTGGTAGCACCTTTGTGATAACATATTTAAGGAGTAAAGATGCTGCACAACAGCACCTGGGAGAGAGGAGTGAAAATATGTGAAAGAAACAACTTTGCAGACACCAAGGTCAGTGAAGAAGGATGGGGAGGATGTGTTCTAGATGCCGGAGCAGAGATACTCCTGCAGCCTGTGGTGAAGACCATGGTGATGCAGGTTGTCCCCCTGCAGCCCATGGAGGTTAACGGTGGAGCAGATATCCACCTGTAGCCCATGGAGCATCCCACACTGGAGCAAGTGGATATGCCCTGAAGGGAGCTGCATCCTATGCAGACAAGCCCATGCAGGAGCCAGTTTTCTAGATGGACCTGTAGCCCATGCAGGACCCATGCTAGGGCAGTTCATAGAATCATGGAATCACACAATGGTTTGGGTTGGAAGGGATCAAGGTCATCTAGTTCCAAGCCCCCTGCCATGGGCAGGGGCACCTTCCACTATACCAGGTTGCTCAAAGCTCCATCTAGTCTGACCTTGAACACCTCCAGGGGCGGGGCATCCACAACTTCTCTGGGCAACCTGTGCCAGTGCCTCACCACCCTCATAGTGAAGAATTTCTTCCTAATACCTAGTCTAAATCTACTCTCTTTCAGTTTAAAGCCATTCCACCTTGTCCTATCACTACAAGCCTTTGTAAAAAGTTCCTCTCCAGCTTTCTTGTAGGCCCCGTTGAGGTACTGGAAGGCTGTAGTGAGGTCTTCCTGGAGCCTTCTCTTCTCTAGGCTGAACAGCTCAACTCTCTCAGCCTCTCTTCACAGGAGAGCTGCTCCAGCCCTCTGATCATCTTTGTGGCCCTCCTCTTGACTCGCTCCAACAGGTCCATGTCCTTCTTATGCTGGAGTTGACATATCCTTTGAGGATACAGTTGAGTTTCTGGGCTGCAAATGCACATTGCTGGGTCATGTTGAGCTTCTCATCCACCAACATCCCCAGGTCCTTCTCTGCAGGGCTGCTCCCTATCCATTCTCTGCCCATCCTGTATTTGTGCTTGGGATTGCCCCAACCCATGTGCACGACCTTGCACTTGACCTTGTTGAAAGTCATGAGATTTGCATGGGGCTACCTCTCAAGCCTGTCAGGGCCCCTCTGGATAGCATCCCTTCCCTCCAGTGTGTTGACCTCACCACACAGCTTGGTCTCATTGGCAAACTTGCTAAGGGTGTACTCAATCCCACTGTCCATGTTGCTGGCAAATGTTAAATAGCACCAGTCCCAATACTGACCCCTGAGGAATGGCACTCATTAGGCATAGGTAGCTCTAAGGAGCTATTTAACTCCTTCTCAACCTCCTTGATTTTACACAGCCTTCTCACCACCTCTTGTGGCTCAGCCATCTGCTCCAGGAGGTCCTCCACCTAGGCGCACCTTTTGCAGGCAGGTCTGCTGCCTGTCCCTGCCCCAGAAGAAAGGTCTGGGCGCTTCCTGCAGTCTGAAGTCTGCACTGCAGCCTCTCCCTTCAGCAGCTCCGTCTGGGTGGAGGCATTGGTCACCACTAGGGTAGATGGTGCAGACCCCCCAGCAGGAGCTGCAGCCTTTGCTCTCAGACAAGTGCCCACCATTCTGCCTTGAGGGTCAGGTAGGATGAGTGCCCTTGACCTATGCAGATGGTCACAGAACAGTGTCCTGTTGCTGGGTATGTGGACTTACAAGTCTCTCCACTCAGCTAGTGGAAAGTCCCTCCTTCAAAGTGGTGCCGTCCCTGCATGCCCTCCCACATGAACTGCAACACAAACTGCCATGCCGTGCCCTGGCTGATGCACCATGCCCTGTTTGCCCATGCTGGTTGCAGTGCTCCTGGTTGCTAGCCCTCCCTAGGGCTGCCCTTCATGGGGGCAGGGGGTGGCCACCATTACTCGTGGCCCTGCCCATACCTCGTCAGCTGCTCTCATGCAGCTCTCCTGGCAGGTCTCTGCACTCCCCTGGGGTTTCCCCAGCTGAGGAAACCTGCCCTGTACACCTTGATTCCTTGCTTTACTGCGGAACATTCCTGCGCCAGAGCTGATCACCTCCATGAGTGAACAGTACTGCATCCTGTGGGAAGGAACTATGTTGGAGAAGTGCATGAAAGACTGTAGCCATGGGTGGTGTGATGGGTTGACTGACTGGATGCCTGGGGCCAAACCAAGTTGCTCTATCACTCCCCCTCCTCAGCTGGACAGGGGGAGCAAAATGCAACAAAAGGCTCATGGGTTGAGATAAGGAGGGGGAGAGATCACTCACCAATTACTGTCATGGGCAAAAGAGACTCAACTTGGGGAATTTAATTTATCACCAATCAAATCAGAGTAGGGTAATAAGAAACAAAACCATATCATAAAATACCTTCCTCCCACCCTTCCCTTTTTCCTGGGCTCAACTTCACTCCCAGTTTTCTCCACCTCCTCCCCTCCAGCAGTGCAGGGGGACAGGGAACGGGGAATTCTCCACCCCCCTGCGCCACTCAGAGGAAGGAGGTAGAGAACTCCGGAATGAAGTTGAGCCTGGGAAGAATGGAGGGGTGGGGGCAAAGGTAGTTTTAGATTTGTTCTTATTTTTCATTATCCTACTCTGTTTAACTGGCAATACATTAAATTAATTTTCTCAACTTATCTCAACCCATGAGCTTTTAATCGTATTTTATCCTTCTGTCCTAGTGAGGAGGCGGAGTGATAGAGAATCTTGGTGGGCACCTAGTGACTAGTCAAGTTTAACCCATCACAGAGGACGCCACTGTCTCAGTGAGAAAGCAATATCATCAGGGGTTCATGCACATGCCTGTACATCAATGCACACAGCTTGGAAAACAGTTACAGAGCTACAACTTAATTCAGGTCACAGATATGTAGTAGGACAGCTCACATGACTGGAGTGCTGTGATGGGTGGATGCAGGCACTTTAGGAAGAATAGGCAGGGGAAGCAAGAAGGAGAGGTTGTGCTTTGTACAGAGGAACAGCTCAAACCTAAGGAGCGCTGCTGAGTGTGGGTAATATACCAGGTACGAGCTTATTGCACGGGATCAGAGGAGAGACAAGGAAGAGTGATGTTGTGGTAGTCTATTACAGACTTCCCAGTCAAGAAGTGAATGAAATCTTTTTTAAACAATTGGGGAATCCTCATGACCACAGACCTTGGTAGTCATGGGAAGTTTTAACCACTGGCCCCTGCTGGAAGTGCAACACAGTAGGACACAAGCAGTGCAGGAGTTTTTTGGAGAGACCTAAGAAAAATTCTGTAACAGGTTGTCAAGAAAAGCAGCATAGCAGAAGTGAGATGTTGGAGTTTAAGATCATGAAAGAACAGAACAAAAGATAGCAGAATTATAACTTAGAGTTTCAGGAGACCAGACTTCTTCTTCAAAAAACTACCCAGGAGGATCCCATTGTACATTGCTCTGAAGTGCGAAAGGGACCTTCAGAAAACCAAATTGCTCAAATTTAAATGACAGCATTTTCAAAGCACAAAAAATGTACATTTAGATATGGAACAAATTAGTTGAGCTGGCATGGCAGAATGCTGGCTTGACTAAGGAAGATAATCCTTACAGAGATGCCGAGATTCTTTCAGAGGTTTGAGATCCTCACAGATCTCAGACACAAAAAAAGAATTGTAAAGAATGTAGCAGGGACAAGCTGCCAAGGAATAATACATCAGCATTGCCCAGGCAACATCTAGTGCCGTGGCTGGTACAGTAATGATACTTAGGAAAGTCAAAGCACAGCTGGAGTTGAAATTGGCAAGAGAAGTGAGGAGCAATAAGAAAGTCTTCTACAGGAACATGGACAGCAAAAAGAATACTGGGTCCACAGTTCAATAGGTCTAGGGGCCAAGTGATAAAGGACATAAAAAAGGTTGAGGTATTCAATGTGGTCTTTATTTCAGTCTTTACTGGTCTCAGGCTTCCCAGGTCCCTGCCTTAGTGATAGAATAGGGAGAAGCAAAGCAGTATCCATTGTTAAGAAAGACTGAATTCAGAAACATTTAAAAAAATTGGTCTTACATAAATCCATGGAACCAGGTGAGATGCATCCAAGGTTATGAGGGATATGAGTGGTGGCTTATATTCCAGCTTTCCTACTGCCCTGGATAGATCATGCTGGTCTGAAGAAATTCCTGAGGACTGGAAAAAGGAAAATGTTGCACTTACCTTCAACCAAAAAAGGAGGTTCCAAGGAATAACAGACCAATGAGCAAATATTCCTGGAAGACATGTCCAAGTTCAGTGAAGGCAATAGCAGGACCCCAAAGATACTAAGAACACTACTAGGCCTTGATGGTCCTGTCTGGCCTTCCCTCATACTCCCTGCCCAGGGGCCCATTTCAGCTCAAGCATCTAATCACCGCCCGTGTTATCACCTACCTCCAGCCCTGCCCCTGGCTCTGCCCTGAGTCCCATCTCCAGCACTGCCCTCTGCTTTCCTAACTTGCTGACTGGACTTCTCTGCTGGACTCCAGACCCCACGCTTTACCTTGCATTATCTGATAATCTCTGGACTGTATGAAAAACCAAGTTATTATCACCAACCCATTGTCAAGATGGAGTCTCTAAAGTACGTTAATCAAATAGTGTGATGTAACAGATTTTGTTATAAACTACTGGAATGTTAAATACTTTTAGAAACACAGTGACCCAAAACTACAACCAACAAGTATGTTATTAATTACTGAGAATGTTTTGTCTTGTATTATGTATTATGTGGTCTAAAACATTGCAGACAGTTCAGCCGATAGCTGATTAGCTGGCAAATGAGCCTTTAGTTAGAGGCTGCAATGCTGCTAGGACCTCTACTGCAGAAGGCAAAGGTAAATTTGGGTGATTAATGAACTTGCTGAACACTTTTAAAGCTATAACTGTGAAGATCTTGGAAACCTTTTCCTAAAACGTGTACTTTCCAATCATTTGAAACAGCTTTTAATAAAAGGCCTACCTTAGTAACTGCAAGATCTCATTAAGTCTTATTTGTTCTGACACTGCATTTTCCTGAATTCGTGATTAGTTATGCACTACAACTCAATGGATTACAGTCCTAGAATACAACCATGACTCCTATGCTGGAGTTTTTTCTGCCCTATAGAATGGCCAGACATTCAGTTAGAATCTCTTCTCTGTGATAGATACCATGTTGATGTTGCGGGTGTATGCTTTCTAAACAAGGAAAGAATAGATGTGCTTTACGTAAGATTACTTCATATTCCTAATGCGAATAAATTGTTCTACTTGTTCTTAGAGCAAGATCCAATCTCATTTAAGATAGATTAATAAAAGAAATTCCATTAACATTCTAAAGTTTTCTGAGCCTCCTGCAAAACTCTGAACGATCTTATTCCTAGCAGTCTTCACGGAAATTACAGTATTTGGATTCTGCAGGAATTTACAGGACCAGAAAACTTGTAACTGAAGTGATTAATTTTGATAGCTAAATGTCATGGAAACATTTTGATAGTCAAAATATGTTGAAACTGAAGCCCAGTTCAAGTGTAATTCTTTAGATGGTTATTAATAGTAACACAAACCACATGCAGTTCAGGATTAAAGATGCTAAGACTGCTAATTGATAACAAAATGTATCATAAGTACAAGCTGGTATCATGACATCTGGAAATAACACCTGAAAATGAAGAAGAAAATGGAATGGACTAAGTCTTCAGCTTTCTATTCAGTTTAGTGAGCCTAATGTAGATGAAAATTCCGTTTAGTCTTGCTGCAGTATTAAGATTAAAGCCATGTGGTAACAATAAAGTACTTTCTGTCATGGCTCATGCATTTAAAATGTGACATTTATAAGAAGAAAGTAGAAAATAAGATGAGAAAAATATGTTAGGTGATGAACTACACAGCTTAGTAGACACCTTGAATAGTCAGGGACAGAAAAGAATTTTGAAAAGACTTGTAAGAAGACAGACATTTAAAGGTAATTTTCAAAGCACTTATACTATTATTGTGAGCTTTTGCCTCCACAATTACAGACCACAATTGTTGTTTAAGGTCATCTCCCATTTGCAGAGGAAAGTATAGACTGGGAACATTGTGTGCTCTGGGTTGCTCAATGTGTGTTTTCTTCGCTGTGCTTGCCTTTGAACTTGTAACTTAAGTCAGCAAGGTCTTTCATTTTTCATCTGCCTAACATAGGGTATTTTGAGGTTTCCAGGAAGTGTTATTTGGCACTTTATATCTAATAGTCAAGGTTGCTTGAATGAGGAATGTTAAGCAAGAAAAAATGTGGAAGAAAGTGCTCTTTTTTCTGTGCTCCATTCCAGCAAACAGTTTTGCACATGGTTAATTTTATCCAGGAGGATAGTCAAGCCAGGTCTAGAAGATATGCTGACTACTAATCCTAGCAAGACTATCTACATATGTCATAGCTAAGCATCATTACATTAGCTGATCTGGGACTTACAGTATTATCAGTAGCTGGTATGCATTATGTCATGTTACCTAGGAATCAAACCAGAGGCTATACTTATAAATATATAAGTATGTGTTGTTACCAAGAAGTCACATAACTCTTTTAGTAGGGATTCATATGAATGAAACAATGAAACTTCACTTATGACTGAAATTATTTAGGTATGGTTAAAATTTAAACATTCATAAGACCATAGTAAATCTGATTTATGCTTTTAAAAGAACTTCAGAATTAAGAGCCTATTGCTTAGTAGATTGCTCTCATAACTGCGGTTTTGCATGCGCAGACCTTTAGTAATCTGATTGGAGCTTTATCCTATTTATCTCAAACTCTAGATTCCCTGGTTTCTTGTAAAATTGTTTTGCATCTTTTCATAATATTCTGTATTATCTATACATTGCATTAGCTTTCATTTGGTCTCCAGCAATTCTGCATAACTTTGTGCATATAATAAATGTACAAATAATGAACAAAGCTTGCTTGCTATATGCTAATGCCTTAATACTAAATATGTACAAAAAAACCCCTGCCTTTTTTTAGCACATTTGTTGAAAACACTATGTTGAGCAAAAAGTAAAAGCATGCTCTTCTTCACTTAGTTCTTCAAAATCCTCTCTTGTTCAGAAGGCTGACTGTCATGTATAGTTCAGTTGAACGAGAAGTATATTTGTTTCAGCATCACTTACTTTACAGTTTAGATGCAGAACTCCAATTTGTTTCTTTTGTTATCTTCTTTTTCTTCTTTCATTTTTTTCCTCTTTGTTTTGTGAAGTCCTGTTCCTGGAGAATGGAGCAGATCAAACCAGAAGGCAGGATATGAGATGCACAGCAGGTAACATGTTCTTTTACACAAACCTGACTCCGAGAGAGAAAGATACAATATATAAGTATTTATTAGCACCTTAGAACCCTTTTAAAAACTTTTCTCAGAGCCTGGTTTTTTTCAGTGACCTGTCTCTTAGCCAAATTATAACTAGGATGCAGAAAGACACTCAGACATTTTAAGGCAATGTTTTCAGAACAAAATTTATTTGAAACTGGGAAAGGGTTGGGGTTTGATTTTGGGTTTGTTTGTTTTCATTTTATTTTTCTATTCTGAATGAATTCCAATATAATTTTGCAAATGGATATAAATAATTCGAATATTACAACTGGAAGCTGCTATGAAAATTTAGATATTATTTTACCTGACCATTCATCACATGTAAAAGTTAGCTGTAAGATTTTAAGGGCAAGGATGGTAATTTCTTATATGTTTGCACAGTGAATGCTATTTAAATAGAAAAAGTAATCAGTCTTAGAAGCTAAAACAACTTCTTGAGATATACACAAGGAACATTAAAATCTCATTTTGCTCTTGTGATCTGCAAAAACACTGGTTTAAAATTGTAAAGCCTGAAGTGAAATAAAAGGAATTAAAGGAGTAGACTAAGAATGATTACTTGTGCTTTTTTTTTATAAATACTCTCACTATAATCTTTACAAGGTGCTTTAGAAGACTACAATGACAAGTTTTGACACCCTAATTCTGCAGGATATTTAAATTCACGTCTGCATTTAAACACAAAAATGACTGCATTGATTCAAGTGGTACTACCTGTGGAATGTAATGTTAGACATAGTTAAAATAACTTGCCCAGGCTTTAGGTATATACTTCAGGTATGCACATGGGTTTACTTCGGGAAGGGTTAGAACTTTGATTTCATAAATGTTTCTAATATTTTCTATGCATTGGTACAAATATACAACAACAATATAAATGGTTATAAAATACCTCTTTTGAAAAACAATGACCAGGGTTATAAATGAATTCTAAAAAGATACAATAATTACACAGCTTTGTACATTGCAATCACATAAGTTCAGACTGCAATTACATAATTACAAGCTGTCAGAAAATGATTGAAGGTATTTATGTTCATAATTATGTAATTTGGCATAATTATAGTTATAAAATGAGTTCACAGCAAGATTTATTTTTCTTCATTTTTGAAAAATAAAAATGAAAATAAATGTCTTGTAATTAGGGGGTGGAAGTAAACATTTGATCCTTCAGTATGACAATGTCTAACTGTAGATCAACAAAATGTTTATCTTTGCATTTGCAACACTTGAAGGGTTGCAGTCTGAGGCACAGGCAAGTAAATGCAGTAACTGATGTTGGCCGAAATATGAATCTATTATCTGCATTTCTATTACCTGTCAAAAGAGCTAGGCTATTATTTCCTCATACAGAATTTAAATAAAACTCATGAATGGGTAAACCTGAGAAATCAAAGGACTTAACCATTGTCCTGCATTTTTATTTTTTTCCTTGATTAAACTGCTGTTGAAATCAGTAGCACCATATATAGAGTACAGGAGTTCAAATATCTAAAACCAGCTGCAAGAACAGGAAACTGAAATATAACTTTTCCTACAGCTTTTGTATCTGAATATGGCTAGAAAGCATAAGGGAAGTAAGAAAAAGAATGAGTACATTGAAAACTAATTGCAAAGGTGAAGAACACAAATATCACTATCACTGTTTGCTGGTGCCAAGATATGGTTAAGACCTTTGTAGTAATAATAATAATAATAATAAAAAAAGTAAAATAAAATAATAAAAAAAGCAAAATCTGGTGATATTCCCATCTCGATGATTTCAAATACCTTAAAAAGTAAGAAAAATAACAGAAAAGCACAGTTTTATTTACGTTCTGATGGTTAGAAATTAGAAACACTTAGTTCAGATAAGCATTTTAGTTCAGAAGAACATGTGAATAACGTCTTTTTGAAATCTAAATCTGGAATGCTCATGAAAATCTGTGTGAGGCTAATAATGTGTAAACACATTGAAGAAAGATAGTCTTTTAGCCTTAATGAGTACATTTTAAACTTAGCACTTTAAATTACAATAATTTAATGTAATGTTCTGTTTAGAAACAGCATCCCAGATGATGGTACCAATATCAAAGAAGATATGACACATTCAACAGAAGAATGTGTATCATACAAGGATGTCTCTCAGTAACATTGATTCATTCTGACACAGAAATGATCACAAAACCTTTCGTTGTTTCATTAACAAGGTTAATATTAGTACAACATACCAAGATCAGAAAATAGGTCCATGCACTGGGACAAGATTGTCTACACCATTTAATTTCTAGGCCAGCACCAGGGATGATTTTGACTTAGGCAGGAAGGATCCTCCTAAATAACACCTGGGCAAAGCCTGAAATTATTAAAGGTCAGGGAAAATGTCTTAAACGAAACTTAGCTTTCTTTGAGGAAGAAAAATGCCATATGGTTATGGGTTGTGCCATGTCACTTGCTGCAGGGTCAGATGGCAAACCTTAATAAAGGTTTAAATTTATTTATTTATTTATTTTAAGTTTTAATTTAACCTTAATAAATCCCTAATCCTCAAAGCGGACCAGCTGAGAAGGGATTGTATTGAACTGTCTAGTACTGGGTGTGCTCCAGAAAGTAGGGTAAATCAGTACTTCTGTACTCTAGAAAGCTGGAAATACCTTATCCTTGTTGAGTTCAATTACCCAAGTATAATCAAATAAAAGAGCATAAACCTTCTCTGTAGTGCTGTTTGGAGGATACACACATTAAAGAATTAAAGCTGGCTGCGTCAGTCATTGATAGTGTCAATTCTATGAGCTCAGGAGAGACTCCAGTGTTCTTATACTGTAATTCTTATTCACACTGCAGAGTACTGTAGCAATTCAATTCTAATTACTTGTGTCCTGTGACTAATGGCTAGAAAATTAATTCCTGACCACCTAGTGCATAGCATTGTACAAGGAATAAACAAGCAAAATTATTAATTAGACCATGCATTTCTCACTCCTGTCCTACAAGGTTCCCTATTAAATTTTTTCATATTATGCAATTTCCTAACTTCTGAGATCATGCTTTAACCTGCAGAAAGATACTCTGTGATATGGAACACAACCAACCACCAGCCAGTCAGAAAGGAAGTCACTAATATTCTGCAAAAGAGTACAGGTCACACCATCACAATTTCTTTTCTCTGTGTATCATTTAGTGCCTTTTCTTACCTGGAAGAAAATAATTCTCTCTATGTAATACGAGGGTGATCAGAAAGAAACTGGTATTTTTCTCATAAATCTCTCATAATATCCTCTACAAGTTTTCTTATAAGCAGCAATTAAATGTCCTAATAGCACACTATTCTGAGATTGAATGAACTTCCTTAATAGCCTTTCAGTTTTTGCAATAAATTATCCCTCAAAATTGAAAACTAATCAATTTTACTATTATACTTTTGTTAGATTTTTTTCTTCTTCTTTGGAATGCCAAAGTAATTATAGGTATAAAGGATAATTGCGTACGCCAAAAATTTTTCTTTCCATTTTAAGAGGTATGTTACATAGCTTTCCAGTCAGCCATACAGCATACAGGAACAAATTTTCATCCACTAAAACTAGTGGTAAAACTTCTGTTAACTTTAATGAAAGCAAGATCAGATCTACATCATATTATCACGTACAACTTTCATATTTTCTATTAGGTTATTTGACTAAAAGCTCATCTGGACACTCACAAAGGAGCACACGGATGAAATGGCAGGTGCGGGAAGCCCACTTAATACCCTGTCTCAGCTCCTCCCAGGCCCATCCCGTGAGCCACCAGCTCATCAAAGGCCCATCTCCACAAACTCGGAGGAGTAAAGAGTCCAAAGGCAGGTGAGAACACAAATTAAAGACTCACAGAAAGGGACAGTCTGTCCAGGCCCTTCCCAGGGCTATCCCAGGAGAGCCTTAGTCCCAGTGTCCAGCTGCAACACTCACCACGATGAGTCAACACTGGAACACCTTTCAAACAGAGTGGGGGTAACTGCAACTGGGTGTCGGACGCGTGCAGAAGAACATTTCAGGATTGCACAAGATGTATTACAGGATATGTAGGGGAGGAACTTAAGAGCGGAGAAAGGAAGGATCTGGGTTTGGGGAGGAAGAAGCATAGGAAAATAGAAGGATAAGGGGATGAAAGACCCCCAGCAGGGGTCTGTCACATTGTCACCAAAATCAGGAATAAGAAAACTCTGTAACACCAATGTAGCATTAAGAAGCAGGCATTCCTTTATTGCAGCGCTGGATGCAGGGGGGATTGCTCCACCTAATATGCATGCCGTATGTTTCATTCAAGCAAAATTATATAGTCTACACATACGTTTATGCATTACATTTCTCAGAAAAATCATATATATTCATTCAATAGGTGATACTATGTTAATTAAGCAGTGTGTATGCTCCTTACAGGTATTGTAGAGTCTTCTAAGGGGTCTCAAACAACAGTAGACCCCATAGTTACAGCTGACCGAACACTGAACCTCAATTTACTTCCCTTATATGGAGAGTCCATATTTATTTCATTAGGTACCTATACAACGATCTTCCCAGCTACTGCACAGTCTCCTCAGCAACCGCAAGTTTTAGACGACTCTTTCCCTCTTGGCATGAAATTACACAACTAAGGTTGGTTAGTAATGTCTCTGTAGCGTTTATAGTGAAACAAACAATATAGTTACAAAGCGAAAACAGACTATACCACATGGTGGTAACAACATTTCAACAAAGATTGCTTGGTACAGTTGTTTGGCTGTGCCCCATGCTGATTAGCACAGTCTGCCTTGTCTGCGCATGAAACTCTGTTTCTAGCTTTTTGCTTGTGTGAGGGTGTCCACTCTGTGTGTGCTTGTGTGTGTACGGAGGTCTGAGTGCCAGCAACTGGAGTGAGAACCCTGGTCAGAAGGGCCCATTTGTCCATGGAGCAGCACCTGGAGCGATCGTGCATGTGAGTGTGGGGCATTAGCAAAGATCCAGCTGGACAAGCTGGCAAGCAGGTGATGTGGCCTGGTAGGGGAGGGGTAGGGGGTCGGGAGTGTCTCCGAGGGTGAGACCATGAGAGGGGCTGGCTTTGGGGGACTAATGTGGCATCAGCCAGTTCTCTGTGTGTGTGCATGACAGTCTGTACCAGCAGCTGGAGAGGTGCTATGGTCCTGAGGCTTGTATGACTAGGTGCTAGCAACTGGGGAGACCGGCATTCAGGGGCACTTACTGGGCATGCGGAGTGTCTGAATGAAAGTGCTGGAGGGAGCCACATTGTAGATATGTGTATATATACTTACCACTAACAGACCTTCATCCTGACCAGCCAGAGAAAGTAGAACGATTGGGCCCTTGTGCAGCTTGTGTCTGTGTGAGTGCTGAGTATGTTTGCCTGTGTTGATCTATGTCACCAGCTGTGTCTATATGTATACAAAATTGTATATTTATATATGCGTTGCATACATTCTGTCTGTGCACGTGCCCACTGAGAATGCATGTTTAGCCTCATTACTAGTTGGACCTAGGTCACAGAGGTATGACAATGTCAACTTCGTCAGGCAGTTGCCTTCAGACTCTCCCTAACATTTTATTTTATGAGTTATCCTTTTTCTGACTCTTGATCATCAGGTTGTTAGTAACAAAGAAAAGAAAACAACTTCCTTAAACGTCCTTTGTAGTTCTTCTTCAAGTTTGCTTTCTCTTGCAGAAACCTAGAACACACCTGTCCAGACTTTGGAGTAAAACATAATTAATGAGATTTTTCTCTTTGTATTCCAGATCTGAATTTTACCTCCTAATTTTGTACAAATACAACTGTATGAGCATGAATGCCATTTGGCTGGAGAAAGTGATAAGAAACAAAACTGCTCTAGCTTGAAGTACTCTTTCTGTTCTGTTAAGATGATTCTGAATTGACCTATACCTCATTATGCCCATTTTAAGTTCTTCTTCATTATTTGTGATTTCAGGGATGTTGCAAAAATGCAAAGATAACCATATAGTTATGCATGGTATATGTAGACTATATGCTATACAAGACTATGTGGTAGACTATACTGCAGACATTTTACTTCAAAGTGCATGTGGTGAGTTGTTGCCAAATGCTTAACCAGGTGCTCTCTCATGCTCTTTTCTCAACAGGAGACGGTGAGAAAATGAGATAAAAAACCTAGCTGGTCAAGATAAAGACAGGGAAATCACTTACCGATGACCATCACCAGCAAACAGATATGGCTGGGACAATTATTTTATTGATCCTCAAAGTAAATATAAGTAAGAATACAAATCAAAAGAATTCAGGTATTCAGATGCATGGGGCAGCCCCTGGCCTGTTCTCACAGAGGCCATCCCTGGAGCCCTCGGCCCCCCAGAAACTTGCCATGTAAACCAAATTCAGTGCAGCAACAGGGCAGTTAGTACTTTCCCCTGTGCTCTCTGGGCAGAGATGATCCCGGAAGGCAACAACTGATGTATTTATTCTAGTCGGGTGTGCTGCCTATAGATAGCTCTGCTGAAGGGGCCTTGGGTTTTTCTTTCTTGCCCGTTAACACTTCCACCCACCCTTTTCTATGTCCTTTATGTCTGGTTTTGGAGATATAGTTTGGGTGGATAGAGAAAAGACACAAATCTGTTGAACACACGTATTCTGACAGCTATCCCTTTGTGAACTGTCATCTCTCCTTGTGTCTTCTTCATGCATAGCAGACAGGTATATAACAGTCTGTGAGAAATTATTTCTGTTCCAATGGAAAAAATGGAGATAGTTTTATGCATATACAGGTACGGCACCTTTCCCCCCCCCCCCAAGAAGTTGTCACAAGTTTTGGCAAATAGGGGAAGAAAAAGACATTTTATTTATCACCTGTTGAATACTTACCTGTCTTTCTGAGATGCTAGAATTTCATCACGTTCTGTCTTGTATCTAGAGGAAAAGCAAACATGTTCATATAATGGTACCTAAAACTACAGAAAGTGATATGTCTGATATGTCTTTCCTTTGCATGTTATGAATTTCCCACCACAAAGTGCATCTGTGAATATAATATATCTCAAGACCTAGACCAATTAACCAGGTTTTTGCTTAAATTATATGATTTTTGTAATTTACATACATTTCAAAAGAAGACCACTAAAGTATGCATCAGGGGCTTTCATCAGAACATCTTCATAATGCACTTTCAACCTACTAACAATGTTATATATTTATATCTATATAGATTAACAGAATCATTTGTCATACGGTGATATTTTTTAATTAATGCAAAAATTATTTAAATGCGTATGAATTGTGAGCAGAAAGCTGAAAGCCAGCAACTTAAAATAAGATTGGTTGCTGAAAGATGTTTTTAAATATGGATTCAAAATGTTAATGTCTTCATGAAGGAAATTGCTGTAGGTCAAACAAAATGGAAATGAAGTAATGCTTTTTTTTTTTTTTTTTTAATAGAAATGATAAAAAAACCCCCATCTGTGAATGGCTAAGTCATCAGTGCTATTAGATAGCTTTATTATTGGTTTTTTTCTTGACATAGACTTGTGACTTCTCTACTGCGGTTGCTTCTTTCAGGGGAGAAAGGCATAATTATGCAGTGTATAATTAATGAACTTAAATTGAGCAGAACTCTTTACTTTATAAATATTGGTTTTATAAAGTGACAATTAGTAAATGCTAAATAAGACAAAGACAGTTTGATTTGAAATTGCTATCTGTAAAGTATGCTTATTTATAATAAAATTCAATGGTTGCTGTAAATGTTAATTTTGCTAATTCAGCTTGGAGATAAAGGATAGTAACTAACTCCATATTAATTTACTAAGGATTAACAAGAGGAATGTTGAGAATACTTGAAAGGGATTTTCATGTGAAAGGAAGAATACAAATAATAATAAAAAAAATCAGATATGCAGATGCAATTCTAGTTTCAGCTAATGTTCCTTTATAGACTAAACATCAGCTGAAAAAATAATATAAAATAATTCTCCCACCTCTTTTAAAATCAATGAGACTGAATTAATTTTTCTAACTCATGTTGAAAAACGTTCCTAAAGATAGCTATTAAAAGTCAAAATCTAGTATATGTGTATGATGGCATCTATGCAGCTAATGGAATGTGATTTAAGAATGTGATTCTCTATTAATCTGTGCTGGTGTGAGAGCCTCCACAGGCTGCTGTGCCATGGACCACCTCCTTCTCCTTCTCCTCCTCCTCTGACCTTGGTTTTCCCTTTCTTAGAATATGTTTCACAGGGGCATCCCCAGCCTGGTAGATGGGCTGAGCTGTGTGCCCTGTAGCAGAGCCGATTTGGACCAAGCTGTCTGGCATGGGGACAGTCCTTGGCCTTTTCTTGCAGAGGCCACCCCTGCAGCTCACCCTCCACAGCTACTAAAACCTGGTTACTGACACTCAATACAGTGACACACCTAAGCTTACCACTCAGATTTGCTAGCTTAGGCTACATGTTTCTGTAGCTTGGCTATACAACTTTTGAGCTAATTCTAGATCATAGGAGCCTGATTCAGTATCCAGAAATGCTGGATCTGCACCAAGAGAATATCATAAGCAAGTGATCTTCTGCTGTTCCCATTATATGTCCCATTTTATCAATCTTTAAAGGACTGGAAAGAGGATCAGCCCAATTTTCTTCAATGTAAATCAACAGGTTACATTTTGTGGTGGCATCGTCCTATGTACGTTAGGGTCATCAGCTTTATATAAAGTTCAAAAAATTAAGACATTATTTCCCCATTAACACTTTATATAAACAATTCTGAAGACAGACATTTGGGTTGATATGGTCTATTTTTTAAACAAAATACTACAAAATAAAGCTTTACATTCAGGTTGCACTAGAACAGATAGAATTACTTATTTGGTTTTAATCTAATATTTGAATATGCCAACAGGAAAAGAAAATTGGAAACATTGTAATAAAACCAATAATATACTGTTCTAAACATTCAGTTGATGAAAGCTAACATTGGGGAAAATATTTATATATAGCCACTAATTAAAAAAAATTATCATTTTAGCTGGACACTGATATTGAAAATGGCTGTTGGTGTATAAGCAGTGAATATATCGAGTTGTTAGATGCACCAAAAAAAAAAGTGAAATTTTATTAAATACCACAGACATTTAGTAAGAAATCAACAGTCACTGAAGGAAGCAAAGTAATATATCTATTTTATCTGCAACCCTCTAAATTACATTTGGATTCTGTGGAATCCACTTTTTGCCAAACCTTTTTCAATTTCTTCTTTGAATACTAAAATCAAAGAGTGGATGATTTTCATGGAGTAATAAGATTGGCCTGGTTTACAGTTCTCTTTCATTGTGTCTGCTTTGGGAACTCAATATATGCATTTACAGAGGGAGGAAGACTTCAAGCTCCCTTATTTTGTTGGTTCCTTAATATTTCTCACTTTAATAATGTTTTCCCATCAAAAGATAGTTTTAGAAAGTCTTCTTTTGTAAATAAGGTATAAACTTACAGTGTATTTAAAATGTAATCACCAGTAAGTCTCTCTCACTCCTGTGTCTGAATAACCAGCGCCTTTGAAAGAGTCTGTAGGTGTATAACAGACATCTGTACTACTTCACCCTTATTTCTGCATGGATTTTTTTTTTCCCTTCCTAATTCCATTCTTAGGCAGTAATGGTGGCATTTTTTCTTCTTTCTGCTTTGCAGAAGCCCATCTGCAGAACTAGCAAAATCTGTGAAATACCAGAATTTATTTAGTGAATAACTGTGTTCTCCCAAGTCAGGTCTATTCACTCACAACCTGAAATTTCAAAAAAACTTTACTTTTGCTGTTACTATGGCTTGATAGGTTTATACCCTCACCATTCCTGAAACATTGAGTAGGAAAATAAATCTAACACTTTAATATATATTTCCTCATTGAAATTTTGCACAAGCATCAGACAAAAAAGGACAACATACATCTTAGTTTTAACACAGTGTTGCATCTTTGCATTCACTTGCTGTCTCAACTAGTTTACAGAGTCTAATATGGAATTCTAGGAGATTCAATTTAATTATCTAAAAGCTATGTATCTCATTCAAACTATTTGTCTCTGTCTAGTCATTGGAGAAACAGAAGTTCTATTAGAGAAAGACATTCATAGAAAAGCCCCCATATAATACAAAAGTGCTTTATTAGTATAAAAGGTACATTCATTATGTTAGATATGCAGTTTCTAACATGTCATAAAGTGTTTTCTTCCGTTATATCGATGTAAATGTTTAGTATCATTTGAGATACCTTAAGTTATGTGTGACATTTACGTATGACTGACGCATGACAGGGTCTTACAGGAGACTGGGGTCTTCTGGGGGCAGCTGGAAAGCAAGTAAGGTATCTCATAGAATCTCAAAGGGCATTACATGTGTTCAGCTGAGTGATTTGAGCCAAACATAAGATAAACAGGAGGATGGCAAGAAAGATGGATATAAAACATGGAAACCTTTACAGATAGGAATGAAATTATGCTTGTTATACAGCCATACATTTAAAAAAAGACCTTTCATGACCATGCAATACTCCTTTTTCTAATTGTATCCTCTGTTTGCTTGATCAATCGCACTGTAATTATTTAACAACTTCTAAATTAATGCTGGGGTAATAAATAAGAGCTCATTAAAATGCAGACAAGATTAAAAAAGAGATTGAAACATTCTTTTAGGTTGTTTAATCTCTTACTTTGCTAATGAAGAATTGTGCTTTAGTTTTTGAAAATTTTCACACATACACCTACAAGGACACATGTTCGTGTGTACTTACAGGCATTTAGTCATTTTGTATTTAATATCGTGGTAGTACTTGCTCAAGTTTTGTTTTGAATGCCCAAAGCTGTGGTTTTTCAACAGCTTTTCCTTCTTTGTCTCCAAAAATTGTTTTTCTGAAAGATGTATTATTTACCTCCATATTCCTTCCAAATTTCTTAGCTGTTATTCCTAGAAAATTTACAAACTTATAATTTTCCACTAGTGTTTGCAAGTTTTTAATACCTGTCATGATTAAAAGTATCTTTCCGTAGTAATGCACACAGTATTGCACTACAGTAATTCACTTACTGTACTAAATATCTATGTAAACAATAAAGGCACTGTGCAGACTCAGCAGTGCAGAGCTCAGCCTCACCTTGGCCTGAGCTGGGTTTGGCTGGTTTAATTCCTGCGCTGGGGCCCGGTGACTGCCGCTTCCTCTGATTTTCCTGCAGCTCTGTGGGGTGACAGAGGGTAACACCCCTCTGGAGGCCACTGCCAAGGTGCAGCTGGCAGCCCAGGAGAAGGAAGTGGACTGTGATAAGAAAAACAGACCCGAGGCCATATCACACTCCAAAATTGAACACTTTAGGATATAGGTCATCACAACCATCCCTCCTTTCTTCCTAAGGATGTGTTGACTTTGGGACTCAGGAGCATACTGGCAGTATATGCATTAAACAAAAGAAAAGGGGTAGATAGTAGCAGGTTTGAAGGATTTTCTGTTTAACAGTTTTAACTATAATATCAATTTAGCTTCTTTTTTTAATTAGACAGTTTGGACTATCCAACTATTAAAACACTAATTGGTCTAACAAGAAATCGTTGATTTAATATATGGTGTCTTTCCTTTTGTCTGTAAAAGGATTCTTAATGTTATGTTACAAAATCTGTATGTTTGCTTTTTCCTTTTAATATTCCTTAAGCACTATTTTCCTATCTGGCACCTATATTATCTGTGCACATGCATAACTGCAAAATGTCCTTGCTGATTGTATTTTTTCTTCTATATTTTGTCTGTCATATTTATTTGGATTGCTAGCTCTTCTTGGCAGAAATTATGCTTTACATAGCCAGTAAGATATAGCCATAAACAGTACAAAAAATATTTTGTCTAGTATTAGAAGTACAAATGTTATTTGATCTCTAAGGAATTAATTTGTTACAAATAAGATATCACTTCATTTTATTTGCAACTTCAAAAACACATGATGAAGGGGTCTTTTTTTTGAGGTGTGTGTTTATGTTTTCTCTGCTTATTTGATGCCTTTAACAAAAATAATTAAAATAAAAAGATTGTACAGTATATAAAAAAGCTTTACAACAGTAATGATGATAGAGATAATAAAAGCTTCAGTATAATAATTGCACCATTCCTACTGAGATCTTAATAGCTCCTCCAAAGTCATTGGTATAACATGCTATGAGGACTCAGTTTGTACTTGCAACATATTTATTTTCCCCATCTGCATAAGGAAAACTAAAAGCAATGTAACTGTTGAGAGTTTTTAAAAATGGTTACTGCCATGACATTGCAACTTCCTCTTTAGGATAAAATCCTTCCTTTTATGTTAACCATTTTCAAAAATACAAGAAAACCCAGAAGACAAAGTGTTCATTTTTAAACACACAATACATTAATGCTGAAATATTGGGTACTAGAAGTTTTCAAATTGAAAATTTCCCTTCATTTTTATGCCAGCTCAGAAAAAATGACAAGACTTGCTTTAAACTGTTTTCTGTGTCTAAATTGCAAGACTTCTTAAATGGAAGCAGTAGAGTAGCTGTTCTTATAGGGAAATGAATTGATCTGCCAAAGAAGTCTTACTTTCTTGGGAACAAGTAGTTCTAAAATACTTTTTTCCTTTTTTTACTCCTAAAGTAATGTTTATAGGAAAGCAAATTGAAAACAGCTCCAAATTCCACTAGCAGCTACTTAAAAAGGACTCCAAAGCAAATAATTTCTTGAAAGAAACTGTACCAATCTAATTGGAAATGAATCTCTGCTTGCCTTGTCATTGAATATTTATATCAGTGAAAAACTGGCAATACCCTAAAAAGCACAACTGAGTATTTGTCTTTTGCCTTTTATGAGAGAGAGAGGAAAAGAAGAAAGGAGCAGAAATTAGGAATAAAGCAGGTAGATGTTGGGAAGAAGTAATTGCATTTTGCTTTGTACTGAAATATCTAGAATATAAATCTGTAATGAGATATTGACAAGCATATGACCTTTGATTCTTTCATATTAATTTGAAATTAATTCCATTTTCATCAAGACTTGTAAGAAAGAACATGAGGGCAAAACAAGGCACTGAGATATAAAAAACCCTGGATCTCTGCTGGGTCATGCTAATGTCCATCCACCCTAGCACTGCTCTACATCAGTAGTAACCAGGAGAAGAAGAGGAGGAAGAACAGGGCTGGGCCTTTTCTGCTTCTTGCCTCCTCCCAGTGCTCCACCTGCACTAGGATATCTGCTTCCCACAATTCTCTTCTTGCACAACCTCCCCTCTCCTTCACCCATTCCCTCTGTGCTAGGGCAAGGGAAAAGAGGTTCATCACTGCACTATAGAACTCAAAACATCACTGCTGCAGTCCTTACTGCTCTATCACCTACATTGCCACATTTTACAGAGGCCTGACACCACTTATACTTACACCTATGCTACTACCCCAAAAAATGCAGACTGTAGCCTTTCACCATTTCACATAGCAAGAGCTTTTTCATGAAGATGGAACATGTCACCATGCCTACACTTTCTGCTGTGGGGCCCTTGGAGACTCCTGTTCTGTCGACTAAGTTCAGCCTGGGACAGGCTAAGACTTCAGGACAACTGGCAGCTCTTTATCGTTAAATTGAGAAGTTCTTCCCACAATGACTCTGAGCTGGCCAACTTTTACAAGGGCTTCCTTGTCTCTATCATCTCCCCACAGCACTCCTGATTTTGTGTGTGTGTGTGATTTCCTATCACTCATCCCTTTTCTAGACCAAACAGCCCTAGGTTGCTTAGACATTCCTTAATCTAAATCCATCATATGCCTTTGATCATACCTGTCAACTTTTCCAAAACTTTAGCATTTCAGCTCTATCCTTCCTAAGGTGGAGAACACCCTACTGTTCAACATATTTAGAGGTGGCAAAGCTATGGATTTCTACAGTGGAATGACAAAGTTTTTTGTTCTGTTCTCTTACTAATTTATTTGTTTCTGTTACTACCTCAATATTTCCTTTGCTTTTTTGATTGCTACTAAGCAGTGAGTTGACATATTCGTGAATAATCTACCATTCTTCAAGTTCTCATTTCTGAGTGATGAAGGTTAGCACAGAGTTCCTAATTTTACATATGAAGTTAGAGTTGTTTCTTTTTTATTCATATCGCTGTACCATAGTAACTTTGTGCAGTATATCTCAAATTGCTAGCATTTCTGAATAAACTATTCAGAAGAGTGTGTTTTAAGTCAGGCATTACAATTGCAAAATTCTCATTAATTTAACAGTATCAGGAATTTACCTGGATGTTTGAAACTAACAGATGTTAAAATACATTAAGCATCCACATTGAAGTGTTCATGGGCAAAGGAAAGCTGTGGCAGCACAGCTGTCTAATTTGATATACAGTTAAGGATAGTTGAGGTGCCCTGGGGTATCCTTCCTGGCTCTGAGTTACTAGTCTAGAAGGACACACATCTCTTTTCACCCCGGTATTGTAACTATCAGGGTAAGTCAAAGACTGACAAGTAGGGTGTCCTGGCTGTGGCAGGGATAGAGTTAATTTGTCTTCCTAGTAGCTGGTACAGTGCTGTGTTTTGGATTTAATATGAGAATAATGTTGATAACAGACTGATGTTTCAGTTGTTGTGAAGTAGTGCCTACCCTAAGGAACTTAAGCAGTTGCTCTCAGGCAACTAAGAGACGTTGCCTGGTCTCTCAGAGGACCCTTCTGTTGTGGGGCTGCTGAAAGTTGAAGAACAACAGGTGCTGATTTTTACTACAACAGTGCATGGGTGGCAATATTGCACCAGCCAGTACTCCCAGATTCCCATCTATAGGCTGATTTGTCAACTGAGAGTCAAGGAGTGATCAGCTCATTTGCTCACCTGTATGTTTAACCCCGCATCACCTGTTGTTAAACTATGACACAGGGCAAATGACAACAGGTATTTTTCGGGCAGCTGAATCACACCTGAGATCAAACAGGTCATCTCAAAAAGAAATGGGATTTTCTTACTGTCTTGTAATCTATTAGTCAAAATGAGAATCAACTTTTTAATGTGAATATGTAAAGTCAATCCAGCAGAGTAAATGGCCCAGCTTCTTTCCCAGGGTCTGAACACTTATCACCACACAGTTTTAAAGCTAAATCCTGTCCTATTATAATTGAATCTATTCTAACACTGATCTGTTATAATTATAGTTATAATTGACTTTCCTTCCTGATTGTCTGAATGTGCCTCAGTAGTCCAAATAAATCATTACTCCACTAATCATTAAATCTATGCATTTTTATGACCTATGCAATAAATGAGCTGTGCCTCTTGTACGTACACCTTTGTTCTCTCATCCTCCCCACTATGAGTCAGAAGATTAGTCAGGGCCAAAGATCCCTCAGACTTCAAAATGTTTGTCTTTTGTAGGATTTAGTAGTACATTTGGTACCATTAATACAGATGTATTCCAATGGTATTCTGCCTGCAGCTTTGAGTGCAGAGGACATACTGGAGCGGGGCAGTGAGGGAAGGGATTGTGGTTGGAGCAATGGTACAGCCTTGCAAACCTTCAAGGAGGGCAATTGTAGCCCAGAAGAGAATGTTTAAGGCTGAAAGATGAAACGAGTTTATATGTCATGAAACCACAACTGACTACCTAGCAAACGTGAAGAAGAGAAAGTCTGGCCTAAGGTGGTATAGAATTTTGGATTAAAAACAAGTATTGCAAACAAACAAAAAATAATAGAAAACTGTCCTTTTGATCAAGGAGTCATAGAAAACAGTTACCTCTTTTTAATGATGTATGATAAAATTTCCTGCAACCCTTATGAAAGACAAGCATTTAATAAATTAAAAAAAATATTTTCATTTAGTATTATAAATATACATAATATGCATGTTCTTAAAGTCAATACACTATAACATGGAGTCCCTGTGATACTGACAAACTGGCAAAAAGAAAACCCTCTAGACTTCATTTGGTAAATTTAGAAGGCAGGCATTCTTTATTGCAGCGCTGGGCGCACAGAGATTGGCATCTCAAATCATTCACCCCTATCTGACCAGCATTTCTCAATTTATTACAACACAGCATACATATTCATCATATTTTCCTGAATTTTAATACATAACTACTCCCCCAAAATGATTTACATATGCATAAGGCACTTGTGTATGTGCACTTCACTCCTCGGGGTGTTTCTTGGTGTCTTTTGAGACCCCTGGTGGCCATCAGATTGGTGAACTTCAGCTGAACTTTCTTGGGGAACATGTGCACTACTTGTACTGCAATGCCCTCTTGCCCCACTTTTCCTGTCTATATGTTATATCCCAGGTGTCTCAGAAAGTTTGCCATCTTAGTGAGCTTATTCAATAGGTCGAGTTAATCATTGCTTTACTTTCAGCCTCTGTCAGTGATTCTTTATATCTTATTTATATCATCTGATTAAGAGATAAGCCAAAAGCTCACTTCTGAATAGAAATGTCCTCATAGAGTAAAAATGGAGCAACAGTTAACCTGAAGAGCTACATTCAGGCAATCAAGGTGAAACCTAAAACAGAATATTAATTATTCTTAGAGATTTCTAATTTTTTTTAAAACTTTGATACAAAAATACATGGAGATGCTGCATAATGGGCATATCCAATTCTAAGCATGCCAGGTTCAGATTTGCTGCAATAATAATTTTACCTGCCATGAAACCACATGGCTGGTCTAATGATTTGTGCCAAATGAAGGGGGCTATATGTTATCTGTCAGACTTTAGCAAGTACCCATAGAAAACACCACTTGACATTATAACAGAAATAACAGACTTGTAGAATTGCATTTCGTGTTTTAATTGCAGAGCAAGTTAGAAGTTAGCACCTCATTCCTTGATGACATTCCACTTAACAAGTGCACACAAAATGAAACATTTAAAATACTTTGTGAAGTGAAGATGAAGTGTGTGGTACTTTCTTCAAAGCATACAAAGTGAATATGCACAGACAGCAGAAATACAAATACTGCTTTATGTATTATGGCTGTGTTTTCAGCCCAGACATTCCTTTTGGGAAGAGATGAGACGAGGTGCTGGAATATCATTTCCATAATTATCTTTTCTTACTTTAGTGACTAATGTTAAAATTAATATGCCAGCTACTTTCACAAACACCTGTAGTACAGTAAAACAGAGAAACCAAACAAAAATACTAATTTAATACACAGAAACTTTATATAACCTGAGAGATCTTTTCTTCTAGACTTCATGTACTAAAATAGCGAATCAAGAGGATCTAGGCAAGTCTGCCACAAGATGAAAAATATTCATGCATACAGTACAAAATGGAGTTACATAAAAAATGTTATTGGCAACAAAATCTTAAAGCTTCCTTAAATGTAATGGAAAATAGCGCTATGAATGTGGTGCTTTGTTAGCAAAGCCAAATATTAGTAAGATAAATAACTTTTATGGCTAGTTTATAGAAGAGAATTGTTGGCTTTATCAAGTTTTGGTAATTCTTTCCAACAAAAAAGAAAGGCCCACCTAACCAGTATCCTGGGTAGCTGGGGAGGAGCTTAATTACACATACTGAAGCAAAAACAATGGTTTGACATACCTATTTCATGGCCAAAAAAAGCGTCCATTTAAAAAAATAAATATGAGGAAATATAAGGAAATAAATACGATGAAAATTAACAGCTAAACTACTCAGGCAGCTCCCTTCAGGAGCTGGACATTGAGCTTTGTCTGGTTTTGTGTTTCTGGTTTCTTAGCTACATGTTGAGAAGTAAAAAGAACCAACTCCAGCAAGTAACTCAATAGTTCCAACAATCCGCAATCCACCAAAACTCAGTGAATATCCATACCATCTCTGTTTTCCATCATTTTTAATGAGAAATGTTAGAGGAAGATCTAATCCTTAATGGCCTTCAAACTCCAGAAAACAAGTAATAGATTTTTGCTGGAGTTAAAAGTAAGTCCACTGTGGGGTTTTTCCTGTCTTCAACTAATTCTAGAAATTGGTCTTTATATCAAGAAACAGCAAACTGATGAACCAGAATGTTGACAACCTTTCTCATCAAAACTGGCCTATACAACTGCCAGATGCCCTACTTTCAAATACTAATATTAGAAAGTTCACTTTCTCTTGCCTCTGCCCCCGTTTTACTCTTACAAGAAAATCAAAATGTTCTGCTTTAGGACGTACAATTGTCTTCAACGTCTGTAAATTATTCACTCAGAGCAAACAAGTAGTCCTGTGAGTGCAGTTCTTGCATCGGTCCACTTCAGGTAACCCTGTGGGCTAATGTCATCTTCTACTTTATTTCATTTTTCTTCTCTTCTTGCTTCTGATGTTGCTATTGCATGTAACAACTGTTTCTCCCCTGGGCAGGAGCACATTCAGAACAATTCTCTCTTGGAGTTATTTTCTGACACTAGATTTTTGCATATTGACATTGCCTTGTTCTTCAGAAGTTTTAGATGTTCCCCATGTCCTGGTGCATTCAGCAAAATGACCAACACACTACATGCAAAACTGGTAGAAAAAACCAGAATTTTTTCTCAGTAAGCGTAGTTTCATTTAAAACAAAATCTCTGCCAAGCACATGTGGAATTGTGTTGGTTTTCTAACTTAATTTCAGTCATCTTAAAATGTAAATAAAGAATATTTCTTTGTTTTTACCTTTTACTTCTTTTGATTTAATTGCTTCGTACTATTTAGTTTATTTCTAATTTCGTTAGGTATTATGACTGTATATTTCAAATACAGTAATCTCTTATAAAAAAAGTTTAATCACATGGATGATACACGTTTTGACATTACTTAATAAAATATTTTTTTTTTAAATCTTGTTTCCTGAAAAATTTCTTATTTTCATTTAGAGTCTAATTGCTTAATGTTGTAAATAGCAGGACGGAAATGTTTCTGGTCCAATATTAACTATATGTCATTATAGTGCATGACTGATGCAAAAAGACATTTTTGCATGCCTTAAAATTTCCTGGAACTGTAATCCAGTTCATGTGATCACAAGAAGAATTGTGAGTTCTTGGTATAATGTTTTATGTATTTGAATCTTGCTATATTTCTTTACATTCCTACCACTAGCATGTATATTTATGCAGCCAAATATTTAGTCATCAATGAGAAAAAGATGTAGAAAAATATGTATGCTTTTTCTTATCAAGGTTCACTTGAAAGGAAAGGAAATGGGGTCATTACTGTCCTCAAGATATGCCAAAGCTTTTTTGGCATCAAAGCAGCACACACGGTACCCTTTTGTACGTGTCAGAGGTCAGCACATCTGGTTGCAAAGTATGGCAATTATGGCAATTACCGTTGTCATATCTAACTAAGTCTTACGCTATGGAAATAATAACATATATATGAAGAAAATAAGAGAAGGAAGAAGAGGAAGGGGCAGAGAGAAGAAAGCAGAATGCCGAAAGCAGAGTGCCATAGACTAAGTAACACAGTTTTCCATTTCCTGTATCTTTGTAGTATGACTGTTGGCACATAATTGTGTCATTGTGTATTTACCAAACTTGTTCAAAGAATAGTAAACATAAAAGAACAGCATGAATCAGTGATCATTCTACAAAGAGTAGACAATTCTTATCTCCACAGATGAAACATAATCCACTGCAGCACTGGGAAGAGACGGGTAGCATAACACATTGAATAGCAGAGTGCTTGACATGAACCAAGTGTAAAGCAGGCAAAGCTCTCTCTCTCTGAGAAAGTATGTTTCAAATTTAAACTTTCCCTGATACATGGTGTAAGAGTGCAGAATATATCAAATGTATTTTAGGAAAGTATTATATACTTCTTATTTGGGCAACTGACCAAAAAGGAACTAAACATATGTATACATATTTCTAAGTTACTTCATTAGATTTACCCTTGTTTGCTCAAGGATTATAAGCATTTTTATAGCTATTGTACATCCCCGCCCTCCCCCCCCCCCCCCCTCTATTTTAGACTTACTAG
>JAVJGI010000062.1:15044149-15054276 GCA_035590275.1 Ibycter americanus
ATAATCAAAGTTGTGGTTTGAAGAGCTGTATTTTCATCCTCTACTGATGGAGCCTTCTGGATGGACTGCAGTATCAAGAATATACATAATCTTCTGTCTTGCTACAGGGACATGGCATACGTGAAATTCATTACAGGTGTGCTTCCACATAGCAAAATGCCCAGGCCATAGGAGATAAGTGCTAAAATCAACCTGTAATTTCAGCTTTCCTGAAACTTGGCAACAGCATGTTTAAATATTTTAGTTTGGGGACAAAATGCTATAATTTTTAAATAAAATCAGATTTTCTCCCCCTGATATTTTACTTTTCAAAATAGAAGGAGTCATAATTTGTGCATTTCCTATATTTACCTTGATACCTATTTTCTACCATAACATATTTTAGGCCTGACCTAGTTATTAGGTAAGAATTTTACTATTATTATTGTTATTATATTCCATGTTAGAAAGTTACTCGGACTGAAATCACAAAAATTTTTTTCCTTTCCTTTTCCTTTCCTCCCCTTTCCTCCCCTTTCCTCCTCTTCCCTTCCCTTCCCTTCCCTTCCTTTTTTTCTCTTTAATTTTTGCTTTCATTTCCCTTTCCCTTTCTTTTTAATTTTCCATTTTGTTTTTGTTTTTGTTTTCCCATTCCCTTTTGTTTTCCATTCCCTTCCCTTTCGTTTTCCCATTCCCTCAGTTTGTATTCAACAGACTTGTGTATGGAGATGGGGCCAGCATTACAGGGGATCTGTGTTTCAGTTTTAGCTGTTCATTCTAGATCGTCTCTGCCTGAATAAATATACCGACAATAGTTTTCACAGTCAACAGCAGTAACTGGCCCTGTGCATGTCTTTTGCCCCAAATTTTAAGTGTTACAGTAACAAATTGTACAGAATTGAGCCAAGGAGAGGATTTTGTGGCATGTTAAGTCTGTAAAGCCTGTCTTCATTTCATCCCTGACTGTCCACAATTTTCAAAAATGCCCTAAAGTCATAACAGGAGGGTAATGTTTGAAGAGTGCAATGGAATAAGCACTGATTTGGACAGCACTTAGCCTCCATTTCTGGGAGAGAGGCAATCTATCTACATACATGAAACTCAGAGGTATGGTTAGACAATGTAGCAGAGAATTACTTTTAAAGCTTTGAAATGTTTTCTAAAAGTACAACACTTCTAAAAGTACAACAGATTTAATACTGCCATTGGTGTTTACACAAAAAATTGTCATTTTAATGAATCCTCCTCCTTTGTTTAAAGCCTAAATCCATTACCAAACAAAGCCTTTGTTGTTAGAAATGTTGATTGTACCACAATTGATTTTGGATTACAAACCTAAATGGAATACCAATGCCTGTGAAGCCTTATTTCAAAGGTAATAAGAAACGTCTTCATATTATTTGTTCTGAGAAATGATATTACTCCAAACTAACATTCTGGCAAATGTACTTGCAAGCAGACATCTAAACAGAAAAAAAATTATTGGAGATGAAATAAAAATCCATTCAAGAATCACTAATTTAGTCTTCAGGACTTAGAAGTGTTGAAAGAAAAGGGGCTAAGGCCCTTCAGCTCCAGTTAATTTCAGTCTCAGACTCAACACATAAGTTTTTATGTTTCACCTTCTGCAGTGTAGAAACAAAATCCTGTGTTACTGAAATGAATTAATTTTTAATTTATTTATTATTGATGATTAAAATGATTATTATTTGTGTTTGTGCACAGGAGCTTAATTATTTTTTCTTATTGCCATATAAGCATTCAACAGAAATATGGTGGCTGCTTTGTGCTTTTTTCAGTTTACAGCAATAACCAACTGACAGAAGCAGATGAGTGAGTCCAAAGAAACAATGATTTGTGACAGACTCCAGAGTTAGCACATCAGCAGCCAAATTCTTTCTAACCTCTTAGTTTTGGAACGATCTGCTTAAATTTACTAAAATGTTTTGAATAGATATTTTAAAGGGAAGAAACTGCTACTAAATTACTAATTTTTATTGGAAGTTTTTAGCCTCTCAAGCATCTAAGGCATTGTGGGAGAAAGGAGAAAACAATTTGTATAAAAACAAGTGGAGCATAAAGTATGATACAATTTACTGATCAGATTTAGTTCACACTAAATGAAAGATGGTGGATAGAATGTGAATAGACTACATATTCAAAAGAAAATGGTCACATTTGATATGATGGAAAAGAGAGACTGAGTGAACGCTCAAAAAATCCATGACTGAGTCAAAGCAGGAAACTCATGGAACCCAGTGTTTTGAAAGGATTTGAGAAGCAAGGATTACGTTACAAGCTAAGAGTTTTCAGTAGACAAAAAAGGAAAGGGTCATCAAAATTTACTTGTGGGATTTAACACCTAGAAGTGTTTAAAAAATGCGTAGATGCAGTGCTTAGGGAACATGGTTTAGTGATGGACTTGGCAGTTCTGGGTTAATGGTCGGACCTGATGATCTTAAAGGTCTTTTCAAACCTAAATGATTCTATGAATCCATGATTCTATGATTCTATATGCAATAACAATGCAAGATTAGTATTAAACGTAATGATCAGCAGCAGGGCAGAATAGAGACCAGATTTTAATAAGCAATATGAGGAAAGAATAGCAACAAATTATTGAAATTGGGTTTTCATAATGTTGCCCTTCTTCATACACTGACTAGGTGTTGAATGATCTTTTAAGGCATATAGACAGTAATAGGCTTATTACTGTAGTAAAATAAAATAGACTGAGTATAAATGATATCACTGTGCTATTGCAACTGTGAGTTAGAAAAACCCAAACCAAATCAAACCAAACCTTTCTCTCCAACATGTAATCAGCTACAAATTAGAAAGTACATTTTTAAATGTAATGCGTGCATTAATGGAATATTCTGTTTTACATTCAGACCAGCTGAATTCCACCTAAATCTCAGTGTAAGTAGGAGGTTAAGTTTCAGGGAATTATTCAGAATGGTTATTCTCAATAAATATTTAATTATTTATCATTTCCATTTTGACATCATTTCTTCAGTTTTTAAACATAGGTTCTTGTGAATTTCTAGAGATCTGAGGTACTTGGTGTTACCACGTTCTGTCATAATTCAGAGAACAGAAGAATGGTATCACGTTCCAGAAAAGACCCACTTATTAACTATGTTCATACTATGCCTAAATTATTTGGACTGATTCAGTCCTGGCACTGTCATTTCTGATCACTATGGTAGAGATAGTTTGGTGCCCCTTTTCATAGAAGCCTAGTAGCTGAAGCCCCTAACCCTGGGCAACATTTGTCATATGGAGGTTTGCATCCACTGCTCCTCTCTCAGCGGAGTGTAAAACTACCTTGACAGAAGTAAGACTGAGAAAGGATATGATACAGCTTTTCAAGTTGACTTTTTACTCAGCCCATATCCATAAGATTTATGACATTTGAAGGAGATAATTCTAATTCTTTAATTTTATGTTCTTCAATGGAAGAGTAAAAACATATCTACGTTCTAGATCCTGCTCCCACAGTAGGACCTCTTGTAAGAGAGATGTATTATTTTTATAACAGACTTAAGGTAAAGTTCATAAAAAATATTATTGGCAAGGAGTATTCAGGCCTCATGTAGAAGAGTGGGTTTATCACGAAGCCATGTCTTCTATGGAAACTTATGATAAGAAATTTTATCTCACTCTTTTGGGAGCTAAGAGTACACACAGTTTCTGTCTTAACTGTCACCTCATAAGTTTTAAAGCTGTGTCACCTCAGTCATGTCTGAACTTTCAATATCTACTCACAAGCATCTAGAGATTACTGCATTATGCATTCTTCCATCTCCATATTCTCTAGATTTATTATGGCTAGTGAAAATAAAGAGCTATATGCTAGCTGATTTTCTAGGCCAGGGGGAAAAAAAAAAAAAAGAGCATCTGAAACGCTCTTATAGTTACATCACTTTAATTTTTATATTTTACCCTTTCTCCATCTAATTTATGTTAGCATTTAAAAATACTCTTGAAATATTAAACATACGTAATATCTATCTGCCTATTACTATATAGGTAATAAGAATTATAAAATCTTTTTTCAGAGCTGTTATGCCCTCATAAATCCAGTGATTTTTAGACGTGGAATGCACAAGTATTGTGAAAACAAGGAACATATGTCACAGAACTGTAGAATTTTAATTAAAACAAGAAGAAGCAAGATAATTAAGGTACGCTACTAACACCAATATCACATTTAAGACGCCATTTGAAAACCTTTACAACCAATTGTCTGCTAGAGAAACAGCTTGTTAAGCCTGTGTGAGTTCAGATACTTTGCTTGGAAAAATTATGTCTTCAGCTGGCACATCAGAAGCTGGCAACAATATATGCTAATATAATTAAAAATTTAATATAAAATTGCACAGAAATGAATTATCTGTAGAGAAATACAGTTTAAAAGATTTAAGTAAACTGAGAGTATTTAAAATTAATTATATTACTTTGTTTCAGAGAATCTGTATAAAGCATATTTCAAAATTCTTAATCAGATTTGTCTCAGATACTTAACTCTACAGAGTCTAGGGCTAGCGGTCTCATTCTCTTTAAACCAGTATACATAATATGGTTTTAATGAAATAATTGTAACAATTTGTATCTAAAAACCATGGTTAAAAAAGCAGAGCAATTTACCTTAGATGATTGGATGTTACCAGAATATATATATCTCTATATGAAACAGGGAAAGGAATCTGAACCTGCTGTGTAAGTATTTGTCTTTTAAAATATTATAAGTAATTTAGAAGTAGAAAAAATACCATCATAAAATAATAAGTAATATAAAAACATTAAATTAGTTCATAAAGAAAGATCTATAGGAAATTTTATATATATATATATATATGTAAACACAGTACATGAAGTAATTTGAAAACATAAGACAAAATACCTGCTTTAAAGGATGGGTCAAGATACATAAGTAAAGAAGGTTTGCTTAAATAGCTGAAAAAATCTGAATAAAGTATTTAAGTGATATTTTCATTATGGTTATGGAGTATCAGCTTCTTTGTTTAAGGAAAACGTGCTTTGATAGTTATTTAAAGCTGTTGAATGCAGAGAGAAATTTGGAGGATTCAAAATTATATTGTTAAGACTATGATACATACTGTCAAAAAAGCCTGGTGTTATGCAGGAGTAATTAATGACATGGAATGTATTCATATTTACCAAGCTGCCTTCAGTTCACTGGTTAACAAAAATGGCGAGAACAGAAATAATAAATTACAAAAGTAAAAAACAATTTAAGACTTGTAGAACTAGTGATGCAACACAGAAAATCATGATTATGCTGTCTCACGATCCTAATCACAAAAAACGGTTTGTCCATAGAAGAAAGAGCTGACAAAGAAATAAGAAAAAAAATTCCCAAAGAGAAATAAGGTGAGCAGGAAAATTAAATGTTAAAGTAGTGCTGATTGTCATAGACCCACTCTGCATACTGCCCAATAATCTGAAGAAACTTTATTGTAGATACCTCAGGGATCATACCAAATAAAAAGTAATTTTACTATTCTGTATTTTGACAATACTCAGTTAAGACTGATATGAAGCTAAAAATGAAAAGCATAGGTAAAGTAAGAACTTACAAACAACAATACTATATAATATAACATATTGGAGTAACAATAATTGATGAAATTGCAGATTATGGAAATATAACTGAAGAGATCAGTATAGAAATGCATATTAAAAAATATTTTTATCTCCTTGAAAGTAGTAGGAAGAAGAATTTTTTTAGAAATCTATCCCTTGGAAAAAATGTTTCACCCTTGTGAAATAACACACTTCAAAATACCTGAAGCAAGAAAACCATCTATAAAAAGAGCTTATCAGGCAAAACTATGCAGGGCAGTTTCCAGGGAATACCAATAATTGAGGTACCAAGAATCATGAAGAATCAGGCAGAAATTTCTTTGAGACCTGCAATGAACTCTGTAAGTGTCTAGATCAGGGATCTTTTAATTTCTCTTTTCCTTCCTCCCAACACATACACTAGAAAACCCTCGGTGACAATGGTATTTACTGTCTAATAGAAGCAAATACTGCTTACTGATTCATGTCATTGTTTATGCTATTTCAAATAAAGGAATTCCTGGCCCTATTGATTTCTGCCAGTCATCAATAATAGTGATCAAGTAGAATTCATCTATCACTGCTAAAATCAAACTAGTGGTCTCTGACAGCTGGAATGCTGTAGAGCTATTGAAAACGTTCCAAAATAATTTTAGAATAATAGAATATTTGATTGTCCCAGAACAGAAAGTAAAACAATTTAATAGCAACAAATGGTGTCCTTTTAAAACTACCACAGGTTACAAAGTGATCATAAAATCATAGAATCATAGAATCATTTAGGTTGGAGAAGACCTTTAACATCATCAAGTCCAACTATAAACCTAGGACTGACAAGTCCATCACTAAACCATGCCTCTAAGCAACACATCTACACATCTTTTAAATGTGTCCAGGGATGGCAATCCACCCTTCCCTAGGCAGCTTGTTCCAATGCTTTCAGTGAAGAAATTTTTCCTAATATCTGATCTAAACCTTCCCTGGTGTAACTTGAGGCTGTTTCCTCTTGTCCTGTCACTTGTTATCTGGGAGAAGAGGCCAACACCCACCTGTCTACAACTTCCTTTCAGGTAGTTGTAGAGATTGATAAGGTCTCCCCTGAGCCTTTTTTTTCTGCAGACTAAACAACCCCAGCTCCCTCAGCCACTCCTCATAAGACTTGTGCTCCAGACCCTTCCCCAGCTTCTTGCCCTTCTCTGGACACACTCCAGCACCTCAATGTCTTTCTTGTAGTGAGGGGCCCAAAACTGAACACAGGATTCGATGTGCGGCCTCATCAGTGCCAAGTACAGGGAGACAATCTCTTGTCCTGCTGGACACACTGTTGAGGTTTAACTCCAGCTGGCAACTAAGTGTGACACAGTCACTTGCTCACTCCCATCAGGATGGGGAGAGAATCAGAAGAGTAAAAGTTAGAAAACTCATAGGTTGAAATAAAGACAGTTTAATAGGTAAAGCAAAAGCCACACACACAAGCAAAGCAAAACAAGGAATTCATTCACTACTTCCCATGGGCAGGCAGGTGTTCAGCCATCTTCAGGAAAGCAGGGCTCCATCACACGTAACAGTTACTTGGGAAGACAAACTTCATCACTCTGAATGTCCCCGCCTTCCTTCTTCCCCACAGATTTATATGCTGAGCATGGTGTCATATGGCATGGAATATCTCTTTGGAGTTAGTTGTCCCAGCTGTGTCCCCTCCTAACTTCTTGCACACTCTCAGTATAGCTGCTGGTGTAGCCGCGTTAGAAGCAGAAAAGGCCTTGACTTTGTGTAAGTACTGCTCAGCAGTAACAAAAACATCTCTTCATTACCAATGTTGTTTCCAGTACAAATTCAAAACATAGCCCCATACTAGGTAGTATAAAGAAAATTAACTCAATTGCAGCCAAAACCAGCCTACTATACCAGCCAGGATGCTAATGGCCTTCCTGGCCACCTAGGCACACTGATGGTCTACATTGAGCCAGCTGTTTACCAACACCTCTAGGTCCTTTCCACCAGGCAGCTTTCCACCCCTCTTCCCCAAGCCTGTTGCATTACATGGTGCTGTTGTGACCCAAGTGGAGGTCCCAAGAGGACCCAGAACTTCTCCTTGTTGAAATTCATAAAGTTGACCTCGGCCCATCAATCCAGTCTGTCCAGACCCCTCTGTAGAGACTTCCAACCCTCAAGCAGATCAACACTTTCCCCCCAGTACAGTGTCATCTGCAATCTTACTAAAAGTGCACTTGATCTCCTTCTCCAGATCATTGATAAAGATATTAAACAGAATAGGCCCCAGTATTGAGCCCTGGGGAACACCACCGCAGAATCGCCTCTAGATTTAACTACTTTTACTACCACCCTTTGGGCTCAGCCACCCAGCCAGATTTTTACCCAGAGAACAGTACACCCATCCAAGCCACAAGCAGCCAATTTCTCCAGGAGAAGAATGCTGAGGGAAATGGTGTCAAAAGCTTCGCTAAAGTCCAGGTAGACAACATCCACAACCTTTCCTTCATCCACTTGGCACGTCACCTTTTTGTGGAAGGAAATCAGGTTAGTAAAGCAGGACCTGCCCTACAAAAACCCATGCTGGCTGGGCCTGATATCTGGTTGTACTGCCATCCATTGTAGCACTTGAGTTTTGTAAGTCATCCCACCATGTTTCCGTGATTGCAACTATATAATAGTTTTCCAGCTGCAAAAGCTTCTCCTGTTTGTTGCCCATGCTGTGTGCATTGGTGTAGATGCACTTCAATTGGGCTATTGATCCTGCCATCTTTTTGGGGGGAAAGCCCTAATTCCTATGTGACTGCTCTCAGGCACTTCCATGGTTTCTAACACATCAGCAGCTCTTGCATCTTTGCTGCTGCATGGTTCTCCATCCCCTATGTCCACTAAGACAGTAGACTGAAGGACCTCACCAGCATACTGTCCCTCAAACACTGGCATGCTGCCCCCAGGCTTATCTCTAGTGAGCCTGGTTTTCTCCCCTTCCCCCTTCAAATCTAGTTTAAAGCTCTTTCAATGAGCCCTGGTATCTCCTGTGCAAAGATCCTTCCCCTCCTTCGATACAGGTGTACCCTTTCTTTTGCCTGCAGGCCTGGTGTCTTCTAGACCAACCCATGATCAAAACCCACAAAATTCTGCCAGTGACACCAGACTCGGAGCCAGATATTGATCTACTGGCTCTTCTGGTTTCTTCCCTCATCATTCCCTGCAACTGGAAGGATAAAGGAGAACACTGCTTGTGCTCCTGATGCCTTAACCAATTCTCCCAAGGCCATGAAGTCCCTCTTGATTGCCATTGGACTTCTTGTTACAACTTCATCTCTGTCTACCTGAAAAATCAATAATGAATAATAATCTTAGAGCCATACAAGGGTAGGACATGTTCTTTTCACAACTTTAACGCAGGCACCAGGGAAGCAGCAGACGTCCCTAAGAAGTGGCTCCAGGCTGCATACTGGGCCTTCTGTTCCACTTAGGAGTCTCCTATGACAATAATCCATCTTTTTTTCTTTATGGAAGCAGTTTTGACACAGGTCATAGGCCAACTTAACCTTGGTGACACCTCCAACCTAGATGAACCATAATCCTCATCACTGTTTGGTTCCATTAGCAGAGCCTCATACTTATTATATGTATGATACCTCACAGATGACAACAGTAGACCTACACTCCATAGAGTTCAGATGTGTTTTGTTAATGAATGATTTATTATAGATTAGTAAGTGTAATTGTGGTTTTATACATTATAATAAACATTTTTTCAGTGTAAGTTTACATCCATTGGACACTAGTTATAGAATTAGTTTGATTTAGTGTTTGACATATTTTGTGTGAGTTCTAGCATCACAGGCTGAATTACATTAGGGATAAGTCTGGTCCTTTATTTGAACCATATCACCTCATAGGAGCCTCAGCAGCTATGTAAACTGAATTACATGATGCAATCTGGGAATTAAGGCAGGGTAATTACCTTGACACTAGTAGCAGGCATCCCAAAATACAGATTAAGGTTGTCATTTTCCACTTTGCCTCCAAAACTGTTTACCAGTATCATCAGTCATAGGTAATTCAGTCTGCTAATCTGTGAAGGATACTTTGAAAGTAATTTAAATAAAAAAAAAGGTGGGTTTAATATGTAAATTGTTTACTTTTACTTCCACATCTAGCTGCCTTTTAATGAAACCCTTTTACTCTGGGGAGCATATTAGATGCAAGATACTTTCTGGTGAAACATATGTCGTGGTTTAACCCCAGCTGGCAACCAAGTACCACGCAGCCACTTGCTCACTCCTCCTCACCCAGCAAGATGGGGAGGAGAATCGGGAAGGAATGTAAAACTCAAGGGTTGAGATAAGAACAATTTACTTATTTAAACAGAATAAAGAGGTAAGAACAACAATAATAACAATAACAATAATAATAACTATAATAATAATAACAAAATGGAAAGGCGGGGGAAAAAAAGGGTGAAGCAAAAGCTGTGCACGCAAGCAAAGCAAAGCAAGGAATTCATTCACTACTTCCCATGGGCAGGCAGGTGTTCAGCCATCCCCAGGAAA
>JAVJGI010000062.1:15054376-15095817 GCA_035590275.1 Ibycter americanus
TACTCAGCATGACGTCATATGGTATGGAATACCTCTTTGGCTAGCTTGGGTCAGCTGTCCTGGCTGTGTCCCCTCCCGATTTCCCGTGCCCCTCCAGCCCTCTTGCTGGCAGGGCCCAAAGAACCGAAAAGTTCTTGATTTAGTATAAACATCACCCAGCAACAACTAAAAACATCAGTGTCCATCAACATTGCTCTCACATCACAGCCAAAACACAGCACTGTACTAACTACTAAGAAGAAAATTAACTCCATCCCAGCTGAAACCAGATCAACAGAATATCTGTGTTGTCGGGGAAAAGAGCGTGAATGACCTCAAATCCACCAGTGGTCTGGTTAGTCTCTATTCACACAACCCTAGAGATTCTCATCACTAGTTTTTTAAATAGCAGAAAAAAGAACTGTCAATCAGCTATGAAGGAAATTCATAAAACACTAAAGGAAGAGTGTTTGTTGTTTTGTTTCATTTTTTTCTTATTTCTGAATAAATTTCTGATATGAAAAGATTTTCCTAGCAATATCAAGAACATGGTGTTCTCTCTGTTGCCCAGATGCAAAGGTGTTATGTAAAACCTTAATATTCTGATGTGCAGCCTTTTCATTATGAAATATAAGACACCAGATTAAAGTATATTGTCATGAGGGAATTCTTGCCACTTGAAGGTTAGAGATAATTCAAAACAAGCAATGAATAATATAGCATTATTCCCCAGTTATTTTAGTAACAGCAAAGTACCCTTGTGGGGTATTCAACATGATTCTTGGAAACTCTTTCATATGTGGACAGTTCACGTATGAATATTTACATATGAGACGGAGCCAAATGCCAAGTTCCACCTGCTCTAAAACACAGTCAGAACAGGAGATTTAACATAAACAGTACTAGAACTTTGGCATCAAAAATTGCTGGACTTCAAAAGTAATAAGTTCATTTGTGAACAATATTTTTCAATAGAAAATAAGACTGTTTCCTTTTTTAATTTACAAGCTCATTACAAACATGCTTCAATATCAGAAGTGGGTGGTGGAAAATCTAAGTATGTTTAATGAATATTAATTGAATATTCCACTGAGATGTCTTGTTGGTAAATCTCTGACACAGAGCATGCAGGCTTTTGGGTTCTGTCCTTCCCTGCTGTGTCCACCACTTCTCTTCTTTATATTTATTGTTATGAGTTCCAAATGTAACAAAATTTACAATAACAATGTAAATATTTGAAACACAATTACACAGTGTTTTGTATTATATACATTTGAATCCTCTGCTTAAATTATCGTACTACTGTTGTTGAACTGTTATGCAAAGACATGCAGATTTTCTGCATTCTTTATAGAGCAGACAAGGATCTTATCTATGTGGAATCTCTCAAGTATATTTGATCTACAAATTCATGTCTTTCCAGCTCTTCTACTAGCTCCCTTCAGTCATTTTCTCATAATTATCCTTCAGATTTCTTAGTCTCCAAGGCAGTAACTACTTGCCTCTTAACAGTTAGCTTTTCCATTTTGAAAGCCTGCACTTTGTGAAAATTCAATATTTCAGAGCTTTGTCAATTATAATACCAAAACAATTCAAATTTGGATTTTGAGTTCCTAAAAATAAATCTCTGGTTTATCAAATCGTCAAATACTGTCAAAATTACTGTATTTCATTTATGTGGCAAGATAAGGGGAGGTTTCAGGTGTGGCCTCTGTGAGGAAAGATCAGGAGCTGCTCCAGTGCTGGACAGAGTCAGTTTCAGCTGGCTCAAAAATGGACCCACTGCTGCCCAAAGCTGAGCCTATCAGTGATGCTGGTGACACCTTTGTGATAACGTATTTAAGAAATGATAAAAATGCTGTGCAGTAGCTGTGAGAGAAGCATGAGAAAAATACCAGAGAATAAGCCATGCAGACTAAAGGAGGGGGAGGAGGTGCTCCAGATGCTGGAGCACAGATTCTCCTGCAGCCTGTGAAGATCATGGTGAAGCAGGGGAAAAGTGTAAGGATGAGGGAGCGGCAGAGAGGAAATGTTATGGACAGACCACAACCCCCATTCTGCATCCCCCAGCACTGCTTGTTGGTGGGGAAGAAGGCAGAAGACTCAGGAATGGATGAATGAAATTGAGCCTGGGATGAAGGGAGGTGCAGGGACTCTTGTTTTGCCAGATTAGTCATATATCCTTGTAAGACTGAGAAGAAAATGCCAACTTTTTTAATCACATGTTTTTCTTTATATACCAGGTATCTGCATTTGCAATGTTGCTCACTTTAACTGCCAGTGTGCCAAAAATATTGTATGTATGCTACTTGAGAAATGAGTCACTGGCCCCTTTCATCCTCTTCTAAATTGTCTCGTAATCAGCATGAGCATATTGAAGTGACTACTACATAGTTACAATGACGATCAACATCCAGTGATAAATACTGTTTAGGGAACAACCTCACAGTCACTCAAGCTCTGGCATTGTTCACTGCTAATTACAGTTTTGTATTTATTTTTGTGTGTTTTTCTCCAGCTGTTATGGAAGCTTAACCTCATTGAGAAATATTTCATTAAATAAATAATTTTAGAGAACACACTTAGCTTTTCTAAGTGATTCTTAGGAAATTGATTAGCTCAGGAATAAATGAATTTAATTGCTGGAAATAATTACTGTGTATATAGGTGATTTGGTACTTTCTATTGTTAATGAAACTGTGCATTATATTTAAGTTACTGCTAAAACTGAAAAGTCTACTGGTGTTCATAATTGCTGGATCAGTGCTGCATGGCATGAAGATATGTAAAGATGTAAAATTCTGTGCAAAAATCACATGAACATGAAAGGACTAAATGGTCTTTCTTTTCTCAGAGCCTGCAGTGTTGTGGGCTGCAGTATGCTATAGTACTGAGGACAAAATTGGCATTGCCAGCAGATCTTACTGTTAAGGGAAATTTTTAACAGGAGAAAATAGTAATGAGTGCTGTTGACTTCAGCAACAGACTTGAACTGGTATCAAAAGGAAATCCTTTGTGAATGTAAACTATTCTGAGATGACTAGGCGTTCTGACAGAGGTGAGCAGTAATTAGATAGACTCAATAGTAATTTTTTTTTTTTTAGACGTAATTGTAATATTTTTTTAAATTTTGTTTTGCTTTCCTCGTGTTTTGTCAATCCGGATTTTACTCACCTTGCTACTGAGAAATGATCTCATTTAATATAGCATCAACTGATGATAAGCCTTTAAAGAAGGAGCAATTAGGATACATGAAAAAGAGGGTAAGTTACAATGTTTCGTTGTTTTGCCTTATAACTGCTTCCATTCCTGCACCAAGCCCTCTGACTAAGATGAATCCTGATCTTGCAACACCTTTCTTACAAGCCAAATCTTCACATCTCTGTGAAAATTCAACAAATAGACAGGTTTTCTATGCAACAGTTTGCTAGTATTTCCAAATAGTCTGCAAGACTTTGGCCATAAAGAAATAAAGTTTTTCACGTCTATAATGTTTTAACTTACCTTTCATTCCAAGACAAAAAATACATTCTTATTTACTGAAGTTCCTCTTCTTTACGTTATTGACTGCAGTTTTAAGAGAAGAAAGAAATAAAAACAATCATTCTTTTTTTCTAGGAAGTGTCGTGGTGTTTTTAAAACATGAAACAACTAAATTTACTTCTACTTTTTCTACTTTTATAGAATTGGGAATTATTCAACCTTGATATTCAATATTGTTGCCTATGCCCTATCATCTGTTTGCTACTTGTTGCTGCTGGCAAGTCATGCACATAATACTTTATTTTTGATGTTACAGATACTCCAAGGAACAGATTGGATAATCATAAACAAAGAATTATGACCCCTTAATGTCATCAAACAGCAGGGGGAGAAATTCTATGAGAAAGAAAGCTTCTCAAATATGATGTCTATAACAACTGGCAAATTAAGAGACAGAAATAACCATAAAACTTAAAAGTAAATTAAGTACTATTCATAATGTGCTTTTGAAGGGTAACTACACTTCTTTTTGAAATATTTTAAATTAGTCATTTCATATAATTTAGTCCCTTCTCCTTCAGATCTCCCACACACTGCCTAGAACAGATCTCCAGAAATACAACCAAAGCAGACATTTGTTCCATGTAAATGGGAAATACAATCCTTCTGTTGCCCCAGCTGACACACAAATGTTTCATTTATCTGTCACAAAACCACATAAATATAGCATTTGAAAAAATTTATACTGTAATTTTTATATCTTCCAACTTATTATGTTTCCTCCAAAATTTTAAGTTCATAACAGGAAAGAACAAAACAACTGTACTTGAGGAAGGCTGCAATTGTCATCTTTGGGACCAAGTATGACACTGGAATTGGGAGCATGACACCAGAAAAAAGGGGAATATGTATGAATGAGATTTCTCAGATTAAAATTTCAACCATTTTATTATTCAATATTTTTTTTGTATTATTTAAATAATTAGGACTTACTGACTGTGTAAACTAATTAGATCACAGGGACGTTCTTGGCCTCACAAGTATAATATGTTCTTTTTTGGTCATCTACATATCTGAACCCTGGAAATATTAAGTGTATAAAATACTTTTCAAGTACATTGTATTTATACTGTAATTCATTACTCCTGCTAAAGAAGCAGCAAAGGTTCATTTCCCCATTTTATGTAGAGAAAAATATGGTACACCAAAGTTATATCAATCAGGCATTGACAGAAAAGTCTCAAGCACCCTGTATTGCTCCACTATTGTATATTGTAAACATTTTCTTTTAAGTCTACAGGTGTAGTTATCTTATCAAAGTAATTCCCTGAAGAAGCTTAAAAAAAGAAAAATGCTAACAATTCCTCCACTTTTGGCAGGGTCTGGAAATGTCTTAAAACTTGCACTATATACTGCCTTAAGAAATATATTTCCTGAAATTTATGAGGAATATCTCTTAAGCCTTTGGAAACTGTCAAGATAATAGAAATCTTATTAAATGTAATCTCCCTTGTTTAGTTTTTTGGTGGTGTCATGAGGAGCTGTGGAGCTGAGCAGTAAAATTCAGCAGCTTTGTCATTATATGGAATAGTAACATAAAGTGTGCAACTGACTTGTTCATTTAGCAGACCTCTCCGCGGTTGGAACGTGCTGCTTCACTTTCTCATGTGAGTGATTAGGTATCAGTCAGCTGAAAACTCAAAGACAACCCATAAAATTTCCTTAGGCTATTATTTGACATATTTTGTACCTTCTGTAGAGAAAAGGGAAACATTAATTCTTTTTTTTCAGGTTTAAAATGAATTACTGTGAATCTAAACCTGCTTGTCTTTCTTAATTCTCTAAAAATATCCCTGTGTTGGTTGTCTGGGGGGCGTGGCAGGCAGGCAAGAGTGTTCATGTTGGCGTATGAGCTAACACCCCCCCCCTCCCTGCCCCCGTAAATCCTAGGTCTAAGTCCACTGCCTTGCGCCTTCTTTTGTTGTAAACACAAGTGAATAAGGTTAAGTGGGGTTTAAAATGCCTTAGTGATTTACAATGTAACTACATGAATACCTTCTCTAATTAAAATACTTGTTATAAGAAATCCCCTCCATCCTTGCTCCCTACTTGCTTTTCTAATGTTTCTCTTCACTGCTACCTCTATTATGGGATACAGCTCTCTGGGGAACAACATTGCAAATAAAATACTAAAATGAAGGACCATACACTTCTCCCTAAAAAAACCCAAACAAGGTTGTATTTTTAATTAACCATTATTGTTTTGATACAAATTATTATGAAGATCCAGGTTACAATTTAAACTTAAGATACGGAGTAAAGGGTAAGAAATTCCTAGAATGGCTTTGTTATTAGATGGGAATTACATTCTGTCTTTGCATGTCTGACTCAATAAGGAGGGATAGGAGCAGCAAATCACACCCACTTTGAAGATACAAAATATTTCTATTTGTTTTGTACTGTCCTAATAAGATCACACACCAGTAGTGTGCTACCCATCTGGCACACGTAAAAGGAAGGTGTATTTTTAGTATACATTAAAGGGTGAAGCAGTCCTAGCAATAGTCAGACTTTACCGTAGAATTATATTGTCATAAACTAAGATCTAAAACCAAAATATGAATATAATTTAGTTATATCACTTTTACAAAGAGGAATATTCGCTTTGACACCAATTTCTGAAGAAACTGCAGTCAGGCAAGTTCCTGCTGCTGTTAGATTCTGCCTTGTCATGAGCATATATCTGCAATGAGTCGTTGACAGATTGGAGCTTTTACTTGTGGCAAGTGGAAAATGCGTTATGGATAGTTCTCATTCTACTTCTTTATTGCAAAGCTACATCACTGCTTACACATAAAAATGTTCTCCTCTTAATCACTCTATTTGAGAGCCCTTGAAATGTAATGGTGATGACTCCTAGCTAGCAAACTAGATAGATGTTAATGCAAAGTGAGTCATTACAATTTAGGTATGACCTACTGCCTAACACATTCAAATAATTTGAAAGAGTGATATAGGCATAATATACAAATCATATTATATCTCTAAACAGTTTGAAATAGTGCACTCCATTTTCTCAATCATATTAAGGCAAAGCACAGTCTAGCAATCCCTCTCACTGACCTTTCTCTTCTTTTATGGATCAGGCATATGAATTCTTCTGGCTTGCAGAATTAAGCATGTAATCAACACACATGCACGCACACACGCATGCACCCCCACGCCTACCCCCGCCCTTATTCAGCAGTGAGTATCAACCAGTAAAACAAAAAGTCAAATTACACATTGAATTTCTTTAGAAAAATGTTATCAATTAGTACTATCACATTTTTCTCATACCTTATACTTCCAGAAATGAGAGCAAATTCCATGTCCAGGTGATACATAGTAATACAGGAGAACCATACCACATCGCCCTGTCCATACCACAGCTGCAAAATGTATTGACTTGATGGAATCCAGAAAATATCTAAAAGCCCACACTGTTGGCAGTCTAGTGAAATATACACAGCAATATCAATATAAAACAGCAGGATCAGAACAGTATAGTGATTCTCAATCATACACTGCTATGTAAATTGCATTTCTTGCTGTGTAACACCCTCTATAATTCTCTAAATTTAAAAAAAAAAAAGGATAATGGGAGAAAATATGTCTTCTTGCTGCATTTTTTTAAAAATAACAAGTTCTCTTTGACTTTTCATGTCTCTTAAAGTGACAGAGAAAAAAAGGCAAGCTAATTTACAGTATCATTGCTGACTACTTTAAAAGATCATTTAGCAGACTTCCTCATTGCTCTTTAAATGAACATATTGTGACATCCACAGTTAGCAGCTAATTAATAAAAGTCTCCCAAAAGAATTGTTGAATACCTGATTAAAGGAATGAGTCAAAATCTTATATAGATAGGAACTTCTCTTCACAAAAGAATATGTGGACAAAAGCAAACCCCTAGGTTTAACTGCAAACAGAGCCTTTATTAATAACATATTATATTTTCCTTTACTTGCCTAATAATTGAGAAAAAATGTAGAAAACATTGTAGCATTGCCATTAAAAATGCTTGTATTTGTTTTTGTCATGCAGAGACTATGATTGAAATAACAATAGGCACAAGCAATTTACAAAATTTTAACTTTCTCAGAAAGAGTTAATCAAGCCACTGATGCATTAAGCATATAAATATTCATAAAATCAATCATTTCTTAGTGTGTCTGGAAATCAGTTTCGTATCAATTATGCCTAGTTATCTGTTGTGTTTGTGACAACATGAAAATGGGCACAAGATCCTGTCATTGATTTACTGTCCAATAAATAATTACTATTTATTGATTGTAAACTTCCATAATAATTTCACTGCCTTCCTCTTTATGCTATCAGTGTTAGTTCTAAGGCTAGAACAATCTACTTCATCAAATTTTAAAAGCAGTTATGCACACAGGACAAATGTCATTCAGCAAAGCCCTTTAAATTCATGTGGGAATACAAGGTTTGTTTCCTTCAACTCATTTACACCATTTCAGAACATTTTTAGGAGTATACTGGAAATAATAACCGAAAATAAAGTGTCCACATTTTACATTATGATAACTAAAAAATGCAATTCATATAATCTTTTTTTTTTTTTTTTTTTTTTTTTTTAGGTGCTAAAGACAGGAGTTTTGTGGGGAGAAAAAAAAATGGAAAACAAAAAAGAAATTATTAAGGCAGAATTTCAGAAAGAATATACTGAGGCAATCCCTGAGACAAACCAAAAAAGTATACACTGTATCAGAGACAAATTTGTCATTCTATCTTCCTCCAGCTCAGGTTTCATGTATAACCCAATGCTTCTCATTTAGGACTTGCACAGACTGTGAATCTTATGCTCTTGCCCAATGAAATAAAAGTGTCCATGCCTCAGATGTGTGCAGATGAAATAACTGAGGAAATAGCTCACTATTTCCTCCCTATTTCCTCAGAATGAAGATGAGATAATAATGTCTGCAGCATCAAGAAACATGATAATTTAAACATCTTGGAACAAGGATGCAACGCAGCCCCAAATTGTAGCAGTACCAGAGAGGCAAATCACACACACAAAAAGTTTTGAGTCAGAGTTTTTCATATCATAAACTTACCCAGAAGCTGTCTGAAGTATAAAAGCAAGCTCAAGCTCTCTTCTTCCAATGAATAGTTTAGATGAAGGAACGTGTGTATATCTAATAGAAAAAAAGAGGTTAAAGTGGAACATTCATAAGAATTCAAAGAGAGTTGGATTCACTCACAGTGAAAAAAAACCCTGAATCCACTTTTTCATTTTCTGTTTGAATTTTCTATCCATAAGTTTAATATACAAAAGCTGTCAACCCCATTATTGACCGTATCTTGTACAGAAAGTGACGGTTAATGCTGCGTTTGGCATTTACCCATTTATCTCAGTTCTGCCTTACTCCATCAGATTCAAGTGAAGTTTAGATACTTTTTGTCTTCAAATCCAGATCAAAATGCTGCTAAGGTGAAAACTAAGCACCCTGGTATGCACAAAGGAGTTGTTTCACAGATAAGTGTGTGTTTATATTTCTGTGCCAGGGAAATATAAGCATTTGCATCCAAATTTTGATGTTAGTTAAATTAGTTCTTAGTGAATTAGAGCATTTTCATAACCTTTTAGTATAAAGATCTAATTTGTACTGAACTCTTCTTTTAATTATTATATAGTAGGTTTCTGGGTCTTACAACTATGTTTGAAGCCCTTAAGGTCTCAGTGTCAGAAAAGGAATTAAGTTCAAATCTGCACTGAAGTCACGAGATCATACATTTTTTGTAAAGATTTACTCAACCACCTGGTTATTGCTTTTATTCTCATCAGATTAGATATGTTTGTGTGTGTGCGTGCAGATATTTTTTTCATGTACATTTCCAGAATTAGAAAAGGTATGCATAAAGAAAGATTATTTAATCTGAGTAGCAAAGTCTCTTCTTTCTGCCAGGCATTCATAACCATAAAGCTCATCGTGATATTCAGGATTCTTTCCAATGCTGATTTGAAAATTCATTCTTCCCCACAAATGCATGGCAGTAGATGTCAACTGTATGGGTGTGCAATGTGTGGAGTATATGCAGACTCTGCTCCATATTGGAATTTTGTCAGGATAAATTAGCCCGTGCAGATTATATAGAGTCAGTATATTTGTAAATTGACAACTAAAGGTATGATTGTAAATAGGCATTTCATGCCATATAGCCAAAGAAAGACTATATAGCTTAGTTCTTTTGTCCAGTGCAGGTCCATTTTATGTTTCAGTGTTGCAAGAGACAACTATGTCTTTGATATACATGCTAGAGAGTGAATACTACTGCTCCATACAAGAGGTACACATCTAGTACCTAAGCATGCATGCTGCTGAAGTTGCTGCATGTCTGGGTCACCTCAAGAGGGCAACAAATTGGCCACTCAGAACTGGAGCAAAAGAGCAAGTGTGCAGAGGTGATCGCTACAGACCTCAGGGTCCTGGAGTTAAGTGAGTCAACTTGGCAGCAGAGACACAGCCAACACTATTTATTCTCGTTTTGTTTGCATGTATCACTTTCTCATGAATATCTGAGTCAGGTGCATGATGTATATCAACGCTACACATTCTTTTTCACTGAAAATAATCGACAAAATTTGACGGAAAAAGAAACAACTCTTTTAAAGCTTCACACACACATACACACAGTTGGCTGTCATACACAAACTTCATACCTGAGAGGAGATAATTATTCCAAAGAGGTAAATTATTTCCCTATTTGGAAAGAAAAGTAATTAAAATTCTATTGTATTTACCGTGAACGGCTTTAAAAAACATTGCCTCTACAAGTACTGAGTAGAATTACAGACTGTCCTAAAAAGAGAACTTTCCTCTAGGGTAGTTCTGAGCCTACAGTATCTTTCTGTCTTTTGAGTGCTAGTCTGGATCATATTTCTCCTAGCTGTCAAAGCTCGTGGAAGCTGTAGTGTTGTCATTTATCAACACCATACTGTAGATAAATTTGGATACATTCCCTGCCTTTGTTATTTTAATTTTGAACTCAGATTGCACAAATAAAAGGTAAGTGAACAGAAGAGCAATCTGAACTACTATGTGCATAGATGTATTTTTTTATCTCCAAAGTACTTTTCTGGTTTTGTAGTTATAGCACACAAATTAAAAAAAGTCTGATTAAATCTCAAAGAAAAAGAAGCACGTGAATTAAAGCTGTTCACTGGAATTTGCTTTAAGTAATCACCCTACAGTTCAGTAGCAATGAATAATTCCCACAGCAACCCCTACTGCCATATGGCACCAAAATCTACTCTCATACCTTAAGGACAAAATCTTACCAGACTGAAAAACAATGTTTAAAAATAACACTTTTGTAATTCTAAATTTTATCCTAGGGACAGTCTGGAAAAAAAAATGACCTTGCAAAAGAAAAGAGATATTTTCATATTACATTTCTCATAACTTTCCCGATAGACTTTGTTAAGAGAATAATCTCAACGTGGATGCCTGCATTTTTATATTACACCTCTTCAAGTGATGATAAATTCTGACAGTCATGGTAAAAAGCACAACACCTAAGATAATGCAAAGGAATGTATGCTGAAATGTTAAATCTGTCTTAGCCATGGGCTAAATCATAACATCCATTTTAAGCAAAATTTCATTCCCCATTGGAAAAATAAGGAAAAAAAAGATAAACTTTACATAAACCATGATAACATGAGATGACCGTATTTGTTCAAGGGTATCTGCATCCTTGATATGTACTCACAATGTGGCAGCTTCAGTAACCCATCAATTCTTGACAGAACTATATCGGCAAAAAGCAAATTTTAAGATGACAATCATGTATCATGCAATTTGAGTTGCAAGACACCTCAGGAAGTTGGTAGTCAAACCTCCACGTCAAAGCAAGGTGAACTCTGACATCAGGTCATGTAAGGGAGACTCTGACTATTGTAAGGCTAGAGTAGTAGTTTGTACAGAACTGTGTACCTTCTCATGCCCTCAAGATTAAGCCAAAAAAACCTAGCCAAGAGGCATCTACATCTGCTTGATAGCCTGCTGCCAAAACAAACCAATGGGGGTCAGAGGCAGCCAGCACAAAGTAGCTCCAAACTAGCAGCAACTGACAATATTCTAGTTTTCCTATTATTTTTTATTACTATTGTAAGAACATATGCAAATGAATTACTTTCCTCAGGCTTTTCAGCCATTTGAAATCTGCTGAACACATTACTCATTGTTATATACATGTATATGTACATATACATGTCTATGTGCATGTATGCATACATAATTTTCCCTCCCATGTAACTCTTAAAAATAGCTGATTCCCAGCTATGTGTAAAAAATCATATAATTCACAACCTAGTCCTGAACATTCTTACGCAGTGTAATACACAGCTACGTCTTCATCACTTCCTGCTTTTGAAAACTCGAGAGAGAAATCTACGTGAAAGAATAAAAAACAAATGGTACCAAACAGTAAAAAATAGTACATACTTACATGTCAAAGTTGTAGAATGCAAATTTAGTTGATCAAAGAGAAGACATGATAGTCTATAGTATAAATTTTATATATTGTTGATCTCACTGGGTTGATATATTATTCCATTGCCTTTCCATCACAAATTACATTCATAGAGTACTGATTGCAACTTTTAATCAACTGTTTTTCATCTGAAACTTATTGGTTTAAGAAAATAGCTATTACACTGACTTTTTATTCTCAGTGCAGGATACAAGTCATCGGACTTGTATGCTTTTAGATTTCTTTTAAATTGTGTTTCTTTCCTTGGCTACTCCATTGTAGCCCCTGGACACAAAGCTAAGAAATGAGACCTTGAAACCTGTGTGCCCATACTTCTATGATAAAGACTCTGAAACACTGTGCAGTCTTGCTTTCAAACATGTCTCTGAGGGTACTCTGTATTTATAATTCAGCTTCTCAAAGATATATAACAGTTGTGATATATAAAACATACAGGCTTAACATAAGTCTAAAAAAAGCTACTTTTAACTTAGGAAATAGAACAAACTCACCACCATGAAGTAATAAATCCTAAGTTATTTTGTCTTCATCATTTATATCATCAATCTGAAATATGCTCTGTCCTGAGGTCATATTCCTCTGGCACATCCAGCTCTCTGAGCTTGCTTCCTAGAGCTTTCTATCTCTGCTCTAGGCTGACTTACAGACAAACTGGTTTCACTGTCTACAATAAATCTTATGGCTAAACTGGTCCTCCTTTACATAAACACATGCCATTTTACTTCCACTCTTCATTGCAAACCAGTACATTTCCTATCAATGCTTGGATTCATAGCCTTTCAAGTTTAAGATGTATTCATGGAGAGTTGAAAAACAAAATCATTCTTCTAGGACTAAGTGATTATATCTTTGTTTTCCAACTCTTTATATATTTATAATTAAGGAACAAATATTAGGTCTCAACAAAGTTGCTTAGTAAAAGATCAGTTATATACACTTTGACATTTTCCATCATATCATCAGAGGTCTAGTCATCACCTAAAAGAAGGATGCTCAGTGAGGGCTCATCAACATCAACAAGAAATCAGAAATTGTATGTAGACAGATACTACACAATCAGCACAGTCTGCCTCAACTGTTCAACTACCTGTAAAAGGAAGGATCACAGATATTTGGAAAATTCCTGCTTTTTTTCCCCATGAGGAAATGATACTATACAGAGCTGAATTTACAAAAGTTCTAATAGTTATCTAGTGTCAAAGGAAAAATAACAGTATATTATTGGAGTGAAAGAAAATATCAGAAAACACATCTGGGGAAGCGTCCAGAATTACAGAACACAAACAACAACAGTATAGTCCTGAATTTCCTACTGTTGGGATGAGAATTTCTGTTCAAATGAAGGACTTAATCAAAGCTAGTGTTGCATCCACTGGCTATTTTCAATGAACTATTTTCAAAGATAAGAGAGCCTGGGGGTAAATAAACTGTGAGCATTTTTGCAGGTAAGCATAAAAGCTGTAGCTGTGGTTATCAACAGAAAAAAAGAATGACAGCAGCAGTTATTGTTACAGTAACTTTAATCTCTGAGAGACAGTTCTATTAGGGAGCTTTTGCCTTAAATAAGAGTCATCCTTGCTTAAAACAAAGATGAAAATTATGTGCTATTTTATTCCTTACACTGAAGTATCTATATACCCCAAGGAAGAAGGAATCATATTGTTGATAGACTAATAGATACTTAGAAAGGTTAGTCTTTCCTGAGAGGAAGGCTTTGGATGGGATTCAAGAAATCAGGGGTTTGAGCAGTTGCCACTGTAGTGCAAGATGCCAGGTTCATAGAGTTTGAACACATGAGAAAGCTGGAAACTAGACCTAGGAAGAGTTCTAAACAAAATGTTCAAGTCGAAAAGAAATTCATACAGTTCTAGTAAGTCTTGAGTAAATACCTGAAGAGAACTCACTCTCTGATAAATAATAAAATTGAGAGCATACAATATTACTTATTTCAGGGTGTACCTGAAAGTATGAGATTTAGAGCAAATTCATATTTTAAACGTCAAATATCTGGCATCAATTTAATATCCAGTACCAGTAACTATCTCTGAATCATTATGTTCCCTGTAAGACTATTCAGAGTCAACTGACTAAAGTGACATGTTTTGTGGGGTACTTGCAAACAGTTTTTGTGCCCAAAAATGCTTTCCATGACCGTGTCATTTAATATTCTGTGTAGTTTTTCAGGATGGTAATTTTGCCATATTATAAATTGACAGTAAAAAGATCCTTTCATGATTATTTTTGCAATGTTATTTAAAAAGGGAATGAAAACATACAAGACATATAGCAATTGTGTAAGATGTCACTATCTACAGGAGAAGAGAGAAAAGAAAATAAATGATAAGGTTTTAATTTTTTCGGAGCAAAGTGTTGCTGTTGAATTTAAATTATAAAATCAATGCTCTAGAATATGGGTTATTTATTATGATACCATTGAAGGAAAACCATGCCTTTGGCAGATTACTGTTTAAAAGTAAAGAGAAACTTGGCTACTACTAAAGCATCGAAACAGTATTCTGCTAGTTGTGTTTTCTCCAGAAAAGTCTTAAACAACAAAGGGGTTCGAAATGGGTCTGAAGTAATGCTGCAGCAGCTCATGGATCATCCCAAAACAAACTTATACAAATCTACTGGTTTTGTTATGCAGACGCATATATCTCAGTACGATTGTAACAGCTGAAACAAGGCATTCCGGGAATGTTGATGCCTTAAAGACTGATGAGAGGTCCCTAAATGTTGACATGACTAAAATAACCCAAATTATTATGAATGTTGCCTTTGGTCTTTGGGAAGAATTGCCTGAAGTTTCATAAGCAAACCAAGTATTTTTAAATAAAACTAATAAATATACATTCTTAGAAAAAATAACCTCTCTGAAACGTGTTGTTATTTTTCTCTCAAATGCAATTAACACCTATGGACACCTGAAATTCCTATATAGTAAAAATAATATAATTAATCTGTGTGTAACAGCAAACATTTGAGACAGTATTTCTTCCATGACATTACAAGTATCTTTGCAAACATTCTTTTTTCTTTAGTAGCAAGTAACTAAAATACAATTAATCCCCCCAAGAATACTCTTCTCAAAATGTCTGTTGCTCTCAAGGCAGTGAGGTTACAAAAGCTGCTAGCAGCTGTGATAAATCCCCTTTACCAAAAATCTGCCATCAACACTAACAGGAGTAAAAGAAACTGCCCTTACAGGAAAGTGGTGCTTCCTTAGTGATTAGGAGCTTCCCTGACACATCATGGTGGAAAGAAAAGTGAAAGATGAGTAGAACTTCATTCTGAGACTTAAAAAGCAGCCTGTGTTAACAGCAATTGAAGATAAGGATCTAGAGTTAGCTATTCGTTTCAAAACCCATGAAGCATGGTTTGTGTCCATTCTTAGTATTCACTTTCTCATAAAGCCAGATCTACATCTTCCTTTGGAATAATTCTATTTTGTTTCATTCTATTTTAATGTTTATACCAAGCTTTTATTTTTTTTCCTCTACAAATTGTTCATTGAGCAGTGTAATTAACATGCATCATGCTGTCATTTTACCTTTATCTAGGGTCCATTTTTCTAAAATAAATTGGGTGCATCATATTGGGAATGGTTTTTTGCAGTTTGGTTTATCTTTGTTTTAAAATATCTAGTGTTATGTAGACAAAGACAGAGGCAGGTGTCTGAAAGACGCAATGTTTTGCAATCAGCCATCTCCAGTCAAGACCTGTAAGATCTCTGTTTGTGGACACCATTACTGCAGCCATTTTAGATCAGTTCGCTCAGGCATTAGCTGGGTACAAAGAGACTGCAGGCAGAATATGGGTAACTGATAAAACCATTTTTATCAGTTTAAAAATTATATTTTTTTAATCAAATTAAATCAAATTAATTAACCAATTAGTTTGGCCAATGCATGTTAAAAACAGATAGTATTTAGCAAACTATGAGGTTAAGAACTGGTGTGCCCATAGTCCAGTACGGTACCTGGAGAGCCTTCACCAGCCAGGCAGATGTTGGTGAGGAGGGAAGGATCAGTGGTCACGGCTTCCAGGAGCCATCATCCGGGGTGCAGAGCTGTCATCTTCCTTCAGTTCCATCAACAGTGATAGCCCTGATGGCTCAACTCCAGCTTGGCAGTTCCTGACTGACCCTGACTAGACCAGCTTCCAGCTACCCTCCCTGCATTATTTTTTAAAATACTTTTTTATTTTCATGTCAATGTTTTCTCTCTTGAATCCTTGACCTAATAATGATCACAGAGCAGTCCTATCACTAATTTTGACCTTACTTATCTCTGTACAGACGATCTCACAGCTCAGTTTCAGCAGTCTGAATCAAGATTACAGAACTCGGACTTATCAAGTCTGGATTCCTGTACAACGGCACCTAAACTGTTTGGGAGAGAAATTATAACAAGGGCCACAGAAAGAGGGTTACAGTGTTTGGGTTTAGATATTACAGCTTAAGAAGGGTGTGAACAAATTGGAAAGAGACATGCAAAGGACAAGAATGATCAGAAGTATATGATCTACAAGAAAAGTAAGGGAAGGGAAGGGGGTGAGAGGAAAGAGACTAGAGAATATAAAGAAAAGGTATCCCAGGAGACTTCTAATATGAAGACATATCTATAAAGATGGAGACAGTGGTGCGAGAAGAATTAATGGACTGAAATAACAGATAAGGGAATTTCAATAGATTTATAGAAAATCTTCCGACTGCTACAAATAATTAAGCATTGCCCTGGAGAGAATACAATCTGTAGTCCATAAAACATCTCAAAACATGATATCTGTGGTGCTCAACTAATAGTCAGTGATAGCCTCCTGTCTTCAGAATTTATTCCATTAACTAGGAGTAGTTCCCAAGAAAAATCTGCCTTTTAAAAGATGTTGATTATGTGCTTGTGGTAAAGATGTCCATTGCATTAGAAGAACCAAACTGTCAATCATTAACTTGGAACTTCTGGGGGTCTTTTAGATATCTTGGATACAAGCCACCATGTGTCACGAACATAAATTTACCATAACTAGTCTAGAAAGTACAAAACAGCTTTGACATGTTTTTGGTGGTCTGTAGTTCTGTATTTAGTTGGAGTTTCCTGAACACTCCAGGCTTCTTGCCCAGGTATATCACATTTCTGTAACCTAGCCAAGAGATTGAGGAAAATGTGAATAACCAAGGCCGGCTTATCATGTGCTGGAATCTTCTAGCCAGCTATAAATGCTAAGAAATACTTTTTTACCGATGCTACTGCACAAACTTACCATCAGTAAAGGAATTAGGAGTACACATAAACTTTGATCAGAAATTTGGTGTTACCCTTTGAGCACTGGAAACCACAGTTGTGCTGCGAATTCCTCAAATTATTTACCGGTGGAGAACAACTTGGGGATACTGGCAGATGAAAAATGGGACATGAGCCAGCAATGTGTGCTTGCAGCCCAGAAAGCCAATCATATCCTGGGTCGCATTAAAAGAAATGTGGTGAGCAGGTCAAGAGAGGTGATTTTCCTCCTCTGCTCTGCCCTTGTAAGACCCTACCTGGAGCACCACATTGAGTTCTGGGGTCCCCAGTACAAGAAAGACATGGATCTGTTAGAGTGGGTCCAGAGGAGGGCCACAAAAGTTATCAGAGGGCTGGAACACCTCTCCTACGAAAACAGGCTGAAAGAGTTGTGATTGTTCAGCCTGGATAAGAGGAAGACTCTGGGAAGACCTTATTGCAGCCTCCCAGTACTTAAAGAGGGCTTATAAGAAAGACAGAGAAACTTTTTTCCAAGGCCTGTAGTGACAGCACAAGGGACAACAGTTTAAAACTGAGAGACGGTAGATTTAGATTGGGAATAAGGAAGAAATTTTTTACAAGGAGTGTGGTGAGGCACTGGAACAGGCTTCCCAAAGAAGTTGCGGGTGCCCCATCCCTGAAAGTGTTCAAGGTCAGTTTGAATTGGGCTTTGAGCAACTTGATCTAGTGAAAGATGTCCCTGCCGATGGCATGAGGGTTGGGCCAGATGATTTTTAAAGGTCCCTTCCAACCCAAACCATTCTATGTTTCTGTGATTTTATGACTTTTACTGTTGCTGAAGGCACAGGCGTCTTTTTCTTTCTGTTTCTGTTGTGTCGTTCTCCTCCAGGAGGGCTAGGTATATTATGCTTCTTCAATAAGACACATTTTTGATGGTCAGTATACTGCTGTATACCCACAACGAAGTTCTGAAAATTACATGGATGCCTGTAATCCTTTCTTGAAATTGAATCAACCACATGTGCTATTGGTACAATTTCAGTTAACACAGGCATGAGATCAGGTTAGGTGTGTCAATCACTAAAAGCATAATTTCAAGACTGTATTTCATAAACGCCTTTGCTGATCTTACTGTGAAATTTCAAACACTACTGCTTAAATTATGATCTTTTTGCAGAATTTTAATGTTCTAATATAAGCATTACAGTAGCACTAGAAATATATTCAAACACAAAACAGCCCTTTCAGAATTAAATTACAATTGAGGAGCAGTTTTGAGTGTTATTTTTATGCCACAGACTTAACACTTAACAAATTAGACAGCTAACTTCTGAGCCAAAATACAGGACTAATACCAAATTTCTTTGCCTTCAGACAGGAGTTAAAGTTGAAAGAAAAATAATAGCTGATATATTAAACTTTAAATTAAAAATACTCTTTAATTAGTTGAGTAATCAAAAAAGAGTTAATTCAGAGAATAATCCCACCTTCTACTTACATATTCTTGACAGCTGAGTTTATGTCTTCCTCACAGTACCAATTGTCTGAAGAATATTACTGGAAGAAAAAGGAATGAGAAGCCTTATTTGCTTAGACAGGTACAGAGTCATTTTCAGTTTCAGTAACAACGTTTTTTTCTTAGTGACTTGAATGTATTGTAAGTTAAAACTTTAAATGTTATAGGAAAAAGCAGAACACTGCTGTTTAAAATGGCATCTTGTATTTTTATTTTCTTATACCAAGAAATCAAATAATTTTAGAAAAATTAAATGTAAGTCTTTCAAGCTAATCAGTTTGAATGCATAACATTGCCAAAGATATACCAAAACAGTGTAATAAAAAAGATATTTTAAGTAATATATGTTTGATATTAATACATGTATATTCATATATATGTATCTTTCCAATTACCCTGTATAGGTTTGAATGTCCAGCTCTGTATAGCACAAGATGATTCTTAATGTCCTCACATTTCTTTTGTTTTGTCATAAAATTTGACCTCATTATTAATTTGAATATCAAGTTATATCTACACATGCAAATAATTATACATAACTTACGTGGCTTTCATGCTGTCATGTCCAAGCTATCTCAGTTATCTCAAGGTAGTATAACATGAAGGCACACTGACGCAGACCACATTGATTTTGAAGCATCATAGCATTTAGTTCTCTGGGGTTTTTTTGCTTTTAAAAATGGACTTACTCTCTTTTATATATTGCCTTAGAGCTAGAGCTGGAAAGATTTACATCAGAATGCATGGTAGCTGAAGCATTCATCTGTAAGGTTAGAAACTTGGCCTCATTGCCCCTTTTATTCTGACTTGGCATATGCATGTGAATTAGTCCTTATCTGTAAAGTTGTAACTGCTGAGCACTTTAGAAACTGTTTTCAGGCTTTCATTACAACAATTCTAATTTGTATAGGTATTCCAATAGATATGAGTGAGACAGTCTGAATGACTGAAATGAATAAGGGTAGAGTACCTAAGTCAGTTTGACTGTGGTTTGCTATTAAATAAACTGTGAAGACTTTCCAAAACTTCTCTAAACTATAAGAACTCTGGTCAGTAATCTACTGCATGAAAGAAGACCACCCATTACGTTCCCTCTGATAGTGTTGTGAGTTATGGTGGAATTAGTTAACATATTTGAAACAAATTCAAAAAACATCCAGGATTATTAAAATCATGTTATTGGCAAATAGTTACTTAAAATATGCTTGCTTTTGTGTATTTTCACAGCTCTAGCTGCAAAATATCTTCATATTTACATAAACTAAACCTTTCTATAATCCTGATCATATAGCTTTGTTCATGGCTACCTCTATATGGTAGAGTCCAGATATGTACATACTACATGTTACACATTTTACCTAGAAGTGTGCATAAAAATAATATTTTTTTATTTAAATTTGGGATAGTATTCACATTTGACAAGGGTTTATAATACAAGTTGTGGTTTTTTTTCTGATTTCTTTTTTCTCTTTTATTTAAGCTAAATACTTTCAACTGTTTAAATCTATCTTTGTTTGCAATATCACAATTTTGGTAATTTTCCTTTCATTTATATCTATGCCCGACCATTCATTTCTGAATTAAGATCAACAATTTGACAATAGGATGAAACCTGAGGTCATATAAGGTGGTTGCTTTCCAGCTGTTAATATTTGCTATAAGAAAGTGAATTATATAAATTGTGTAATATTCATGGTGTTAATAATATGAGCTATAAAAAACTGTCAGTAGCTATTTTATCTAGGGCAAAGGTGACCAGCTTTCCCAAGACTCCAAAGGTATATTCAGCATCTTAGCAGAATTCCTCTCATCAGAAATTGCTTATATGAATGCTACAGGTATACTACCTATTCTGATTAAAATGGAGAAAGCAGATCTTAAGAATACCTCGATGTTCTGTCAAACTTGTTTTTTGTTGGAACTGTTTTTCACACATATCAGTGGGTCATGCTGAGAAAACATTCTTTGTATAAGAAAGTATTTGCCTAATATGATTAAGGTTAATTTAACTAATGATTTCCAATATTACTTGGTTTAGATTAGGCAGAAGGAATAGTCTGGAAGTATAAAGAAGATCTGTTCGTACTGATTTTACTAACTCTTGTTCTCATTTTGAGTATGCTGTTTAAGAGAAGTACTTTAATAATATATTTATATGATAACTCATTAAAAATGTAATTATATTCATTGTCTTCAAGTCCTACATTTTCCTGTCCCATTACAGTAGGTCATGGTCATTATGCTTCTCTCCTCCCTTAAGCCACTATGTTGCCATAAGCAAAATAAGATAAGTAGGAAATTTATCTGACAAATGCATGGTGAAATTTCTGCCTACCAAATGCTTTTCAAATCAGAAGTAAAAGCAGCCTTGGGAGATAAATCTACAGAATTTCAAACAGCCATACAGAAATTGCCGGAATAATCCCCTGCATTGCCCAAAGCGAGATGCAAATTAAGAAGCAATACACTATGAGTCTAATGGAGCATGTACTTTTCATGCTTCCATTCATCTCATGTAAACAGCTCGTACACTGCACCTCACAGGAACAATTACAAAATAGTAGAATGTCTGAAATTATAAATATTAAGACAGAAGAGAAAAAGACAATATTTTATTTTAATAAGACTTTTTTATTCTTAAAAAAAGTTGATAATTGCTACCTTGTTTTCTAATTATCAACTTACACAGCTAGAAAGTCAAAAGAATGAAAAAGGCTTTGGGCAAAATCGGCAGGGGAGATATGCATTCTGTCTGTTGAAAATAGATGTTAGCTGGCTGGTTGGCATGGTAGCAGCATTCTGTGCTTCCATACAGGACATAAATATTTGAAAAGATCTCAGAACCTCCAGTCTTTAAAATCCCAAGGACAGAGTGTTACACAGTCGTTGCTTGTTCCTTTCTGTGGAAGAAAAGATGAATTAGAGACATACCCATACCCAAGATATGTTAAAACAGGCATCGAGGAATTTTTCAAACTCTTCATCAGAAGATCACCTCAACTACTGTGGTCTGATCTCTTCAGTAATCTCATGAAGTAGCAAGTGCCAAGAAGTGCCAAGAACTTGCTTTATTGCTTCTGCAAATCTGTACACCTCCATAAGGTCATTCTCCACAATATCACTGTTACTTTTATATCTAATACTTGGCACTTCCATTTAACAAATAGAAGGATAGAAGAATAAATGAAAACAAATAAATAATTGACATTATTAGGGACAGCAGCCGCAAGCACATATTCACATGAGCAGATGAAAGATGATGGTTAACTGAATAACACGTTCTGCCTTTTCATCTTAATCATGACATGATCTTCTTAATGTAAAGGGTGCTGTATCATAGGGATAAATTCTCAGGATAAAGTACAAAAGCGGTAGTTCAGAGAGCATTGTGGGTTTACTTTAGGATTTTGTGATACTTTCTAAAAGCAGATGCCTACCAATTCAGAAAATGACCCAACTAAACAAAGCCCTGGGCAACCTGGTCTAATCCCATAGCTGACTCCATTTTGAGTAGGAGGTTGGTCTAGAGACCTCCTGAGGTTCCTCCCAACATGAATTATTCTATGATCCCGTCCTGTAGTCTTACTTACAGGTAAGATTACCTTTTGTGCATTCATTTGTTTGACTGTTGCTGAAATGGCCAGCAATTTTACATTTTGATCCAGTGTCAGACTGGCTATAAGTAAAGAAAATTTTCTAGCAGCAGAGCATGTCTCCCAGAGAGGTTGTGCCACCTCCATCCTTGGAGGTTTCCAAAACCATCTGGACAAAGCTCTGAGCAACCTGACCTGAAGCTGTACTAGACCTTGCTTTGAGCAGAAGGTTGGATTAGTCACATCCTGAGGTCCCTTCCAACCTGAATTAATATATGATTTTATAAATAGTGTATAAACGGTCCACTGATCAATTCTTGGATTTCAGACTGACCTGTAAAAAATGGCCTTATTTTTTCTGAATTACTGTGAATGCCAACTTTTGTAAGACATCAGTGTTACGTAAAAGCTGTTCCACTCACCAAATATTCTACTGGGTCTACTGCACTGTTGTAATCAGTAATGCAGGACTGAGAGGCTTCAGTCTGAGATATTCAGTTTCTTCCGCTCTGTGACCTAATGAATGACAACAAGAAGCGTCATCACGTAAGCTGGGTAATAGTGAAGCAATGAAGGAGTCCTAAAGCAGACACACTTTTCCTTTCTCTTCAGTGGGTTCTGTCTTTATTTTATTTTTTGGCTGTGTAATTAAATTAATGTCCTGTTAAGAAGCCAAAATAAAAACATTGTCATAAGACAAATATAGGAATATTTCCTGAGGAAAGAAAACTATTAAATGTAGTTTTAACTTCATTAGACTTCAGAATATGGAGAATATAATTGTAATTTTAACAGTAGGAGATCAATGTGCCTAGGTAATTCTATGGAACTTCATGACTTTAAAATCTGAGTATTTGTCTTCAACTATTTAAAAAATCTTTTAATTCCTGGTATGAATGTAAAATACCCTGATTAGTTTAAAGGGACATTTTAATATTTTTAATTGTACATTTCTGTATGACAGTGGATATGGTCATACATCTAATTTATCATATATATATATCACATATATATATGTGTCCATATAAATTAAAAGAAAGTTGGTAAAAATCTATGAATAAAATGTGTTTTGCACTTAGTTCTGAAAGTTGTGTTACAAAAGATTTTAGCCACTCAGTTTAATGGGCATCTCTTATTGATTAGCCATATGGCTATTCAAAAAACAAAAATTCTATTGGCTGAAAAAAATATCTATGCCAGTTTTTCTCTTAAAAAAGCACAGAAGGAGAAACCCTAAGCTAATCACTCAGGAAGTCAACATTTTCACTAAAGATGTAAAAGGCATAAGGGACTCAAGTAAACTGTAGTTATAATTCAGCCTGTTAGTCATGTACAATGCTACATAGTCATAATGTGAAAATCAACATACATCTCAATTTTTGACAGTGACATTCCTCTGTAATTTCACATTCTGTTTTTATGCATACATACATATCCTGATGTTGATGAAGTTTAAGAACTCATGAAACAAGTAACAGCTAAGTACAATAAGAATAGAAATATTAGTGATTTCTCCAGTTAAGTTTCCATAGTTGTTAGATACTCTGTGAACGTACGTACATCTACAGGAACAGACTGCTCACAAAATGCATCAGCTGTTCCCTTTCTGGAGCACACCTGAAAGAAAAAAAGAAGTCACATATACTTACCTAAAATATGTTCTCACTTACACATACTGACTGTGATATAATAATCAGTAAGGAGAAGGTTCAACCTCACAACCCAAGCCTCTCAACTCGATACCTGGGCTGTAGGCTGTACTGAGGTTAAGAATACTTTTCCCTCTTCTTTTTGAAGCTGTTTCACTGTGTAGAAAAGAATTAAAAATTTATAAGATCAGAAAGAGAGCAAGCATAACAATGACTCAGTAACCTACCGGTTCAAAATCTCACTTGAGAAAAGAGACCCAGATTCTGTTCCGTATTCCAAAGACTATACATTTTACATGAGACAGACATTGGATAACATACATAAGTAGCTCATGGAGCAACCTAGACCTTTCCAGTCCCAAACGAATATCTTAACCAGCTGACATGAGAACCATGCTAACTATAGGGTCTTTCAGTGCCCCTTATGAATATTACATTCTTTTCTGCACAGTGACAGGTAAGCATCTCGTTCACTGTATCTGAAGCTACAGCCTCATATTTAAAAAGATCTCCTGGAATGTTTGCTTGATACCATGCAGTTAAAACAGAAAAACAATTTCTAATGTGTAGGGTAACTAGGCTATGACAAGTGCTATATAACCATCACCTACCTTTAATGTGAAACTTTGGAAAATAAAATCTCCTGTCCCTTTAAGATTTTTCTACTCTGCTCGCTTGAAGAAGGTTTGGCCACTTCCAGCTGAAAATTCTAGGCTTCTTAATTTCCTAATAATATGTTAAAGGTTAATAATATCCACAATTTAGATTAAAAAATCTGAAAGAAATATTTTGCAATTTATTCTTTATTATTTTCATGCTGAATATTATATTGGGTTTAACAATTTGTCAGATTCTATATCCCATTGACTAGATATGTTACTGTGTGACAGTGCATTCTTTCTCTTCATGAGGCTTTTGGCATTATATTTCTGTGACTGATCAATAAAACCCTAAAATGGAAGAAGACTCAGAGGATATGGGCAGGGGCAATGTGCCCGTGAAGGTCAGTTACGCAGGCTGTGACTGACCACAGCTGTTGCAAAGAAGCTGACTTTATCTCATCACAAAAGGGACCAGAGGGTGGTCTTTGTTTCAGATGACAAGTTGTCAACAGTTGAGTGATCAACTGGTGGTATAAATGTTTCTCCCCAGTTTGCCAGAAGAGCTTGAATGCCTCCCTCAGTTAGCCACACCAGCATGGGGGTAGTCAATATGTGTCTCAGCTCAACACAGAGTGTAAAACTAGAAAACTGTCCAAAGAATTTAAAAGACAGCAGCAAGTCTGAGCTGGCTTCAACCCACATTTTCCTTTCCACCAACTAGGGACAGCCAGCATCCTGACAGTGAGAATGATACAGACACCAACAATGGGGATCACATTGGTATTGTGATTCAACTGTGTATTGAAATTGCTTTATTTTGCTAAGTTTAACTTAAATTTGTATTGAGTTATGCAAATATGATACATATTTTGTATCACTCTGCTAAATCAGAAACCCCATGTAACATCAACTATTTCCAAATAAGTAAATCTGATATTGAATATTACACCTTGCACAAGTGGAATATCTAAAAGAGCTTGGTCAGAGTATTGTACTTTGACAATTTCCTGGAAAAACTTCAAAAATCCATTCTTATTCCCATTAAATATTCCCTTGCGGCATCGATAAATGTAATCTCTTACAAATTTACCACTGTGTTAAGATATTTCTCATTCATATAAAATTTATTTTTGCTGGATAACCTGAAAGTTTATTTACTTCTTTACTGGAGCTTGTAAATGTACCACAAGGTTATTTTTCACAGGTTTTTATATGATTTTTTGTATCTTTGTTTGTTTGGTTGGTTGGTTGCTTGATTAAATATACACATCATGCATTTTCTCCAGATCTCTACAAACATAATGAGGTCAGAAGCTGTTTAAGGAGAACTTTTGTACTATTACTACCATTTTTAACTCAGTTTTCTAACTCTGCAGTCTAGTTCCATGGAAAGGGAAAAAACCTGCTACTACTTTGCCTAGCTTCAGGAAGCTTGAGCAAAACTCTGTTTCTTTTCACATCAATAGCATTATTTCCTCACCGCATTTTTTCTTTATTAAAAGTACCGAGTGGGAACCATAGAATCATAGAATCATTTAGGTTGGAAAAGACCTCTGAGATCATCAAGTCCAACCGTTAACCCAGGACTGCCAAGTCCACCACTAAACTATGTCCTTAAATACCACATCTACGTGGTTTTTAAATACCTTCAGAGATGGTGATTCCACCACCTCCCTGAGCAGCCTGCTCCAGTGATTGACCACCGTTTCAGTGAAGAAATTTTTTTCCTAATATCCAATCTAAACCTCCCCTCAAGGCATAACTTGAAGTCATTTCCTCTTGTTCTGTCACTTGTTATCTAGGAGAAGAGACCTACACCCATCTGCCTACAACCTCCTTTCAGGTAGTTGTAGAGAGCAATAAGGTCTCCCCTGAGCCTCCTCTTCTCCAGACTAAACAACCCCAGTTCCCACAGCCACTCCTTATAAGACTTGGGCTCCAGACCTTTCACCAGCTTTGTTGCCCTTCTCTTGACATGCTCCAGCACCTCAATGTCCCTCTTGAAGTGAGGGGCCCAAAGCTAAACACAGGATTTGAGGTGCAGCCTCACCAATGCCAAGTGCAGGGGGACAATCACTTCCCTTGCCCTGTTGGCCACACTGTTTCTGATACAAGCCAGGATGCTGTTGGCCTTCTTGGCCACCTGGGCACACTGCTGGCTCATGTTCAGCCAGCCATCAGCCAGCACCCCCAGGTACTTTTCCAAAAGGCACCTTTCCTGACACTCTTCCCCAAGCCTGTAGCATTCCATGGGGTTGTTGTGACCCAAGTGCAGGACCCAGCACTTCTCCTTGTTGAACCTCATACAATTAGCCCATCAGACCAACCTGTCCAGATCCCTCTGTAGAGCCTTCCTATTCTCAAACAGATCAACACTCCTGCCCAGTTTGATGTCATCTGCAGACTTACTGAGAGTGCACTCAATCCCCTTGTCCAGATTGTCGATAAAGATATTAAACAGAACCAGCCCCAATACTGAGCCCTGAGGAACACCACTTGTGACTGGTTGCCAGCTGGAAGTAACTTCATTTACTACCATTCTTTGGGCTCAGCCAGCCAGCCACCTTTTTACCCGGTGTAGAGTACACCCATCCAAGCCACGAGCAACCAGTTTCTCCAGGAGAATGCCGGGGGAGACAGTGTCAAATGCTTTCCTAAGGTCCATGTAGACAACCATCACAGCCTTTCCCTCATCCACTAGGTGGGTCATCTTGTTGTAGAAGGAAATCAAGTTAGTCAAGCAGGACCTGCCTTTCATAAACCCATGTTGACTGGGCCTGCTCCCTTGGTTGTCCTGCACTTGCCATGTGATGGCACTCAGGATGATCTCTTTCATAACCTTCCCCGGCACTGAAGTCAGGCTGACAGGTCTGTACTTTTGCAAATCCTCCTTCCTGCCCTTCTTGTAGATGAGCATCACATTGGCTGACCTCCAGAGTCTTCTGGGACATCTCCAGTTAGACAGGACTGTTGATAAATGATGGAGACTGGCTTGGCAAGCTCTTCTGCCAGCTCCCTCAGTACCCTCGGGTGGATCCCATCCAGCTCCATAGACTTGTGCCTGCCAAAGTGGAGCACCATAGTCCTCCTGGCCTGTGGGGACTTCATTCTGCTCCTGTCCCTTTCTTCCAGCTCATGGGGCCAAGTACCCAGAGAGAAGCTGATCTAACTATTAAAGACTGAGGCAAGGAAAGCATTAAGTACCTGAGCCTTTTCTTTATCCTTTGTGGTAATGTTCCTGGCCACATACAATAATGGATGAAGATTCTCCTTGGTCCTTCTTTTGTTTCTAATGTAGTCTTTTAAACCATTTTATTTATTTTTAATGGCAGTGGTCAGTCTGAGTTCTAGCTGGGCTTTCACCTCTCTAATCTTTTCCTTGCACAACCTCATGACATCCATACAGTCCTCCAGAGTTGTCTGCCCCTTCTTCCAAAGTTGATGAAGTCCTTTTTTCCCTGAGTTCCAACCAAAGCTCTCTGTTCAACTAGGCCGGTCTTCTCCCCTGCCGGCTTGTCTTTTGGCATATTGGAATGGCCTGCTCCTACACCTTTAAGACTATTTTCTTCAGTAATGTCCAGCCTTCCTTGGCCCTCCAGAACTATCTCCCAAGGGAAGGTGCAATATCAAATGCCACAGTGTTAGATTTGCCTCTTTGTCCTCCACACTGTAATACACAATTTTGCTGATGAAACTGAATATCCTCATGACAGCACAAGCTGACACAGCAAGTATCAGCAGGACTGTATCTGTAACTCAACCACTGAAAATGGTTTGGGTCCCAATGCACACAAGCCCTTCTCTCTCCTTATGGTGCTCTTTCTTTCTTCTGATTCATAAACATATTTCCCATGTCTCTTAACATTTAATGCTTTCTTGATTCTTTCTTTTTTCATATCAGCTGTTGTCAAATCTCAGGGAATAGCCCTGGATACTCCTATTTCTGCCAACCCTGTACCACTGAGTGAAAACCAAATAGGTGAATTCAGAGTCTGAGACATTCCCAGTGAAGCACTCAACTACTAGAATACGGCATAGTACAGGAAAATTCTCCAAAACCTCTAAATCTGAAAAATTAGGTCTTTTGCTAAGGTCACTGCCTGTGAAATTCTGTGTTATTGTGGATGTGGAAGTGAACATGTGGTAGTGTGAGAAGGATGACCATTTTATTGGAGCAGTCAGTAATAGCATAATAATATTCAGTTCAGTGTAAGGCATGATTGTCTTACCCTTGTTCACAGTGACTTGTATGCAAGTAATTTTATTGAGCCAGAGCCAACTATTCAGTGTGAAGAAAGAAAAAATCAGGACTGCATCTCACTATCAGCATCACAGCTGTTCTCACTTCATGTCCTACTTGGTAGCTGGGCTACTGAGAAAAGCAAATACTTCTTTGTCTTGTTTCTGCACTAAGTAAATGTCATAGCAACTCATTAGCACTGACACGGTTCTTGTTTCTGAATATCAACTACTTTAACTCTTCTTCTTACACCACCTGTTTTTCCATGATTTAAGCCATAGAAAGCAATGTCCTTTGTTTAAGACTACATGTAATCACAGCATTTGACTTTTCCAAAATAATAAAAAGATACAAATAACTCATTTTATTCTTATTGTACAGTTCTGTTGGCTATTATGCTTTGAAGAAGTTGTGCATTGCTTAGAACATGACCCTTCTATTCTCAGTAGTTAGTCTTCTTAAGCAACTGCTAAATAGAAAATTTTTGCCTCTGCACATGACTGGGCAAATTATATTTGAGTCAAATTAAAACAGTGTCAGTATTTCTGTGCACTTATGAAACCGATTCTTAAATAACATCATAATTTGACCCTTTGAAATATGTACCAAATGTGTTCCAAAACATATTGAAACCAGCAGTAAAATCCGTACTTCTGTTAACTTAGTTGATTTGGATCAGATTCATATAGTAAAATTGCTTTAGATTTTGTGTTTCATTACCCATATTACTGTCACAGTAAAAATGTTATAGTCTTTATTGACTCAACTCTCAAAAGTATCTGAAAAGTCCTTGGTGCTTTTTTAGGATACAAAACATTTCTGTATGCTTATGTTAAAACTCATTAGAAGTTGCTTTTTGTTATCTTCTTTCCCTACATTAATTTGAGTTTCCACAAGCTGAAGTTTGTCAGTGTATAGGTGGATCACCAAGCCCAGGATAGCAGGCACTAATTGTCAAAGCTGTCATGCCTGATACCCATCAGAAAATCTTGACACTATATTGCTTCAGAGGCTGGTAAAGCCTTCACTGATTGCTGTGGAATAGTTACATGGAGTATGAAGGTTCTACCTGAATCTCTACACTTTTCTACAAAATTTGTTCCAAAATGACGGAAGCAGAGATAAATTACCATCTGCTTTTGATTGCAGAAAACTTGAGTGCATTTCTTTTCATCTACTTGTTTCTTCAACTAATTACTAAATGATTACAGACAAAGATGACAACTTAACTTACTAGTCACACAGGACACATATATGCTGTACTGCAGTTTCTGACAGATTGAAATATTTGATACAGTTAAGTTGATGGGAAAAAAGCAAAAGGATGGGTTAGAAGTCCAGGATTCTTGCTGATTGCACTACCTTGTTACGGTGTCTTGCTAAAAACTGAATTCAGGAACATACATTAAATTCATTTTCTTCCAATCAAGAAAAACATAACTGATAAATCATATAATAGGAGCTAGTATAAAGGTATTAGCTTATTTGACCTCAGGAATGCTGTGATGGAGGAAGCTGTGCACAGTGCTATATGCTGACAAACACCACACTTTCAAATTATTTGTATAAATATCAGTGTTTACCTTATGTAGGCTTCTCTATAAACAGAAATAAAAACCAAATGCATGTTGCATGAGGAATTTCTTTTACTTTCACCTAACCCAATTTAGAGATATTAATATTGCTCCTTGGAGAAAGTTGGGTGCTTATCGCTATCGTATAAACATAGTTGCCTGCTCTCAGCATGTAAGGTAATCTCTTTTATAATTGTCTACAGATGCATAAGTTTCTGATTTAGAAGATACATCCTTAGAGTATCCTTTGAGGTCAAGCGGCCTTAATCATTATTTTTCTAACTCCTGTCATTTTCTGACTCATTTCTGTCATTGATGCATGCATTAAGGAAAGATATACTATGAATATGCAGAGACAACTTATTAAACATGGGGCTCAGATCCTTGTCTTGATGCAAAATAATCAAGATTGACATATACTTTATCTGATCAATGGTTGATAATGCACCACTTCACAAGATGACAAAGAAATTGCTTTCAGAACTACTCCTCTGGACATGTTTAAGATAAGATTACATTTAGAAGAAAGTACATGATTTACTTCCTCAGGCATACCGCTTAGTTGGAAAGACTGTGTAAAAAATTAATATTCAGAATGCTTTGCTTCATTTAATTTTTAGTATGAAACAATTCAGTTTGCAGAATTCCAACTTCTATGATTGCTATTACACTAAATGCAATGTCCTACCCGTTAACGCAATAATGACCTATATCTCAAAGGATAACTGTCTACAGGAATCCGTTACATCCAAAATCTTGTTATGGCCAAAAAGGCAAAACCCCATATATACAGATCTAGAAAATTATTGTTAGTCCAGTTAGAGTTTTAATAAGCTTATAGTCTAACTGATCTGGATAATACAGAAAAGCCTTATTGATAATGTGGTTAAAACTGACCAGAGGACCGGAGGGTGATCCTTGTTTTAGATGAAGGGCTGTATCAGTTGAGTGAATCAACTGGCTGTGTAAATGGCCTTCCCTGAGTTACTAAAAAATGTTTGAAAGTCCTCCTGAGTGAGCCAGACCGGCACGGATGAAGTTAATATGTGGCTCAGCCCAACACAGAGTACAAAACCCGAACAACCAATGGAATGAACTTTGAAGACAGCAGGCTTGAGCTGGCTTCAGCCCATGTGTTCCTTCCCAGTGACTGGGGTCTCCCAGCATCATGACAATAAGCATATACAGATCAGGAACAGGAATCATGTTGGTACTGTGATCCAACCATATATTGCGATTGTTATATTGTGCTTGTGTTGTTATTTCAGTGAATCGCTGTATTACTTTGCTAAATCAAAATGCCAGGCAACACCAAATATCTTCAAATAAATTTGATATTAAAACATTAAAACATCCTTGTGTGAAATATCTAAAAGAGTCTGGTCAGAGTGTTGGACTTTGACAATGGGAAATGTAAAAACAAAGTTGAATCTAATTCCTGCAGGTAAGTGTCCATGGCATTTAATGGTTTTCTTTGAATATCCCCAGTATCATGTGGAGGGTGGCAGAGACTTTCTGTAGGACATGATTCTCTACAAACAGAGATAACCATTGTAGGATGTCCACATTTTAAAAACTTTAGTGTTATTTTCTAAAGGTTTGAACACCAACAGTGAAATCAGGGGCTAAGATTTGGTTTTGACTCTTAAACTAACTCTAATGAAGAGCTAATGTAATGATGACTGTTGCAATAGCTCAGGGTATATCACCTGCTTTAAATTACATATAGAGTGAACTGTAGCATAACAAGTTTGCAATGCTATGTATCCAGCCATACTTAGGTACTAGTACAGCTTGATAATCTGTGCTGCAGCGGTCATGTTCTGGTAAATACCATAAACCACCTTAGAAAGATCGAAGAAGAAAGGATAATTCTTTGAAAAGTCACAGGTGTTTACTGATGGTGAGTGTCACTGAAATTATGCAGCAACTGTTACAACTAACAAAGCATGAATACATGATCAGTGTTTTTAATAAATATATGTTGCCCAAGTTCTGCAATGTGTAAGTTAATAAAATATAAAAATTGGAAAGGTCATTTCCAAAAAAAAAAACCACAAACCCCCAAACCACACAAGAAAAAAAAATATGGAAGCCACAGTGTGTAGGATTAATCTAATAGAAGATGGAAAACGACACAGTCTACAGCACACCTTGTGGTACATACCAGTACTCACTTAATATTTTATCCAGTTTTTCTTGACTTTCTGCAAATTTTGCTGTCCAACTGGTATGCAACTGTAACAGTCATTGGTCTTAAACATAGTCATAGTTTTATCCCATGGCAGCATTTCTTATATCCTCACACCACTCCATGGAAACCATGCCTGCGTTTGCTTTGATGTACACATACCACAGAGAGACCATCTTCTCTTGGTGGCTTGTCCAGTGCTCTCTCTTCCTTTGACACCTGTTTGCTGTGACTGACAGTTTGTCCCTTTGGACATCCATAAGTTTCAGCATAACCATACTACAGCTGTCAGACACTGTCACACTGTATGTATCAACATGACAACATTATTTACATCCTGTCACACATAGACACGCAGCTAATGCATGTTTCTGTCTTTTACTTGGTGCTTCGTTTTACGTTTGTTTTGCACTTTGTTAGACACTACGAAATAGCTTCATTCCTGTACAAACATTAACATTCTCAAGACTTAAGAACAATTCTTCCATAAACAGGAGAGAAAGGAAAAAAGCTAAGGTTGAAGGAAATATCTAACAATAATGTAAAAATCCTACAACAGCATATTGTGCAAAAAATAAAATAAAAATAGGAAAATCATATGCAATGAAATCCATTATGCACATTTAAAATATACCGCTAGAATCCAGCTTTCACTAAGAATTGACGCTGACTCATGTTCATAGAAAACATTTTTTCTGAAGAATTATCTATTAATACTAAATGAACTCCTTCTTATAAGAGACAAAAACCTAGTTGCTCAGTAAAACTTAATTCCAAAGGAAAGTGAACTAAGACAAAAATGTGTTTATTGAGTTTTCTAGCACATATTTTTTCACTAAAATCCATCTACTGGGGCTGTGCCACTATGTGTTTCCATGGTTAGAAAATGGCACACTAAACTCCAGAGAGAATGGGGTTTTCCAAAGAACATTTCTTGATAAGCAAAAGACCTTTGGAAATTTATAAGCAGATAAGTTTTGCTCTTAAGCCTTTTGCTGTCTTTCAGTTCTACAACCATTGTGCAAGTCTATAAAAAGAGGAGAAAAAAATCCTCTTATGAGAATAATGTTTTAAAATTTGCAACTAGCTTCACTAACTTTTGGTAACAAAGCTTAACATGAAAGGGTTGTTCAAGGCTGTGAGTCTTAAGTAGTGCCATCCTGACACTTTGAGTTACTTTCCAAAACAACAGAAAGCATAGATGCTTAAGTCAGCACTATTTGTTGGGCAAAGGAACAGCTTCCCGCATTGTTTGCTGCATGGTTATAGTCCTATTCTGGAACCTCTGATGCTGCCATGCCTTCTTATGTGGAAGTGCTCGTTTCAGGTTATAGCTTCTACAGTGAGCTGGTACCCAATGGTTACTAGCAGCCTTCCCTGCGTGACCTGTGTAGTATTAATGATGAAGATGATAACATTAAAAAAAAAAAAAAAAAAAAAGGGAGATTAATAATGATTTCTGTTCCTGCTTTGGAGTATTACGTCAGACTGGAGCTATTAAGACCTATTAAGGTCTCACGTGGACACACAGAACAGGAGGCCTGTGAGACTACTGATTCCTGTGCTGCTAGATTCTAAAAGTATACTATGCTTATGAGTGTCATGTTATGTGCTTCTGTTATTTTTATGAGATTATTTCTGTTTGTTTCTTTGGCTTTTGCTCAAAGGGCTAGATTTTTCAAGCAATGGCCCCATCAACTATTTGCAGTGTAGTTCCAAATAGCCTGTAGCTATTTTCTGCTGCACCCAATAGTGTAGAAATGTAAATCCTTAGCAACGCCCACAAGCAGTAAATTAACATGCAAATGACCTTAAAACCACCCTCAGAAATGGATGTCAGATTAAGGACAACATGGAAATTTCACTTTGAATGTTCAGGCTGAGAAAAACAAGTCTTACTACCATCCTTTGCTGCTTCACTTTAGCTTAACGTAAATAAAGAATCAGCTTATTCTCCAGCATATTTAATTCTAATGTATACAATACAGAAACACATTGTTCAGAAAATTACTGAGACATATAGCACCAGGGAGAAATTACTTACCCTGACTAAGGGGTGCAAACTCCAAAGATTTATGTTAGAGAAAGAGGAGATCAGGATCACACCACAAGAGACATCTGACCTTGCTGAGGACTGTCAGGAAGAATATGTGGGCTGGTCATTTGGTTAGTAATGGAAACTTATCATTGACAGGGATAAATTGGAAGCTGGTTTTAATGCACATATTTTTATATACGAGAGATCTAATCCTTTTCTTCGCATAAACTGTGTGTTCATCATAATTTTATATTATAATTTCTATACAGACATATAACTTCCTAACTCTGAGGTTCTTGAAAAATATCCTGTTGTGCACATTTTGACAAAACTTTAACTGTATACCTTCTTCTAAAACATGTGTTTTTCCTCAGTCCTCCCTCCAACAAAACAGTGATGCAGCTGAACAACATTCAGAAAAAGACTTTTAACTCCTTTTTATTTCAGGCAACCTGTTAGAATATTATCAAAGCAATAACAATCTTTTTAAAAGAGAACAAAGCATACATATATGTACAAGACTTCAAAACCAACCTCATTACTCTTATCTTCCTTGAACACTACAGCTTTGTTTACGCTATGACACCACCACATATATTGTAAAATGCAGAAGTAGGAAGCAGGGCAAATCACAAAGGAACGTTAAAAAAAAGCATACCTACATAAAAACATGTACTAGGAAGCTTGGGGAAACATGGAGTAAAACCTTTTAACCAGTACATTTTGTTAGACATGCATAGCAATTATTTTTGCTCTTACAGAAGTAAAATTTACCATAAGAACCAAAAAACAGAGGATAAACAATTAAAAAAAGAAGGAATACATTGTAGCTCTATATGGAAGAAAGCTTATTTTATAGTGTTTGTCTTGTTCCATGTGGCACCTTTGGTTCTTAAATCTTTAACACATTAAATGAGCAGAAAATAGAAATGAAGGAGTGGGGTAATCACATATTCTCTTTTACATCAGAAATAATGGCTTGAAGACCCTGGAGGTATAGTACCTTTATTCATTACAGTGAAATCGAGTGTGAGGCTGCTGTAACATCAGGTAAATGAAGGTTTATGGTATGCTATTGCTAGAAAGCAGCACAGTCAGAGCAGCTAGTAAAAGAATCTCTTCATCAATTGAGTGGCATTATCTGGAGTTTCCTGATGGATATTCAAAGTCATAAAAAAAAAAAACCAATATAAAAGGACTGTACAGAACCTATAGCCAATGTGTCAATATTGCAAATCAGTGACTATTACCCCTGCTGTGAGAGAAAAAGTGGACATAAAGGCAGCTTTCATTTGCCCATAAATTCAGGAATACATTTTGAACAACAATTATTTAAGAAAGTAATACTGGCTGCCTCTGTTACACACCTTGATATTTTCTGATAAAAACTGTAAGAGGTAATCATTATAATTTTATAACTACAGATGAGAAGAATTACTGGATTTCAAGGTTTTGTAAGGTACAAGAACTCATATGCTATATTCTAAATTGTAACTGGGGCTCCAAAGGTAGCCCAAGTGTTTTGTCATATACTTGAGAAAAGTTATCATAAATGTCAAATACCCAAGAAGATTGAGTTCAGGGAATGAGTTCTGTAAAGTACTGGTAAGATCTGTTTCTATCGTTCTTAACAGACTTAACAGAGAAGGAGTCCTTCTGTGGAACTGTGGCCCTTTGCTGTTACAGTAATCAGTAATTCACTATAAACATTACCAAACAGAATTAGCACAGCTTAGTTCATGGGGTGTCAAGAAGTTACCTTTCTTGATCCAGCAAGATCTACCACAACTGAGACTACTACTGCTGCTACTATTTTTCCTTTTGTTTCATACATTACTATGCTCAATGATCCTTAAGATTTTCTCAGACTGTTAAGGTTTTCTGCAGCCTTTTACCAATAGTCTTTCAGTGTACAGAAATCGTTAAGACTACCCACACTCTTAAAGAGTGCTTTAAATACTCAATTTAGTAAAATAGCAAGTGAAATATCTTGTAGCCTGCATAAATTTAGAGCTAGATTATCAAGATTTTTCAGATCAAATATGTGGTGATTCTTACTATTCTTGAGAACGACTAATTGATTTAGGTGCATTAGTAAATATCAAGACATTTTTAAAAGAATGTACATGACTTCAGAGGTTATAAATGTAATATGAATTCTCTATTTTTCAGGATGTTTCCTTCATTACTTGTCATCTGAAATCTATATATTAGGTATGTACTTAATAAGAAATTAATAAATCATTATTCTTATAAAGTTTAATTACATTGATATTTACACATTAAATATGTTTTAACAGATATTTTTAATATCCTTCTACAACTTAAAAATAAAATATTACTGTAACCAATTTTTTTACATAATTTATTTGTAATGGGTATTTTTTTTTTTATCCCTGCTAGACTGACCATTCTTTCATTCATCCACTAGAAGACTATTCTCTTAAAAAGCACACTGTCAAATCTCCTACAGTTTTCTATTAATTCAGGCCATCATGCCACCATGGATTGTAATCCTGTCAGATGTAACAAGCTAAGCAGATTCAGGCTGAATTAATAGTAGAGTTGGAGACCTCCAAGGAACACTTTAGTATTACAGCAAGTTTTTTAGTGCTACTGGCTCAGTGGGAGACACTCTTCTATGTGAGTTAGTACTGAACTAATGCCCCAGCTAGGGAATTCTAAAAGACACTATAATTGGGATGCTATAGGCTGCAGTGCTCAGAAATAGAGAATGGGAGACAAAATACGGCCAGTGTGGTTGAAAGTGTCTTAATGTGCAAAGTAGAAAAAAGCAACTGGAAAAGACAAAAAAAAAAAAAAGGCAGCAAATTCCTGTTGGTAGCAGGAAAAGCCAGGAAAGTACTACTGTACAACATAAAAATATCTTATGGTCAAATAATAAAATATAAAAGCATAAGAAAGTCTGTTTGATGTGATGAGCTCTAGGTTATTTTACTGATGCATATGATGAATTTCTAACAGCATATCAAGGAAAAAGAGCTAGCTAAACATAGACAGATAAAAATAATTCTAAGTCAGTTTTAGCTGATGTGTTGCTTGCATTATATCTTAAAAATGGTTTTCAACAGAATCAGTCCACCAGAGGCCTTTGCACAAGTGTAAAAGAAGAAACATTCTGCTACAAAACTTAGTACAGAAGACAAGTGTGGATATTTAATAAATGCTGGAGTAGAGAATCTAAATTCAATGGAAAAGCTAGTCTAATATTTCTAAGTACTGGGCAATTAGTAAAAAGTTTGTCTATTGTCATGCATGGTTTCTGCTTCCCAGAGCAAAAAGTTTCATCTCTCTTCTCATAGACAAGTATCTTGGAAAGAAAGTAAAGGAAAGGGATCTCCGTATCACAAAATATTTTCTTAATTTTACAGGCAGGCAGTATTTGCCTATCTGTAGCTATGTCTCAAAATCAGCTCACTTCTTTTCCTAACATGATCAGCAAGCAGCTAAAGCCATCTTTAATACCAAATGTGTCTCATTCTGAGGCTGGATCATATTTTCTTTAAATTTAATATAAAGTTAGCAGCATTCACAAAAATTTACTGAAGTTGGGCCCCAAAGACACAGTCTGTATTAAACGTACAAGCTTCCTGGATATGACTGTCTCCAAACCTCGACAAGGAATGTGCAGTGGAAAATGCTGGGAAAATAGCTAAGCAGGTGTTAGCCTAAGGTTGAGTTGATACATTAACAGAGGAAGACAAGAAATGGGGGATAAAAAAAAAGGTGATGTGATAGTCCCTAAAGGGCAGTAAATCAAATCAGGAGATAGAACTTCCATTAATGTTTCAGTGGAAGCCTTCTACATAAGAAAAAAATTGGGATTTTCCCCATAAATTCGTAATACTGAACTCCACTGGTCAACTTTCTAATCACTCAGACAATAAATAAAGTTGACAGAATACTTAGCAAGGCACTGCCCGTATAAATTATTAAACATTTGCTGATAATATTCAGTGAAGAGCGTATGAGAAGCTAGAAGTGCATTGAATATTTTAAGTATTAGTTGTCAATACAACTTCTCAATATGTACTGAAGTTATATGGAAGGTAATGTTTTCAAAAGATTGCTACGGAACATTTTTAAAGTTTTATATAAATCCCGAAGGAATATATTAGAACTTAATCTGCTGAAGACATGAAGAATACTCTAGAAGTAACAACCTTCTTAACCAAATATTCAACATGAGTCAGATTATTTTTCTGATTGTCATGCTACTGGAAGTTTGATAGATGTGAGAGTCTGAGCATTATTTCCTTGATATTTTCAGAGCTCATTATAGAAAATAGTATTGCATTTTAGCAATATTTTCACTCTTAAAAGTAGAAGTATAAAATTTTTCCTTGTATGAATGCAGCCTCAGAATCATGAATAAATGATTATTCAGGATGGCACAATGCATTTATAAATTGTGCATGATAACTCCCTGTTTTAGGTGATCTTAAGCATCATCAAAAAGCAGCAGTACTGCTGTGAGCAAATGGAAAAATGTAGACGAAATGGAAAAGGATTGTGTCTTGATAAATGTTACTTGATTGCATTCTACTTATGACAGAGAATAAAGGAAAGAATTTATTGATATGGCAACACTAAAAATGGAGTTGTAAGGTATTATATTTTTTTTAAATGATAAAATTAATTCTATTTTAAAAGGTTTGTTTAAAGTCATGCCTTTTCATACTTTGTTCTCCAACTAATCACACTCTCTTTGGACAATTCTATTATATCCATCAAAAAAATTGATTCATTATTTAAAAAATTCAATCTATTTTCCTCATTTGAAAATTATTACTTTAAGAAGATGTTTCCCAGGACTTGTGTCCAGGGATGTTTTTTTCTCCCACTCTCCCAATTGCAGACAATTTTTTTTACCTTTTCTTTGAAGGCCTCTGAAGTCTGTAAATTTAATTTCAAAATTAATCAGTTTTGCATTTTCAGATTAGGACTTGACAACAATTTGGCATGAAAAAAATTCTGCTTATAATTATTACACAACAGCAGCTCTTATGCTGGTGTGGCACACTCGTTCTTGTATATACAGTTAATTTTAGATAGAGAAGTTGCTTTAAAATCATTGAACAGAGACATTTCCTAAACCCTGAGAATTCTTATGGATTACCAGTTTTCAAACATTATTTTATCATTACTGATTGACAGGGTATCTGCTACGAAAAATAGGCCATGCCCCTCTGTCTCATAATGATAGGTAGTCTGCAGACTAGAAAGCATTGTTTATTCAGGCAGACATAGCATGAAATACTCTTGGTAACTGAGTATGGTAGCTTGCCAGGACTTAAGGTTCACCAGGGCACTCCTATTCAAACGCATTTCTCTGTCTTTTTGTTATGAAATAAGAATCCTTAGATTTCTAACTGCTCCCTCTGGCACTTACACAGTTTATAAGCATGTTGGTCAGACAGAGAATGACCACTCAAAAATAATCAGAAAAGCTGGCAGGTGGGATAAGAACTGAAGCTCTGCCTTGAATGGGGTCCTGCACATTTAATCGTCCCTGAAAACTCAGAAGAATGTTTCCCATTGAGTCATGGATGCCTGGAAGTGCCCATGGGAAAATACCAACGGGGACTAATATGATTTGTTTGTGCTGAAAGATATAAAACCCTGTAAGCAAAAATTCCAGTAAGTGTTTGAAAAGGATAATTTGCATCATCATAAAATCTACTTCTTAGTCATACTCTGTGTAATACTTAACAAGACACTCTCATTCCCCAGTAAAAGTCTATGGATCACAGGTGCTGGCTTTAAATCTTAGTAGCTATGTTCAGTCATGAAGGATAGGTTATGCCTTCTAGCTAGTTATTCAAATGAATACTGCAGGTAACAGAGCAGGAACATGGACGATGTTTAAAATTGGAAGTGACTTTTGTAGGATACAAAAAACAGACCAGTTCTTGCCCCATCTACCTCAGTGAACGTAATTCATCCATTTGCATTAGCCATTCAAGCTCAGTTAATTTTCTGAAACAGTAAAGCTATTCTAGACATCTGCATATGGCTGACAACGGGTGTATGGGAGACTTGTGCCATTCTGAAGAGGCAGCTAAAGCCCCACAAGGTGGCATGTCAGACAGTGTTAGGTGCTGGTGAATGAACAGCTCTATGAAACCGTACAAAATCCTTCACCTTGTATGGCAAGAAGACTCATAGCAAGAATGACCTTATAATTTCTTTATGGAAATACACTAGTGGCATAATAAACTGCCTTGGAAGGAAACCTGATCACCTAGCAACTGCTGTGGCATGAAAATTTCTAAATCTGAGGATTAGGAATGTATTTCCAAATATGGTTCCGATTCATTCAAATGACTATTCATTCTTTCTTTGTTGACTTAACTACTTTTCCTTGCCTTTGGCCAATATTCCTGATCACTCTTCACTTCTGTGTAAACAGCATTCACACACCTGTGCTGTGAGCAGGGTAACTCCATCATTTAATTGCAAGCAGTTCCCCTCCGGCTTTGCATCTAAAAATAAATCACATATATAGTTCTTCACAGTTACTTATGGTAAAGAGTATTTATTTCAGATTTTATACAAATGTAAAACCCACCTTACTATGTTCTGACTTGCTTTGCATATGTCATTGCTCCTACTGTTTCACTAATTTAATTATACAGTTCACATGAAAAATTGGTACCAACATTTAAATCTATGTTGGTTTAACCCCGGCTGGCAACCAAGCACCACGCAGCCACCCGCTCACTCCCCTCACCCAGGAAGATGGGGAGGAGG
>JAVJGI010000062.1:15095917-15121860 GCA_035590275.1 Ibycter americanus
GGGCCCAAGGAACTGAAAAGTCCTTGATTTAGTATAAACATCACCCAGCAACAACCAAAAACATCAGGACGTTATCAACATTGCTCTCACATCACAGCCAAAACACAGCACAGCACCAACCACCAAGAAGAAAATCAACTCCATCCCAGCTGAAACCACGACAAAATCCCATTCTCTCAGTAGGCATAAACGCCAGTGAAGGATGTTCAGATGAATTTCTGTTTAAAAAGATATTCTTAGCTTCCCTAGAGGTCTTAAATAGGTAGATTATCATACTACAGAGAACCCCTGAATCTATAAGGAAGTTTAACCAGCAAATTCTCTACTACATTGCAGAGTCTTGCCCTGCTCAGTGCAAAGATCTGTTAACGTTGCTGGTGTCAGACCTTCTCTTTTATAAAATTGTTCTTCAAGAAGAATAATTTGCTCTTCTTTTTTTCATGATAGTAAGTACCTCTCCTTAACATAGAATTAACTCATTAAGAATTCCTAATTCTTCATGCTGGGACCAGATTCACAGGTTGACACAGAAGCATCAGAAACAGAGTTAGGATTCATTTCTGGGTATGATTACACGATTCCTATCATGAAAAGCTGGTAAACTGTTAGCATGTCCCACGCCTCATTTTGGCCTGGGCTTTTTAGCAGTCCCTCAGCCAATGGCCAGACAGGGTTCAGGAATTCGCACAGGCCAAATGTAATTCCAAAGGCAATTTGGATACAGTCACCCTCTTTTGGATGGAGAGAGAGTCTAGCTGTGCAAACACAAGTTAAACTGTGCTGGTTGATCTCAGTGTCTGAAGCCTTTCACATACTAGTGTGGACATAGCCTGTGTGTCAAAACATTATAAAAGTTAAAAATACACATTACTAGGTACTGGAATGAATAGTTATTTATATAGATACAGTGCTGATTAATGTTTATACCTTCTTCCAGGCTTGGTGACCAAGCCAGCTCAATATTAATCTGTAAAAAATGAATTTTAGGATTCTTCACTGAAATAACAGGGCTGCACAACTGGACAAGTGGAAGAACAGTCAGCCCAGAAGAAACACTGAACTAGTACTTGTCTTCTCTGTGCTCCTTGGACATAACCTGTACTTGATTGTTGCAATGACTGTCTGTTTAGAAAATACTTTCTTTTGCATTCACAACCCCATGCACTCATTCAACAGCAAGGTATACTTCATCCCTTATAACATGTATTAATTAATCCAATATGCTATATAATTCTTATTGTTCAACAACTATATAAAATGAGGGAAATCTTCATAATTTTTGGTGGGAGTATGTTGCGGTAAAGAATGAATACAAGTTAATAATGACCTCCTGAACTGAAACCCTGCTTCTCCTTAGTATGCTACTTACAGCAGCAAAACATTAACTTTACAGTAGATTCCAGCCTTTTGCTTCTAAAGATGCTGATTCATACACCAAGGCCACTTAACCAAGTTACCTGACATTTGGAATCCCACCAGAATTACCAGATTCAGATAGCATCAAAACAAGACAACTTTAATGATCAGGCACACAGGAATTGGCCTGTAGACACAGCAATTTTCATGTGTAACAAATATTTCTTTAGAAGTCCAATAATTGGATTAGTTGTGGACAGGACTAATCTACGCAGTTGGCCTCTGTGGGACAGCTACCTCACACTAACAATGACTGTGGCACCAATAAAAAAAGTTCTGTTTTCACAGAGAAACTCTTGAGTCACCTATTACATTTTCCAGACACATGCACTTTATTTTTATATCAGCCACGTCAGGGTTTTGTATTTTGTCTTTTTTTTTCTTAAGCTAATACGTTGATTGCTATCAGACTAACATAAGTCTCAATTTATAGCTGTATTTCCAGGAATTTCAACAGTACAGTGACGTCACTGTACTGTCTCTAAGGATTATTTTTGAGTAAGATTTAAGTTTTATAGAGTATCTAAGTACTTAATTCATGAACACCCTTAAAGCAAATATTCTGAAGACACTCCAGTATGATTTTTTTGCTAGTTAGATCAAGGATTCTTTTTAAGGAAACAGGTTACTTTCCTACTGGCAAGATAAATTTAACAATGGCTGAGAAATTGTAAAATAACTGAACATCTTAGCACTTTAAGTATCTACATATGCCTAGTAATTACTTCTCATGAATCAGAATCATCATCATCATCTCCCTTTTCTTGAGGAATTTACTGAACATAAAGTGATCACGTGGTCTCCTGACTCTTTCAAGATCATTGATTACTACATGTCATTTCAGAAAAGAACTACTTGAAATATTTCATTTTAAAAATCACTCTAAAGAGAGAATAAACTGATAATGGACTTTGAGAGTCTTGGAATGGCTTTGTCTTTTTCTTTCTTTCTATAGTAACCCTGGAAAACGTACATAGAAAAAGAGGATTAAGAAATAAAATAGATTTTTGTTGTACATAAAATGGAATGAATTATTCTTTTCCTAAAGCCTTATCACTGAGAAGTCACTTTAAAGCATTTTAGGCACAGAAACGACTAGAATGTTTTGTGAAAGCATTCTATACCAGTCAAAGCAAACAATCTCTTCATGACTTATAAATGTTTGCTGCTGCACTGTCCCAGGAAAAGGCTTTGTTGACGTGTGAACTTTACTTTCTTCATTCAACACAAATACCTTATCTCCAACCATATTTGACATTTCAAGCATTAAACGTAATACTGAATATAAATCAGGGCACTGGAACCAAAACTTTGTCTCATAGGAACCATCTAAAAAGGGAACTTTTTAACAGGAAAAAATATTTTGGTCCTAAGGCAAACTCAAAACTCATGTAGATGCCAGAAGCATTATTTAGATATAGAAGATGTTAACATAGTGTTCAGAGAGATATCTTCAGTGAAGTTTGTTTGAGTTCTGGAAGAAGCCAAACTTTGGGTTTATTCTCTGTGTAGAATTAACTAAGACCCAAGCTGGGATAATTTGTTTTCTTAAGAATGTTATTATTAACATGTGATAATACTGATGAATCTGTGTTTGTTCCTGGAACTTGGACTAAGTTTTCTTTTCTCATTGATCAGATAGATCACTTCATCGGGTTAAACTTGGACCAACCAATCTTAATTCATGTTTTGTTTTGAAACTTGCTACTTCTGTTTCAAACCTATAGATTCAAGGGTTTACCTAAGACAAATAATTTTATTTTTCAACTATGTTAGCTAGTATAATGAAAGTTATTACTTCAATATGAAAAACTTGGCTACCAGAACACAATCCTTAATTCTACCAATGCTTTCATAGAAAACATATAAATAAAGAGAACACAGAGGGTGACAATCACCATCTGCAAGTGTATTCCCAGATCTGGCCTCAGGAATCCTTATCTGATTTAGCTGTACAAGAAGTATATTGTGATGAATAAATGCTCTCTGAACAGTCAATGTGATTCATTAATATTCAGCAAGATACTAGATATTATGGAAGTGAGCATTATTATTGTGCTGCCTTTACCTTTACACAATATAGGATACAGTAATTTTCCAAGCCTTATTTTTTTCTTATATTTTTAATACTCAACACTGTTATGACAGCCTTCCACTCTTGATGGTTTATCAAGCTGTTTATGTTCAATTCAATTTTAACTGTGTGCATTTTCTGTCGTATTGAAAAAGGAGTCACCACAGACCCTAAGGATACCTTAAATTCAAGAGCCTGTTTTCCCGTAACTCTTTGTTTTACTCAGCAGTCTGTGAAGCTTACTAATATGATTATAGTTCACTAATCAGAGGTCCAGAAACATCAAGTTATTTTGCTCTTAGCATTTATCCTTGATAGTTATTCCCTATAGAAATATTAATTCACAATCGATGACTTATTAATGACCTCTTAACTAGGGGGTAAAAATATAGCACTGTGTTATGAGCATTTTCATCCTATGAAAAAAAGCCCTGCCAAATTATGATAACAGCAATATTGTGATATTATGGTGCTTTTTATAGAATAGTCAATACATTTATTACAGGTATATTCCCATAATATTGTGAAGTCAACAAGTATATATTTATATCATTTATTTCTTACAAACATACTTCTATATTTTGTATTTATTCATGCTTGGATGAATCTCTTCACCCAGCTAGTTTATTAAAATTACAAGTGAGTGAAACCATAAATTTCAAGATGGCTCCATTCTGAAAAGTCTGTGAAGCAGTAGATTGGAAGCATAAAATAAAGTGATGAGAATCATGTCATGTTCTACTGGGAGACGTATTTTACCCTTCTTCAGCATATTAGAAACGCATGTTTCAGAAATTGAGGCAAGGCATACAGTACCTTCTTCCCATGAGATATATTCCTCTGCCTAGAGCAGAATTTTCCTCTTGGCAGTGTGTTTCAGAACTGGCAAGTTCAACAGTTTAATCTCTTTAACATTTGCATTACATTTCCCAATTCAGAAAAAAAATTTAAAAAATCTATCATACTGTTAAGGTTTTTTACAAATAATTTTAACCCACATGGGCAAGATTGGTCATTTCCCCCCCCAAACAGGTTATTTAGGCTACTGGGATGTCATGAGTTTGTTATGTAGTATTCACGTTGCATTGTCTCTCTAGTTCCTAGACAGATTTTCAAAATAAATTGGAAAGATAAATCCAGAAAAGGTTGAAAAGCAATCTTGTTTGAAGAAGAGAGGTCATTGTATATTTACATGGTAGAGTTTATATGGTATAGTTCCCTTGCAGTGTTCATTTAGCAGAATACTGCTAGCAGCATACTACTTCTCTAATGGATATAGAACACAATCAGTGCTCCTTCCACTTGAACCTTCCTGCAAATGTTTATTGTCAGACCATGAAATTACTACTTAAAAGAAAGGATGTTTGTGATTTTAAGAGACAAATTTTCAGGGAATATGCTTTCAGGATTTCTATATAGGAGAGTAAAGTCCTGGATACTTCTAGTAATTTATACCAATTATTTGTAAACCAGGTCAAACAGCTTGTTTGGACATACAAATTTTTATACTCAGGAGTCGTACTTCGATTTTGGCCTGAAGCTGTTCTTATTATTTCTTCCTTAAATCTAAAAAAAAAATAAAATTCAAAGGAGTGTATTGGTTTAACTTTAGCAATATAAAACTGCATATGCGTATGTGCAAGTATGTGTAGTCTTGTAAACCATAGAGTTCATTATAAGATGAGAAAATACAGATGTTGTCCTTAGAACTAAATGTGGATCTTTTGATTTAAGGTCTTCATAATGAAATCAGGAGAGAAATAAACTTCTCATTCTTTCTGAAGGTTGCTTGATGACTAAACATCTTTTCCATATTTAAGGAAAGACAACAAGGAGAATAAATGCATATTCTGTTTTTTCCCCCTCTTTACCTTCATACCTACAACCACTTGTGCCAATGTTCTCACAATACTTCTCTGGTAAATTCTTGGGGTGGAAAGGTAGGTTATCGATTGTTGGCATGAAACAGAGAATTACTTTGCACCAGGCTATGATACCATCACCGAATTTAACCATTGCCATTGCAAATTCTCCTGGTTATGTTGAACACCATACCGAGCATAGGTTGGAGGTGTGTGTGGATAGGATTTAGGGGAAATAGAGGAAACACCTGTAATGCATCTTATTGAAGAGCAAGAGGTACTCACTTTGAACTCCCAGATTTTTGGACTCCAGTGATACAGGTACAGGAAAATTGTGTGTGACTAACTTGGGAGATGCTGTGGAAGCAGGGGCAACAAGGAAGAATCTGACATCTGTTCTAAATAGATTAAAACAAAATAAAATCCTCTGTTGTGAGCTGCTGGCTTAAAATTTTGAAAACATCACCTGAAGGTTGCAAAGGATGGAGGTATGCATTAGTGAATTAAAAAACTGTTGAAGTTCCTTTGATTATGTAGACAGTACAATCTTTATCTCTTAATATGCTAATCCACTTAGAATAGAAGTAAAATCTAAGTGGTTATGAACACCTTACTTGCAGTTCTATAATGTTGACTATAGAAGAATGTACACATGAATTTCATACTCTCCAGACTACAAAGTCGTAGTTTTCATGAGGGAAAAGCAGTGTTACTCAAAAACCATTCACACTGATCATAGAATCATAAAATCATAGGATGGTTTGTATTGGAAGTGACATTAAAGATCATCTAGTTCCAAACTCCCTGCCATGGGCAGGGACACCTTCCACGAGACCAGATTGCTCAAAGCCCCATCTGATCTGGCCTTGAACGCTTCCAGGGATGGAGCATCTACCACGTCTCTGAGCATCCTGTTCCAGTGTCTCACCACCCTCACAGTAAAGAATTTCTTCCTAATATCTAATCTAAATCTACCCTCTTTCAGTTTAAAGCCATTCCCCTTTGTCCTATCACTACATGTCCCTGTAAAAAGTCCCTCTCCAGCTTTCATGTGAAGGATACTGCTGAAAAAAGGAAATATAAGGAATAGAAGGAACAACTGATTGTCATCATACAGCTGATTATCTATGAAGTAGAGAAGTAGGAAAGGAGAGGCAAGTTACGGGTATGGTGTCCTCACTGTTGGGGGAGACAGTTGTTCTTCAAGAACAGCAGTTTGTTTTGAAATTAGAAAGGTGAATAGAGAACCAACGAGAAAGTTAGAGGCAATTTTGCAATTCCAGGTGATACCTTTTCTGTATTGGGTGCTCTCTTATATAGAAATTGCAAGGAAGAGCATGTGACCTCTTTTACTGTTAGTATATTACAATCTGAAAGTATATGGGGTGTTACAGGCTTTAAGAACTCTAAGGGTATGAACTTGGCTCACGCTTAAAGTCAAAAAGTTCATAATTAGGAATAAGCTAATAAAAAAAACCCCAAACCCCTAAACAAATAAAAAATTAAAAAAAAGAAAGAAGGAGCCATAGGAATGCAAGCAGCAATAGAGGTATCAAATACATAAAGATGGCAAGCACTTTTGGAGACAGCATTTATTAAAATCCCCAAAGGTTAAAAGCCTGAAATCTTCACAGTTTCATTGTTTCTCAAAAGGAAGGTAGAAATGAAGGCAGATTTTCTAACTCATAGAACTGCCAATGGTCTTTCTACAAGTTTATTAGCTTTAGATATCTATAATTGTTCTCTCCCTGTGTGGCACAGCATCAGTCTATAGTAACATAGCTCTAGAGAATTTTTATATTTTTTGTTCCTGGGACTTGTGTGGCATCAGGCAAAGCTCTTCACAGTGGGGCTCAGCGTAACACAGAAGCAGAGTAGCCCCTGAAGAACTGGTAGCTCTACAGCCCCACCACTGTTGTCATTAGGCTGCTTACTGCAGCTTTCACAGTCCCACATCCATCCTGTACTAAAAGCCACTTGTTCAGCTTGGAGAAGAGAAGGCTGAGGGGTTACCTTATCCCAGTCTACAACTTCCTCAAGGGGGACAGTGGAGCAGGAGATGCTGATCTCCTCTCTCTGGTGACCAGCAATAGGACACAAGGAAATGGAATGAAGCTGCATCAGGGGAAATTCAGATTTGACCTTAGGAAAAGGTTCTTCACTGACAGGATGGTTGGTCACCAGAACAGGATCCCCAGGGAAGCCTGTCAGAGTTCAAGGAGCTATTAGTCATATAGTTTAGATTTAGGTAGTCCTGTAAGGAGCACGGAGTCGGACTTGATGACCTTTACGGGTCCCTTCCAACTTGAGATACCCTATGATTCTATGATTCTAAACATTTTATTCATAACTAAAGCAGGTAAGACCTTCTATCTTCTCTCTAAAAGTTAGACGTTTGTGTTTTTCTTTCTGAATAGAATGGTGATAGGGATGATTCTTGTCCCTTAAAAACTGTGGAGAAGAATATGACCTTTCAATGCCTTACCCAGAAGTTTAGTACGTGGTAGATGTTAGAAGACCAGAGCAGACTTTCTAAGACAACTCACTGTGAGCATTAAATATCAAAGCTAACAGCATGCCCAGATGGAATTCAGCACTGCAAAGGTGAAGCCATTAGACCTAGAAGTTATTTCAGCAGGAACAGAGAACAGAATTTGTTCTCTTCCTTTAAGGCACACACAGGAAAACATGACCATGTACGAATCTTGTCCTTTAGATCTTTACATAGACAGATGGTAAAGATACAGGTTTATTTCTGCACTGTCTTTCTTAAAAAGTCTGCTGACTGAGATATTTGCAAGGGAGAGGAGAAAAGTAATTTTCTAACTTCTCAGAAAGAAAAGGTAATTAATCTGTTGTTTTTGCAGGAGAATGTCCTACCCTTTGAGTAAACAGACTAATGAATGACAAGTGTTGTGTTTTTCTCTTTCAGCTATTGTGTTAAAAATAATGATTGCCATCCTTCCATTTGCTTTAGGTCGTATCCTGATACTTCAGAGAATTTTCTAGGCACATACAAAGTAATGAGATTGTGAAACTTCTTAAATTTTGTTAAAGAAACATAGCACTACACTCAAGCCTATATATAGTGTGGTTACATAGAGTGAAAAGGGAGTATCAGATTCAGACATCTACATTACACCTAAGACCTACTTCATGCTAATTAAAAAATACCTTTTTGGAGCAAATCTCTATTACTTAATTGTCATTACTGTTAACTATAGACAGCATTCAAACTTCTCCAAAATCATGGGTAATCTGTTAGTGTTGTGGTTTAACCCCAGCTGGCAACTAAGCACCTCACAGCCGCTCACTCACTCCCCCCAATGTGGGGTGGGGGAGAGAACTGGACGCGTAAAAGTGAGAAAACTCCTGGGTTGAGATCAAGACAGTTTAATAGGGAAAGCAAAAACCGTGCATGCAAGCAAAGCGAAACAAGGAATTTATTCATGACTTCCCATCAGCAGGAAGGTGTCCAGCCATCTCCAGGAAAGCAGGGCTCCATCACACATAATGGTGACTTGGGAAGACAAACACCATAACTCTGAAAGTGCCCCGCTTTCTTCTTCTTCCTCCAGATTTATATACAAAACATGACATTCAGTGGTATAGAATATCCCTTTGGCTTGTTTGGATCAGCTGTCCTGGCTGTGTCCTTCCCCAATTTTTTATGCACCTCCAGCCTTCCCACTAACAGGGCCCAAGAAAACTGAAAAGTCTTTGACTTAGTAGAAACATTACTTAGAAACAACTAAAAACATCTGTATATTATCAACATTGTTCTCACACAAAATCCAGAACACAGCACTGCACCAGGTACTAAGAAGAAAATTAACTCTACATCCTGTGAAACCAGGACAGTTAGCTACTTATTGACATATACATTCTACAAGCACTTCAGTTTGTCATTATCATTCCTAGGAATCTGAATTTCTTTTTCTAGGATGCACCATACACATTGTAGTGGACATCACTTTTAGATTCAGTTTCACAAGAAATACTGCTGTTTAAGAAGGAAATGTTTTGTTCATTTTACACAATTTCTTAAAAGTAAAAATACTTACTCAAGAAAGTGTAACAATACATGCTACATGGACAGAATTAATTCATTGCTTCACAAAGAATCTTTCATTTTGTCTAGAAAAAATAAACCTAAATTAATGTAAATTAATTGGGAAAGCAATTTCAGCTGTTAAAGCATTCATCCTAGGAGAAGGTATGCCAGTATTCTCTAATATTTTAGATCACAGAATCATAGAATAGTTGGGGTTAGAAAGGACCTTTAAAGAACATCTAGTACAACCCCTCTGCAGTGAGAAGGGACATCTTCAACTAGATCAGGTTGCTCAGAGCCCCATCCAACCTGACCTTGAATGTTACCAGGAATGGGGCGTTTACCACCTCTCTGGGCAACCTGTTCCAGTGTTTCATCACTCGCATTGTAAATAAATTCTTCCTTATATCTAGTCTGAATCTACCCTCTTTTAGTTTGAAACCATTCCCCCTTGTCCTATTGCTATGGGTCCTGCTAAAAAGTCTGTACCCATTTTTCTTATAGGCCCCCTTTAAGTACTGAAAGGCTGCAACACTTGTGGGGGATGAAAAGATCAAGAAGGCTGAAAGGGATCTAAAGACATTTGACTTAAAGTCTGAGCCTTCTAACAAGCATAATATCCAAATGAGCTAATGCATTTTGAAATCTTACCTTCTAACATCTCTTTCTGTTGAAGTCACTGGAACACACCTCATAATGATGAATTCTGATATGAATCTTCATGCTTAAATATATGTAACTTGAAATTTCTGTTCTGAGAATGTAATGCAGAACCACACAGATATGTGCCAGTAGGGTTTACACGAAGTAAATTATTTTTAGTAAATAAGTAAGTAATCACCTTTCTACATTTTAACTAGACTCAGAGAGGACCTTAATTTTTGCAAGGCTCATTTGTTGCAACAACAAGTTTTCAGAAGTCCTAATAATGCATAATTGTAGAAGCCAAGGAACTCTTGAAGTAAATAAGTATTCAATGGATAAATGTGTTGATGTTTAAAATAATCATTTCCTTCAGTAGTTAGGGCATTGAAAGAGAGTGGTATTCTTGCTTTTCATTTATTCCTTAACTGTGACACAGAAAGAAAACTGTTTAAATCTAAGACCTTAATAGTTTTCGCATTCTGATTGTTAGTGTGTTTGTCTAGCAGGTAAAAGAGTGAAACTAGCTCCTCTTAGCAAAACACAGAGATTTGATTCTTCAGGATTTAGGCAATTGTACCCATGTACATTCCTAAAAATTTATGAAGAATTCACTGCTCCAGCTGATTAAACTTGTATGAACGTAACATTTATTTGTTCCTCTGTTCTTTAACTTACAGCCTAGAACAATAATTAAAATCAAATGCGTTAGTAATTAAGATCAATTATTAAACTTCAAAGGATAAGGAGAAAATAACACAATCAGTTCAGCTTGGTGACTTCAGGCAGAGCAGACAGCTATTTCCTCCGACCTTTGCTGCCAAAGTTGAGCTGGCATCTGGAAACGTGTGAGCCAGCACAAATTTAAGCAGCTAGAGACCTCACATGCAAGGCTGGATCGGACTTTTGTGTACAGCAATATGGACTAGTTTTGGAGCCTGAAGAGATTCTTGGTGCCTAAATCCCTGTTATGATTCTAGTCCTTAGGGTTTTAGCTAGAAAACTTGTATAATAATATTAATAATGAAGAACTAATTCACAGAAGTCTTGTGAGGTTTAATTAGCAATAACTTGCAGAATTCTTTGAAGATGTAAAATCCTGTATCATTATTAATAACATGATAGTAATTATTTAAAGGCAAAATACTATTGCTCTTTTTATTTTGAAGACTTAATTAATTATAGAACTGTTGATTGCAACAGTTAATTAATAATTTTACAGCCTTTAAGACAAGCTAGGTGGGATGTTGAATTTTTTAATTTATTGTTCTGAAGAAGAGTTTATGGAGAATAAAAGAAAACCTGTAAGTTAAAGATTTTCCTAAAAATAAAGAAAAAATCAATTATGAAAGTTGATTATATTTAAAACAATAAAGAAATCTATAGGGTCATCAAGAAACACTCCTAGAAACAACAACAAACAAAAACCCCAAAGAAAACAAGCAAATAAAAAACAATACAGGGAAACTTGCTTCCCAAAGGAAGGTGCTGAAAAAGATATGCTATATGGTTTCCTCAGCCTTATGGATTTGCTGTTGTTGTACACATCTAAATTCGACAGCAAGCTCAATACTTCGATACACAGAACAGCCACAGTAATAGTTTGACAGTGCTGCTCCCCTCCCTCCACGACATGGGCTCTGAGCCGACCCCTGCAGCCAAACCTTCCAAACTGGAGCAATGCACTCAGGGCCTTGACACACAATTCCATACCTGGTTTGGACACATATAATCAATTTTCTATACAGCAGCTTCCAAAGTGCAAAAACTTAGGTCTGTGGTTGAAATGCAAATTGCAACACAGTCCAACAACAGAACTGGACATCTGTGTGACCTCTAGAGGAGTGTGGCAGCATACCCCAGAGAGTAACTGCAGACATTCCATACAAGCCGCTGAAATGGGAGTTGATAGGAAGCAAAATACAAATCTTCAAAATATGAACACTGAGACTAAGCAAGAAAGTTCCATGAAGTGAGCACTAACATATTTAATCAGAACTTATTAAGAACCAATTTCTGGGAGTTAAATTCTGCTTTAAGCTCTCACTTGCCCTCTGCACTCTACATGGATGCTTCTAAATTAGCATTTTAGCTCAAGTCCTAGTGCGTTTTTGAAAAAAACCCAAAACTTCCAGTCATCCCCACTTCCTTACACCTCCAGCTCCACACATCCTAGAGTGCTTTTAGAATGAATCACTTTTCTTTCACATAAGAATAAATGGGAAGAAACTTGCCATGATCACAGCTTGTGAACTCTGACTATTGATGAGTATCCAGTGCACAGAACCAAGCTAGAACTGGTCCAAAGGAACTTCAGAAATGTGTGTAATGTAGATTCTTGTCCTCAGCACCAACTGTTTCACTTTACAAATGCATTTCAATCACTTTGTGCTATGTGGTAATAGACTATGTATAACTTTTAACACATTCTTCAGATGTTCTGTTTCTCAGTATCCATATGAAAAATAAGAATAATCTCCTCTTTACAAGGACACTGTTTTTATCATGTATTTGCAAGGCAATCAGTGATTTTAGGATGGATGTTTTCTTCAGAAAATATTTCCCAAAACTCATGTGAATAAGTGAAAAGATTCAAAGAATCATATTCTTTGAATTTGTTTAATTTTTTTTTTTTAAAGATGCTTTTGCTTTGAACTTTCCAACTGTAATCTAAAAATACCATTAGCAGTACAGCTTCTTTCTGCATTTAAATATCCCTTCAGTACTGTATGAGGAACTTAGGAAAACCATTTTAACACATATGTTTGGTCTTCATTTGAATTTCTTGATCTATAAAATATAGGTCAAACTTAATTAAATCAATGGGGAATGAATATTACTTTGAGAAATAATAAGCATAAAGGAGTAAAAACAAATCTCGAATCTGATATTTAGTATTGTGAGAGTTATTTGATCATATAACACAGAATCCGTAACCCTCTCATTCACCATCAGCCTGTGTCAGAAATTTTCATAGTTTTGTGTTTGACTCCTTCTCTCTCTGTTTGCTTGTTATGGTAGGATATCTTTTTGCTTAAGTAGTTTTACATCTGCCCAGTGAACACATTTCCTTTAATATGCTACAGGCTTTCTGAACAAGGTGTTCAACAGTGCTCATCATGAATATACTGATGAAGTTGTCCTCATACAAAGAAAAATCCACCTCCTCACAAATACTTTTGCTTAGTGAAAATACTGTGATTTTGAAAAAATGTCTTGAAAGACTTCTCCAGTCCAGGCTCACAACAGAAACAGGACACCTTAAAAAAGCAGGAGAATCAAACCCAAATGTTGGTTTCTTTGTTTGTTTCCAGAGCCATTTATGGCTAAACTACTTAATGAAGAATTTCCTAATTATGTCAACTTGAGTAAACATGAAGACATGTTCATTGAGTAGATTTACTCAATTGACCTCAGAGGTCATGTAATTATGGGACTATATGGTGTTATTGCTGAAATGTTAATTTAGTGGCACTTTGCTAATGCCATCACACTTCTTTCTTACCTACTTCACATCTACTGTGAAATAGTGTATCACACCAGTTGAGCATCCAGGCCAAAGGAGCTCAGTTCCAGGTTATGAATGTCTATGCCAAAGGACATAAACATTCTCTCAGGAACTGGCTTGCTAATGCTACGTGTGAGTGCCTATGCCACTAGACTATTGGCTGTTTGAATTGATGGGATTCTTTGCTTTTTCCTGTATAGAAATGATAATAGACCAGGACCATTCTCCGGTACTATAGCCAAATAGGCCAACAATGCTGACATCACCAATCCAGTGGACATTTCCCAAAGCCACATTGACATGACTGAATTTTCAACAGATTGCCACCACTTTCTTTTAAAATGTACTTGGGAAAGAAGCCCTTTCTTTGGCGTAGAAATTATATACATATATATATATATATACACACACACACCCCTAGAAGGTAAAATATTATGTTTGAATTCTTCTTCATTTTGTACTGTTAAAACATCTGTTTCCCCAGAAAGTATTTTAATTGTGTCATTTTAGGGTATTTAAAGCACAGGAATACACAGTCGTCTTATGAAAGCAAGGTCTCTGTTCAGAAAGGAAGTCAGTACTTTATGAAACAGTTATTATCCTGCTAAGACACTTAGTTGAGACTACAGGATTCTTGTCCTTTTGCTTTAGGATTGCTTAATACAAATTCAAGCTATGCTGTCTAGGAGCTAAGAATCTTGCCTCACATGTGGACACGAGCTGTCAAAATGAAAGGAAATATTCCCTTTACAGACTTGACTCAATAGTTGCACTAATGACTTGAATGAGAAGGAATATTAAATTTCCAGAAAGGACAAAATGAGTACAAGCTCCAAGTACATGGGAGACAGAGTTAGAATTCAAATTGATTTTGACAAATCAGAAAAGAGGAAAATGTAAGAAGCTGCATGCAAGGCAGTTATTTAGGAATAATCAGCTCTTCATATTCTAGGTTTGGTATAGCTGACTAGTGTGAATTTCGCTAAAAAAACTCTAGAAAAAAGTTCAATCCAGTAGCAAGGATGGAGAAAAGTTCCTCATCCAGTAGCAATGACCAGGCAGACAGCCCTCCTTCCTCTGTCTAGCCACAAAGAGTGAAGTATTGTTGTAAGGTAAAGGTGAGTAAAGAAAGTAAACAATATAATTGTCTAACTCTTAAATACCTAAGCCATTTCACAGTCTTTAAACATCAAATGGAAAGATTTTTAACAGATGAATTGCTAACAGATTTGTTTCAAAATGTGTCTTACTGCCTTGGACTACAGAGACTTTTTAAGTTTGCCTAAATCAGCTTTAATATTGTTTACTGACTGGGTGATATTTGCCACATAAAATTGCTACAAGAAAACCTTATAATCTTATTCTTAAATTCTGATTGATACATTAAACAAAATTCATTTTGAGTGAAGTAATATTCATGTTATCTCAGGCTCTAATTAAATGAGTGGCTAGACCCCTCACTTACGGCTTGAATTATAAAAAAAATCTTACAATAAAAATAAATAAATAAATACAAAGTGATCCAACTCCACAGTTAAGAAATTCTAATGCATTCCAGCTACCAGAAATTTGAGCTTTCTTTAATGCTTCATTAAGAGATTCTTATTAAACATTTTCAATAACAGATGTATTAGGCTCAACATGCACTTCCCCAGGTTCTTTTTAAAGTTACAATAATATAATAATAGGTAGAGAACACAGGACCAGATGCTGTGTTCAAAGGGGAGAAGAAGTCAGCCCTAAAAAGACCATTACGGTTACTATATATCTGCCGTATAGGTCTTCATTATTTTCATGTAATTAAGTCTCTTCTAACATCCATGCTTTCTTACTTTCTTATAAAAATTTCTTTAGACTGAATATATAATCAGTATACTGATAGTTTAATTGGACTGATACTTGGTTTTCTTTTTTGCTTTGGATTCTTTAGAAATATTCATTATTAAATATTTAACAAAGTTTTTTATATTGTCAGAAATATTCTCAGTGTCATCTTGCAAGGCTGAAGTCATTTGGTACTTTGCACAACAGTAAAATTTAGTTATTAAATTAAAAAAACACTTCTGCCCATCCAGTTTTGACACATTCTCTATGAAGATCCAATTGACATTTTCCTTGTATTTGACAAATCTAAACATCAAAAAGTAGAAACACTTCAGGCAAAATAGACAACATTCTACTCTCTAAATTTATTACTTCCATGAAATTTGTGGTTTAATTTAATTTGGCTTCTAAACCTTAAATAATAATTTAGAATTATATATACTGGATCATCTTTCCAAGGTACAATGAAATACTAGCAGAGATGCTTACAATGTATAGTAATCACCTACCTGAAGCTTTTGAAATTAATTAGCTATGTTTCTAGAAAGAAATGCATTGCTTATTTAAGTTTTGGTGAAAGGCTAGTCATTGTTGTTTCACAGTAAGTAGTTTAATCATTTAGTCCAGCATCTTAGAAGGTTAGCTGGGATTATCCAACCATTAAACTAGACAGTAATAAGAATGAGTGAAGAAGCCCTTTACTTCATTTACACAGTCAGATTGTGGTGTTTGCTGTAGAGAAAAAAAATTAGCTCTTCCATCTACTCTTGATAAACAGTTTGACCATGGCTCAATGCAGGTGCCCACCAAAGCTCCTCTGTCGGTCCCCTCCTCAGCTGGACAGGGGAAGAAAATTATGACAAAAGGCTCGTGGGTTGAGATAAAGACAGGGAGAGATCACTCACCAATTACAGTCACAAGCAAAACTGACTAGACTTGGGAAAATTAATTTAATGCCAATCAAATCAGAGTAGGGCAATGAGAAATAAAAACTAAATCTTAAAACACCTTCCCTGTACCCTTCCTTTCTTCCCAGGCATAACTTTACTCCTGATCTTTCCACTTCCTCCCCTATCAGCAGCACAGGGAGATGAGAAAGGGGGTTACGGTCAGTTTACATGTTGTTTTTGCTGCTCCTTCCCCCTCACACTCTTCCCCTGCTCCAGCATGGGGTCCCTCCCACAGGAGACAATCCTCCATGATCCATCAGGGATCCTTCCCACAGGCTGTAGTTCTTCACCCACTGCTCCAGCGTGGGTCCCTTCTGTGGGGTGCAGTCCTTCAGGAACAGACTGCTCCAGCGTGGGTCCACCATGAGGTCACGAGTCCTGCCAGCAAACCTGCTCCAGCAGGGCCTTCCCATGGGTCACAGCTTCCTTTGGGCATCCACCTGTTCCAGTGTGGGGTCCTCCATAGGCTGCAGGTGGATATCTACTCCACCATTAAACTCCATGGACTGCAGGAGGACAGCCTGCCTCATTATCAGCTTCACCACGATTGCAGGGAAATCCCTGCTCTGGTGCCTGGAGCAGCTCCTTCCTTGACCTTGGTGTCTGCAGAGTTATTGCGCTCACATATTCTCACTCCCCTCCTCTGACCGCTGGTGCTCTGCACTTCCCCACCCCCTCCCCTTAAATATGTTATCCCAGAGGTGCTACCACCATCATTGATGAGGTCGGCCTTGGCCAGTGGTGGGTCCATCTTGGAGCCGGCTGGCATTGGCTTTACCAGACATGGTGGAAGCTTCTAGCAGCTTCTCATAGAAGCCACCTCTTTAACCCCCCTGTTACCAAATCCTTGCCATGCAAATATTAGCTACCAAAATACAAAAGCTATTTGTTTCCAAAATCTTCTCTCTGTGGATCTATTGAGTATCTACTGCTAACAGGACTTCATTATTCGGTTTCTCTACACTGCCATATGAATATGTTGAGGGTGACAAGCAGAACAACAGAAAATTTAGAAGAAAGTAACAAAGTACAAATGAGAGAAGAGACTTAATCACATGAAAAGAAAGAACACTGTAACTTATTTTCCTGCAAATTTTGATGGAGTATATTCATAGTTATCAACAAAATAATGTATTAAAATTGTTATAGCTATATTTTTCAACTAATGAAATAAAATTATATCAGTCCTTTTGTAATACCTATTTAAGTTAATTGAATGAATGAATCATTTTTCAATGAAATTTTTTAATCATTCTAAAACTTTTAAAATATTGAATGTATTTGTATTCATGTAAGTAACCCCATTATGTTTTCCCCTTGTGCAACTGTTTACATGAATTGTCCTGCTGGCACATGTAAATTTTACAGGAATAAGATCCCAGTTAAGGACTTGATGTTTTATTCCAGTTATATCCATTAGAATTTCTAATAGAAATAGAATCATCCTCCAAGTCTTGTGTACAGGTTGTTACAATAGAAACTCTGCACTAAAACCTTAATGAAAACATAAGTACATAAAACAAGCTGTTCTCAGGCAACACTTGGTCAGCTTTCGATGTAATTACTCAGTCCATGAAGATTTTTAACCGGGGATTTCAACATAATGTCTTTATCAATGACATAAAATTTGTAGTTAAGATAATTCAGCACATCATCATGTCAAGTTCTTCATAACTTAATCAGACCAACAATTAGAGGAAGGTACAAAAAATATCAGTGACAGATGTGGCCAGATTTGGAGCGTATTACAAGAAAACTGAATTCACTCACTGAAGTCCTATACTTACACACTATATTTCTGATACTAAGCTAGCCACCTCCAGGTTTGGTTTGATATGAATTTTATCTGGTGGCAAAAGAAGTTTAAGAACTATGTGTTTTTCTTGTTGTATCCCTCAGCACTTGTTCTCATACTGCATATTATTTATATAGATAGAATTGACTTATAATAATGCAACATAAACCAGAAGCCCCAGTAAAATCAAAGTGAAACCTAGAACAAAAGCTTTCATTACAACACTTCTTCCAAGCTGGTAGGGTGATCCACAGTGGTGAAGCGTGAGATTAAATTACTGGGGAAGTGTATCTCCTAAAATAGCTTTGTCCCTGAAGAAAGTATGTTTAGAACATAGTTTCAACTGAAAAAAAAAAAAAAAAAAGAAGTGTGTGGACAGCTGGGTTTTTAACTTATCATTTCACTGATCTGGATTAGAGTCACAGATCCATATGAGTCTCCAGTAAATTGCACAGGTTCAAGTGAAGAAGCATTGAACTGCAAGAGGAACATAGGAATAAATGGCTGAAAAGGGAGCAGGACAGATGCTTAAATAGTTTCTGCTGCAAACAGTGGTGAAAAATTGAACTATAGCCTGAGACGGTAGGTACTTTAATCAAAGCATTATCAGAAAGCAAAGATGACCATAAAAGGGAAGAAAAAAAAAAAAAAAGAAGGTTCATTTTTTTTTCCTAGGTTATTTCTTCAGTGAAAAAAGAAGACTCTACAATTATTGAAAGGTTGAGTTGGGCTTTAGATTCACCCATTTATAATTCATTAGTATCAGAGCTAGAACACTGAAAATTGTACTTTGCATCCAAGCTTGCTTTATTGTTTAGTCTGTCATTTTGGCAAAAGAATATGAAAAGTCTAATTTTGGTGGCTTATTACACTCACTTTTCACCCTCTTTATTCAGATGTGAACTATATACAGCATGGACCAACACAGAAACAGTCCTAAAAAGCTTAGAAGAATTTTGATGATGTTTTTGAGCTTTGTTTATTATAAGAAAGCTGCTTTTTTACTAGTTCTGCTTCTGACCAAGTAAACATTGCCTTTCTCCTCAGGGGTAAAAATATAAATATTCTGTGGAGAAAAGACAGCTTGTCTATATTTCTGCATGCATGTTAAAAGTGCATCTCTGTTGTACTCAACAGCAGCTTCCATATACCAGAAGTAACGGTTTTATTGTAAGGTTAGGACACCGGGATCTTTTTATAATTGTTTTGGTGTGTTTTAAGAACAGTAACTGTAACACTTAATTGTCACTTTTATTGCCTGGACTTCTCTTCTGCATTCTGTTAATGACTATTGCTTTCCTGGGGTTCTACAGTTGCTTCTGTAAGTATTGTACCACAGATTGCCTCTGGTCCAGTAAATTTGCTTTTTGAAGATTCCATCACAAGGAATGACCACAGCTGCTGACAATGATAATTTTATTGTGTACAAAGCATGGCATTAACACATTCAAGACCTAACAGGTAAGGCATTACTTTTCTTTTACAGACTGGTCAAAATAAAGGCATATTATTTTACATTAGCTTCTTCACTTAAGTGTTTACATTCCATCCTTATCATTTACATTACCATACTTACCAGTAAATAAGCCTACACTTCTTCCTTTCTTTTACTTTTTTCCTAGTATTTTCCAGGACCATTTATCTCCTATGACTCTCTCAACTTTGTTAGAAGATTCGCCCTCTTGACCAGGGTTTGTAAGAGTCCTATCTTGATTAATGTTTAAGCAAAATATTTCAGTGGTTATACATACTAATTCATGCTAAAACAATGTTTACAATGACCTAAAAAGTGTGTCTTGGGTAGGAATGCAAAAAAAGTCCAGGAAAAGACAACCATACCTTTTGTTATGCAGAATAATTTTTTAATTTGTTTAAGAAGTGTATGTGTGCACCTGTGTCCCTGTGTGTGCTGGGGGGCTTGGAAGCATTGAAGGTGTAATTATTGAGGGTTTGATTTGTTATTTATCTATGTTGGGTCACTACTTCCAGTCAAGCATACTGAGAAAAAAAACAATATAGTCCAAAAAATGTTTTTACATGACAAGAAGAGGATAGAACAAATTTTTTTTCATTTCAGATGAGCATATTTGAATGTAAATGCTTCATTAACTGCCTAAAATATGGCTTATTCTTAATTAAATCTTCGGCATTATTGAAAAAGTAAAAACAAAAAACAAACCACAAACAACATGATTAAGCAGAACTAGTAATTCACAACTGCAAGAATGAAACTTTGAACTGTTTCTGAACTTCTGTTTGACACTCAGTGTTCTTTCTAGAAGAACATCTGGAAATCCTGGATGCAAGTAACCTCTTGTAGAGTCCTATGTTGATCAAGCTTTTAATTAAAGAGTAGTGTAAAGGAATATTTGCCACCATTTATTTTATTGGATAATACAAAGTCTTAGTTGCAAAGGAGGATTTTTTGTTTGCTTAGTTTCTATATTCAACAAGTTTTAAATTGAAGTAGAAAATGGGGAAAAAATTGAAGAACATTCGCACAATAAAATTATCTTCGATATTACTGTGAGAAACACTGAAGTGAAGGGACACGCAGGACATGGATGGAGTGAAAGAGAAGACACTCAAAATACAAGGAATTTCAGAGAGCAAAATAACAAGATTGTAAAGATCTGAATATTCAGTAACCCAGGTCTTTCTCCTATGCAAGTTTTTGTTCTTTTTCATCTCCAATCAGATAAAAATTTTAAAATGTTTTAGTCTGTAAGCCTATCTAGAAGCTATGTTTTTAGCAAAATCTTTTCAGTTGTAGCCTAACTAACAGATTTTTTAAAAAGTAGTTACACTAAGGAGTCACCAATTCAGTTCTTGCATTCCCATGCAGACAATTCCCATCTATGTAGTTCCAAACATGACTTCAGTGAGATACTTCATTTGCAGAAAGTGAATTAGGTTGAATCTTTAAAGCTTTTTCATCTTCACTGGCAATACTGGACCACAACTATGAATACCTTACATTAAGAATCAAGCTACAGGGCACCACTTCAACAGGTATTATCAGAAAGTAGAACAAAAATGCTTGTGTACTTTTGCAGTCTGTTATAAAACAACACTTGTTATTCCTCTCATGTAATGAAAACATTTTCAGTAATATTGAAAGCACTCCAACTTAATATCAAATAAGTTATAACTGCAAAGAATGTGCTACTGTAGCACTCAAAGAACAAACTGTATGTTGCATTCTTCTTTAATACTTAACTGATGTGTATAAACTGGTGTCATTTCCAGTACAAGAAAAACTAAGTCTGATTTTCCATTAGATAACCTAAGACTATTGGTAAAGTCACTTGTATTATCTATGAAAGACTAAAATAAAAATTATGCAGAATTTAAGGATTCATTAACATTCTTTAATGAGCTTTGGTAGATCAAAAAGTCAGGCTACAACAGTGTTAATAAGACTACATGCAGTGAAACCAGATGATTGGAGACTCTTGGTAAATCTTCCCCAGCACAATACCAGTTTCGTGGTGCTCCACATACTAATTTTTTTTGTTGATGTTTGAAGCAGGATAGAAGAGGCCTAATTCTTGTTTAGCATGGCCATCATTATAAGGAATTTGCCCACTGGCTCCAGCCCTTTAACTCATTTGACCCTACCTTTATTTTGAAAGCAAATAGAATCCTCAGGATTTTGATTACTTTCAATTTCACACAAAAGCAGATTTCCAGACAGCCCTCATAGTCTTTTTTTCCCCTGTAAGGTACTGTTCCTTAAGGACATCACGGAATCACAGAACTGTGGAGACCCAGTCTAATCCCCTGCTCAAACTGGATCAGCTAGAGTAGGTTGTTCAGGACTGTGCCCAGTCAGATTTTGACTGTATGCAAGAATGGAGTCTCCACAACACCTCTGGGCAACCTGTTCCTATGCTGGACCACACTCACAGTAAAAATGTCTTCTTAAGCTTAAATGGAATTTCTTGTATTTCAATTTCTCTCCATTGCTTCCTACCCTTTCCTTTAACACCACTGAGAAGAATCTGGCTCAGAATACCTTACTTCCCCTATCAGGTGTTTATACATGTTGATAAACTTTTATAAATAATGCCTTCAAATCTTCTCCAAGCTAAACAAACACAAGTGCCTCAGTCTCTCTGTGTATGTCAGATGCTCCAGTCCCTCATAATCTTTATATCTCTTTGCTGGGCTTGTTCCAGTGTGTCCATGTCTGTCTTGTACAGGGCCTCAACAGTGCTGAGTAGAGAGGAAGTTATCACCCCCCCTCAACCTGCTGGCTATGGTCTTCCTTGCAGCCTGGGATGTTGTTGGCCTTCTTTGCTGGCTGATGGTCAGCTTGCTATCACCAGGATACAAAGGTACTTCTCTACATAACTTCTTTGAAGCTGTTTGTCCCCTCTAAGTGTGTGTTATTGTTCAGGCTTATTCTTCCCCAGGGGCAGAATTTGGCACTTACTTGTTGAGATTACCACGAGATTCCTGATGGCCCATTTCTGCAGTCTGTAGAGGTCCCTCTGAATGGCAACAGAACCCTCTGGTGTATCAACCACTTCTCCTGATTATGTATCTACAAAATTGCGGAGGGTGCACTCTGTCCCAAAGTCCAGGACATTCATGAAGAGCTTAAATAATGGTACACTGTTACCAACAGGCCTACCACTGGAGTTTGTGACACTGATCACAATCTTTTAAGTCCAGCAGTTCAGCCAGCTTTCTGTCCACATAACTGTTCAATTTCTAAACTTCATTTCATTTTGTCTGTGAGGATGCTATAGGAGGCAGTTGAAAAGCCTTGCTAAAGTCAAAATAAACAATATGTACAGCTCTCCCCTCATTCAACAAGCCAGTCATCTCATCACAGAGACTATTAGGTTGGTTAAGCAAATTTCCCCTTTATAAAAGCATGCTGATTACTTCAAATCACCTTCTTGTCCTTCACGTGTTTGGAAATGTTTTCCAGGAGGATTTCCTCAGGAACTGTGGTGAGGCTGGCTAGCCTGCAGTTTTCTGTATCTTCCTTTTCTTGACAAGGGAAGTGGCATTTGCTTTCTTCCAGATGTCAGGAACTTTTCACAATTGCTGGTCTGTCAAAGGTAATTGAGACTAACCTCGTAATGACATTGGTCATCTCAGTACTCATGGGTGCATCACACTGGGTTCTATGGACTTATGTCCAGTCAGTTTGAAAGTTTCCCAGCCTGTTCCTTCTCCACCTGGGGTCAGTCTTCCTTGCTCCAAACTTTCCTACAAGTCTCAGAGATCTGGGATTTATGCAAGAATATCTTATGAGTAAAGACTGAGGTGAAGAAGGCATTGAGTACCTCAGCCACTTCTGTGTTATTTGTTACTCTGTTCCCCCATCTCCTTTAGCAGCCATCCCATACTTTCCCTAGTCTTCCTTCCACACTTGTACAGAAGCCCTTCTTATTGGTCCTCATGTTCTTCACCATGTTAACGTTCAGCAGGTTTTGTCTTTCCTAACTATACCCAGATGCTTGGACAATGTCTCTATATTCCCCCTTGATCACCTGTTCCTGCTTCCACCTCTTGTGTGTCTCTTTTTTATGTCTGAATTTTGACAGAAGCTCTTTGTTCACCTGTGCAGGCCTTCTGTCACCTTTGCTTAATATCCTGCATACCAGGACAGACAGTTACTACGCTTCTGTAGGGTGATCTCTGAAGATCAATCAGGTACCTTGCACCTCTCTTTTCTCCAGGATTGTATTTCATAGAATACTTTGAAGGAGAACTTGAACAGGCCAAATTCTGCTCTCCTGAAGTCCAGGGCTGTGATCCTGCACCTTGCCTTGTTCCATCCTCTCAGAATCCTGAACTCTTCCCTTTAATGGTCACTGCAGCAAAGGCTGTCTTGACCTTCACATCCCCAAAGAGGTATTCCTTGTTTTTATCAGGTCCAGCAGAGCACCTCCCCTTGTCGTTTCTTCAGTCACCCATGTTAGGAAGTTGACATCAATGCACTCCACAAACTTAATGGTCCTGCTATGTTGCCTTTCCAGTGGAGATCAACATGGTTCAAGTCTCCTGTGAGGACCTGAGCCTGCAAGTGTGATGCTTTTTCCAGTTCTCTGAAGAAGACCTCATCTGCTACCTCTTCCTGATTGTGTGGTCTGTAGGAGACATCCACCACGACATCGTTTGTGTTGGTCTGCCTTCTAGTCCTGACCCATAAATTCTTGACTGGCTCATAACCCATCCCAAGGCAGAACTGCATGCAACCCAGCTGCTCACTGATAAAAATCCATACCCTATTCTTGCAATCCTAGCCTGTCCTTCATAAACAGCCTGTATCTTTCCATTGTAGCACTTCAGACATGAGCTGTGACCATGCTCCTGTAATCCCAGTATAAGAGCCCTGCAACCTCATGCCTGACTTTACTTCCTGCAGTTTATTCCCCAAGCTGTATGCATTATTGTGTAGGCAATAGGAACCTGCTTGTGGTGATTTTCCAGGCAAAGTGAGAAAGCATTTCTCCATCATGCTGTTCTCTTGGCATTTCATTATTTTTATGTGTAGACTTTGGGTGGAGCTCACGAAATCCTGGTTTGTTGATCATGAAGTCTCTCTTGTCCATATCAGCTTGCACCCTTTGTCTACCAACCTGGCCTACCACTTTCTCAATAGTGGGCCATCATCTCTTTCCCCTGTCTTTCATAGAATCATAAGGTCATAGAATCATAGAAACATTTGGGTTGGAAGGGACCTTTAAAGGTCATCTAGTCCAACCCCTCTGCAGTGAGCAGGGACTTCTTCAACTAGATCAGCTTGCTCAGAGCACCATCCAACCTGATTTCCATCTGGACGTTGAGCTGTTGACCACTACCCTCTGGATGTGACCATCCAGACAATACCTCATTCACAAAACAGTCCACCCATCAAATCCGTATCTCTCCAATTTAAAGGGAAGGATGTTGTTGGGGACTGTGTCAAAGGCCTTACAGAAATGCAAATAGATGACATCTGTAGCTCTTTCCCTGTTCACTGACGCAGTCTTTCTTTGTTTAAAGCTCTTCCCACCAGGTTGCCTAGCCTGTTGGCAAAAATGCTCATGCCCCACTTGGTCAGGTGGATTCCGTGTCTTCATAAGAGTCTTTGATACTGAGAAAGAGTCCCATGGTCGTAGAAGTCAAATGCCTCAACTGATACAGAATCACAGAAAGGTTGAGGTTGCAAGTGACTTTCTGGAGGTCATCTGGTGTAATCCCCCTGGCTCTAGCAGCTTCACTCTGTGTGTAACCCATAGTGGCATATTTGACATTCTTTACATATTCTGTTATTTCTAAATGTTAGTCTTAACCAGTGGTTTTGGCTTTTTAACATCTGACCCAAGAGACCTATTCTTCTATTTTTAACAACACTAATATATGAGTTTCTGCTCAGTAAAACAGAACTTTCACTATCTCTTTATAGATATTGAATTAAAGCTTTCCTATAATTTATTTTCATACAGTTTTTTACTGATTTTTTTCCCTGTCAACTGGAGATATGCACAATAGTTTTACATTACAGATAAATATTTTGCCTGACAAGAGTATGAACAGTATGTCAGGTTTTATGAAAACTACTACCTCAATAACTGTGAGAAGACTTTCTTTTCTCTGTAGCTGAGTTTCTGGTTGAAAATATTTTACTTTCTGTATGTATTCTCTGAATGTTGTTTACTCAGGTAAATGCCGCAATATGGACTCAGTCAGAGATCAATGTGATCAGACAAAAGTCGTTTTATTGTTCTAAAGAAGACTTTTTATACATTTCTTAAGAATAGGTGTTTATACATGATTGGTTCACTCACAGAGCATCAGTTCATGATTGGATGA
>JAVJGI010000062.1:15131781-15147457 GCA_035590275.1 Ibycter americanus
GAAAGGAGGTTGTAGGCAGGTGGTCGTAGGTCTCTTCTCCCAGAGAACTAGTGACAGGACAAGAGCAAATGGCCTCAAGTTGTATGAGGGGAGGTTCAGATTGGGTATTGGGAAAAATTTCATCACTGAAAGGGTGGTGAAGCACTGGAACAGGCTGCCCAGGGAGGTGGTGAATCACCATCCCTGGAGGTATTGAAAACACACCTAGATGTGATGTTTAGGAACATAGTTTAGTGGCAGAATTGGCAGTCCTGGGTTAACAGTTGATCTGGATGATCTCAGAGGTCTTTTCCAACCTAAATGATTCTATGATTCTATAAAAATACTTTGATCTGTTGCTGGTGAGAGTCCAACTCTGTGCATTTGAGTTTACTTGGTAATATATACAAAGCAGAAGAATGCCCTGTGCCTGTACTGTTTTATTTGTTATAATGGATGGCACTCTGACTTTATAATGAAGAAATCCATTAAATGTTCAGAAATGTATTGAATACATGTGGCAGTGTCCTCCCCCCGCTCCTACTGCCCTCAGTAAGTGATTAGTAGCATGCTAAACTTTTAAATCTTAACTAAGTGATTGATTGTGCACATATAATCCTTTATACATAAACTGTTAACCAAATCAAGGTTTAGGATTGTATCCGGCTGCACCTAGACTCCTCTCTGAGAAGGAGTTTAAAAAGCAAGAGGGTCCTTTCTGAACCTCATATCTCAGTCAGAGGGTCTCCCTGACAGTTTTGTCTGACCTTGTCTTCTATGCAGTAAGCAATCAAACGTACTTTGCCATAAAATTATGTTAAACCACTGTCATATTTAATGTTGAACTTGGTTAAGTCACTGTTTTATATCAATAAGGTATGTTGTTGGTTCTCTCTTATAAGTAAGGTGCATGACTCCATCCGCAACAATATAATACACATAAGAAAATCTGGAAAACAAATTCAAAGTTATTCTATGTAAGTTACACTGGAATACTTGTGCCTCTGAAGAGTAGTCTTATTACTCTGTCAAGCAAGTCCTCTTAGTGGTCACCAGTCGTTGTAAGTGGGAATTCTTTTATGTGAGTATGATGCAGTAGTAAAAAAAGGAAGTGATGGAGGACTTCTAAGAGATGTGGAACCTGTGTATCTTGTTCCTCATAAACTGGCTAATTAATAATGGAGATTCTTGACTGAGAGGTGCTGCTTTGTACAACCACTTTGATTTATTTTTGTATTGCTGAAAAAAACCCCAGATATGACATTGGCTGAGTAAGTGGTCCACAAATTCGGGTTTATGTCTGACATGTCAGTGTTAGTCTATTGATTTCTGATTATACTTTCTTACAGTCTAAAGACTCCTCACAGTTGTTAGGCAGTGCCCATATGTACCGGGTTATGTGGCAAGGTTTTGGGGTTGAGGTGGAGCTGACGAGGTGGTTTCTGTGAGAAGACACTGGAAGCTGATACAGGTCCCTTTGCAGCCCATAGGACTCCACGGTAGAGCAGACAGTCACCTACCGCCTGTGGAAGACCCCACACTGTAGAAGGTGGATGTGCATGAAGCATGTTGTGACCCTGTGACCCTCACTGGAGCAGGCTCCTGGCAGGACCTATGACCCCGTGGCAGGGAGCCCATGATGGAACAGTCTGTTCCATGGACTGCATCCTGTGGAAAGGACCCACGCAGCCTGTGGGAGAAACCCACACTAGAGAAGTTAGTGAAGGACTGTGTCCCTCTGTTGGGACCCCATAATGGAGCAGGGAAGGAGTGTGAGGATGAAGTAGTACCAAAGACGTGTTATGAACTGACCACAGTCTCCATTCCTCCCCCACCTGTGTCACTTGGAGGGGAGGAGGTAGAGAAATCAGAAGTGAAGTTGAGCCTAGGAAGAAGGAATGGGTAAGGGCAAGGTGTATTTAAATTTGTTCTTATTTGGATTAATTGGCAATAAATTAAATTGAATTATTTCCCTAAACTGAGTCTGATTTGCTTGTGACAGTAATTGGTATGTGATCTCTGTCCATACCTTGACCCACAAGCTTCCATTATATTTTCTTGCTTTGTCCTGTTGGTAAGGGGGAGTGACAGTACATCTTGGTGGGCACCTGGATGAGAGCCAGTCGACCCACCAGACCGTAATAACGGAAATGTTTTGTCTTTCTATTATTACTACATTCTGCTTCTTTTTTGTACTTCTTAATAAAATCTGTTGCAACAAGAAATCCATTAAGAAAATATTTACTTACAAGCTGATTTGCTCAGCTCAAATTACAATAGAACTGTGGGCCTCAGTTTATACAAAAGAACATTGTGTGTATAAGAACAGAGATCCTAATGCGATCTTCAGTTTGGCTAAGAAGTGAGCTAAGGCTAAGAAACTGAACAATCGAAATGCAATGTTCTTTTTCTTATCTTTTGGTTTTTTTTTTTTTTATTCTTTACATTTACAGTTCTAGTTTCTGTAGCTTAATCTGATTTGACTAAAAAAAGAAGGATGAGAATATCTATGTATCTAAGAGAACTACAGAATGGATGTAATTTCAAACATTGTTTTGCACATGGATGATAAATAACACAGAATAGTTTTCAGTAGTCCAGAATCCACAAAACAGGTATATTTTGGAAATATTTCTTAGAATTCCCATTCAGTCAACTGAGATACAAATGATGTACAAAACTGCTTAGCAGTTAGGGACCTCATTTTGTGATTTTGTCCATGTTCCACACCCTCTTCCAAAAATCAGAAGATGAAATAATGACATTTTGAGCCCAACTAATCTGTGCAGCTGCAGATTCTATGGACTCTGCCTTACACTTATTCCTGAAAATAAGGCAGATATGTCTGGAGCCAATAAAGTATTGTTTCTAAAGATTTGCAGTGGTTATACGTCTTGCCTCAGGAATTGATCTGAAAAACGGAGGACCACAATCATGTGGAAAGCCCAAGGCAAACAGTTCTGGCTGCTTTTGAAATAACATTAAAACACTGAAGGAGTTAAATCAGTGACGTTGGACAACATATTTTAAATAAGACCTTAGGTGCAGTGCTGCTGGCAAGGAATAAATCAAGTAGTTCACAAGGCTAGGACTATACTGTACTAAAGTGTTTATTCTATTTTTAAAGAAGTCACAGATCATTAGAAAAAATTGAATATCACCTTAAAACTAATCTAAATTATTATACTGTAAACCAGTACTAAATTCTGGTATACTAGGTATAAAAAAAGTACCAAAAGGGTGTAGGAGTCTGGAATAGCACAAATTAAACCTAGCCACAATATTCAGCACAACAAAATTGTGTTTTCTTTTTCTGAGTCCCAACACATCTCTCTTGTCAAAGACTTAAATTTGCTATCTTTCTACCTCTTTCAATGAGATTCTTACTCCATAACAAGAAGAGTCTATACAGCCCCGTAATGGTCTTAGGAACATTGTGTTGTACACCTCATACAAAAGCACCACCTAAATATTTATTTTCTCAGAGTCAGAATACAAATCTGTACATGGTGCATCATTTTTCAAATTTACTTGTTTTCAGAAAAATTCTGAGCCAATTATTATGCAAGACATAATTACTTTTCCTTGGGCATGTGACTTAAAAAGCAATTCATCTCAATTTTAGCCATCCCTAAATGATAGGCAACCGGTTTGTGATAGTTGTCTAGGATTTCTTTGCAGAGACATCTGTCTTTCTGCACTGATTGTGATGAGATCCCGGATATCTAGTTCACTTTATATGCCTAATCTTTGAAAGATGAAGCCAGAGATGGTATTATCCCTCTTGATGCCACAAGGGTGCTTTACATTAAGAGTGTTATCATAGTGATTTACAAGAGCATTAAAAAAATAACTTTGGCTAACTTTGAACTACCAATGCAATTACTTGAAAAGTTTGTTAATGCAACACCAAATCTGAGCAAGTATATCCTGAATTTCAGGAGGACTTATGACCAAGGTTCATACCTTTCTCAGCCACATTCTTTTACCTTGTTGTAATCTCTAGTTGTAAGAGATACTTCTTGCAGATGTCACAGAATCATAGCAAAGTCTGGGTTGAAAGGGACATCTGGAAATCATCTGGTCCAAACTTTGTTTGAGAGCAAAGCCTTGGATTAGGTTATGCAGGGTCCTGTTAAGCCAAGTCTGGACTATTTGAGGAAGATTTCACCAGTTCCCTGGGTGACCTAATCCAGTGTTTAATTGTTCTCATGATATAGAATTTTTTTCTTACATTCAGACAGATTTTTCCATGAATTAACTTGTGCCTGTTGCCTCTTGCTCTATCACCCACCATGTATCCTTGTGAAGAGGGAATCTCCACCTCCTCTATAATTGTTTTTAGGTATTGGGAGAGTGTGAGTCCCCCCAGGCCTTCTTTTCTCTGCTTTGAACAAGCCCAGTTCCTCCAATCTTTCATCATATGTCAATATTCCAACCTTAATCACCTTGCTTGCCCTTCCCTGGATCCTCTACAATTTTTCAATGTCTCTCTTGGACTGGGGAGACTGAAATTGTTGTGGCCCAAGAAGTGCCTAGCGGAGCTGAGTAACCACCTTCTTCGATCTGTTCATTATAGTCTTGCTGATTCAGTCCAGGGTATGGTTTACCTTCTTTACTACCAGGGTACACATTGATTGGCTTATGTCCAGGTTGCTCATCTCCATGATCCCCAGGGCCTTTCCAGCAGAGCTACACCCCTGCTTTTCATACCTCAACCTGTGCTGATACTTGTAATCATTCTTCACCAGTTGCAGGATGTTATATTTATCCTTACTGAAGTTCATGGAATTCTCGTTGGCCCAGTTTTCCATTCTGTTGATGTCTCTCTGTATGGTGACTCTTCCTTCCGATATATCTACCTCTCATCCCAGTTTGGTGTGATCCACGAAGTTGATGAGGGTGCATTCACTTCCATCATTTCAACCATTTATAAAGATACTGAATATTAACAGATGTAGTATCAACCTCTGAGCAACTCCACTCATGAACGGGTGCTAGTTTGAACCATTAACTACCACCCTTTGAGCTCAGCAATTCAGCTTGTTTTCCATCTGTCCTGTGGTGTGCCTGTCCAAACCATATCTTAACCAGCTTGTCAACAAGAACATTGTGGGAGATTGTGTCAAATGCTTTGCTAAAATCAAGATACACAACATCTACATCTCTGCCCTCATCTACTGAGCAAATAGTCTCATTACAGAAGACAGCTGGGTCGGGCAAGCATATTTTACATTTGGTTAATCTGTGTTGCTTTTTCCCATCATGTTGTTCTGTTCGCTTTGTCCTTCATGTGCTGAGAAATATCTTTCAGGAGGATCTATTCCTTAATTTTCCCAGTGATTGAGGTGAAGCTAACTGGTCCACAGTTTCCTGGATTTTCCTCTTTGCCCTGTGTATAGATGGACTATTATTTTCATTTTCACATCATTCAGGACTCCCCTTGGTCTCCAGACAACTCTTTTAGCACCCTGCCATGAATCCTGTCAGGCCCTGCAAGTGTGTGTATATGTCCAAATTGTTCAGATGTTCTCTTAGTTGGTCATTCTTTGCTGTTTGCTTCCTCATTGCCTCTTAGTAAAGAGGCTTTGGGACTGACCTTACCCATGAAGACTGAGGCAAAGAGGGCATTAAGTATCTCAGCCTTTTTATGTTACTTGTGAGTAACTTGCTAGTCCCATTCAGAAGTGGACCTGTATATTCCTTGTGTGTCTGTCTACTTGCTACTAACATAGGTACAGAGCCCTTGTTATTTTACATATCTCTTGCCAATTTAAGCTCCAGCTGAGATTTTGGCCTCCTAATGTCATCTTTGAATGCTCAAGCAATATTTCTATATACCTCTTTTGGAACCTGCCCATTCTTTTCTCATATGGCGGTTTTTTTTTTTCCTTTTGGTTTGGTTTGGTTTGATTTGGTGGGTGTTTTAGTTGCTTTGGGTTTAGGTTTTTGGGGTTTTTTTTTGTTGTTGGTTTGGGTTGGGTTTTTTTCATTGGTTTGGGGTTTTGGTTATGTTTTTTGGTGGTTTTTTTGTGGTTTTGTTAGGTTTTTTGGTGTTTTTGGGAGGGGGTGGTTATTTTTAGTTCTTTTACTAACTAACCAGGCTAGTTTTTTTGTTATGCTTGTCCGTTTTCTGACTGAGTGGGTGGACTGATCATTTAAGAAAGCTGTTTCTGAAAATCTCCCAGTATTCTTTAGCTCTTTTGCCCTCCAAGGGAGATTTCCAGGGATTACTCCCTGGACAAATTCAAATCTGCCATTCTGAAATCCAGGTTTTCATTCTACTTGTTTTCCTCATGTTCTTTAGGCTCTTAAAACTGTGATGTCATGATTAGTGCAACCAAGGCTGCCATTGATGGTCGTGTTTTGAAACAACTCTTACTTATATGTAGGTCCAGAAGAACACCACTCCTAGCTGACATATTCAAAAACTGTGTAAGGAAGTTGTCCTTATATTCCAGAAATCTCTTGGATTGGTTATGCATTGCTGTGTTACTTTTCCAACAAATATCAATATAACTGAAGTTCTTCATAAGAACCAGAGCATGAAGACCTAAGGCTTCTTTGAATTGTTTGAGGAGGGTTTTGCCCACCACTTCTTCCTTGTTGGGTGGTCTGTAGCAGACCACTACTACAAGGTGCCCCTTGACATGGTTCCTCTGACTTTGACCTAAAGGCACTCAACAGAGATGTACTCTTTTTCCTAGCTAACCTCTGTGTGCTCACACTGGTCTTTTACATAGAAAACAAGCCTTTCTCGTCTTTTACCTTCTGTTTTTCCTGAGTAGCTTGTCTATTGCAGTATACCAGTCATGAACTATATTATTGAGTTTCTGTAATTCCAACTGTATTGTGACTCTGTGACTACACATCAAGTTCTATTTCTTCTTGTTTCCCTTGTTAGGAGCATTGGAGGACAGGTATTTGAGATCTTCCATCTTCCCTTAGTCTTTGAGGGGAATGTGGGAACCTTCTGTCTCCCCATTACATGCACAGTTTGAGTTCATCACTTGGGTCCTTACTTGCCTCCAAACTTTGAACTCCACTTCCCATTGCACCTAGTTTAAAGTCTGCTTCCTTAAGCTAGCCAACCTATCGGCACAGATGTCCTTGTCCCCTTTTGGTAAGCGTATCCCACCTCCCTGCTACAGCCCACAGCCTTTGAAAAACAACCCATGATCATGCTTCAGTCTCCAAAGAATGAGACACTCTCTACTTCAGAAGTCTATGTTCACTTGTTCGGAAATGTATAGTTCTCATTTCTGAATGCAGAAGATTATGGGATTATCTTAGTGAAAGGACCTAACTTTCAGGTCATTTAGCTGAGGAAAATCACACCTTCTCTTTCCAGTCTGTAAAATAAGCATGGTGATTCTGATCTATTATGTTTAGCTGCTTTCACCTATTCAGTGGAATAGATAATAGGCCATGTATGTATTTAGAACCTAGATACTGGTATATTTTATCAACAGAAAGATGACAAAGTATGTTGCTGTGTTATAGTTACTTAAGTTTTATCTACCTGTTTCTTCGCAGGTTGATCTGAAAAGGTCATGAACAGGTTCAGATAATGAAGATGTCTGAGTGTCATATGTGGAACGGTATTTTATCTCTTCAGTGACTAGATGTCCAGTTTTACTACTGTCTTATTTACTGATTGCCTCATATAATATTCTTACTTCAGTTTAGCTTAATTAAACAGTGTTATTGCCACCAGTCTGACAAAAAATTTGGTTTTCAAGATGAATAAGCCAGAATGATAGGAGCTGATAAGAGGAAAAACAAGCAAACAACCAGCCTAGTCTTCTTCTTTGAAACTGAACAGTTTGGTCTTGGGAACTACTAAGTGACAACAAATGCAATCTTTTTTCACTGTCCCTGTTACTATACTGAGTAATAGCCATTTGCTTTACACCTATCTTGGAAAATACTGCTTTCCTATAGAAACACTTTGAGTTAATTATTTTTTAACATACTGTAATACCTTTTCCTATGCTAGCAAATAATGAAGTTACATATTTATATTAAAAAAGATAAGAGTGAAAATAAAAACACCTTTTTTTGTAACAGCTGCCATTTAAGTAGAGTTTTTGACAGTATGGAAGCTTCTTTATATTTCCTATGTTCCTTCAAATATGATTTTACTCAAAGTGTTATCCTCATGTGCTTGATAATAATTTGAAATCATGCTAATCTCTGACACAGCAGGTTTTTGATAGTTCTGTAAAAACCTTAATATCATTGGTTCAAGCAAGGTTACAGGTGTAATTACCTTCTATAATTCACGCTTAATACCTGAGTGACAGAGAGGAATCATATCATGTCCTTGATCCAAAATCCTGAACTATGTTATTTCACCCTCCCTCTAGAAAATACTTGTGAAAATTGCTAAACCTAGTCCAAATTTAATAGTGCTGGGAAGAATTTTTATTAACATAAAAACTGATTTAATTCAAAGGCATGACTTTTAATGCCAAATATATATTTTACAGGATTTCTTTTACTCTTCTAAACTCTCTTCTGTGATCTGAACAACCAAAACAGATTTCTGTTACTCACATTTCACCTGTCAATAATATTAGTAACAAATGGGAAGCAATGTGAGACATCAAAGAAAATATCTTCATACTCTAGTTTTTATAGTCTGTTTACATTTTGAAAAGTATCTGCAAACACTATCCTTGAGGAAAGCTGTGTTTGTTTTTTTATTAAAAAAAAACAAAAACAAACCCCTGAGTTCTTGTGAAAAGACAGCCACCCTTTAACAATATTATTGAAATTAGATGTGCAAACATATTTACGCAATCTAAATATTATATTTGCAGTGAATACATGGGATATTTAAAGAAAGACAAAATAGTTCATGTGTCTAAAGGAGCTATACAAATAGAAAACATTTCTACATAGGAACATGCAGACAGTCCTGTGTTCTGCCCAGATTCTAAAATGGTTAGACAGGACTCCTGTCTATGCATCAGCTTGCAAAGCTGTGCCTGGAAAGACTAAGCTCACAAAGTAGGTGAATTTCTGTACCATCTGTGTAGTCAGATACATTTTTATTTCCTTTAGAGTTTATTAAATAATGATCAACTCCATTAGGCACTTAGATATACGCCAATCTTTTGCAACGACTCCATACTGCTATTATCTTAAGAAAGAAATGCAGCAAGTATAATTTCTGTGTTAGTGCAAATGTTCTGTCACTTAGCAGTTAAGCTTGATTTTAAATTATGCGATTACTATGTTGCGGTTGTTGTAGGTCTTCAGGAATACAGAGATGGTAGGATTAAGAGAGTTATTCTAGGTGAAGAGTGGAAAGTATTATCTGTCAGAGCAACATCTATGTCTCAAACAGTGCCTTAACTATAGATTAATTGATCCTGGAAGAACACTCACAGTAAGTATAACTATCTGCTTGGCTTATTCTTCTGTATTCCCTGTTATTGGCACCAGGATTCATAGTTCAATAGACCTTTTAGGTGACCTATTTTAAGGCCATGAGCAACCAAATACAGCTTTAAGGTTTGAGTAGTGGGGTGGATCAGATAATTTCCAGAAGCCCCTTCCCACCCAGTTTAGTCTACGATTCTATGATTCTGTTCTTAACTAGATATGATGGTGTATACAAACCTTCTATTTCAATTAATGCTATTAATGTAAGAAAAAAATAATACCTAACAATTACTTACTTTCATACAATCAGATCAAGAAACTGTGATTAAGTATTTTGCTCTCAAACCACACACGCCATTTCTAAGTAATCTTTCTGTAAAAGAAGATGACCAGCTGAACCAGTCTTTAAAAGACAATTGTAGGTAAGAAAAAGGTTAATTGAAGAAGCAAATAAATTCATTCTAAACAAGGCTTAGTACAAAATTCAGCCTTCTGTATTAGATTTCTCATTTAAAAATATAGTGTAGCTTGTATATAGTGCAGCTGTTAAATATATACACATTGCTTTGTGATCACTACTACCGTACTGTCTATAGAATACAGATACTTCTCACCTCAGGTTTAAGGACAAAAAGAAGCCAAGCCGGTGATAAAAAAGAGAAGATAGCAGGATGTGTTAAAATGGAAATGCTGATGGAAATAATAGCATATGCGTTCACTCAAATATGGGTGTGTCAGGATTTGTATTTAAATCAGAGATTTCCTCCACAGAAGCGAATGTTATTTCTTCAAGTACTCATTCCAGGTAAATCTTCAGAACTTTCAGAAAGAAATATCCGCTTACTTTTGTGTAAAAAATACATTTTTATAATCAGTTAAATTTAGTTTACTTTTGTCTAAAGAGAAAAAAAAATCCTGAATTTGAAAGCCAGTTTAAGCTTTTTGTAACAACACAAAATAACAATGAATTTTGGCTATTGGGTGGAAGTATGAAAAAGTTTTGTTGTTTTTTTTTTTTTTTAATACAGACCTAATGCTAAATCCCATTCATGCTAAAGGTTTAAGGTTTATTTGTCTGATGTGGTTTGAGGTTTTCTTAATTCTTTCTATGACAATGTGTCTAATCTTGTTAATGACAGCGATGATAGTTCTCCTTTGGTTTATTTTCTTCTCTCTAAAAAATAAGTTTATGAAATAAATATTCATAAGCAAAAGCACGCTATGATTATGTGCCATGCTTGGTCAGAACCTATACCAGTATTACTATTTAATGCAAATCCACTAAGGACAGATCAATATAATTACAATTACTTTCTTTGATATGTTATTCGTCAAAGGTAACAGCAGAAGGGAGCTTAATGATTCCCATTAGAGACAAAAGTATTTTGTATTCCTCTATTTTGTAGATCTAAGATGGTTTGTTTTACAAAGGAAGAAACATCAACTATTGACTACAAATAACAGCAACTACAGGGTGAAACAATGTGCTTTGATTATAAAAAATAGGGACAGAACTTAAGAGTTAAAAGGTGAAGAGTGTCATTATTGTCTTCTGGTTTTTCTATCTTCATCACACAAATTGTGTTCTAAGACAGAATTTTATAATTGCCCTAAGAAAATCAAGGAAGTGTGTGTGTGGTACTTAGTTGCTGGCTGGGGTTAAACCACAACAAAAATACAGTTTTGAAGACTGAGGTGGGAAGAGATATTTAAAGCAGGTATTGGCCTTCCCATAAAGGAACACTATTTTTTTCTAATCTTTCCAAACTCAAACATTGATCTTATTCATCAGAGAAAGGCTTAATTTTTATTTTTTTAAAAATAATTTTCATTTTAAGTTGAAACCTAAAATCTGAGATATTTTGTTAGTCGTCATCTACAACAGTGGTAAAAACCTTGTGACTCTTGAATCATATGTGTTAGGTAATGTGAGGCTTTCTGTTCAAGAGGTTCAGGAGTGTCTTTGACATGTGGTAGTTTTTTGTGTCTTGCTGTCGTATGAATATTTTGTGCATAGTTAAGAAGGTGGAAAGTAGTAAATATTCCATATTTTTGCAATTTAGCATTATTCTGTGGAATTCCTTTACACACATGAAAAAAACTGAAGCTTTCTGTCTATTCTAAGAATGCTGTCACAGAAAGATATATGGTAATGGATCCTTCGGAATTTTAGGGATATGAATATTTTATAAACTGAACTCAATTTTGTTTATATTTTTAAAACTAGCATAGAATTTTTAGGATGTAGAATTACTCGCATATAAAGAAGAATCTAAACTATACTTGCTTGTTCAAAGCTTCTTTCAGAAAAGTGCTGTTCCTGTTCACATCTGAAAACATGGTGAAATTATAGATAAAGATAGTAAGATAAAAACCATACAAGTAGGTTTTGTAATTAAACCTCAGATAGCTTTAATGTATGAATCACAATATAATTAGGTGTTTAATAACAACTGTATAAAAGTTTGTCAAGACATTCTTCATGGGCCCAAATTGCCATTTTAATATTTTGTATTAAAAAATCCCTATTTAGTGACAAAATTTATGTTCATTTGCTTAGTGAGGAGAGTTTTTAACTTCAAGTATTTAGTGACTGGATAGATCAGAAAGGTTGTTATTCTATGCAAAAAGGTCATGTAACTTAGAGACAAAATATTCTCCACAAATGTCAAATGAGTTGTAAAATCCCAGAGAAATTTATAAGATCTAAGATTTTTCCTTTTTTTTTTTTTTTTTAATTATTCAGACTTTTATGGCTTTCAGAACCTTTTCAAAAGTCCAGGTGCTTCACATATCAGCATACGTGACTGATATATTCTTATCATTTCAGTACTTTAGGGTTTTTACTTCTGTTTGAGACAGTAATCCTCAATAGTTCTGTTTTTTCTGTGATTTATTCTTCTGTATGCTCATTCTCTGGAAGAAACTAAAAACCAAGAGATTTTTAATCTCCACACCCCCCGCCCCACCCTCCGAGCTTTAAAGGGATTTATATTGTCTTTCTTATCAGCACTGGATAACATGCTTCAGTTTGCAAAACATATAAAATGCTTTAGAGACTTTCATGTATATTTCACACAAGTGAAAGCCTGCTGTTTACTACCTGAGCAGTTTTTAATACTGTGAAAAGATGAAAATGTCTCATTAATTGATTTTGGAAAATAGTCATCTATTTGGTAAAGTTTCCACTCTGACGTCTTTTTAAAAGGGTGCCAAGATGATGAAAGAACATTTAAACTAACATAAAGCTGTGCATTTAAAGAATAACCATTAATGCCTCTAAGATGCATTTAAGAAATCTACTTATGTGTTTATAAAATTTTTACATACCCAAGTATTGCAAGTGATCTTCAGGCTTACCTGTTCAATTTTAAAGTACACTAACACTTTCTTAGCAAGCTTCATTCCTCAGTTTCATTTTATTGCACAACAGCCTTCTTCATGAAGCTCCTTTTAGCCAGAGAAGTTAAAAAATCTTGGACAAAAAATTAATTGTAATATTTCCTAACTCTCTAATCTCACATAAGAATAAATTTATTAGATGGATAGCATAGTAGCCAGATTATTAAGTGTTGTCAGCATTCATTTTTGCCACAAAAGGCATTATTCTTCTAGGCAATAAATATTCAGGAATGTTTAACAGTATTTTACATTTTTGTATTTCAAAATTCTTGATATTTGTCTTACTATATATATATCTTTCTTCACATGCAATATTATATGGTCTTGCAATTTAAAAAAATAAAACAGAAGTTTCTCTACACAAGATGTAAGAGTAGAATACTTCATGTCATCGCTACAGAGAAATATCTTGTGCTTGTTATATGCAAATTTGTAGCAGGCATGGTTTCATGACGTGAACATTTGAAATCAGACACATACCTGCACTAGAAGTGTTTAATCAAACAAAAGCATGTACACTTGCAATGCATCAGAGCCTGTTTTAAAATCAGTCTATCCTGGGTTTTGTTGGCAATTGATTTTACGATTGATTTGTACTGGTTTTAACAAGGTATCTGAAAACTACATAAAAAAAACTGATACGTTTTTTAATATTTTATGGCAATATATAGACAGGCAATATCTGCAGTAACCATGACTTATGTAACTCAATTAATTGGAAACAATAACCAGGTATTTTCACTCTTGGTGATCAGAATTCTCAAATTCACTCAGTGGAGACATTTATAGTCAACAATTGTAACTCAGAACTGTAAGTGGTATTGTGGCATGTAATAGAGAACATTCGAGTTTGAGGCTAAAATCATAGAATCATAGGATAATTCCAGCTGGAAGGAACCTCAAGAGGTCTCATTTCTGTTCCTTATACTAAAACAGATATTAGAAATTAAAGCAAACAAACAAAAAATAACAAACAACAAATTAACATCCTGAAAACCATTCACTGCACTGTGTCCAATAGCATAATGGACTGCCAGCTCTTGAGCTCTGCATATAGAGGACCTAATACACATTGCATAAAGTCCAGGAAAAAAACCACAACCAACCAGCCAAATAAATTCTAAGACCAGAGCTTTGTCAGTACATTAACGGTTTACACATGGCATGTCAAACCATTTCACAAGGGATAGGCAACGGAGAAATTTTGAAAATTAACGAAAAAAAATCTTTCCTTTCTCTGACCCCAGCATTCACATAAGAAAGAGACATTTTCTTGCTCTCAGTTTTAGCAGTAAATGTACTGAGCTGCCCACATCTGCCTGACAACCAACAGCTTATGATTTAAAATCTTAATGTTTCTAAAAGTCATCATACAGATAGTGTAAACTAGTTGTCCAGTCACTTTCTGTAGTCAATACAGAAATAACTTAGTCTTAACTGTATTAGATGCTTATTCTATGTAGAAGTGCCTCTCTTTCTTTACTGTTTAAACTAACTTAAAGTACATATCTAAATTTCAGATTGAGTTTACTGCAGCAAAACCACCTTACCTATCCAATGCAGCTGTAGCAGTATACCTCACATCTCCCAAATTATAAACAAGAAAAAAAACAACTTGCAGAAGTTCCTAAAATGCCATTGTAAAACGCAGAGGAAATCTTGATGACTCACAGTAAGAGTATTGATCAGTTTTGACTGTAGTTTCATGATGGTTTTGTTGTGTTTTTTTTTTTTAACTGTCATAATGGAAATTTTCAAATTTAATTGAATTCAGTGTTTGTTTCAGTTGTTTGTTTAAAAAATACACTGCACAGGGCTTTATGAAATTGCCTCAGTGCCTATACAGTGTGTATGTTGAAGTGTGAATACTAGGCACAAGTTAAATGTAGCTGTACTATTCATACTGTCCTACACTAAAAAGCACTATCCCTCAGAAAAATATTATAATGGTGTATGTAAGTGTTTGATATGCAGAACACCTCCCTGTAGCCTCATAGATAAGCTTAGGAAGTGTGGATTAGATGAGTGGACAGCGAAATAGATTGAGAACTGTCTGAATGGCAGAGCTCAGAGCGTTGTGATCAGTGGTGCAGAATCTAGTTGGAAGCCTGTAGCTGGCGGTGTTCCCCAGGGGTCAGTACTGGGTCCAGTCCTGTTCAACTTATTCATCAATGAAATGGATGCAGGGACAGAGTGTGCCCTCAGCAAGTTTGCTGATGATACAGAACTGGGAAGAGTGGCTGATACCCCAGAAGGCTGCACTGCCATTCAGCGAGACCTGGACAGGCTGGAGAGCTGGGCGGAGAGGAACCTAATGAAGTTCAACAAAGGCTAGTGTAAGGTCCTGCACCTGGGCAGAAATAACCCCACACACCAGTACAGGCTGGGGGTTGACCTGCTGGAAAGCAGCTCTGCGGAGAAGGACCTGGGAGTCCTGGTGGACAGCAAGGTGACCACGAGCCAGCAGTGTGCCCTGGTGGCCAAGAAGGCCAATGGTATCCTGGGGTGCATTAAGAGGAGTGTGGCCAGCAGGTCGAGGGAGGTGATCCTCCCCCTCTGGTCTGCCCTGGTGAGGTCACATCTGGAGTGCTGGGTCCAGTGCTGGGCTCCCCAGTTCAAGAGAGACAGGAAACTGCTGGAGAGGGCCCAGTGGAGGGCTACAAAGATGATGAGGGGACTGGAGCATCTCCCGTCTGAGGAAAGGCTGAAGAGCTGGGGCTGTTTAGCTGGGAGAAGAGAAGACTGAGAGGGGATCTTATCAATGTCTACAGATATCTTAAGGGCGAGTGTCAAGAGGATGGGGCCAGGCCCTTGTCAGTGGTGCTCGGTGACAGAACAAGGGGCAACGGGCACAAACCAAAACACAGGAAGTTCAATCTGCATTTGAGGGAAAACTTCTTTA
>JAVJGI010000062.1:15147557-15209266 GCA_035590275.1 Ibycter americanus
ATCTGGAGTGCTGGGTCCAGTGCTGGGCTCCCCAGTTCAAGAGAGACAGGAAACTGCTGGAGAGGGCCCAGTGGAGGACTACAAAGATGATGAGGTGACTGGAGCATCTCCCTTATGAGGAAAGGCTGAAGAGCTGGGCCTGTTTAGCTGGGAGAAGAGAAGACTGAGGGGGGATCTTATCAATGTCTACAGATATCTTAAGGGCGAGTGTCAAGAGGATGGGGCCAGGCCCTTGTCAGTGGTGCCCGGTGACAGAACAAGGGGCAACGGGCACAAACCAAAACACAGGAAGTTCAATCTGCATTTGAGGGAAAACTTCTTTACTCTGATGGTGACAGTGCAATGGAACAGGCTGCCCAGAGAGGTTGTGGAGTCTCCTTCTCTGGGGATATTCAAAACCAACCTGGATGCCATCCTGTGCAACCTGCTCTAGGAGAACCTGCTTTATCAGGGTGTTGGACTAGATGATCTCCAGAAGTCCCTTCCAACCCTGACCATTCTGTGATTCTGTGATATTGTCAGTTAGAAAGCTTAAAAATTCCTGGGTAAAGAAGATACAAAATACTTATCAACGTTTTCTTATAGGACAGTTTCTTGCAAAATTGATGTGAATGTAACATTCTTTATAGTTTCTGTTCCCATAAATCAGTTGTGGTCGACAGGTCTCGGTCTTTAAGCCATTGTGACATTGGCGTTCTCTGTGAAGATGAATGACAATAATTATTGTTTGCAATAAAACTATTGCTTTCTTGTAGAACATAATCAACAATTTTAGGCTAGATTTTTAATTTTTCTCATAAAATATTCCTTAAAATACTCAGTGTGGTGGTGCTACTGTTGTACTGTTGTATATGATCTTGTTCATTCCACCAGGCTACTGTGTTTTGTTAGACTAAGATTTAAAATGTTAAATTATCTCATTCATGGCAAGTGAAAACATTCATCTATACACTTCAATTTCATTTGTCTATTGGCCTGCGTTGCCACTTCATGAACAAATTCTTACATCTGGGGTTCATCTGTATTCTGAAGATGATAATACAAATTCCTATTGTATATTTTATTGCTAACATTATGCTCAGAATTTAGAAAGAAATTATCATCAAGGGTAGTAGAGCATTTTTAAGATGCCATGCTGTTTAAAAAGTGGCAGCATCATGTCACTCCTGTACTTTTTGGAAATTGTTTGTCATCTAGAAAGCACCAGATTGTGAGTGAAATCTACATAGGGAGCTGCATTAGAGAGTTGCATCTAGTTACAGAGGTAGTCCCAGGACTGCTTGCCTTGGTGCTCGTGAGACATTTTGTGTCAGTAAAGAGCAAAGCATATTACAGGAGGTATAACTTTTATGGTTCTTATTATACTGGACTTGGGGAGGAAGCATGTCTATTCCACCCTAAAAAGTAGATTCCTACAACATAGCAGCAACCAGGGATGTAATATTTATGGATAACACTTTAGGGAACATAACTTACATCTCTGACAATCAGCTGACATTTTCGAGACTATGTCCCCAACAAAGAGGGTTGGTAACATTGTCTGGTTCAAAATGTATGAAAGTTGAGATTAGCATTGACATTTAGAAAGCTTGCTGAATCAATGAGAAAGTTATGACCCTAGTTTTATGGACCCTAAAATTTAGCTTTGCTTGCTAGTGGTCTTATTTTGTATTTCCAGACAAAAGTCAGGTTCTAAATTTTGTTGCATTATTAAAATTAAGAAAAAACATCTTAAGATAATATATTTACTTTTGGTTGTTTGGGCTCAAAATACTCTTTTTTTAAATGGAAAAATTATTATATCCATTCTTGTCTTTTCTACTTTTATCACTGTGTAAAAGGAGGAAGCGATGAATCAGAAAATCAGAAAATTAAGTATTCTTTGCAAATGATGGGAACAAATGGTAATAGAACTTTTATATGTTTATTGAAATAAAGCACTGTTTCCCTTAACTTTGTGAAACAATCATACGTATTCTGTTTTTACTTTAGCAACAGGCAGGCTGCACTTCCAAGATTAAAGTCATCACATTTAAGGGCTATACTATGGCTTTATCTCTCTGGTGTGGTTTAACCCCAGCCAGCAACTAAATGTCACGTAGCCGCTTGCTCACTCAACCCCCACCTCATAGGGCTTGGAAGGAGAATAAGGAAAAAGGTGAAACTTGAGGGTTGAAATAAGAACAATTTGATATTTGAAATAAAAAAATAATAACAAAAACCAACAGCAATAGTAATGAGAAGGAGAGAGAGAGGGAGAGAGGAATAAAATCCAAAAGGGAAAAAAAACCCAAGTGGTGCACAACACAGTTGCTTACCACCTGCTGACTGATTCCCAGCCTGTCCCTGAGCAGCAATTGGTGGGCCCCAGTCAACTCCCCCCAGTTTATATACTGAGCATGATGTTCTATGGTACAGAATACCCCTTTGGCTAGTTGGGGTCAGCTGTCCTGGCTGTGTCACCTCCCAATTTCTTGTGCCACTCCACCTCTCTCGCTAGCAGTGCCTGAAACACTGACAAGTCCTTGACTTAGTGTAAACATAACCTAGCAACAACTATTATTCTCATACCAAGTCCAAAACACAGCATTGTACCAGCTACTGAGTAGAAAATAAAGAACTTTATCTCAGCTGAAACCAGGACATTCATTCAGTTTTCTAACAGTTCAGATAGGTGTTTCCTTTATTTTCAGTAAAGATCACTCTGAAGGTTTTTCAGAGGGTGTTTTATCTGTCATCTTTACTTATGTCCCTATTCAAGTAAATTGTATTTTTCTAGTAATTTCCAACAATTTGCTACAATTTTTCCTGTGACCCCTTGTTTCTCCTTCTTTCTTATCCTGTCAAGCATCAAATTCTGTAGCAGACATAGTCTCATTCCTTTATTGCTGATGCCATCATTCGTATACTCTGTGGTTTAATGAAATATAGGTAAACCCCTGTAACATGCATCGGTTCCATTTTTGCTGAGCCATGTGTGTTCTATATGCTTAGATTCTTGAATGTCTGATAAGGAGAGAGATGAATGCATTCAGTATCTTCTTAGAAGATAGCCTTATGTGGCACATAATATTCCTGACCATCTGCAGGAAATACAGTTTTTCCCCTTTTGCAAAAAAATGTATGATGTCTGTTTAACCCTGCTGCTTGATGCTTCCAAGAGGCAAATTCAAATATCTTCAGTTTATTTTAAAATTTAATTACCATCACCAGACAATTCCCCAAATTATTTTTCATGGGTACTTATCATAAACATTCCTGTAAACACCAAATCAGTATATAAAACACTTCACTGAGGAGGAGAGGAAACATTAGACTATGGAAACCAATAACAAACCAACAGAATATTTATAAAAATTCTGAACAAAACTAGTATTTCTAAAGCATCTTTGTTATATCAGTCTCTCCATTAGTTAACATAGGTGTGCAAGTGGACAATCTCCTTATTCTCTCTGTTCACTGCCTTGTTAGTCACAGTTGGACAAATTTTCAGACTACAGCAGAAGCATGGAGAAACAGAAAACAGAACAGGAAAGAAGTCATTTTAGACCATTCATATAGGTCTAAGTTGAATATAAATGATAAAATTATTTTGCTGTGTCCAGCCCAGAAAAAATTACTAAATGAAAGAAAACCAAGAAAAAAACTCCACAGCCTAAAACCACCAGCAGCAAGTATTTAGCCGGAAAAACAAGAAGTCATTGATGATAAATTACCAGAAGAAAAAATAAAAATTAAAAAACAAAAAGAAAAGTGACTTTAAACAAAATTATTATGTAGTTTAAAAGGAATTAAGGAATAAAATGTTGTGAGAAACTGTGGACTGCTACTGTAAGCAAAAATGGATGATGAAGATATTGTCAGGAATTTAAAACCCTAATTTGCCTCAAACATAGGTAGGAATTTAGCTTTAGAATATAAGAGTATTTTAGGGCAGTGTGAAATACTACTGAATTAAGTAAGATAAATATGATGTATTAAAGACAAGAAAAGAGAAAACCAGAAATGTTTTAAAGTCTCAGGTTTAAAGGGCATCAGTGACCCTTTTCAATCTCTTACCAGTTCTTTACTAGAGACTTGGGTTTTGAAACACTTAAGAAGGTAGCTAAAGTGCTCAAATGCAACCACACTTTTAGTGAACAAGGTGGTTTCACCAAAGCCCACTACTTCTCAGAGACCTTATCCAAGATGTGTAAGACTCAGGAAGCCAAGTCCCAGGTCTCAGAACAGTAATAACTTCACTGGCTTACCCTCTCCAGTGTAAGGAATATCTTTAAGTGGCTCCTACAAGAGCTGATCTATTTCTTAAAAGTAATTGATTGCTTCCTGGATCCAAAACCAGAATTTGAATCTACCTCATGAAAGAAGACATGAGGACAAAGGGCATGGCACTGTTAAACGGGGTTTTCCCCAGTCTCTTTTACTGATTTGCTGCTACTGACCTGCACTTCTTGTTAATGCAGATGTAACAAGGATAGGCAATTTGTTGCTAGCAGTTGATTCTGTGCCTCAATGCTGTTTGCTGGCATAGATGTAGTGTGAAAAATTAATTACTCTTTCTCACAGCAGGACCAGTAATAGAGACTAGGGAAAACCCAGCAGAGAATGTCCCGGTGCCAAATATCAGGGTGCATCCTGTTACTATTCCCCACTTTCAATCAAGCAAGAAGAGAGATTAAAGCAGAGCTCCCACATCAATATACAGTTTCTGAGCAGGAACATGCTCCTTTGCCATCCTTTTAGAAGTTAGGGAAGAACACAGGCAATGTGCCTCCTACAGGTATGTGGGGCAGAAAGGGAACGGAACACTCAGTTTATCCACAAAACATGACAAGTTCTGCATATGCTCAATAGCAAAGATTGAGGTGTTCACTTCATTTTAGAAATCTACATGACAAGTTCTGCATATGCTCAATAGCAAAGATTGAGGTGTTCACTTCATTTTAGAAATCTGTAGGAAAAAATAAAACACCCTTTAGATTCTTTAGGGCTGGAAATGAGGTTTGAGAATTTAGACAGCTAAACTGTTGTTGCATGCCAGAGGTGGTCCTGTGTTAATCAAAGTCTTCATTTGCAATGTTGTCAAATGCTGAATACACTCAGCAACATTCTTTGACAACAGCTAGCTACCTCCATAGACCTAGAAAAGACACATAATAGTTCTTTTTGGTCTAAAAATATTTGTACTTAAATGATTCGTACTATTGTTTCAACTACATTTGTAAAAATTTATGAAGATTGTATCAACGGGATAGTGTTAGCTTGTCTTGCTACCAGGGAACATATTCTAATGAGGGATAAAATGTTTTAGAAACTAAGTTTCAGATCATGACTGGAGATGAGCTTAGCCTATAAGTCAAGCAAATTATAAACTGACTTTAAGAGCTGAAATTTTATGTTATTAACTAAGAATAGTTGTATTATGGCAAAAGAACAAGGCTCAGTACAGCTATGTATGTGTTACCAGTTAAGGAGCGTAACCTTCAATGCAAATTGCTTCAGATTAACATTTTTCAATGGGACAACTTCATTCGATTCAGTAAGACAAGTATAACTTCCTTTGGCTTTCTGAAAGTATGAAAGACCTAAGGAAAAAATACATTAGTCTTTTAAGCATCTTAATTTCTTTGAGCAAAACTATAAATGAGGAATTCAGATATCAAGAAGTGATATTCCTACTGTGATTTTTCCTTCTAAGAGAAAAGAATTTGGATCTTAAAAATTAGTAAGACTCCAGGCACTACTGAATTATCTTTACTGAAATTTGCATAAATATATTGGGGTCAGTGCTATTCTCATTTATTTCCCATGAAATTCTATTATAGTAAATGGATTGATACTGAATAAGATCTTGCAGAATTAAGCTCATTGCTTCAGAACTAAAGGTCTAAATGACAGTACTCTTCCTTTGTATGGTAGATTATTTCAGATTCCTTCTACAGTTCATGAATGAAACAAATTACTGTATTTTTTAATATCGGTATAAAACAATATAAATTGTGTATGCCTGAGGTAAAGAAACAATGCCCAAAGAAAATTAACTCCTTTGCAAGTATAGAAAAAAATTTTTTACTTATTACCTAACTGTAATTTAGAACCTAGTAATAAGAACGGCAGCCCAGTCATAGTCCACAAGAAGGAAATAACTGTTAGATATCCTTTGTGCTTATGACTGTTGCACAGAGTAGTCTAAAAATTTTAATCTCTAAGGGACAGCCATTGTGTCACCATCTGAAAATATCCATGTCTCCTTCCGCTTTAGATTCCTAGTTTTAAATCTCTCCTGAAGTTAAGCAGCTATACTCTTCTTCCTATTTTTAAGGACCTCAAAAGGCAATCATTACTTCTGAAACAAAACAGAAGAATCAGCCTCCCCTCCTGCTGTACTATGTTCAACAGTTCTGTAGTTAGGGCATTCACTCATGATGTGAAACAGGCAGTTTCAATTGCCCTTCCAGCCTGATTGGGCTCAGATTCACACACATCACATCTCATAGTGTGCCCAGGCAGCCCAAGTTGTTTATTATTCAGTGGTTGCTTCCTGTATGCACCTTACAGTAAACAGCCTGTAGGAGAAGGATTTGTACATCACCCTCATTCACGTGCTCTCATTCCCAGATAAGCTAAATTTAGCAGATTGGGCTAAAGTATTTGTTTGGAAGAGAGAACATAAGACTTCAAGTCTTTCCCAGACAGAAGGATTTAAAACAAATTCATCCATTCTTGAGTCATTTAATCTTCAGTAGTGAAGTAAACACTACAGGTTTCCTTAGTTGACATCTTTCTTAAATTTTTAAGTCTTGCCAACATATTTGCCTTCCACCATTTGACATCCTCTTAAAAATGCAATAGTAAAATCTCCTTTGGTAAAAGAATGCCTTGATTCCAAAGCACTGGTAAACTTTCAATATTGCCAAGAATAGGAGGCTTTGATCATAAACAGAAGCTGAATGTTATGTATCTGGAGAAGTTACTTGTGGAAAATGAGGTATCTTAAATGTTTAGGCATTTCTTCTAATAACTTTTGAGGAGTGGGGTCAAAATTGAAATTTCTAAGCTTCACTTTGAGTTCCTAAAATATTTTTTTAGAGATAGTCCTTCAAAAGTTTCAGTGCTTACAATTCAATGAAAACAAGATTTTCATTATCTTGCAGGGTTTCTTGCAGAATCACCAAGTGACCAAATTTTAATCATGTGCCAACTGAGATCAGTCTAGCAAGCGGTTCATTAAGTAATGCTTTAGCCTATGAAGCACTCCACTGAAATAAAGACCCACTTAGGAGAAGAGGGTAGTTCTACTGGCCAATATGCAAGTTTAGGGACTTTGTGTGACAATTCAAGTTTACATTACATTAAGTAATGAGACCAGAAAACCTGATTTATTTACATAAAAGTCAGAAAAAATGACAGAACTGAGTCACGTGGAATTATTTTGGATAAACTGGGTAGGATTCAGACTACAATATAATCCCTGAAAGCCAGAGGCATACCACATCCATCTCTGAGAGAAGAAAATTATATTAAGGAACAGCCAGCAAGATTGTACAGATAAGGGTATATGTGAAGGAGATTAAAAACCAAGATTTGGAGACTTAAGAAGACTATCACAAATGGAAATGTCATGGACATCTGGTGAGAGGTCATTACAGCATTTCTAGCTGTAAATCATTCAGCAGTACCTTAATTTGGATATGAAACAGAAAATAATGTTTTCTTCAGCTAACAATAGAAATACTACATTAGAGAAAAGAAATACAAGCTTGTTTTTCACTTAGAGAATTAAGGAAACAACATTACCAGTTTTAAATTGTTGTCAGTACCAAAAGCAGAAACATCAAAGCACATACAGTATTCTGAATAGCTGACTACAGAGTGAGTGATGCAAGACATTTAGAAGGTTGCAATTTTCCCAGTGTCACTGGCCTTCAGTAAGTGAAGTTCAAATTGAGTTAGAAACAAGCAGTAATTGAGAAGAAGGAGCTGACATGTTCTGTCATTTGATTTAAACAGTAGCCTGTGGATAGATTTTTTTTCTTGACTTCTCTATCAGTACTGACTTTCCTAATGAGTCACGTATTTATGAACAGTCTAAAACATTTGGCCAAAACAGACACAATTAGGCCAGCCACAACCCTTCATGGTACCTTAGACTGTAGTGTCATGGATAGTTGGAGAAGACAGTGTATGTATTAGAGTTATGAACACATACAATTTTTTGATTCAGCTGTTAAACTGAAAAAATCCCCCTAAACCCAAACAAAACCAAAACAAAAAACACCACCAAAAGGAAACCCCAATAACAACCCAGAAACCAGCAGGTTTTTTGAGGTTTTTTTTCCCCCCTTTTGCTCATCACAATGAAAAACAAAATATGTTTCTATTTCAGCATGAAACTGTACATTTGACCCAAAAATACACTGTTCCTTTTTGGATAATTTGCAAGGAAAATGAAAAGTATGATTTTAGGTGTGCCTGTCTGTCTCTTTTTCTACTGTAAAGGCTTGTCATAGTAATCCAGATTCTATGCCTTCATCTATCTGAAATTACTGAAATACATTTCTTACGTGCCTGTGAAAGCTGAAAGTAGTATGATCTTGCTCTTTCTTGTTGATATTTTTCTATTTTGTATAACCAATTAAATATTAAGCAGCAAAAGAACAAGAATCTACGTGTCTCGCCTGCTAGTCAAAAGTCCTAATCACAGTCAGCAATCTCTTTTTCTCTCAATGTTCTGTTAAATATTTTATGAGCAAAATATTTCTAAAGATTTGAGGATTTTTTTTTTAATCCCCTGTATCTGACTCCAGGGAAGAGAAGACCCAAATCTAAATCTCTACAACTGTCCTAAGGGATATTTGAACTACCTTTCACAAATAAGTATCGTAAGATTTAGAACATGCACTGGAGTGTGACAAGTACCTCTCTCTGCCCGAAGGAAGCTGTTTTAGTTTGTATATAATATTATCAAAAGTCATTGTCAAAAATATCAAGAGGATGATTCACTAGACTACTTCAGTCATTCACCTTCTGTGACATCAGACAGTTCACTGAATATCTGTGTATATATTTAAATAGTCTCAATAAGACTGATACAGAGTTCCCTTATGTAGTAACTTGGTGTTTTGTCCACACTCCTGGGAGGAATAAAATGCAAGTTTGATTCCTAAACAAGCAGAGAAACCCAAATCTTCCAGTTATAGGTGAGTATTCCAATATTTGAGTTTCTGAGTAGATGTTTATCACTTTTGATATTTTATATGAAAAGAACAGCAGGGTCAAAAGATTTGCCAGGTATATATCTGCCTCTTCTACAGCCATATTCAGACTGTAGAAGAACTGATTTATCTCCTTATGCTTCAGGTGTTGATCCTTTAAAGTATGTACTATATATTTACGTATCATTAGGAAATAAACTAAATCATGGTCATGCCTTTACTTGACTACTGCACTAAAGAATGCTCGGTGTTGGCATTCCCAATCCACCTCATCACTTTCCCTTCTTTTTCCTCATGGTAATAGTAGCTCAGGCATTACAACTGTTTCAGTGAAAAAAACAATATTAAAATCAGTATGATGCAATTTCTAGAACTGTAGTGCACTGAAGTTACAAAGAGGACAGCTCAGCAACATCCATCAGCTACAATCTCGTAATATGGACAACTGGCATTGGCTTGGCAACTTCATCTGGTACTGCAGCTGTCACACTTGCCTGGGATTATCAAAAATAGCTGGCAGATGCTCAAAACAGCCATAATGTTGAAGGGGATCATGAGGTGAGTGTCTTTGTCACTGTGCTGGATCCGGCTGGGATGAAGTTTACTTTCTTCATAGCAGCCTGTATGCTGTTCTGTTCTGGATTTGTGACTAAAACAGATTTGCTAACACATCAATATTTTGGCTGTTGCTGAAGACTGCTTGCTCAGCATCACAGATTTATCTTTTTCTCCTTTGCCTTCCCCTACCCCCCCAAAGAGTACACTGGGGGTGCACAAGAAGTTGAGAGGGGACACAAGTGGGACAGTTGACCCCAAATGGCCAAAGAGATATCACATACCAGATGTCCTCAGGCTTAGCAATAAAATCAGAGGCACTTGTCTTCCAAGACAGCCATTTCTTGCAGAATGGCTGGGCGTTAGTTCTGCCTGTGGGAGGTGGTGAATAACTGCCTTTGCATCACTTCCTTGTTTCCCTACTTCACATACTAAACTGTTGCTGTCCCAACCTATGACTCTTTTTTCTTTTGTTCTTCCTATTCTTTCCCCTGTCTAGCTGGGAGTGGGAGTGAGTGAATGGCTATGTGGCTGTTTAGCTGCTGGCCAGGACTAACCCACAGCAGGTACATAAGCCAGTGTTTCAAACAATTGATTCATCTATCGCAGTTTTCTTCCTTCATCAGTGACCATAAGCAGGCTGCAGGGAGAAGAGCAGGACAGACCAGTACGGTATGGCATGGCATGGCATGGTGTCACAGCACTACAAAACTATTAGAGTGCGACAAGGCTTTTACCATCCCATACCAGCCCTCTCATGCCTCGGCACCACCACCAGTCTCACACAAGGTTTCAAAGGTTCATCTACTGTCCGTGCTGTTTCTTCAGCCTCTTCAGGCCAGTCCACCCTGCTTCTTGTCTCTCTTCTGCATCTGGGTTCTTCCTTCTACAGGCTCCTCTTCCAGCCAGCCTCTCCTCATTCAGGCCCACATCTTCTCTCAGCTTCTCCCAGGGACTCTCCTTGTCTCTCCTATATCCAGGGCTCCTCTTCATCCACTAACTCTCTTCACCCAGTACTCCTCCTCTTCTGGGCTCCTCAATGCTATTTAACTACTTAGCAGGAACAAGCCACAGCTGTACGTTATCCATGTCAGCCAACCCACCACCCCTGAAGCAAGCCCACAACTGTATATTATCAATGTTAATTAATCCTCTACAGTTCCTTTACGGTACAGTACGGTACGGTACGTCCCTTCTAAGACTCTATCAGACTTTTTTTCAGTGAATTTCCTGAGGCAGGTGAGATTTTCCTGTGAAGTGAGACCTGATGGGACTCACTTCATCTCTCAGTCCAGTCTGCCCTCAGACTTACATAAACTCCTTGGATGCAAAACCTACACCTGGAAGAAGTTTTGTAGTTACATTACCTGTAACATCAAGACTCATCTTTTGCTTGATCTAGACCCAGCTGTTACCAGATTTGTTTTATACTCTTCACATACAAGAAGAGACAATAATTCCAGGACATCTCTTCATCCTGTCATGATTTTGCTGACCTCTGTACCAGGTTCCACCACCACACCTTGACTTGTTTCTTTTCCACAAATATTCCTTACTAAATAATTAACTAATCACACATAATAATTAACAATACTCCATAGAGTCATAGAATTATAGAAAAGCCCAGCTTGAAAGAGACCTCAAAATATAACCCAGTCCAACCTTTCATGGGAAGGGCAGCCTAGGTGAGATTGTCTAACACCCTGTCCAATCACATTTTGAAAGCTTCCAGCAGCAATGGGGACACTACTATGCCCCTGGGGAGACTGTTCCTATGAATGATTGTTCTCACAGTATAAACTAACTTTCTTAAATTGAAATTAAACCTTTCCCAGTGAAACTTGTACCCATTTCCCCTTGTCTTTTCCATGTGGCTTCTTGTGAAGAGACAGCCTCTCATTCTCTTTGTAGCTGCCCTTTAATTACGAGCATAAGTGTGGAGGTCCCCCCTGAGCGTTCTCTTCTTCAGAAAGAAAAGACCTAACTCCTTCAGTCTTTGTTCACAGGGCAGGTTCTCCATCCCTTTGATTGTCTTCATGTCCCTCCTTTGGGCCTTCTCCAGTCTGTTCATGTCTTTCTTGAATTTTGGGGACCAGAACTGGGCACAATATCCCAGGTGCAGCCTGACTAGCACAGAGTAGAGTGGGATGATCACATCTGTTACCTCTGCTAGTGATGCCCCTGTGGATGCAGACTAGGATCTGATTTGCCTTTGTTGCTGCAGCACTGCACTGATGACTCATGTTCAGTTTGTTGTCCACCAGGACGCTCATGTCCCTTTCAGCAAGGCTGCTCCCCAGCCATGCAGATTCTAGCCTGTACTGGGATCTTTTGTTATGTCATCCCACTTGCAAGACTTTGCACTTGTCTGTCTTAAACATCATACAGCTCTTGCTAGCTCACTTTTCCAGGCTGATCAGGTCTCTCTGTAACATAGCTTTCCTTTCTGTCCATCTCACCACCCACTTTAGTGTCATCAGCAAACGTGGTGAGGGGGCTTTCAATCCCATCATCTAGATCATATATGAAGATGGTGAACAGCATGGGACCCAGTATCAATCCCTGGGGTACCACACTTGTGACAGGCTGCCAGCTTGAGTAAAAACCGTTGGTTACCACCCTCTCCTGATCATTGTGCAGACCACCCACCCAGTCTGTATCTTGCTAGCTTGTCCAGAGGAAGCTATGGAAAACAGTGTTGAATGCTTTGCTGAAGTCCATGTAAACAACATCCGCTGCTATCCACGTCAACAGAAGATGTTATTCTGTTGTAGAGGGTGATCAGGTTAGTCTGTCATGATTTGTCTTTGGTAAATCCATGTTGGCTTTTCCCAGTCACCTGCTTGATTTGGTTAATTGTGGTTTCTAGGGGGACTTGTTCCATTACTTTTTCCAGGGATTGAAGTAAGACTAATGGGCCAGTAGTTTCCTGCGTCCTCTTTTGGGCTGTTCTTGTAGATGGGTATGACATTTACCCTCTTCTCATCATCAGGATTATGTCCTGATCTCCACAACTTTTTAAAGATTATAGACAGTGGCTTAGCAACAATGTCAGTCACTTAAAACCCTGGGGTGGATAGCACCCAGAACAATAGATATATGTCGTTTGAGCCATTGAATAGGGCCACAGATCAGCCTTTCCTCCACTGCTGGGGGGTTGACACATGCGTTGTTATAGATACTTGATCCTGTGATCTAGCTACTGTGGTAAAGATAGAGGCAAAGTAAGCATTGAGAACCTTTTCTTTGTCAGTATTATGAATAACTAGTTTCCCTGCTTTGTTTAGCAATTGATCTATATCTTCCCTCTCATTACTGCTTACATAACTGAAGAACCCTTTCTTGTTGTTTTTGACATCTTTGGCCAATTTTGGTGGTAAATGAGCCTTATCCTTCCTAACTACATCTCTCATGCATTAGCAAGGTTATTGTAGTCTTTGATGGGTATCTAGCTGCCTTTTCATAAGTAGTATGGTGCTTTTTTGCTTTTAAGGACACCCAACAGCCCATTGTTAAGCCAGGGTGATGTCTTGTTCTGCTATCTTCCTTTCCCTTTGTAAGGGTTGTCCTGTTCTTGCGCTTCCAGGAAGCTGTTCTTGAATAACTCCCAGCACTCACAAGCTCCTTTGCCCTTCATGAATGCTTCCCATGGAATCCCTCACAGATAGACTCAGTTTTTCAAAGCTGGCTGTTCTAAAATCATAGAATTACAGAATCATAGAATGGTTTAGGCCAGAAGAGACTTTTAAAGATCATCTAGTCCAACACCCCATCACCCTGCCATGAGCACGGCCATTTTTCTCTAGATCAGGTTGCTCAAAGTTCCATCCAACCTGACCCTGAACACTTCCCATGGTGGGACATCCAACAATAGTGTATCAACTTCACCACTCAGCTTAGTGTCATCCGCAAAATTGCTCATGGTGCACTCAATCCCACTGTCTATGTCATTAATGAAGATATTAAATAGTATTGGTCCCAAAACGGACCCTTGAGGGACACCACTTGCTATTGATTTCCACTTGGACATTAAGCCATTGACTGTAATGCTCTGGATGCAGCCAGCCAGCCACTTTCCTTATCCATCTAACAGTGCATCCACCAAATCTACGTCTCTTCAATTTAAGGACAGAATGTTGTGGGGGACTGTATCGAAGGTCTTACAGAAGTCTAGATAGATGACATCTGTAGCTCTTTGCTTATCCACCGATGTAATTACTCCATTGTGGAAAGCCACCAGATTAGTCAGGCCAAAGATCCAGGGTCTTTGTTCTACTACTGGTCTTCAGTGTGCTCAGCAGGATCTTAAACTCACAATGTTATCGTCTCTGGATCCAAGGCTACCATTGGTATGTTGTCAAATAATTCTTCTCAGTTTGTGAGCGTAATCTAGCAATGTGCTGTTCCTAGTCAGCATATCCAGCATCTGCAGCAGGAATCAGTCCTCAATGCAGTCCAGAAACCTGATGGATGACTTGTGCACTGCTGTGTTGTTTCCCCACCAAATGTCTGGGTAATTGCAGTCACCCATGAGGATCAGGGCTTAACTTTCTGTTTTGACTGGCACCAAGCACTAAGATTGATGTTTTCAAGGATGTATCATAAACCAAAATTTCACTCAGAATGATAATGGTCAGTCAGAGTCCATCACTTTATATGTGAAACAAGAGGTTTATTTCCCCATCTAAATTACTATTTTAAATTTTTTTGATTATTTAAATATTGTTTAAATTATTTAAATTTAATTATTTTTAATTTTATCTATTGGTTTGGGAGTTCTTAGATGATTTTGTTGTTGTTGTTGGGTTTTGTTGTTAGTTTTTTCACCTAGTAACTCAATGTTATTAATTTTTTTTTTTGCTGTTCTTTTCAGCATATCCTTGGACATACTTTTTAAAATAAGTTTGTACCAATAGCAGACTGTGTCCCTGTTTACTCCCTTCCCCAGATCATTTATAAATAATGTAAACAGAAAAAGTTCCAAGGTGGAAAACTGCAGAACCCAACTGATGATTTCCCTTTTTGCCAGAACTGAATCATTATTTGAAATATTGTTAAAGCTTTCTATTCATCCTGCTGAATAAGAAAAAGATATGTGTATGTGTTTACTTGGAGAACCTTTTCTTGATATCAAACAATGCATAACAAAGAATGAAAGGGAGGATATTAATTTCATGTAAATCATGCTACAAGAAACCAAACAAGTTGTGATTTACCAAATTTACAAAAACTCATGTTATTATAGTTTTATTACAATAAACCCAATCTTACTCTAATTAGATGAAATCCATATGAAGAACATCTAACTGTATTAGTCAAACTTTAAGTGAATCAGCTATATTTCATACTGAAAGTTGCTCCTTTTCTATTTTTCCACTATGAAGGATGGTATTAATTTTCCAACTAATTAGGATGCATCATAATTCTGTAGTCTAGCATCAAATTTTACTTTCTCTCTACAAATTTTAATTAAACAAGCTTCTCAAAGCAGATTACAGAAAAACATTAAAATGTTTGTGCAGAAAAACATTAAAAAGGGGTTGAAATAAATTCTCACAGAATGTGTTTACCAAAGAATTCTGAATGCCTTAAGTCATAATGAATCCGCAAAAACATCAAGTATTTTCATCTTAGAAGTATTCATATAATGAGGAAAATATATTAAAAAAAGAACATATTCAATGATTGGTAGAAAAAAATACTAACGTTATTTATGAATAGATTAATGAGCTCTCTTCCTAATGCAATTCAGGATATTTAGCAGACGCATTATCTGCTTAAACTCTACAGAACTTTTGCAAATGTAAGGATGTTTTCATGATGACTATGTTACTGCCACTGAAGTAACAATGCCTTGGTCTACATTGCACAGACTATTACTTTGGTAGAACAGAAATGGAATGCTTTTCTTAATGTAGGCTTCTGTCAGAAAATTTATTTTCAAGTAAGTAAAACTTATTCCCTCACTGATTTTAAGCATCCCGTTTAGCTGCCAAAGTCAAAAAGTTAGGTATTGTACACTTCATGCTGCCAGTGAAGACAGACCAAGGGGTGGGTGGGGGGTGGGGGTTGGGGGGTGTGTGGCGGGAGAGGAGGAGGAGGAGGGCTGGAGAGAGAGAGGCATTTACATGTGATTTAGAAACCCTAAGCTCAATGCCTAAAATAGAGGATGTGAATTTTGTCATGGTTTTGTTCTTTTCTTCAAAAGAAATACACTGTAGTGAGATCAGTTGTAGGTCTCTAAGAATAGAGTGAAACCAAAAGCTATCTTCGTTATAAAAAATACATATATTCTAAAAGTTATCTTAATTTCAGCCAGAGTTCTCCCAAGTTATATGGGGATCTGTTTTGGCCCAGAAATACCCCCACCAACAGAAGCATATGAAAGGGTATGAAATGGAGAATAACAGCATCTGAGATTTCAGAAAATATGAATTTATTTGCTTTTTTAACTCTTTAAAGGATAAAGAACAATGCTGTCCTGGTTTCAGCTGGGGTGGAGTTAACTTTCTTCTTAGCAGCTAGTGCAGTGCTGTGTTTTGGCTATGATGTGAGAACAATGTTGATAACCGCACTGATGTTTTTAGTTGTTGCTGGGTAATGTTTACACTAAGTCAAGGACTTTTCAGTTTCTTGGACCCTGCCAGCAAGAGGGCTGGAGGGGCACGGGAAATTGGGAGGGGACACAACCAGGACAACTGACCCGAACTAGCCAAAGAGGTATTCCGTACCATGGGACGTCATGGTGAGTATGTAAACTGGGGGAAGAAGAAGGAAGGGGGGACACTTGGCATTATGGCCTTTGTCTTCCTGAGTAACTGTTCCGCATGATGGAGCCCGGCTTTCCTGGGGATGGCTGAACACCTGCCTGCCCGTGGGAAGTGGTGAATGAATTCCTTGCTTTGCCTTGCTTGCATGCGCGGCTTTTGCTTTACCTAGGAAATTGTTCTTATCTCAGCCCTTGAGTTTTATGTTCCTTTCCGATTCTCTTCCCTATCCCTCTGGGTGAGGGGGAGTGAGCAAGTGGCTGCGTGGTGCTTGGTTGCTGGCCAAGGTTAAACCACGATAAGTGCTATTGCTGAAAATAAAATAGAATACAGAGAATAAGGAAAGCTGTATATTCCAACATTTCTTTGCTAATTGCATTATAAAAATAAACTATGATACTCCCTAGCCACAATTTGTTGTGATCTTGATAAGGGCCACTGTTCAGTGAGCACTAAGTGGAATAACTACTAATGAACATTTATATATGTTTAATTTGGGAATAATGTATCAGTTTTGTAACAATAAATGCTATAATCTGTCTAAATTCTGTAACTCTCTAAATGACAGGCTGGAAAACACAATGCAAGAGAGAAAATGAAAACCTTTTTGTGTTACCCATAGAGAACTGACTTGATGAAACTGAGACTGGAAATCTAGACATTAGGGACATAAAGTTTAGTGGGGAAAGGTTTTTAAATGTGGATTTTTCACATTTACATTCAATACAGGACTTTATATTCCTCTTTCATACGTAAAAGGATAAGTTAAGTGCAGTGAGTTCAATGATTTTGTTATAATCTATGTCTTTCATTTTACCCAAAGGGATATTTAAACTTTGTTTTAAAATATGTATTAAATCATCTCACACAAGCACTACTATGAATAAGTGTTGCCAGAATATATATGAATCACAAGAAAAGGGATCTGCAATAATTCAGGCATAACATTTTGCTCTAGTCTGAAACTGCCTGGGCAAGACCTAAATGACACAAGTGTAGTGAGCTATTATTATAGTCAATGTTTTTGTGTTCTGAAGTGCATGTACCTGTGTGCACACCATGCTAAGACAGTCTTACGTATGTGTGCAGAAGTCTAATACAATATAATTTACACTTTAGATTCTTTTTTCTTTATAGATAAATGTAAATGTAAATATAAATAGACTTTTTTCCCCTCTCTTAAGGTTTATCAGACTCAATGGATTACTCACCAATGTTGTAGGAATTCTTTTGATTCCAGAGGCAATGTTACAGTCTTGTTTATTGCAGAACTTTAACTTTTCCACTATAACCTAAGACTTCCCATCCAGCAGGGCCAATTTTACTAGATTTTTTTATGTTAGCGCTAGTAAGAAAATGAATACTGATTAGTACTGCTACTATACTGACACCAGTGACATAAAAATAACTGTTTGTATAGTATTACATTTTTAATGGCACTTTCTCTTTCTTGTTGCCAAAGGGGAATTACTTATGTGTTCATACAGATGAGAATAATAGTTACTAAGTCTTACGATAAAACGTCTCTCGGAGTTGCATACTTTCTGTGAGGCCAGTTTTAATTGGAAATATTGATCAAACATTGAGTCTGGTGTGTATATATATAGCACATATCATCAACTCCACTTCGAACTGACACAGAGAAGTAATATTTTCTGAGGGCCTTTTACAATCTAGATCTTAGAGCTCTCATATTTTGTTGTGTATTCTGTGTTTACTGTTCTTTTAAATTGATAATTATATTATAAAAAAACTGAAGATAGATTTAACTTTTGGGAGAAACAGGTTATGGGCTTTCCCTCATCTCCCAATATTTTTTTTCTATTTCTCCAAGTCACATGTTCTCTGACATACTACATTTGCCTCCTGTCCAGAAGAAACTTAAAATACACTGGTTGATCATTTTGTTGTAATCTTGAATATCTACATTAAATTTGTTCTGTGCATTAAAATATCCATTTCTCCTTATGATATATTTTGGATTTATTTTCATTTTAACAGATGTACATGCATTAAACGCGCAGGAATTAACTCAGTTTTGAAAGCCTTGTGCTGCCTTTTGACTTTTCTCCTCTGTGTTCCATCACCTGACATGACATAGGCCTTTTGGGTTTTTATCATTCAGAGGAAAGCCCTGTTATGTCTTTGGCACGAGACTACCACCATATAGTACCACATATATATGTGTGTGTGTGTGTATATATATGTGTATATATCTCTCTCTCTATGGTTGACACTGGCCATTAAAGAAAAGATTAAGAAGACCATTGCACACAATAGATTCTGTGCTTGCCATTTATCATATGGACTGCAAAAAAAACCCCTTTGTCAATTCCACTTCTGAACTTATTAATAACAGTCAACAATTTCAATGTATATGACTGGTTTAAAATCCAGTCCTCTTCTTACTGTTTTCAGAAGGTCCAGACTGAAAAAATAATGTTTTGTATTATCACTAAAATAGTGTTTTTCTTCTTAGTATAGTAATTATTGGGGAAATACAATTGAGTCTGTTCAAACTTCATATATTCAAACCTCATTTACAAATAAGTGTTCAGCTCACCAGTCATTAGGGTTAAATAGGTCCATTATAAAAGACCTTGACCAAAAATGCTATTAAAAGGATTATTTTTACAGTTGATCTATGATTTCTTTTATTTTGTTATCATTATTTGAGAACTTCTATAATAGGGAGATCTTGTTCTGGAACAGCCTGCCATTTCATTTTTCAGAGGTGTGTTGATAAAATCAGCAGCAATATTTGTTTCTAGAAGGAGGGACCTCACTTCATGACCCAGTAGCATCCTATCTGTTTTTTCTAAAGTTTACATAGATGCAAAGAGAGAAAAACAATGTTTAAATGATAGCATAAACCGAAAAAATTATATAGGCTAGAAAAGACTGTTAGTGATTATCTGGTCCAGTCCCACACTGAGAGCAGGATCGGGTTAGATCAGACTGCTCAGGACCCTGTCCAGCTGTGTTTTGAAGCACACCTCTGAAGGATTTATCTAAAGCGTTTTCCTTCTGGTGTACGTACCTAATTTAAAAGTTACAGATTTATCTACAAGACTCAATCTTTGCCCAGTTTTTCTTTCAAAATTCCTAGTTTCTTTATAGCTTGAACATGGCAACAGACTTCAATTAACTTCACATCTCCAACAGGATTTCATGGCAGTCTATGAAATTAATTTTTCACAGTGTTGTAAACCTAGCATTCCTTATTTTCATATGTGGTAATTAATATAGCTTTACGAGGAAGGACGTGAATAAGAACAGAATTATGAAGCCAGTAGAAATTAGTTTCCTGTGTCTATTGCTTTCACATTAAAAGCAGATTTCCTTAGAGTGGACATAGTTTCTCTGTGTAAAGCAACCACCACATAACAAACACTGATATTTATATCAGTGTTGAAGCCACACCATTCACAGAGATATTTTTCCAGAGCTAATCAGCCTTTCATCTTGTAGTGCAGATGTATCATCAAGCTGTCTTCCCCATCCCTCAATCGGAGCAGACCTTCCTTTCCCTGACATCAGAGCCCACATCCAAGTGAAGAAAAGGCAGAGCAGACTAGAGTAGAGGGTTTGTCACACTCAGTACCTAGTTACAGGCAAAAGGAAGCACACCAGATAACAGCTGTTGAAGAGTCCTAAACATCTAGCACAGGAAAACCTCGGTAACAAAAGGTGAGGAACTGTTGTACAAAACAGCTGCTGTGTCCTGAGGCCTTTCTCAGGGGAGCGAGGTGTTCATGGCGGGGGTCTCCCACAGTCTACGGTCCACCCACCGCTGTCTATATCTGCACATTTCCCTGTCACAATGCCCTTCCTTCTCTCCGACTGCCAGCTGCAGCCTGGCCATAGCCTCTGGCCCTCCCAGCCCTGTCACCCTCCCAAAGGCTATGGTTTGCCAGGCAGTGACTGCATCGGGGGCTGTGACCTCCTCCCCAGAGGGGCCACCCCCAGAGCTGGAGCTGGAGCAGGGGAGCAGCAGTCACTGGCCCCAGTGCAGGGGTTAATCCAGCGACATCCAGCTCAGGCCATGGAGGTGCTGAGCCCCTGCACTGCTGGGTCAGCACACGGCCAGGGCACCCCTCTGCTAAGGGCAGACATCGTATTTACAGGGCTACAGTTTCCGCTAGTTGTCCTGCTCTGTCAGGGCTCATTGAAAGTGGAGAGACAGATTTCTGTTGGCTGCACATTTTAAAGTGAGATAGCAGTCCAGGGATGAGTGTCTTGACCGTAGAATAAGGGGACTGAATATTAATTACTTCAGCATTCATCTTTCATCAGCCTCCACTTTTCCCTTTACCTTGCCATACTCTTTAAGAAGGAGGCAAGTTGTAAGAAGCCAGTAAGAAAGCATTAAGAGAGTTTTACCATGTCTCCACTGAATATGGTTTGAAGAAGGTGCCTTTAGCAGTCAGCTAGCAAGGGCTTTGTGAAAAAGGAATCCTAAGTTATTTCTCCTATTCAGACAAGGATCCTTAGTGGTCAAACTTACCTACAGTTATATCCACAAAGTTTTTCATCAACAACAGTGTTTCTCATGCTTTGCTCTACAGTTATTGACATCCACTCAGTAAAGGTTATAAAATGATATCTTTATTATTTCATAGTCTTTTACCCTCCTTGGATGGATGTAAGTGATTACACAAAATGAGAGGTCACTGAGAAGGCACAACAGGTATTCTGCTGAGTAACATTAAAATTGCTCTGCACCTTTTCCATAGTGTACACGTCACAGTGCACTGGCATGTATATCGGTATATATAATAAAACTTTATGCAACACGTAAAAAGGCAGAAGATACCTGACACTGGGTGTATTTGAATAAGGAATGAAGGGAGCAATTAGAGAGGATGGTAAAATAGAAGAGGAGTTAAATTAATTTTTTGCATCTGTCTTTACTATCAAGGTCTAAAGGGAAATCACTCTTCCAAGGACAATTTCCATGGGAAATTATACTATGCCCTTAACAAAATGATAGCCTCCAAGGAGGAAGTTATAGAGCAACTTAAAAAACTTAAGTGTAGTAAATCACTAAAGCTGGATAATATTCATCTGAGGGTTGTGAAGGAAATTAAGTGTGAAATAGAGAAGTTACTGGCAAAGATAGGCAGTGTATCATTAAAAAAGGAACTAATCCACAGGCTAAAAAGTTGCTATAATGGTTCTTGGCTTTGGAAAAACCTACACTTTGTAGAGTTTTTACATCATAATGCCTATGGGGAACCCCTGAGTAGCATAAGTACTTGGGACTGAGAGTACTCTTCTACTAAAACAGTTCTTTACCACATGCTGTACACTGCATTCAACTTAATCAAGTTCATACTGTAAAGATACTGAAAATATAACCCTAAAATCAGAAAGACATCCAATAAAAAATAATTCTGTTGAAGGCTTCTGACTGTGTAACACTTAGTATTGGAATACACCAAATTTTGCAAAATTACACTGTCATCTTTATATCATATTAAAAATAAATCAAGAATCTATCAGTATAAAAGAGAAATAATAGTAAAACAAAACAAAAAGCTTGTTTAAAATAAGTCATTAGTTAAAAAATTAAAAGTACTGATCCACAGTTGAAGATGAATAGGGATGAGACATCTTTTGGAAAAACAAGTGTTTACTGAAAAAGGAATTTCCATAGTCTTTGAAATATTCAAAAGTTCAGTCTGTATCTCCTGCATGGTTATAGCACATATATGTTTGGGTTTTGTTTGGTTTTTTTTCTTAGTCTCCAAATCCAGTAGAATTAGCCCTTTAACCTAATAATTTAAGAAACTGGATAATCTTCCAGGGCTTAGAAAAAGATTTAGGTTTCGTCTTCTGCCACCCACTTCTGTGGATTTAGCACTGTTATGGTTTAACCCCAGCCAGCAACTAAGTATGACTCAGCTACTTACTCCTGCCCTGCCCCAACCTCCAGTGGGATAAGAAGGAGAACCAGAAAAATGTAAAACCCAAAGGCTGAGTTAAGAACATTTTAATAACTGAAATAAAGTAAATAATAATACCTACACCAACAGTAATAATTGTAATGAAGAGGAGAGGGATAGAGAGGAATAAAACCCAAGGCCAAAACCAGGACAAAATCCCACCTTTGAACAAGGTTATCCTATGAAATCACCAATATGGTATTTTAGCATGGATCTTCCACAGTCTGAGAAACATTGTTGTGCTTTCTATATACTAGTTCTGTTTTCATACCCTAAACATAGAGATTACAGACATATTCTGTCCCCTTTTTGGTCTCATGAGGCGTTAAAATATTTCCTAAACTTTAGTGTATTACCACAAATTGTTTTAAAAGTCTTATTAATATATTCTACTGTAGTAGCTAAATCACTGTCCTGGCAAGTCCTGCTTCACGTTCCCTCAACCAGAAAAGGGATTTAAGGACAAGAGCAGGTTTCAGTTTGAGATTAAGTCATTCTTATATGGTTGACTAAAAGTGTATGTTTTATAGTCCTCTTAGAGGCAGTACAGACCAAAGACAAAGACATTAAAAGTAAGACTGAATTGCCTAAACAGTGTCACCGCATGCCCTTTGAACTTGGCTGGGGGCCCCACCTGATTTCCATCCGTCTGTCTACCACATCCTTTTTTTCATATAGAGAGGTGGGCCGGTGAGAACCTCATGAAGTTCAATAAGGCCAAATGCAAGGTTCTGCACAGGTGTCAGGGCAATTCCAAGCACGAATACCGGCTGGGAGGAGAATGGTTTGAGAGTAGCCCTGTTGAGAAGGACTTGGGGGTGTTGGTTGATGGGAAGGTCAACACGACCCAACAACATGCATTTGTAGCCCAGAAAGACAGCCATATCCTGGGCTGCATCAAAAGAAGCATTGCCAGCAGGTCGAGGGAGGTGATTCTCCCACTCAACTGTCATGAGACCCCATTTGGAGTACTGCGATCAGCTTGGGAGTCCTTGATACAGGAATGACATGGACCTGTTGGACAGAGTCCAGAGGAGTGCCACAAAAATGATCAGAGGGATAGAACACCTTTCCTATGAAGAAAGGCTGAGAGAGTTGGGGTTGTTCATGTTGCCTCTTCCCTGTGTGCAGGTTCAATCCATAGTGACGATGCACACATATCCCAGAGGCGCGCACACACAGAGACACACACAGAGGATACTGACACGGCTGGTTACACAGATTGCCACAAACTAGCTACTGCACCTACAGACATAAACTCAGACAGCCAAGTCCCCTCTTCCTCTTGGAACGGTAGAGAGATGGTCACTAGTGAAGGCACAAACACAACACTCCAAGTTTGCAAGCACATACACATTCATGGATCCCTCGAGCACCTATGTCTACCTGGCACCCCTGCCTAGCCCCCAGACCCTCTTACCTGGCCCACACATCCCCCTACTTACTGGCCAGTCCATCTCAGTGCTTGCTAGCAAACATAGCACTCAAGTCCCCGGAGCAAACCAGCATGGACCCTTGCCTGTTACCACAGCTTGACCAGAGTCAAAGTTGATCTTCCTGGAAGTGACACCTTTAATTTCTTGCTAGCACATTAATTAGTGTAACTGGCAAGGTTTACTTCCTGTCTTTGTCTCCATGTTTGTTTTCTCAAGTCTGTGTCTGTATATTTTGTTTCTGTTTTCTTCCTTTTTCCCTTACTTCCCCAACCGACAAGAACCCTGATCAGAAAACCTACGTGGTTATTCTCAGTCTCTCCCTCACACACCCGCATCAATCAGTCTGGTTCTCATTATCACCTCCCTTTCCACTTGTCGGTCAGGTTTGTGTCTGTATGTTCCTGTCTATGGCTTTGTCCTTTATGTATTTTCCCTTCACACATGGAAAAAGATCCTTGACTAGATAGCCTTAAAGGAGTAGACGCTCCTCTTCCACATACCCTTAGAAACAACAAAAACAAACCACAAACTGCAGAATGCTAAGCAGTTGGCCGTCAGGCAGGCCAACACAGGCAAACATATCAAAGCAGGGACCATGCAGGATTGTTAGCAGGCCTAATAAAGATTCAAAGCAGTACGGGTTTTGAATAGGAGAGCTATTTTGCTTCACAGCAGCTTGTATCGTGCTGTGTTTTAGTTTTGTGATGAAAACAGTGTTGATAACACAGACGTGTTTTAGCTGTTGCTGAACAATGCTTAGACAGCACCAAGGCATTTTCTGCTTCTCACACTGCCCCACCAGCGAGCAGATGGACAAAAGGCTGGGAGGGGACACAGCTGGGACAGCTGACCCTAATCAGAGGAATATCCCATACTATATGACAATGTGCTCAGCAATAACAACTCAGGGAAAGAAGGAGGAGGGGGGGGAATGACACATTTGGAGTTATGGTGTTTGCCTTCCTGTCACCATTATGCATGATGAAGCTTTCTTGGGAATGGCTAAATGTCTGCAAGCTGATGGGAAGTAGTGAATTCTTTATTTTGCTTTGCTTGCATGCGCAGCTTTTGCTTTCGCTATGAAACTGTCTTTATCTCAATGCACAAGTTTTCTCACTTTCACCCTTCTGATACTCTCCCCCATCCCTCTGGGGAAGAAAAAGAGACCAGCTGTGTGGGGTTTAGCTGTGAGCTGGCATTAAACCTTGACACAGACCTAGCAGGAATATGTTGAGAACATAAGGCTATTTCAGAACACAGTAATTTTTTTTTTTTTTTTTTTTTTTTTTTTTTTTTTTTTATGGGGAAGTGGTGCAATGGTCTCAGGTTGAACTGTCAAGAGAGAGATTTTAGGGCAAATTACTATGACAAAGAGCAATAAATCAGTTGGGACATATGATATATATCCAGGAGTAGCAGAGAAACTCAGTTATGAAATTGTTGAAATATTAACTATGGTTTGTAACTTGCTGCCTAAATCAGTCTTAGTGCCGAAAGAATGCAAGCTGACAATGTAAACTGACATCAGTTTTTAGAAAGACCTCTAGCAATGATTCTAGGAAGTGCAGATGGATAAATGTAACTCTACTACAAGGCACCATAGTAGATGCTATAATAAAGAATAGTATCAGCAGATGCATGAATAAACATGATATAATGTGAAGATCAGTACAGGCTATCATGTCCTTATATGTCTCTCCCAAATCCAATTTGAGTGGGAAACAGCCGTCAGGATTAGATCCATCCATTACAACTGCCACTGGTGGTTATCACTTGAGCATTGCTATGGAAATAAAGGTCGGGACTGGCAGGGGTGGGGGTGGGCACAGGCACACAGCCACAGTGGGTTGCTCTTGGTTGCCTGCTCGACTCCCACCCAGGCACTCCCTTGCTTTCCTTCCTCAACTGGACACTTTAAGAAGGTAAGATGGAAAAGCTCCTGGGTCAAGATAAAGGCAGGTGGATCACTTACCTATTAACATCACAGACAAAACAGACTTAACTTGGGGAAAATTGATTTAATTTGCGACCTATTAACAGTATGTGTATAAGATGTTATGTCACATTCTTCTGAAACTAAAACTGAGTTATATGAAAATATTTTGGTAGGAAGTTTCATCCAGAGAAGGAAAAAGTTATTTTCAGTTGGATGCAGATTCAGTGGTTAGTCAGTGATTGCCAGAAAGGCAGGTGGTCCCACAATCTTTCATAAAAGAAAACCATATTATTTTTTAACAAAACCATATATATGGAAATAATGTTTTGTCTAACAGGAAAGAGCATGCAGCATCAGGCCTTTGAATTACTTGTTAGGTTCCAATAGAAAAAAAGAAATATAAATTACTATTAACTTATAGGAATAGAACTCCTGTCAGGTTTTTATGGACTACAAAATTATATTCTGGTGTCTTATTAACATATCTTCCAACATTAATTAGTTACAAAGAATTAAGTTTGGGGAGAAAACAAGATAATATAAATGTCCTTAACTTTATTGTTGTCACACATTCCAGATGTCTATCCAATTTACCTTGAAAATTAACATAGAATTGTTTTCCTGTTTAAAGCTCATTTGTAAGAGTGAAAATATGTACCATGTATTACCCACAGTCATATTTCATAGAATCAGATTCATGTTAATATATACGAAACTAGGTGGTATATTTTATGTCTTATCTTGAAATTTGCTTCCACTTGCATATACCATGTTATAGCCTCCTGTTTATACATATAGATGAGATATCTTATTGCCATCCTCTATATATGATCTACTCCCTTGCTGGGATTCCTCTGACCTCTATAAGGCAGGTCTTTAAGACAGGTTGAATGAATTGTCCCTTAGAGGTACCTATTTCTTTTTAAAGGGTACATAGAAATACTTGCTCTATGTAGATAACTACACTGTAGACATCAAAGCTATGATGTTTATGAAAGAGTGTATGAGTCCAGTCACGTGTACCATAATGCCTTCACAGGGCTAGGAAGAAGACTTACCGGTGCTACAAAAAGATGGACTCTCATCTCATTTTAAATGCCATCAGAAATATTTTCTGTTCCTCAGTGAACAATGAGAAGCTTCCATCCACTTTTCTTTTTAGTAGGTTTTTCGTTTCTTTGGGATTTTTTTACAGCAGTGTATAAATATTACTGAAAGGATGGCTAGGTTCCATATGTTGCTTGTTGTTTAACTGAGAAAATAAAGCTTTAAATTAGTATGCAAGAGGGATACAGACCTGGACTTATGCCTATACACAAACCATATGTGTATGTGTAATGAACTAAGTGTCTCTGTTATAGCCACTTTATTGAGATTCAGTCTAGATATGGCAAATTCATTTAACCTGGAAAAGAAATAGTTTTGACGATATCAGGAAGACAGAGCCAGGCTCTTCACAGTGGTACCTGATAGGAAGATGACAGACAATGGACATAAAATGAAAAGGGGGGTTCAGACTGGATATAAAGAAAAGCTTTTTCCCTGTGAAGACAGCTCAGCAATGGAGCAGGTTGCACAGAGAGGATGTACAGTCCCTGGTTTTCAAGACCCAACAGTCTTGAGCAACCTGGCCCAACCCCATAGTTGTCCCTACTTTAAGCAGGAGGTTGGAGTAGAGACCTCTTGAGGTCCCATCCATCCTGAATTATTCTGTGATCCAATCCTATGATTATACTTAAAGGTAACATTACTTTCTGTCTATTTATTTGTTTAGCTTTAGTTGAAATGGCTAGAGATGGAGCTTTTGGTGCAAAAGGTTCTAGACCAAATGTCTAAAGATAGTTTTGCTTCTACAAACCCATTTTCCCCCCACATGTATGATATCTTCATGTGCCTGCCAAGATTATATACAGATAGGTGTTCATGTTAACTATCGTTGTTAATGAGCCTCTTCTGATGATAAATCTTACTAATAAAATGAGAAAACAATTTGCCTGTCCCACATGGAAATGAAGTTGAAACAGAAGTAGTAGAAAGTTGTTGGAAGATAAGCGATATGAAATGTAAATGGTACAGCTGCTCAGAATTCTTATATCACTTTCAAGTATGCAATGTGTAGGTAAATAAAAAATAATAATAAATTTAAAGAAATATTTCTGATGTGTGTGAATTTTAAAAATAATTTTCAGCTCAATTCATTATTATTGTTAATTCTGAGCTATGTTTTATCATGTTTTTCTGATAAATTGTTTTCCTTTATTTATTTAGAAAGGTAGCAATTGTATTTTGAATTATTTGTGAAAGCAGAAGAACAATGTTGTCTGGTTATTTTTTTCTGTTGTTATTGTTTTAGATAAGTTCTCTTCAACATATGGAAAGTTTCTGTGTTTTTCAATGAACACATCTTGGCATTCGTATGAATCCATTGATTCATAAGATATGTTAAAAGCTGTCAAAGTGAAATCTGCAAAGCCATATTTTTCAATGGATAATTCCAGTCATGCCAACTGTTCTATATGATTTTGCAAATAACATGCCCTCAAAAATCAATGCTGTTGTATAAAAGTCTTGGTGTAATAGTATAGGAAGGTGCTAGAAAGTAGCCTAGACATTTAGAACTAAAATCTGTATTTCATGATGTTATTTTTCTTTGCATTTTGTGTATACTTTGTAATTCTCTCTTTAACAACCCCATTGTGTACATTCATGTCTAAATAGGTTTCCCATTTATTTTATACACACATATATATTTGGTGTTCTATTGATTTATTTATCTCCTATAATCTTTTGCATTTAATAGAAACCAGTGCTTACCGTTTTCCTGAATGCTATATATTTTATATTTTATAGTCTTTCATTAAATGTATTACACTTTTATAAAGTTCCAAAGAGTGTGTGAGATATGAGAACTGAAAGTGATGTTATAACTCTGTAGTTTTGAGCTGAATTCTCTACTGCTTGATAATTCCTTCATAAAAGCACAAAAAACTATAAGCCCATCCCCTCCAAAGAATAAAATGCTTTAGGAACTGTACAAAACACAGGAAATAGAGGACTTGAATTTTTATTTCCTCCATTTTATAAAGGCATTTCCATAGGCTCAAAGTAAATGTGAAAGACTGCCAAAATCAGTACAGTAGTATTTTCTATTTACTTTTCCTGTCTTTGAGACATTCAGATGTGCAGTAGACTAAAGAATCAGGCCAAGAGTCCCTAACCTGTAAAGTTTATAGTTTAATGTGGCAGTTTTACAAAGAATTAAAGATCTGTGAAAAGCTACATTATTTTTACTTTGGAATTAGTTTTTGGAGTGTTAACGTGCATTTTTACACTGTAATTTCTTTAAACAAGAATTTTCGTGTAACATGGAGATAAACTGAACAGGTCAATATTATATTCCTCATACCCAATCAAATAAACACTACAGAAATGATCCTTAGCTGGTGGTGATCTATACTTTAAAGAGATCTGTCCCATAGTGTCAGCTGTCATGCTGCAAGTCCTGTTCCAAAGATATCCAGGGAATATAAGCTGCGTCCCAGGGAAAAGGGGCTGAAGAGTTTTTTCTGCTTCTTTGATTTGTCGGCTGAGAGATGTGATTCATTAAATTTGCATCAGTACTTTTTACTGCTGGTTGACTATCATTTGCAAATTAAGAGATCACTGTTGAAAGTATTAGGGAGACCAGAGCTTTTTTGAAAGGGATTTTGAAATTAAATAATACCTAAAAATATGTAAATGGAACTGTTTCATATTTCCTTCTCTCATACTATTCTTTCCTTTCTGGTGTGTCTCACAATGCAACAGATGTTTTGCATAATCATGCTACAAAGAATAAATACATGAAAAAAATAAAACAACAAAACCCAGCTTTGCTATGTTTTTCCCCAGAAGGCATTCTAATTGCTTTCATGAGGCACTAATTAAAAATGAGCCTTTTCCCAGCATCAGTTATGTGGTTTTTGTTGATATTTTTAACTCAGTAATGGATAGCTATGCTATTCTAAAACCCCTTTCAGCTGACATTTAAAGTAGAGGCAATTCCTGTTTATGTCAACTACCATTGCCAGCCGTGTGGGAATAAATGAGAGACACTTGTTATTAGGCAGAATGAGTATGCTTTTGCTAATACTTGTAAGCTGCAGTGAAGACTGTTAGTCTCAGTGAATGCAGAAAGCAATTCCTTATCAGCATTTAGTATAGCACCATAGGAAAGAAGGTATTATAGGAAGTAGCTGCATTGAGGTTCAGCTGCTAAAGACAGCTGAGTCCGTTGGCTTTTGGGATACCAGTAAAGTAGTCATTGAGATATTTACAATGTTTGAAAATATTTCTCATTTTCAGACATTTATATTAATGAATTGTGGAGAGTATCTGTTTAGTTTGTACATCATGCATAGTAATGATACAGTATAGCAACCTAAAATACAGATGGTTTGGAACCCTAGGATATTGATGGGATAAAAGAGGGTTTTATCTAATTAGAAAATCAGAAAGGACTTATAACTATCTTTAATTTTTTTCTTTTTTTTTTTTGTAGATCAGCCAAATAAGAATGGAGCCATGGGTTGACTTCTAAGGGCTGGTCTTTTCTGTACAAAGGAGTAAGAATTTTCAAATTTTTTTGTTATATCTTTCACGTCTGTACACTAGGTCCAATAACAATGTAGAGGTAACTAGCACTCACTTTCACCACACTAATGTAAAGCTTTTTCATAAAACACAATAACCATCAACAGATTGAATGCCAATGACCTGTGTTTAATGGGGATGATCCCATAGAGCTTACACAAGCTATTGGTGCCATGAGCAGCACAGGAAGAGAAGGTGACATATGTCCTGTCAGAACTGTCAGAACTGGACAAAGCTGATTTGTTCCCACAGTCTTTCATGGGATCTGTAACCTGTAAAAAAGCAGGTCACACCAAGAAGACCTTACGGCTTCTCCACAACCTCTGTTTCTGGCTGTGTGAGCCAGGATCCATGCACAATGCTTAGTGGACAGTACAGCCTTCTCCAAGTTGCCATTATCTCCTGTGGGTCCAGTCCCACAGGAAATGAAGCCTGGAAAGAAATTTATATGAAAAGCTTTCCTGGGAACATTATGAGAACATGGCAGGTGTTTTTTAAAAAAGTTCACCTTTTTTCCTACTTGTTTTTAACTAGAGCTAGAGAAAATTATGAACAAGAGCACACAAATTGTCACTAGATAATTATCAAATTAATTCAACTAGTAAAAGTTGCAGTTTATCATGTTTATTTTATGCCTGGGTGATGGGTATGTTCATAGATTAATGTATTGATAGACAGATAATGTATTACCAACTGATGGAAAGTTTGCCAGAAAGCAAGACTAGGAGAAAATGAAATTGCAATGTATTAAGTATTAGAGATACTGGTTTTATTTTCCAGAAGGGAGGCAGATTAATGTTACTACTGAAATCAGATGAGAGTTTATTGCCTTCATTTCATATTTCATAACAAAACAATGCAGTACCTTTTTCCCCCCCACCCCCAGGTAAATGTGATTTTGCTGTTAGGAGGCCCCCAGCTGCCTATTGACCCGCAGAGCACGGGGTCAGCCTCGCCATGGCCTGACCCGGGTGTTGCTGTTTTAACCTCCCTGTGCTGCAGCCAGTGACTGCTGCTCCCCTGCTCCCGCTCCAGCTCTGGGGGTAACAGAGGTGTGACACCTCCTCCCACTGCAGCCACTGTGTGACATGCTGTAGCCCACTGTGTGTATGAAGCTGAGGGGGCTGAGGGGTTTCATCTCTGTGAAAATTAGTAAATGCTAGGAATAGATTTTTTTGTTTGGTTTGGTCTGGTTTTGGTGTAACCGTTTTAACCCTTGTATTCTTGAGACTTGTTTGGACTAATTTTGACCATGAGTGTTAGTGTTACTAAATGGACCAGCAATATCCATTTACTGTACTTTGATGACACTACTAAAATATTAATTGGATTAATGAAAAATTCCTAGCTCCATATATATATGATTTGTTCCCTTTTGCCCATAACAAGTTTCTGAGTGTGATACTTCCAGTAACACTGAAAGCTATGAAAGAAAAAAGGAATTAATAAGAAATGGATTTTGTCCATTTGTTGTTGGTATCATTCTAGCTATTGTCAACATATGTTTAGAGGAAATAAGAAACTTCAGGGTAGAAGAACCATTAAAATTCTTCATAATTGCAATATTCCCCAGGTGTAGTTTGTTAGCATAAGATTAATGTTGGAGTGCAAATTATCCTTCATCTATCTAGTGTAATATTTACTTACGGTCAGATCAAATGATTAATCTGATATGGGCTTCATATTTATATCTTGCATATAAATCGATTCTTGTTTTCTTTCTGCCTGAGGATCTTCACACTTTTTTCACTTTCAGCATTTAGTCAAACAAACAACAACTGAAAGTAACCAGCATCTGCAAATATACCATGGTATTGCCTACTATAGGCAGGAGGCTTTCAGCAGTGGCACATCACCTGTATTAGTAAGAGTTGACACAAACTACTGATTCTCACTCATTTTATAGTCCCTGCTGAAAAGCTATTATGTAACTTCCTACATCAGCAGTTCTCAATGAATCATAACAAATATATTAACTTCCTATGACAACAGTAACTACAAGGACTGTGGCAACTTTTTTATTTAAAAAATATTGTACGTCTGTCTTAAAATAAATGTAGACTGTCTTTCATTAACATTCTGTAGCCTGGATCTCTTGAAGCATCCCTTTTACAGGTTACAGTATACCTTATAGAAGACGAGAAATTATAATCAATAGAAAAGCATATGAAAATACGCTTTACTTCTGACTCAGCAAAACAGATGAAGAAACTACACTGATATTACTGGGTACTGCTTGGAAAACACACTCTGCAAAGACATCAGAATCTCATCTGGGTCTTAGTCGTCATGTTCACATTGCATGTGTGTTCTAGTTCAGATTGAAGTTTTACAAAGGAGGTGGTCACTTATTCACTAATTTATACCAAATTGTGTAACAGTGGCATACTCAATTCTGAGATGAAGGAGTGTGGTGCATACTGCTACTGGAATTGAAACAAACATCTGTTTAATGAGCGTTTGTTTTGCAGCACCTGTTTCTGAATCATCAAAGTAAATGGAAAAATGGGACTAATGATTTTGTTTATCAGCCACTTTCCAGTTCTTTCTGTCTGTTCTGAAGATAATGAACTTCTAAGGGACTGATGGGACTGTAAGGCATGATAGCACAGCTACAAAGCATATATTTAAAAAAATAAGGGGAAAAGTGTCTTGTTTTGAGATTTCTTTTGGTTTAGATCACCTCCCACATTAAGTATTTATTTGAAAACTATTCACATTTTCAGAATTAATGTACTTTGATAGAAGATAATAGTTGTTTGCAAATAACTCCACCAAATACACTACCATAAATTAGATACAGTAAATACAACAACAACAACAACAACAAAGTAATTACTGACTTTGTTTTAAAGCATCAAAAGGAATTGGAAACTTTCTCTCCAGGTTATATAATCCTATTTTGCCTGTTAATGAACACATGGTGTCCCTCAACTACCCCAATTCACACTCTAAAGTCATAATAATACTTTTACCCAGACAGGTTGTGGAGTCTCCTTCTCTGCAGACATTCAAAACTCGCCTGGATGTGGCTCTGTGCAACCTGATGTAGGTGAACCTGCTTTAGCAGCGGGTTGGACTAGATGATCTCCAGAGATCCCTTACAACCCTGACCAGTCTATGATTCTATAATAAAGAGGGCTGATGAAATGGAACTCTGCAGCAAGACCACAACAGTCTGAGTGTGGATCTCATTTACTCCTGCCTGTGGACAAGCAGTGTCACTGTAGGTCTGCAAAAGTGAATCTAAGAAATCATCCGGCAGTTGCCTGACTCTGACATGTTTGTAAGCAGATCAGAGACATTGCTGTCTTCTTTTTGGCTGGAGTGAAGGAAGGTCAGTGCTACCTCTTCTGCATGTCATAATGGTCCTACCAAAAGTCTTTTCCACATGCTTCCAGGCATGACCTATGTAGAAAGATCCAATAAATGTCACAAATCCAGAAATATAGGCAGATATGTACAATTATTTTACCTTTTTTCTATCCCTAATGTGGAAAAGCTGTTGAGATTAAAAAATCCATGTCAACTATTCCAGTTTCTTTAATTTGGAGCGCAACTGTTCTATTCCCAGTAAATCTATTTTTAGTAGCATATAACCTGTGTTGGGAGTATCACATATTATGTAGACTGTTTCCTTGATTAACACCAGTGTTTCTATAAGGAAGCATTGTAATTGCTGCTGTTTGTTTGCTTTTCTTGTATGTCTTTTATGCCTAAAGTGCGAATACAAGGTTGATGCAACTAGTGCAAACTGTGCGTGACTTGCTTTAAGGAAGCATTGATGTCCAGGAGTTTTCCATTTTCCATTACCTTGAATCAGGCCCCAGGTGGATGGAGAGTAAGATTTCAAGTGTTGACTGTTTGCTACTGTCATAACTATTTTCCCTTTAACCTTGACAGTCTCATAACATTTAGTTTAATGGGAATGTATGTGTCAAAAATCTCAGTCTATAATTACTCATTTTGAGCTCTTAAATAGTTTCGAAAACATTTCACAATTATTACAATTGCTTTAAAATTCATTCTCTTTCAAATTCAGAGGAATAATTCCTGTTCTCGCAGCAGATATGTCTGATTCCTTTTATAATTTCAAAGAATATAGTGGCAAGAATTATTTTCTGCATAAAACTATCTGACTTAATGATGGGTGACTCATATCTAATCCAGAATAACATAATAAATATGGTTAGGAATTAATGTTTCTTTGAGCTCCTGCAGGTAGTTACAGACTATCCACTAATTAAATTTATAAATAAAACAAAACTAAAATCCCAAATGTTACCATTTTTTCCTTTTGAATCAAATGTTATATCATAATCTGGGATTCAAGAATATACATGTATGCTGATTTTCAGTACAATTAGGAATATTAGGATGAGAGGCATTCCTCAGGGGTCTGTTCTGGAACCACTGCTGTTCAACATCTTTGTTGGGACATGGACAGTGAGATTGAGAGCACCCACAGCAAGTTTGTGGATGACACCAAGCTATGTGGTGTGGTTAACACACTGGAGGGAAGGGGTGACATCCAGAGGGGCCCTGACAGGCTTGAGAGGTGGGCCCATGTTATCCTCATGAAGTTCAACAAAGCCAAGTGCAAGGTCCTGTAGCTGGGTCGGGGCAATCCCAAGCACAAATACAGGCTGGGTGAAGAATAGATTGGGAACAACTGTGAGGAGAAGGACTTGGGAGTGCTGGTGGACTGGAAGCTCAACATGACCTGGGAAAGGGCGTTTGTATCCCAGAAAGCCAACCAAATCCTGATCTGCATCAGAAGCAGCACCATCAGCAGGTCAAGGGAGGTGATACTGCCCCTCTACTCTGCTCTCACGAGACCCCATCTGGAGTGCTGCATTCAGCTCTGGAGCCCCCAACATAAGAAGGACATGGACCTGTTGGAATGAGTCCGGAGGAGAACCACAACAGTGATCAGAGGGCTGGAGCAGCTCTCCTATGGAGACAGGCTGAGAGAGTTGGTGTTGTTCAGCCTGGAGAAGAGAAGGCCCCAGGGACACTTCACAGCAGCCTTCCAGTACTTCAGGGGGGCCTACAAGGAAGCTGGAGAGGGACTTTTTACAAGCGCCTGTAGGACAGGACAAGGGGCAATGGCTTTAAACTGAAAGAGGGTAGATTTAGATTAGATATTAGGAAGAAATTCTTTACTATGAGGATGGTAAGACACTGGAACAGAGAAGTTGTGGCTGTCCCATCCCTGGAAGTGTTCAAGGCCAGGCTGGAAATGGTTTTGAGCAACCTGGTCTAGTGGAAGGTGCCCCTGCCCATGGCAGGGGGGATAGAACTAAATGATCTTTAAGGTCGCTTCCAACCCAACCCATTCTATTATTATATGATTAGATGATTATATGCAGTTTATTTACTGAAACAGTCTTACTATATGTATGTTAAGTTATTGAGCTTTTCTGTTTTAATGGAATCATTCATTATGGGGCTGATAGGGGAAAAAAAGAAGAAATAAGTAACCATTTAAAAAAAAAATAGCAAACAAAAAAAAGTTTCTAGAATTTCTCCGTTTTCTATCCTATATTCCTATTATCCTGTTTTATTTAATTCTTTATTCATAGAAGATCATAAGAAGACTTTATAAAAAGCTAAGAAAATCTAAAAATATCATTTAAATAATTATGTTATTTTTCTTTACATTTCCATTTGCTAACTTCCTGTTCAATTTTTTTCCTGTTCTTTTTCTCTTGAATCTCTAAAAACATTCAAAACATCTTCTGGAAAAGTAATTAAAAGTTATCATGCAGCTTAATTTAGAATCTTTCATGTTTACACTCTTAATAAAGAAAAAACAGCACAACTGACACAAATATTTTCCTTGAAAAACTATGTTTAAAAGATATACGACATCAAAAGAGTCTGTGCGTTAGTTACCATCTGAGTGACATAACTCAGGGAGTATAGTGCCAATACTATACTATAGCATAGTTCCACAATAGTAAACTCTATATACAAAATACACAACTAAGAAAACTACACTTACAGTTTCTTTCTCTTTTATAATTTTCCTCTTGCTATTTACATGTGTTTTTTGGTGTATAACAGGGCATTATAATAAACCAAAGAACAAACCAGCTGTAAAAATACAGGTGAACTTAAGTGTAGACCAACTATCCTTTTTTTATCACTAGAATGATAGTAGGTTTTTTGATGCACTGAAAAAATTGTTCTTCCAGTGTAAGACTTTCATCTGTACATTTAAAACATAAGGGGTGGAAGGTAGGGGGTTAGGTGGAGCTGGGGCTGCAGGAAGCATTTCCAGCAGGGTCCTCTTGCAATAATATATTTTTCCAATAACAAGTTGCTGTTCAATAACCTCTCTCTAAGGGAAAAACAGACTTCACAATGTTCTGGGAATATCATCCTATGCCATTCTGATTGATTGACCTTTTCCCTCCTTGGTGAGTTTAAAAGTTTGATAACATTAATTATTTAAAACTCAGAAGTCCTCAGTGAACTATTACCATCCTTTGCCGTTATATTAAATGTACAGAACGAATGACAGTGGAAGTAATTGGAAAATCTGAGGGTCAGAAATGTTAAGTGACTTTCCTGAGGTCACAATGAGGATTTTTTTGACCTCTTGACTTGAAGAGCCATACGTAGTTCCTTCTCCAGTTTAATCCAACTAATAACTTGATCATCAATTCAGTCCAAAGAAGAATTATTTTCAGCAATCTGGTTTTATCATGTAGTAGTTGAACCTGCCTTTTATGTTCTGTGGGAGAAGGACATGAGATTAGATACATGTTTCCTTTTGCATTGCCCAGAACTTAAGGGAATGATAGTGCTTCCCCACAGAAGAATGAAGGAAGATGGTGCACTTGCATTTTACTGTGCCCATCCTAGGCAAGTGCATCAGCTTCTATATGATCTTTAGAAAGAGTCCTGAGTACCTGGATAATTTTTCTTTTCTGCCTTAGTAGCTATAGCTATGGACATTAAAATACACTGCTTTGTGTTAGTCCTAAAATAAATGTGCTGTAGCAGTTGGCAGATCCTTGCCTTAAATATACCATCACGAAAGCTAGTCAGAATATGGTGCTTCAATCAAAATATGTTAAATCCAACAATAAAGTGGGTAGTTCCAGGAATGCATTTACTCCACATGATTCGCGATATTGCCTACTGAGATTTTTTTGCATTTTCCAAACTCTGTCAAGAGATTAAAGTTGGACTGGTATAGGGAAACTTTGCTGTTAGTAAGGACTGTAGTACTACTTCGTTGCACTACTGTTTTCAGTTTATATTCAAGTCATACTTCTGTCTCCAGTCCTGAGTTTATTAAAAACATTTCATCAGTAACACAGTTTTCTTTCTGACTGAGGATACTGCAATATTGGAGCAGCATTAGGAAGAAGAAAAAGAATGTGAAAAATATTGAGCTGAGCTCACCAAGGAGAAAACCTCTGCTTTTGAAGATGAACCTAACCATTGTAAGAAAGAATTAAATGGCTGTATGAAAATTCCTGGGGAAATATGCAGGTAGGGAGTCCTTAATATCCAAAGCATGTTAAAATCCTAGAATCATGGAGTGGTTTGGATTGGAAGAGGCCTTTAAGGATCATCCAGTCCAGCCTCCCTGCTGTGGGCAGGGACATTGTTCCTTTATTAAATCACCTTTATTAAATATTGGTAATTTGCCTGTTCACAATGCAAGCAAGAAATTTTCAAGTCTCAGAGCAAGAGAAAGCAGGACATACTAAAAATAAGAGTATTCCTGGCCATGGATTCAATAACAGCTGGAACATGGCTAACCACCTTCTGAAGAAAGTAACTGAATGTTACTGTTGTGTTCAACTGCAGTCAGTTGCTAGATAGCCAACACAACCCTATGGCATAGGAGGGCAGCAATAGTATGTGCTTTTGCAAAGCAAAATTGCATTGTAACATTCATTTTCCCCAATGTTTTTCAACGTACAACCTAGCAATCCCATGAGTTTGATGTTTGTCTGCAGTCACTTGGAATTGCTGAAGTTAGTTTTAAGTAAAAGATACAGTACTGACTGACCATTAGTAATTTCACTTAGGCTGCTTTATCAACGGTTTCATTTATCTTATGGGCAAAATTTGCTTTTAAAAGCATAGCGTAATGAATATTCAAACACTTGAGCAATTTTGTTTTGTTGTTCAATAGACATGGATCATCATATAGGGGAGAGGAAAGCATGATAAAACAACATGACAAGCAATAAACAATTAATGTCAGTGAAAGTCAGCATTGTCTTGTCACTGCATAAAATGCTCCAGATTTTTTCCATTTTCTTTATGTCACGTGGCACTCCAAATGATCTGATGCTGTGCTAGCATGACTTCAGGATGATTGCAATGTTGGGGAATGGCTTGAAATACATACATTGGCTGAGATACCAGTCCCTCTGCAGTTGGATCTTTGTCATGATTTCCAGGCACAAAGAGATTTCTCCTGAAATTTTGAAATGACTGCCTGCTTGCTGGCTGCTAAGGCTATTGCAAACCAGCTTAAAAGAAGTACATTATGTTATAGTTTAGTCTGCAACCAGTGCAACAAACAAGGCTGAGAGAAGGAATTTCCCACATCCATACCGCAAATGTCCAATTTTACACTGTTTCAGAAAAACTTTTTGTACATCAAGAGCAACATTACTATTGAAACAGACTGAAGTATTACAAGTTCTGCCTCACTGAAGCAAGATCCAACAGTGCAAATAATTCACTGTATTCCAACTACAACTTTTATTCCCTCCATAAATAAATTATTAGAACTATCACTTCGTGAGAAAAAATATTTTGCACTATGCCTAGTTCTAAAGCCTGGAGGAAGAAATCTTTTTGCAAAATCCTTTTCCACATATGTTTCAAAATTAGATAGTATTTAAAAATTTACTATCCTAATTACTGAGAAAAAACTCTATAGTTTCATTTTAGAATTTGTCCGGCCTCTTTCATCACATCATGTGTGAACTATTTGATGCTGAAAAGCTAATAACATTTGCAATGAGGGGAAAATTCAAAAACTGGAGCTAGCATATATATTAGGCTTTGTGTATGTATTCTGAAATAGAATACCTGTGAGACATGGTTTGAAGTAATAGTACATAATCAGTGCTTGGAATCACACATATAAACATTAAGACCTCACCAAAATAATAATTGAATACATTGGTTGAAATTTGCATTTCACCTCACAGTGCTAAATGTTTTAGTATTTTACCTTGTAAAAGTCATATACAGTTCAACATTTACAACTTCTATTAGGCAGATTTGTAATGACTGTCAAATAATAATCATAAAAGATAGTTAATATGTTAGTAGATTTTTCTTCAATTAAAATAACTACTTTTTATCACTGCCACTGCACAAAAAATTATACAAAGGACTGAAAAGGTGACAGATTATGTGGATGTATGTAGCAATATATAGGGGATAATTTCTTTTTTTTTTTTGTTAAGCTTATATTGATGTATTTCACCTTTCTAGGAAAAGTAGCCAACATTAAAGAACCGTTGTTGTTATTTGCTTTGCAACAGCACATTGACTATATAGTGCAAGCCTGGAATGAACGTCACTGTTAGAAAATGCATCCTAACAATAATGAGCTCAACCACTGCCAAAGACAAGCACTTCAAATAAATTTAAACATCCAATTGCATGTGTTTGTGAGTGTCTGCTTTCATTCATCTGGTCACCTGCATGAAGTGTATGTGCTGTACGGAGAGACTTTGTAGATTTTATTTGGCACTGCTTGATTAAAAGCAAAGGAGAAATGATACTGTTATTGTGACCAATGGAACCTAATAATCTTCATATTTACAATTTTATCATTAATATCTTCACAAACATGTTGTTTCTATTAGTTACCTAAGAGTCATCTATCTGATCTAAAATTGGAGAATTGTAAAGGTCAAACTCACCTACATTTCAAGGATTCCATATATCTATATATAAGTTGTGGTTTAATGTGCAATTTCTAATTGTTATTCTTACCTAAACAATATCTTTCTGTCTGTATAGCTTTCCATTTTGTATCTTTTCATAACCTTTTTTTTCATCCATCAGATGATTAGATATATTGGAAAATCCTTAAATAATCTTTACTTAAACAGATCAGCAAAATAATATCCAAGTATTTTATAATAAATACCAGATTTTTTATGATTGTATCCCTAGCAGTAGACTTTAAAAGATGGCCCATAGAGTTATGTTCAAAATTTTGTGTATGGGCAAAGAGGAAGCACACCTTATATATATAAAAAGCAAATAATTTATCCTTAGTATAACTGAAATCTTAGCACTAATCTAATAATTATTAATCTAGATCTATCTATGACAAAAAAGAAAGGTTAGTAATACAGTTAAAACTGCTATACATATACTTATTTTCTACCCCATTTCCCAGTGTTATGTTCACTTTTCCCTTTCTCCTCTTGCCCTAAAATTGCTGCTTCCATCCTGGTGTTGTCAGCAGGGGTGTTATAGTGAGTTTTCAGCATCTGGAATTGTTCACTGTGGGGAATATGATGTTCAGGGTGATGGTGTTCTCTTCCTTGCTCTAGGATCTACTTGTGGTCAGTTTCATATGTTTACTATCATTACGCATGGTTGTACTATACAAAGGTAACAAAAGTAAAATAAATTAGCTGAAGATACCTGGCCAGTTAGAAAAATGCTTACAGCTAAACCAAGTAAAATAAAGCTGCAGGCAGACCAAGAAAAGTTCAGACAGAACAAGCCTGATGAACCTCAGTCCTGATGGAAATTCAGTTTAAAGCTTATGGCCTGTTTCTGAGAATGGAAAGCTGTATGTCAGAACTACAGGGTTACAATAGCTTCCTATAGTAGATGCCAGGGCTTAATAAAAGGAATTAGGAAAAAAAACCCTATAAAAACTAAATGCAAAACTAAAATAAAGAAACTTGGAAAAGAAATTATTATGTGATTTTGTGAAAATAGAAAGTAATTTACAAAATATATTTGTTATTTTGAATAGCTGGTGAAAATGAAGTTCCAGAAAATTCATTAACTCACTTGTGAGAATTTGCTTTCATCTAAAATTATTTGTAGCTGGAAAGTTTACATTTGCCTAATCAGGTAATGGCATCTGGATTCATGGAAACTGTTTTGTAATTAGTGTACCTTTTCATTTTCAAGAGAAATGTTCAGTATTAGAAAGACTATGTTAGTGAACATATTAGTGTATATCATTGTCAAGGTCCAATAATCTATATTTTGGATAGATTTCTTTTTCAGGTGTGTGGTTTGTTTGTTTGCTCATTTCGTTTTGTTTTCCCTTGCAAAATCTGGAAAATTCCTCAGATTAATCAGATTACTTTCCCAACATGTAATATACCTATTTTTTTAAACTGCATTCCACGCTGTCTGTCTTTGTTACAGTCACTAATAAACTATATTTGAATTTAAATAAAATAAAAGCAAAATAAGAGAAATACAGCCATTAAATATTACCAGAATACATAGAAATATTTGGGTAATGTCATAGAATTTTGCAGGAGCTTAATTTAATTTTTTTTTTACCTTTTTGAAAATTCTTAAATTGATCTTGATTTTTTTTTGTACCATAGCCTGACCAGTTAAATATTGTCATGCATACAAGGCGTTCTTCAAAACTGATCTTTAAAACGGAATTCCTATTGTTTGTAAGCTTTCTTAGAAGACTGTTTTTGCAGTCTGCATATCTTCTATACATGTCAAATTATTAGAGGTGACTGTATAAAATGAAATGGATGATATAAATGTCATTCTTCCTCTGGTAGTGGTACATGGCTTGCTTGTGTCAATGCCTGTTTAAGAAGTAAATTGCTAGCTGGAGTCTTCTCAACATGTGAAGATTAATAAAACTAGGTAAGAGTATATACGGTTCAATAACAGTATTCAGTTTATTGCACCATAGATTGCATTCACTGGTGGAAGAAACATATATTTAGCAGATGCCTTCAGGTAGAAATGTTCATCTGAAAACTAGCAGGTTTTAAAGTTTTGAGTATAGAAGTATTTACCACTACATAAATCATAATGTATTTGTTGCATACACATAGCTTTCACGGCTGTTATAGTCCAAGATGAAAGCATACTTCTGATGTATATGTCATAGTTTTCCTCCCTATTAATCCCCCAAATATTTTTTTATTGTAAGCAATATTATTCCTACCACTGTTATTCATGATAGACTCCAGCTTCCATGAGATTATTTTACATGCTGCTTATCCTTTCCTTGTTTTGGAAAAAGTTTAGTGCTACTAGGTGCAGAACTTCTAAATCTAAGATATTGTTCTTTCATATTTATTCTTTCACTGGCTGTATCAAAATACGGACGTTCTTTCAAACTAAAGCATCAAACCCTATTAAACACAGCCTTATGACTAGATTATGTCATTTCCTCTACCAAGAGTCACTAATTTAATTGCATCTTTCTAATATACTAATATCAATGCACATTAACAACCAGTCTCTGACATCACATACCTGATCCTGCCACCCTTTCACCCTGAGAAAAGGAGAATGAAGGTAAAGAGGAATCTCTTTCAGCAAACTCCATTCCCTCATGGTGTGGAGTACCAAGTGTGAATTCCCACTCCCCCATAAAACTCCATCAAGAATAAATATGAACGTCTTTTCCTATTGTGCTTTCCCACAGAACTGTATCTGACATCTAAAAGAGGTTCTAAGACTGCATTTAATGAGTAACTGAGGAGAAAAAACAAGATGAGAAAGTAAAAAAAAAAAAAAACAAAAAACCCACACCACAAAACCAATAACCAAAGAAAAGAACCAAACACTGAATCTTGAAAGTTTTTCAATTTAAACATACCAAAGTGTGCACATGTGTTTAAGAACATGAAGGCAGGCATAGCTTTTTCTTTTTGAGGCTGTCTGCCGGTTGCCCCATACACTATACGTGCCTGATTCTCTTTCTTGTCTATTCATCCTAGTGCGCTGCTGAGAAGGATAGCTGAATGCTCACTTTCAAAAGCATCTCTTTTTTTCTTTTTCTTTCAATTTCTTTTTTTATAGAATATATCTTCTAGAAACATTTTCTTCTTAGGCCACTTGGCATCTCTTCTGATAAAGGAAGTACCTTCAGGCAAATAATACACAAACTCTGAGATGCTAATCTCCCCCAGAGCCCTGTGCTTCGACTTTGACATCAGCAGACGTGGTTTGATAAACAAGACCTCTGAGCTGTCTGTGGCCTTGAAGAAAACAAAGCACACTCTCCTCTTACACACCTTCTTTCTTACCTTTCACCAAACACAAAATGTAGAGTCTTCTCCCTCTCATTCTGTACTTGTCAGTAACTTAGCAGAGAAGAACTATGAAGGCAACAACAAATGTAGTGAGAGGGAATGTATCAGGAGCAGGCAGAGGGTGGGCTCAGGTGATGGAGAGCAATGGTGGTTTGAAAGGGAGGGAATGGTAGTGAAAAATTCCAGTTTTGAGATCATGTTTATTGTTGTTTCTAGAGATCCATTTTCTTACTAGAAATGAAAAAAGGAGGTGCAATGATTTTGCAATTTTTTTTTATTTTTGTGATTTACATACATATCAGAGCAACTTTTCTGGCATGCCATCTCTCTCACCACACTCTTTCTCTCTCAAAAAAAGTTACATGTGACTGAAAATAACATCAGTTTATATTCCTTCCTGCCCATGCAGGACATCAGTTCTGGGTGCATCAGTCAACACCAAGCATCCAGTCAAAAGGCATACTGGCAGATCACAATAAAACAGTTCAGAATAAGGGGACATAAAAGTGCAGGACACAAAGAGTCCATGCCCATCCTTCCACTACTGGTAGATACACCGAAGCTTTCACAGGTTTCTATGATCTACTAGAGCAAAATCCTAAACATGTGCCAGCAGAAGTGTGTTCTGTCCCTTCAAGGAATGATGCCAGAGGAAGAAAGCCTAGGTTTTAGAATAAAAGTTCCTCCAAAAGTACTGAGTACCTCTTTCAAAACCTTGGATGTGTTAACAGTACCATCAAAGTCAGTGGGACTACTAATATATGATAGGTGTTCTGAACATTTACTAGCATTTAAGTAAAAAGCAATTCTGTTTTTTAAGGGAGGTAAAGGTTAGTCTTTATGGTTGTTGTTATAGTTTAGGCTATTTTCTGTCAGCAAAACATACCCTGCAAAGTAATTGTAATGACTTGTGACACCAATGTTTTGTATTGTCTGCAAAAAATCATGTATGAAACACAACTATCAACGTGCTAAATAATCAATAGCCTGATTTTATTTTTATTAGAGAGTAAGAAAGTAAAGATACATTTTGCCATTAGTAAAAAAAAAATTAGAACCCCAGAAAGATACTGAATTGGTCTTGTTAAGATGCTCTAATGGGAACGTCAGAAATTTCTAAGATGTTTTTTATTAGGTTTTGAAAACAAACCTGAACGTTTTGAAAAGAAAAGTATATAATTTACCCTCACAGGTGGAGAAAGTGTAAGAATATTAGAGAAATAGAAAGTGTGAAGCTAATAAAAAGAATGAATTTAACTAATGAAGAAGATAGCACAATACTATGTTCTTTGCTTCAGAGATGACACTGGAACTTAAATGCTTTAACTTCTGGCCATTCTTCATTTAGCATTATATGTTTAATCCAAGAAACTCAAGTGGACAACTTTCTAAGAGCCACAGACAATGCTGAGAAAATCTAATTTCTAATAAAGTTGAAAAGTACAATTTGTAAGCAATGTGGTATATAGTATTCAATGAAATGTAATAAAACCTTCCCTGTGTAACTTGACAAAACTATGCTGGTGAATAATTATTATTTTACAAAAGTATATCTTGGAGATGTAGGTCCTGACATCTCAAAAGACATTGTACATGTATGGTTTACTGTAAAATGTATCGAAACAACAATAATGCATTATTTGTTCTGGATTTCACATTAGTTCTGTGGGTTTGCTCTACTGTTATGCATTGTATCAGATTATTGATACATGTATATTTGTAGATATTGTTTATCCTTCCTAAGGGATCTTTAAACATGAGAGTTGTTGCTTTTTGTGAGGGTATAGAGCTTAGTACTAGGATTTCTAATTTCTACCTTACTGCAAACTATGATGTCAACACTAAGTATAGAAAAAAAGTTATTTAAAATTGTTCCAGAATAACTTTTGTTTAATTCCTTCTAAAACTAATTGAAATTGTACTGCTCCAGACTGTTCATCTATACCCAGAATGCATTGTCTGGAACTCTTGCCAAAAACTTGTGTGTCTACTTTTCCACATTCCATTTATGTCCTCATAGATCTAAGACACCATGAAAAGACTAGATAAATGTGTTATTTCTGACTCAGGGAATAAAAGACCTAAACACAGTGACCTCACACCTAGCCACACCAGAATTATAACTGTAGGCACAATATATATGATTAGATGTGTTAATATCTTGGGTGGAGAAACTGGTTTGTTTAAAGACCCAAGCAGTTTCTGCTGAACCAACTTAATTGAGCACACGCAATGCACTTGGAAATACTCAATAGAAACCACTGCTGCAGGCACAGAAATGGTTGCTTAAGTCAGACTTTTTTACAGTCAAGATGTTTTGCATATAATTTTAAGACAATCAGTAATGATGGATTATGTATATTGCAGGTAGACAGATGACCAGACCACAAGCCAGCTGGGTATGGGAATTCAGTGAAACAGGTTTACCAACTCTCTCCTGGACCAGCTGGAGATGGTGTTGCAATCATCCAGACTCCTGTCATCATCCAAACAGGGACTGACCATCCTGTTCTAAAGATTTGATTCCACATGTGAACATCCCTGTGTAAAGAATCACAAAAACCGTATTTTTTTAAGCACTATTTCAGTGAGTATCTAAGCAACACAATCCTAAAAGGCTCAGACTGCTCCAGGGTTAATGATGCAAAATTGTTTTTCTTTGCTGAAGGTTAACGTTTATGCAATACATTGTATCTGACTGGCATTATCCATGTAGCACTGTTTAGGAAATTTATCACTGTGTGTAAACTTTGTACACCTTTTTCCTTTTTCTTTACGAAGTTTCGCCACAGCTTGTCCCATTATGTTTTCTTGGCTCATACATGATATTGCTGCTTCTGATGCTTTGACCGTGTTTAGGTGTATTGTTTTACAAAATGCTCGGCATTGTACATGTTTCTGTAGCTGTTGGGTGTTCTCCTGTTGTGCTTTTGTGTCCTACTGACATTATATCCCTCAAACTTTAAACCATATGATCCTAAGAATAAAATTCTTCACTGGCTCCAAGGGACCAAAGGCTTGTCTAACTAAGCATGAACCTAAATCCGTGTCTTCAGTAATAACCTCATCTTCTTACAGTCAGCAGATATGTGATGCAATCAAACTAATATCTCCAAGTTTTATTCTAAGTATTCTTTCATCACTGTTGATAAGTTATTAGATTTGTGTGTTCAGTAATCACTCCGGGCATAAGGTAAATGAGACAGATGATGTAGTGAGCAACTATTTTAGTTTAATAAAATCACAAGCATTTGCAGATACTTTGCAGACTTCCTGTATTCATAGCTATCACAATAATAAGGTACAGTTAAAGGTATAGCTCTGAATAATTCAGGCTGCAACTTTCTAATGGTTTTTGCTTTCCCTTCTTTTTATTTTGCCTCTGCATCATCTCACGTCTACTCTGTTTTTTCTCCTTTTCCCATTATCTCTCTCTTCTTTCCTATGATTACTTTCATTCCTGTTGCTCTCCCTTACTGCCTCAGACTATTAAAAAAAGTGGCATATTTTAATATATTTTTAAATCACTGTGGTTTTACAAACTCAATAAAATATCTATCACGCAAAACCGGATATAGACCTAATGTTTTTTTTTTTCAGTACCAAAATCTCATGCTGTATAAGTGCTGTGAAGATTTGACTCATTTCTCAGCTACCCTTCCCTAGTTCTAAACCAAATTATTTATTTATTTATTTATTTCTGTACTATTCCTCTTTAATCTTCTCTCTTTCTCTTATAGTGATCGACAGATACTTGAAATGTTTCTCTGTTCTTTCCATCATTTATCAACAGTCCTGGCAAACTGAAGAGGTCCCAGCCAACGTGACACCCATCTACAAGAAGGGCAGGAAGGGAGATTTGGGAAATGACAGACCTGTCAGACTGAACTTAATGCATGAGGATGTTATGGAGCAGATCATCCTGGGTGTCATCATGCAGCATGTGCAGGGCAACCAAAGGATCAGGCATAGCCAGCATGGGTTTATGAAAGGCAGGTCCTGCTTCACAAACCTGATCTCCTTCTATGACAAGGTGACTCACCTAGCAGATGAGGGAAAGGCTGTGGATGTTGTCTACCTGGACCTTAGGAAAGCGTTTGACACTGTCTCCCCAGAATTCTCCTTGAGAAACTGGCTGCTTGTGGCTTGGATGGGTGTACTTTATGCTGGATAAATAGCTGGCTGGCTGGCTGAGCCCAAAGAGTGGTAGTAAAGGAAGTTACTTTCAGCTGGCGGTTGGTCATGAGTGGTGTTCCTCAGGGCTCAGTATTGGGGCCAGTTCTGTTCAATATCTTTATCAATGATCTGGAAGAGGAGTTTGAGTGCACCCTCAGTAAGTCTGCAGATGACACCAAGCTGGGCAGGAGTGTTCATTTGCTGGTGGGTATGAAGGCTCTGAAGAGGGATCCGGACAGGCTGGACTGATGGGCCAATTGTATGAGGCTCAACAAGGAGAAGTGCTGGGTCCTGCACTTGGGTCACAACAACCCCATGGAATGCTACAGGCTTGGGGAAGAATGTCAGGAAAAGTGCCTGTTGGAAAAGGACCTGAGGGTGCTGGCTGATGGCTGGCTGAACATGAGCCAGCAGTGTGCCCAGGTGGCCAAGAAGGCCAATAAGGCTTGTATCAGAAACAGTGTGGCCAGCAGGACAAGAGAAATGATCAACCCCCTATGCTCAGCACTGTTGAGGCCACACCTTGAATTCTGTGTTCAGTTTTGGGCCCCTCACTTCAAGAAAGACATTGAGGTGCTGGAGTGTGTCCAGAGAAGGGCAACAAAGCTGGTGAAAGGTCTGGAGCCCAAGTCTTATACGGAGCGGCTGTGGGAACTGGGGTTGTTTAGTCTGGAGAAGAGGAGGCTCAGGGGAGACCTTATTGCTCTCTACAACTACCTGAAAGGAGTTAGGTGTAGGTCTCTTCTCCCAGATAACAAGTGACAGAACAAGAGGAAGTGGCTTCAAGTTATGCCTTGAGGGGAGGTTTAGATTGGATATTAGGAAAAAATTTCTTCACTGAAAGGGTGGTCAATCACTGGAGCAGGCTGCTCAGGGAGGTGGTGGCATCTCTGAAGGTATTTAAAAACTACGTAAATGTGGTATTTAAGGACATAGTTTAGTGGTGGACTTGGCAGTCCTGGGTTAACAGTTGGACTTGATGATCTCAGAGGTCTTTTCCAACCTAAATGATTCTATGAAGAGTAAATAATAAACTCAACAAGCTTGTCATGAATGAGTGGTTTAGGTCAAGCTGCTTAAAGAATCACTGTTAAAAGTATGAGTGAAATAGTTTTAACATGAATTTGTGGCAGTGTGACTTCACAAAGTTTGATGGCAATGTTTACACAGAGACTAAAGATGTAAAAAGGTAAGGGAGACCCTCCTGTTGAGTCGTAAGGTTCAGAGTGGACTCCCTTGTTTTCTAAACTCTTAATAGAGCTTAGGTGAGGCTAGATCCAATCCTACTCTCAGTCTTGGTCAACGGTTTATGTTTAAAGGATATAAAGAATATTCACAGATCAAGATTGATCATAGCATTTTAGCAGCACTTAATCATTGATTATCATTTACAAAGTGAATCAAACAAAATTTGCTTAGTTTACAAAAATGGCTTAACTATGGATTCAAAATGGTAATACTTATACTATACTTATTATGAGGTACCTATATCAATTCACACACAAATGCACCCAAACACAAAGGAATAGATATATATGTTCAAATATATACCTGTTAAAATCTCCCCTTAAGTTCAGTGAAACATTCATGTTGAATGCCTTTGCATTTCTCAGCAGGTGAAGGGCTGAGTCTCAGGAAGCAGGAAAATCAGCCCAGGCCCTGTCGTCAGCTTTTGGTGACAGTCCTCTTAGTATTGCAAACTTGGGAGTTTGTGAGCTCTGAGAAGCACCCCACTCAGAGAGACATGCTGTTCACAGCCTGCTGCTATCCAGGAGAGCTCAAAGGGCCTCACTTAGGACCCCTGTTTATAGGTTTGGAGGGGATTGACTTTAGTCATCAGTAATTTTCCATCCTGGCCTCAATCCGAATCGGTAGTTAAAGGATTTGTGTCCAGCTAAACAGCAAGTTTAGCTGTACACAAAATAAGCAAATGAAAAAAAAAATCTTACTGCAGAAAAAAATATGTAACTGTTGTTTTAAGTGTTGTGGAATCCAGACATTCAATGGAAATCTCACTGTCAGTTTATATTTGATAAAAAGCCTTTAAGCATCTACATTTGGCATTTTGCATTTTCGTTTAGAAAAAATTTAATGTCTTGTATGTTAAAGTTTGACAGTGTTACTCAAAACTGCTTTTCATTAATATTCTTTTCAATCTTTGGTAACTTAGAGACACTTATGACCTGGAAGTGGCGTCTACTTTCTATTACATATCTTGTACTACCACTTTTAGATTCTGCCCTTGCAGACACTCAGTCAGTTTCTGAAGCTCTCTTAGAACTTTGTCAAGACTTCAGGTCTGAAAAATTGAAAGAGCCAAACTAGAACTGGTAGAATTGCACAGCAAAATATAACTGCCTTCAAAACTTATCAGCACAACCTTCACCATAGGACTATCAATTTATTCTCTACTGGAAATAAAAAAAGGAGAAGAAAGGAATATTTCCCATCAAATTCCTCAAGTTTCCACTGATAACACTGTAGGAGTAAAATGCTATGAAAATATCATCACAAATGTTGTGATAAACATGCTTTTTTATAGGTAACAGTTTAACAGAAAATAACTGCATTCTTCATTATACTTTGGACCCTAGCCCACACCAGAGCTGTATATGAAATATGAAAAGAAAGAAAATGTTTAGTATTACAGTGTAAAAATATTCTCTAAGCAACTAGTCTTTCAACTGAGTAAACACAGTTTTACTAAACTATTAAATTAATGCGCAAACAAACCCGTATGAGCTTTTCATTATTTTAGTCATTTGAAAGACTGAAATCATTACCACACAGAAAGATTATAATAGAAAGCTACGACTATTTCTATACATTCCAGATATATCTTCTGTGGGATTCTCATACTTCATTAATTCTTCTATCTTTAATGATCATTGCTAGTCTGTGCAATAGGCAAGTAGAAGACTAGCATGGATGAGCAGTCCGTACTTCTTTCAAGTGGATTTAATAACAGCCTATAAATACTTGATATGCAAATCACAGATCTTAAATATCATATTGATGTAATTAATGAACATAATTGTACTGCAATCGTGACTGTGTTTCCAAGGAAATGGTTTGCCAGAAAGATAAGTCAGACTCACACAGCTACCACCCCCCATGACTCTGAACCCATCTGATAGCATAAAACAGTGGTCTGTCATTTGTCCCTCTTTTTTAGACTTGCTCTTTTTAGTTTCTGCAGTATTAGAGCTAACCTATGTTATGCTTGTAACTGAGGGATAAAATGGATAAAATCAGTTCTAACTGACCAAAATTCAGCTAGTTCAGATAGATTTTTGGGATGTCTGACCTGCTGTTCCATTTTACCTTACTTGGTTGTCAAAGCTCTTCTTGCTCCACTTGGCTAAAAAAAAAAAATGCCTATTGCCCTAGCATATCCAAGGATTTTGTTATGTCAGGAAACTGTGTTCCATTTCTAGTGAAACTTTTTCCACCTGACACAACACAAAGCAGATAGATACAATCATTTCAAGAGAAAGAATATGCTCTGTCTCAGCTCTGAGTCACCAGCTTGCACATTTAACCGTTTCAAGTCTATGCAGGGACTGAAGTCAGACTATCAAATGCAGTGTAACCACTGATGTCATTTTACACACTGGCTATAGACCTTTCATTCTCAGCAAGAAAAAGTCACACTCATGAGTGTATGCCACTTCTCATCCTGAAAGCTGCTAGACCAAAAAAGTGCGACGATGCTTCTACTGTTGCAGAGTGTAGAAGTCGCCTCAAAATTCATTTTTCAAAGTATCTAAGCAAATGCTTAACTGTAAGTCTGTAACAAGCCCCAGTAACTTGTACAGTATACTTATAGTATATATATACTGTTAAACAACTACTTAAAAGATTGACTAATCTTAATGAGCTCATGGCTCAGGCCTGTAAAATGTATGAAGGGCTAATGGTACTCCCAAAATAATTGCAGAAATGTGGCATAATTTTGCTGCTGAAAAGTAAATTTGAAACTGCTTCGGTCTGTGTAGGTGTTTGGTTTTGGGTTTTTTTAAGTAAAGGAGTTTGTATCCAAAAGAAAGACCTATGAATTATAAGTACATTAATCAGGATATAATTGAATATAAGCACAGTGAAGTAGTATAAAGGAGTATAAACAACAATAGTATATAAGAACTCTGTAACACTGTTATGGCATAGGTAAAGACAATGTATGAACATTTTCCAAAAGTATCTGATCTGCGTGGTTACCAAAGGGGCAAAGAAAGTCATGTAGTTGCACATACAAAGCATTCCAGCAACAAAAGTTAGTGTAAGGACAAGATAAGCAAAATAAGATTTCAAATAAGCAAGGCATTCAAACATAAGAAAGATAACTGAAAAAATCAAAAACAGTGACAGTGGTATCAGGAGCAGATAAGACCTCCTCACAGTCCCTTTGTGAGGGGCACAGCACTACAGAAACATCAGATATAAGCAAGGAAAATCAGAGGAGGAAGAGGACAGGCTTACTTCAGTTCTGAGTTCTTTCATCAATGAGATCCCTAGACCTCCTGGGCCTCAGCAACTAACAGTCACCAAAGACTATAGATACCAATGATAACTAAAGAGCTTCAGCTCCATAGTATTGTATGTTTAGAGCTTAAGTTATAAGCACTAAAGACAGTTTTGAAAATGCCGTAATAATTATTAATATTGTGTAACAGCTAGCCAGTATCATATGTTGTTACAGACTGAATTTAGTAAACATTAATTTTTTAAGTTTGAAACTTCTTATCACAGTCCTGTCTAGACACCTGATATTCATATATATTCATATATATATATGCATAAAAGCTTATATAGTTGCAACAATGCTTACTACTTCACCAAACAGAATATACGTTATGTACTAGTAGTACAATTTCTGCTGCTGACCTATTCAGCTAACCTTAAAAATTCATAAAAATAAAAGGGAAGGCACAGACAAAAAAGTTATAATTAATTTAAATATGATAGATTTTGAAGGGCTTGTTCAAGGTAACAAAGCATTACTAAAAATGATAATGAGAACAAAACTGGAAACAAAAATGTTAACACAGCATATTTGAATAATATCTACTCTACCTTCTCACGAGAATTACCATTATTTGTAATTTGAAGCTCTTACAATTTCATTCCAAATTCAGATTTAATCACTACTGTTTAAATTGCTCTACTAGAATTTTTTAAAGTTTGGTTTTGTTTTTCTTCAGGTGTGCAACATCACAAAAGAAAGTATTTAATTATGACTAGTTAGGCTGTTACTCTTTTCTTTATTACAATGATTAACAATGTAATCAAAACAAAAATTAACAATGAAACATTCTATATGTTATGTTCAGACCTATTTAAATAATACATTTTTTCAGGATGCCATGTGCTATCACTAAAAGCACTATTCACAAAGAATCGATGAAAAAGTACTTCTATTTAACACAGAGCTAAGTACACCGTCAAATCATTGTGAGTTTTCCCACAGATGGACATATAGTTTCTTTACTAAAATACGGAGCAGCAACTTACATTGAGCTTTTTATCAAAGGTAGAAAATAAATGTACCTTGTCAGGATTTTACAACATAAATACTTATCTTCTTATGAATGCCGCAAGTGTAATTGAAGACATCAGTCTTGACTGCTGTTGATGACTGCTGTTTACCTGGAATTTACCACTCCCACAGTAAAGCCAGCAAGAAAGCATTTGAGCATTCCTAATCCATTTCAGTGCAGCATCAAATCATTTTGTGTTAGAGTAGTCCTAGAGATGGTTCATGGCATCCTGGCTGACTTTGTCTAAAATGTATTCTATCCTAAGTATTCTACAACTGCTGCAGAACCATTGAGATATAGTAGTATCTTAAACAGTTCTCTTTTCCAATGTGATGATATTATGTCCTCATTGTTTCAGTACTTTCTAGCAGCTGCAATTTGACTCTCCAGTCTTTCCAAAATTCTCCTATTTTCTGGTTGTTACTGGAAACAAAAAAGATAATTGCACAGTGTGGACTAACTACATTTACAGTAGCATTACTACTAGAGAAGGGGTTACTAACAGAGATTTAGTTAGCAATGTTTTGAATGCAATTAAAGTTGTATCCTGCTTTTCTATATTTCTTAAAGTTAGAAGCACTTAATTCTGTCCACTGTTAGACATAATCTTAGGAAGATTGTGTTAAATACCTCTTTTGTAGACTGTAAAAAAGATATTGATTTTAGCTTTAGGTTCAGCAGCTGGAAGATATGCTTTTCTGAGTCAAAGATCAGCGGACTAATCTTTGCTATATGGCATGTGTTCCTAACATCACTAATCTCAGTTTCAGATTCCCATGGCTGGAGTTTTCCTTCAAAATTTAAACATATAGACTACCTTTATAGCCATGGAGAGATATAAGCAATTTTGGGATGTGTTTCATCTTACCCTAAGCAGGTCTCTGAAACAGATGAACTGCATCCAAAAAGTGCATCTTTATATCTAAAATAAAGGAAGCCTTGAATAAGTAGAATGGCTGTAGACATCTGCATTAATTTTCTGTTGTTCTGACAATGTATTCTAAGTTGGACATGTGTCATGCGGACCAATATGAGTTTTTTAATGACTATTTAAAAAAAATCTATAAACAACTGTGTAAAAATCTGCACTATGATCCAGATGTCTTAAAAATCAACTATTTAAATTCTCATAACATGGAATAAATTACCTATAGATGCTGTCATACTGATTTCATGTAATTTTGTTTTTGGAGTCCATTTAATGTCATATATCCTTACCCCCACTCCCACGCCACCCTCCATATGCCTGCTTTTTCTCTTACAAATACTAACTACCAATTGTTAACCAAATATGGCAATGTTACAGAAAAAAAAGAGAGAATTAATGTATATAAAGTGGAAAATATGAAGGAATATTGTTACATTTAAAATTTCTAAGCCACTAACATGAATCTATTCTTCAAACAAACATTTCTAAATTGAAAAGGAGAAAAATGCTGTAAAGGTTACAAATTCAGTCATTTAGGAGTCAGAATGTATTAAATTCTTGTCTAGCTGACTGTACAGTATCAGTTCAGACTTTTTTTGTGTTTATTTCTTTCAATTCAGGAGTTACTAATTCAATACTTTGGGGTTTTATCCCTTCGTTATTCAGGCCTCTCCCCAGTCAACAGTGCTCATCTCTCCACATTTGATAGCTCTATTGACTTAAGTCTAAATAGCTATGTTAAGATCAGTATCTCAGGCCAGAAAATGTTTACAGAATAAGGTAAACTCTCAGTATTGTTTTTTGCCTGCACTGTTCAGCATGACATCTCTACTTATCTGTTGTACTTCATTCAGATATCGCGCTGTGTGAAAATCCTACCTTTTACTGAAAACATGTTACTGAAAACTGTTTACGATTACAGTTGTCACCCACTTATTCTTACAAAGCATTCATAGTCATACTATTGTTTTGTCAGATTAGGCAGATATTATCATCCCTATTTTACAAATGAGATCAAAAGGATAAGGAAATTAAAGATTTGCTGATAGAATTACTTAAACCATTGTTACTTTTATGAATTCATGAAACCTGTGCCAATGAAACAAAGATGTACTTTCTGAGCTAGCATACCACAAAAAAAATGATCATTTACAAGCTCATAAATAACTATAGTGGTCTCTATTTTACAAACTGAATTATAACTTTTAAAGTAAAATGCTATTCTCAGCTGCAGCCATTCAAATCCAGAGTGGCTTCAGGTTTGTGTTGCTAGTATTTTATGGAAACAGCTTTCATTTATTTGCAGACTGGAGGAAGGATTCCAGAATGCACCCTAGAGCTTTATTAAATTTGGTTAGTGGAATATTATTCCAGAGCTCTTTTATTAAAGAGCACGCATTACAGTATTTTAGGAAAGAGCAAAAACAGTTACCAGAAGTCTTCAATTTTTATTAAAAAAGCAAAAAGACTCAACGTTCACAATTAATGTAAGAAATTATTTTGCTACTGAGATTACTTCCTGAAAACACTTTGGAAACTCAGTATCTAGCTTTCTTTTGGGTTTTTTTGGTTGGTTGGTTGTTCTGGGGGTTTTGGTTTGTTTGGGTTTCTGTCTCCTTTCTTATGTACTGGTAATGGATTTTAACTAAGTCTGAATTCTGTTCACTTTGTGCAGGTACCTACATCAGTTCTGTATGACTGAAATTTGAAAATATTTATCTCAGTATTTAATGTAATTACAAGAAAAGAAGAGGATATACTCAAAAATGTGTAAAAGCAATGTGAATAATACAGATATGTAAATACAAGCACATTTATCAAGTGTTAGCCATATGGTCAGTCTTAGAAAGGACTTTAAGGACTTCCACTTTAAGGAAGAAGAGAAAAACTCTGTGTACAAAGTTCTTTAATGTCTACCCTTCCCCACAAAGAACTCAGGTCCCACACTGTCTGAGTGTTGTTTTTTATCTGTCCTACACTTTAAATAAAACTGATTTCCAAGGAGGACTTTACACTTCAAGAATTTAAACCCAAGAATTACTCGTTCTAAAAGGCCCTTTCTGAAATATTATCCTTCCCAAAGCAGACTTCCTTAGTTATCCATGAAGTAGGTAATGCTTCTTTTTAAGATTTATGACCAGCATGCAAAAAGCTCTAGATGTATTTTAATTTAATAGTGCTCTTTAGAGATGTGAGATCTAGAAACCAAAAGTCTTAGACTTTTATTCCCATCCAAATTTATACTGCTATTTCTTTTGACAATAAGTAATTTTGCTTAGTTGCAAAATGCACTGAAAGTGTTTTATGGGTACAGATGCTCAACAGTATTAGGTATCTTGGGCTACTTTATTTATACCTAATTTCAAATTGTTACACTACCTTTTCACAAAATGAAAAAAAATCTTAAATGAAAATTTATCCTAGTATGAATACAGTGGATTTAAACAGGACTAAAATTATTTATAAATTGTTAGAAGTTCAGCTGTAATAATTTAAGCTTGTATACACCTGAATTATAAAATAACAAGGATATCTAAAGGACTCAAAATACCTTTCCCTTTAGGCATTTTCAGGAACACTAAATGTTAAAAAAACTTCTACTTCCAGACAGAATGTTGTGAATGGCACAGTTTAAAGCTACTTAAGTTCTGATTCTCTGCCGCTACTTGCCTATACATATCTTAAGTATTTCCTTTTTCAGCGTCCAAAATGAAATCAAAAGTCTGCTCACAGCTAGCAAGAAACAATGGATAGTGTTAGTGAGTATTCTTGAAAGTCTCAGTGCCCAAACCTCTGCATTAAGGTCAGTTGGATTTGTTGTTGGTAATGTAAATTGGGTATCGTATTCAGCTTCAGAAAATGATTCAGTTTTTATTCTCCATAGAAGCATTTGACCTAGAGGCCACTTTACTATTCTGGATTTATAAAAATAGCTGCTAGTGGCAAGAAAAGTGACAGTACTTGAGATGTTACTTTTAGCTCATTTCTACAAGAAAGATTGTGCATATAGTCAGACTCACTGTCACTTCCAATCTATTCCTATATTCATCTTCCAGCTGTCATTTCCACACTTGTTGAGCATTACTGCCACACAATACTTTGCTCACAGCCACTAAGGGCCAAATATCCCCTCTCCATACACAAAAGGATTCCTACTGACTTTAGTGACAGTTGTACTTATGTAAGGAACAGAGTTTAGTTCACTGTCTCTTTTATTCGGCAGTGCCATTGAAGAAAGTTTAGGTTGTTTTGTTAGGTTTTTTCACATACAAACCCCAGTACTATCAAGAAAAAGCACTGCATTTCTCCTTTTATTTATGCTTGTTGCATTTAACAGAACTTATCACATACTCTGCTACAATTTTTTTTCTTCAGTGATCAGAAACATCTGATATTAACTGTTTGAAATATGAAATCTGAAATATTTTATATATATATATATAAGTATGACTTATTTGTGTCTTCACAAGAGGTTGAGTATTTTTCAACAATTGTGACCTTCTTACTTTTAAAAATGTTACTGGATTGAGAGCCATATAAGTTTTGTCACACTTACCTAAAAAGTCAATGGTCAAGTTGTCAGTGTTGGTAGGAAATGTTTAAATCATATGAGTGTGAAATTAAATCAGAATGGAATGTATTTTATTAAATCAAATTTTTGTAAAGATACAATTTTATCATAATTTTGTAAACTTGGTAATAATCTTATCCTCTTCATCATGAAACCAGGTAAAATCAGAAGAAAGAGGACTGAGAAAGGCATAGTTAAAAATTTCAATGAATTCTGAAACATCTTAGAGAAAAAAAGAAATATAATGTCTATGGATTATACCAAGACTGACTTTCCCTTGGGAACTTCTGACAGCAGATGACAGTAGAGCAGTCTCTAAAATATCCTACTTCTTGCTAGAATTAGAATAAGGGAAAGTAATTGTGCAGTACTAGATATCTACTTAAGAGTCCAATTATTCTTCTGGGGTCACTGTAACCCGAAGAGAATAGAAAAGCAGATCCAATACTACTATTGCTTATAAATGTGAAATAAAAAAATAATTCTATGAAAAACATTAATAGATGAAGATTAAATTTTGGTTGAAATATCCATAGTTCTGGTTTTGTATTCTTTGCAAATAACATAAATTAGTGAAGAAGTCTTATATTCTAAACCAATATAAATTTGGAATATAAAATATTAGAAGCGTTTTCCCTGCTATTTTAGTATGTTTTTGCCCCACATTTTCAAGCTTCCTAAATTAAGGTGAGACATCTTTAGCACTTCAAAGAAAGCCCAGAAAATTTAAAAAATCTTTACTACTCAGGCTAATTACTTAAAGATTAATTGTCTTGGAGCAATAGGGCCACATTTGCAGAACTCTGCATGCTTAGATCTTACATACCTGTACAGTAGAAAGTCATGTTCAGGCAGCCATAGAAGCACATCTCAGTAAAACTTCTTTTTATTTTTCTTTCCTTGGGAATCATTTGTGTTCATCCTTGTTGAGAAAGACGTTCTAAACATCCTTTTCTTAGACTTATCTCTCTGGCTCTCATTGATTTGCATACAGGCCTTCTCTTTTCATTATACTGAGATAATATTAGTTGTGCCCATTTTATCTCTTCAAAATGTTTTCACTATAGCTTGCAAGAGACAGCACTTTCATGAAGTATTTTAAGATTTGGGATGAAGTGAAGCATGACAGAGGAGTCTATTTTTCTACATGGACATTGTACAGATTCTTAGGCATGTAAGTTTTTAACTTTGTACATTATTTATGCACCCAAATTTAGATAGGATTAATATGGGCTCCCCTATTAATTTTCATTATCTTGCCTGTCTTGCACTACTTATCTATGTCAATTGTTTAGCTGGAAACTGTAAAATAAATTATTATTCAGTGACTTTTTTCCAGATTTTATTCTTATCCTTCCCCCCCTGCCAGTTCATCAAATACAGCATTAAACTTTATTCAATGTGAAAGAACTTCCTTTGCTCTTAAAAGCAACAGTTTTCTAGGCTTTGTCAGCTATCTTTTAGACTTTATTTGCTTTGTTTTCTTTAAAGAAATGTTTAGGATTCACCAACTGAAAAAATTTTGGGTTTTTTAAAATCAAAGTCCAGCTGCTTAGTAAATGTCATATACAATTTAATGTTTTGGAAAGAGTGACAAAATAGTCCCTTAATTTTTTTAAGTTGTTGTTATTGCTTAATTTGAACAGAACCTTGACAAAACCCTGACCAAAACCAAAGCTACATTATTTTAGGTTGTCTACATAGACAGCTTGAAATACGGACGATTCTGGTCACTGCACTATCAAAACTACCAGGCTGCAACAAGGCTTTTACCATCCCATACCAGCCCTCTCATGCCTTGGCACCACCATCAGTCTCACACACAAGGTTTCAAAGGTTCATCTACTATCTATGCTGTTTCTTCATCTTCTTCAGGCCTGTCCACCCTGCTTCTTGCCTCTGCTGCATCCAGGTTCTTCCTTCTCCTAGCTGCTCTTCCAGCCAGCCTCTCCCCATATGGGCTTCCTTCTGCTTCCTCCAAAGCCTCTCCATATCTCCCTTATATCCAGAACTCCTCTTCATCCACTACCTCTCTTCCAGGTACTTCTCAGTGCTATTTAACTACTTATGGGAACAAGCTGCAGCTGTACATTATCCACATCAGCCAACGCACTGCCCCTGAAGCCAGCCCACAACTGTATATTATCAATGTTAATTAACTCACCTTCATTCCTTTACAGTTCCTCTACAAATTCCTGGTAGGAAAACCACACTTCAGACGGTTTGTTCCATGTCACTGGTAGATGACTCTGATCCAGTGTAGAACCATGCTGGTTTAGACCTAGAAAAGTACAAAATATTCTTCCATTTAGTTTTATTTCCTTCTAATCAGAGAGATCAAGCATAATAGTAAGAACTGATGAGTTCGTTTCTTATTCTATACATTTCTGTTAAGGTGTAGCAAAAAAGTTAGCAAAAAAGACTTATTTGAAGTTAAGTTATTTTTCTTCCTCTAAACATTTTGAACAGTAGCATTCGGAATTTTGTTCTGAAGTAAATATTGTTGGTTATTTGTTATTCTTTAATATTCTCATTACAAGGAAAAATTGTATGCTAGGAAAATTTCCCTTCCCTTCAGCTTATTTGAAATATAGAATTTTCTCATTTTGTTTCCCCATTAAGTTTGGATAGTTTCTTCTGTATTTCTCTTTATAGCACTGTCTCCTTTATGCCTTGAAGTTATCATTGTAAAGCTCTTCAATCCATTTTTCAGCAAGTTTACTGTTTGGAAGGACCTAAGCTTTCATTCATGGCATGGAGGCTTTATATCACAAAGGAAATAAAACTGTTTGATAGCACCTGTTCTATCTATTTTATATATCAAATAAACTCTACCTCAGTGCTGAAGTATTTGAAAAGCATCTGAAAGTTACTGTTGCATAGGCCCTAACTTCTGCTCAGACTGTTATGACCATGAGCTAGGAAAGGTTTATATGTATTTGCAGATTGGGCCAAATCCTCAGACGCATAAAGCAAAAGGGAAGTGCATTTGTCTAGCACTGTCCTATGGAAAAATAAAGAATCTTTCAAATCCAGATGGAATAAAGTGTTTTAAAAAATTATGGGAATGTAAGAACATGAAACACCTACCAAAGAAATGAGTATTTTTATTGCTACTTCCTTTGCTAATGGAAGTGGTCTTTTCAAATCGGTTTTATTCTGCTGTAGCTCCCGAAGCTACAGTTTTTTTTCTTATTTTATCATCATATTCATATTGTATAAATATAAACATACTTACATTTCAAACCAGATTCAAACACGTCATGAAAAGTTTGCACTAGCACAAATGCAACAATCTGATAATGAAATGTGAGCCGTGACATACAGTATATGTCAATGCATCTACTAGGGTTACTTTTTCCCCCTCTGGCTGTCTCAAATATATTTAGGCAAACTTCTGTTCTTCTGTGTAGGTTTCTGTATGTTTCACATAGAAAGACAGAGGACTGGAATGTCACCTAGTCAGCCTTCCAGATCTAAGGCTCTAGCCTCTAGATTGGTTCTAGCTATGAATCTCCCAATAGATGCTTACTCAACCTCTTTTTAGACATACACAGTCTCCCCATTTTAAATTATTCCAGTTAGATTATTGTTACCATCAGAAAGCTATTTTTAGACTGTAGGCTGAATCTCCCTTGCTCTGATTGAAACTCACTTGATATGGTGTCCTGGTTTCAGCTGGGATGGAGTTAATTTTCTTCTTAGTAGTTGGTGCTGTGCTGTGTTTTGGCTGTGATGTG
>JAVJGI010000062.1:15209366-15226067 GCA_035590275.1 Ibycter americanus
GTTCTTATCTCAACCCTTGACTTTTACATTCTTTTCTGATCCTCCTCCCCATCTTTCTGGGTGAGGGGGAGTGAGCGGGTGGCTGCGTGGTGCTTGGCTGCCGGCCGGGGTTAAACCAGCACATACGGACACAAAGAACAGATTATTCCCTTCCCCCTAGCAGCAGCCTTTCATGAATTTGAAGAGCATCAACATTTCTGTACTCAGTCTTAAGTTCTAGAAATGAAATAAGTCCCTTTCTAAACCTGCCTTCATGCCCTCTGTTTTCTGTACAACTGCTAATTCACATTACTGTCCTTTTGATCTATGAGCTGAGCTCTTTCAGCAAGTGTGGTTCCAGACCTGGATGTCATCCACAAACTTCTCCAATGTCATCCCTTCCCATGGTCTGCAGTTCTTCACTAATTGCTCCAGTACAGGTCCTTTCCACAGGATGCAGTCCTTCAAGAAGAGACTGCTCCTGTGTGGGTGCCCCACAGGGACAGCAAACCTGCTGCAGTGTGGGCTCCTCTCTCCACAGATTCACAGGTCCTACCAGGAGCCTGCTCTAGTGTAGGCTTCCCATGGGGTCACAGCCTCCTTCAAGCATCTAGTACTTTGCTGTGGGGTCTCCACAGGCTGCAGGTGGATACCTGCTCCACCGTTGTCCTCCATGGACTGCAGGGGGGCAGCCTGCCTCACCATGGTCTTCTCCATGGTGCCTGTAGCACCTCTTCCTCCTCCTTCTTCACTGACCTTGGTGTCTGCAGAGTTGTTGCTCTCATATATTCTCACTCCACTCTCTGGCTACAGTTGCCCTCGCACAGCTTTTCTGTCCCCTTCTTAAATATGTTATCACAGAGGCACTGCCACCATCACTGATGAGCTGGGCCTTGGCCAGCAACGGGTCTGACTTGGAGCCGGCTGGCATGGGTTGTATCGGACATGGGGGAAGCTTGTGACATCCTCTCACAGAAGTCACCCCTACAGCCTCCCTGCTACCAAAATCTTGTCATACAAACCCAATACACCAGGCCTCTTAGGAATCTTACTGGTACTTCATTTTAATAATGATTCTTTAACAGTTAACAAATAACTTCAATAGCTAAAATCATTAACTATGATGTTTTATAATTTTCACACATACCCTGTAGCAGTCTCCTGAAAATATGATTTCTAACATTACTGGCATAAATCACCATATTAAAAGAAAATCACAGGCAAGAAAAAAAAATTGCCAGATGTTTGTTAGAACAACTCAGCCTTACGTAGCTTTACCATACCTTTACATGTCTATAATATCTATTACTTGAATGCAAAGCTGATCGAAATAACGTATATGCAAACAAAGATGAACTTCAAAGAAGAAACACTCAAGTAGCTTGAAGTAGTGAGATATTCTGGAAATCCTGTAGCAGTCATCTTTCTGAAATACCAAGCATAGATATATGTGAAGAGTATAATTAAGACTGCAGAATTAAGTTAATCATACAAACAATTATTGTTTATATCAGAATTTAAAACAATCTGCAATTCACATGACTAATATGTTTCTCTATTCAGACATTCAGAAAAGTAATTTTTTTTAAATGATAAAACCAATTTACCTTTCAGATATTCAACCCAGGTCACTGCCCTGTTATTGCAAACCGGAAAAAAAGCAAAATCCTTATCAAGGACTGTATCTCCTTCAGGACATTTAGTACAGATGTCTGCTGTCTCAGTCCCAAATCTCTGCCAGGCATGCATACTAGGGAAGTGGGTTTTCAGTTGTTCTTCAATAAAGACTTTAAAAAATAATTTAACTTTCTATTTTATATTTTAATGTATTGATATTTTTCAATCATATACTAGTATTAAAAAGCAAGTTATTATCGCTCCTGAAAACTTACTGCAAATGGAGCAAACTTGTTTTCTAAGATCAAAACTTATTGCCAATGTAAATCAACAGCACTGTGTGTATGATTTTTTTCCCAGAGGGGTTTTTCAAGGTTATTTCTCAGAGTTACTGCTTTAACAGCAAGAGCTGGAAAAAAGGAAAATATAAACACATAAGCCTATGTGGATCTGACCTTTCAGCATCATTCACCTTAAGTCTTGTCAATCATTGATCCATGAAGTTGGTTGAGAATTTAATCATTTATAAAGTAAACACCCCTCTACTACATTCTTCTTTTTGGTCGTAAGATACAGACTGACTCAATTTGATCTACATAAAATAAGAAAAGGTGCTGAGCCCCAGGAATCTCTGATGTCAGTTGCAAAGCTGCACATTTTATTGTACAAATGAGTGACTAGAGTTCGTGGTTACAGAGTTCAGATCAGGATCAGTGTCACAGTTATGCAGCTAATCACAATTACCTGTTCACCAGTCTCCCAGCTAATGACTGTATCAGTTTTCTTTGAGTGACAAAGACATAGGTGGAATTATTTCTCTCTTGGTTACATCAGGCACCAGTTTGACTCCTGTTCTAACAAGATATGACATTCTTCTGTTCAGAAGAAATTTTCTACCTTGTTTGTGATCAGATGAAACAGATTTAATTCAGGTATGAAGGCAACAGAAAATAGTAAAAGTAAATCAGAATGAGGAAACAAGAATTCTGTGTGCAAGAATCAGAATGGTTTTATTTAATTCTTACATGACCACCAGGAAAGGGATGTCACAAAATCACAGGAATTGCAAGTTAATCAAGGGAATAGTTCTGTTTATTGAAAATACTTGCACCATATTCTGTGCAATAATTAAGTAAAACAAGACCAGATTTAATAATTGCCACCAAACTAATCTTTAGAATTGATATCCAAAAAGTGATCTTGGTGAGAAAAGTATGTGCATGGAAACTGGACCTGAATGAGGGATTCACACAGTAGTAACATAACCTTCATTTCCTCCTCCACTAATGTATTTCTCTTCTGACTGAAATTAGGAGAGCTTTATTTTGAAAATGGAAAATGTGCACATTTAATTTTTGGGGTTATAGCATTCTGCTAAGGATCATTCATGCTGTATGTATTTTCCTGTTAACATTCATTCTCTTTGCTTTCAGGGGCTTGACGGCTTTGGTATTAATTTCTTCTGTCAGCTGTGAGCTGATGACTCTGAGTTACACTGAGAATCCAGTTATACTGAATACCTTGCCAAAAAGTGTTAGTGATTTATTTTGTGTTGTACTGAAGTATGTTCTTTTAGAATAAATGTCTAATCTTTGTCGATATTAGTGGAATACTAGTTTAATATTGGTTAAATATATTTTAAACTTTATACCTTTATAAGTATATATTTTAGTAAAAAAAATAACATATTCATCAATTACTGATTCATATAAGAGTAATAAGGTTCTTTGTGTAAATCTTGTTCTGTACTACAAGTGAGGTTATTATTAAAGAAATTTAATCAGAATATCAATACTCTTCAGTATTAAAAGCCCAATAATAATCTGCTATATTTTACTTTCTTATTTTGTTTTGGTTTGTAATCCACTAGAGTAAAATTTAAGACAATTTCATAACACCATAATAGTATGGAAAATGAATTTACTAGTGAAAGTATTAAAGGCTTAATAGCTGGCAGGTATATTGATCAAGAGCATACTGCATTAATTCAATTCTCTGTTTGCCTTTTAGCTACTTTTAAGGGGTACATTTGTGGTGACTGTTTTTCTTAACCATCATGAAAGTTCAATAGTATTTTGACCTTGTAAATTCCGTTAATGTCCTGAAAGTGTTGCACAATATTCACATCCTTCAGGAAATGATACTACAAACTGACTCTGCTGTATGGTGTGAATTTATGCAGTATTTCTAAAAGACTTATATACATAACTTTAAAGATCTCTAAACTTCAGATTCATGAAAAAAATGCACATCTCCTAAAACTCACATAGGAATCTATTTGAAATGGCAGTTACAATCGTAATCTCTAATATTTTATAGATGGTGGGAATTTAAATGCTGAGCTTATAAAACAATGAATTTAAATTTACTATGTTTTTTATGCACATATAGTATAATAAAGTAAAATTCCTTTGGGATTCATGCTTTAAATTTGCTGTGTAGAGGAAAAGAAAGAAAAGATGTAGAATTTCAACTTTTTTCTGTTTGAAAGTAATCAATTAATTATGTTTAATTTGTATTTTTAAAGGTTACGCTCAAGTACTTGTTAGTTGTTTCTTCCTAGAAAATATTTGTCTTATGTTAATCACAAAGATACAGATTCTCAACTGATTTAAATAAGCTCACTAACCTGGAATCAGCAAAGCCAGTGTACAACAAAGTTGTACTAGTGACAGCAAAGACTGTAAGAACAAAACAGATTTGTATAAAACAGCTGCTGCATAAGCAATGCCAGTGGAGGAGATATAATGGTCCATAGATAAGGCTATCATGATTAAGTGATGGAGTGACAGCTCCAGCAGGGAGAAGTACATATGAAAAACTACCTTAAGAAAGGCTTTAAGTGATAACTGATCAACATTTGTTAATGCTGGAATGTATCAAAAACAGGCATTCAGGAAGATATGAGAACAAGGGCACCCACAGAAGGTAGAACACTGCACTGTGAGATAAAGAGCTTCAGAAGACAAAAAGCTAAAATGGGATTGAGAGACTAGGGATGTCTTTAGTTACTAGGTAGACTGCTATTTTTCCCTTTCTATTCAGATTCTAATAATTCTGGGTAAAAGATCAGGCATTTGCAAAGTGTCCTGCTCAATATAGTCTCAATCTTGTCAGTGTGCTATTTTATTTCCACTAATTGTACTATTTATTACAGTTCAGTTGGTTCACAGCTGACAAAAAAATCCTCCAGTGATGAGCTTGTTGAAAAGTGCCCCATGCTTCCTTTACTGCCTATATCAGACATCAATAGAGAAACACTATTACTAAGATGTGCTGACATCATTGATTAGGCTTTTGAATACACTAGAAAGTAAACAGAAACATTAATTTTCATTTTAAACTCCATTAGGAACTGGAGAGTAAAACAAAACTGATGCCCGCAGAATACAAGTGGAGCTTTCTTAATGGAACAGCAGCCATTTATTTTGTGGTTTCTAAGGGAAACTTCCAGAACAGATAGTAAAAGCACTTTAAAAAATGAGACCATTTTCCCCCAAAATTGTCTATGTAATTCAAAGATACTTATTTTTGATTTGCTACAAATTATAGGAAAGGAGAGAGAAAAAAAAAATATCCATACTGTAATCCCTTATTGTAAACTGTCATTGACCAGTATTGTTCACTATAATGATTTTTATACACACAAATAATATTGATAAGGCAAACTTTAAGAACTGTGATGACACCCCTGGCTCTGTTAAAATCAGTGACAGTTTTGCTATTTTCTGAAAACAAGACAAGTTTCTCCATCTTATAGTATTCACCTGTGCTGGTCATATGCCAGCTGTAAAATGTTCAGGTCCAGATCCTTGGCTAATGTAAGTCTCAGCATAACAGAGCTGAGATCAACGAAATCAAAGAAAAAGGAAAGAAATACAGAATATGCAATAAAAATAAAATAGTGGATGTGGACAGATTCTGCTGTGGCTAGTCTAGCAGGGCTTTTTTAAGTTTTAAAATTTCTGCAACATCAGGAGGTTCCTTGGTTATAGATATTGACAACGCCCAATAATGATGTGATTCTGTTGTCTGTCAGGTTCTGATAATGATCTTGCAAACTCCACTTTGTCCAAGGAGTTCTGCTGGATATGTCTTTTGTCATATAATGTGGTTATGGCAATGTCTCTCCATCTTACAGTATGTTGTGGTTTTTCTCTTATACTGTTTTCAATCCATGTTAACTGATTAATTTTTGAATTTGACAAGACAGGCCATATTTGGAACAAGCTTCTTCTCTTTTTCTCATTTTGTCATTTTTGTTTACATTGTCCTTAATTCCTCTTTTCACCTTCTGTTTATTTCTATCATTCCCCTCTCCCCCCCGATTCCTTCTGTTATACATGGATCACCTTTCAGAAATATTTTGATTTCCTCTCCTTCTCTAAAGCTTCTAAAAATACTCACCTTTGTTTTCCCCTCAGTGTTGTAAAAATTACATGAAGTAAAGGTAATCACATAAGATATTTTAGATCTTCACATACTATATATTCTAATCCTATATTCCAGCTACTCTTTGTATTTTCAGATACACACGGCATTCTGACTAGAGTTCCAAATAATTTATTAATTTCATTAATCTCAATTGGTTAGCCAACAAAAGACAGAGGGGGTTTCACACCTGTAAAGCAAAAGATGATGTGGCAATTGAGGACAATAATGAAATTTGTGGTATAATGTGCGTCTTTACAGAGCAGCAATATGAAACTAACAATTTGGCAGAAAATCAGATTGTGGACAATTATGATATGCCATAAAGATAATCTATACTGATGCCTTTTTCATTTAAAATATTTTTGCGTTTTAGTCTAGAGTGTCAGATTTTGGTTCTCCTTTGAGAAGCAGGACTTAGAGATGGAATGCTTGAAAGTGACTGTAATTGACTTTTTCTGCAATTTTTGTCATTATAGTTGTTGACTGTCATCTCTTTTCTCCTTTTTTCTGAGAAACCATTGAGAATAACTAGGAACTGCACTGAAGAGAATGTATCGGATGCTGGAATGATGATCTAGTGATTGCTATGTATGCCAGTTGTTTTGGCAGCCATGGGAGATGTGAATGTAGGTAGCCTTCTGGCCTTATGTGAATGGTATGATCTCATGACTACCAGTCTCATTTTTCTCCCCTGTTTATCTCCCCAATATAAGTTTTGTCATAATGATGTGCTTTGTGTATTTTCTCAGGAAGTATGTCCTCTTTGGAGTACTTACTACATTTGGGGTATTTGACAGACATAGCATAATATGTTTGATCATACTAGGACTTGAAGTCATTGCTCATAGGGTGGGATTGAGGATACTAAGTTTGTTCAACTTAGAGAAGAGACCGAGAGGTGAAGATTAATGCCTACAATTTAGTCATGAGGGGGAGTGGAGAGGGAGGTGCTTATCTCTTCTCTCTGATGTCGGGTGAAAGGATGTGAGGGAATGGCTTAAAGCTGCCTCAGGGGAAGTTCAGACTGAATATCAGAAAAAGCTCTTAACTGAGAGGGTGGTTAAGCACTGAAACAAGCTCCTCAGGGAAGCGGTAATGCCCCCAAACCTGTCAGTGTTCAAGAAGCGTTTGGACAACACTCTTAGATATATTGTTTAACTTTTAGGTTACCCTAGGTGGAGTCTGGAGGTGGCCTCTATGATCCTCGTGCAACCCTTTTAACTCAGGATAATCTATGATTCTGTGACAGCTGTAGAGAAACCTGAGCAAGCTTTGTGGGAGAGGAGGATAGAGAATGTCTGAAGAGAGATATATGAGAGGAGGATGGAGAATGTCTAACCTGGCAGGAGATGAGAGAACAGCTGGGTATTGTGAAGGAAAGTAAGAAACATAAACATGGCTATCTAGTAGCAAAAAGGTGTCTGCATGCTAGTAGTGATATGTAGCTATGTAACTGCATGAATGGTTTCTGCCCTGAATCTGGTGGTACATACAGCTGGGATTTGTATCTGAGCTCAGAGATATAAATATGACCTTCTCTGTACAATAGTGTCTCTGGTTGCCCCACAACCTGAGTCCGTGCCTTCATACACCACAAAGCTTCAACCTGGAAAATTAGCACTTCATGAAACTAGGTACTCTAAGAGTATTTTCCCCTACCCCATCTTGAAGTAAATGTTTATGCTGAAATACTGTCTGACATTTCATGAAGCTGTAGTACAGGATTGTATATCTCTGCTTAACTGATAATGTCAGAGAGTCCACCACTCAGATAAAAAATGGTGAATTATTCATTAGGATTCGAAAGAACTCTGATGGTTCAAAACAAGTTTGATGACTTAGGCAATGAAAAGCAAAACATTAGAATTCGAGTTATATCTCTGGACCTTAGAGCTGCATCGTACATACATGCTGTCAGTGAACTTAATACTTATGCCAAAGTTTACAGTACTTAAAAAATATGACATCTTCTCACAGAAGCCACCCCTGTAGCCTCCCCGCTAACAAAACCTTGCCATGCAAACCCACTACACTGGAACATGATCATGGTGAACAGCTAGCACTTTACCTATGCGGATAAAGGGCATTAACTCTTTATGCTAGGTTATAAACTCTGTAAAGGGAAAAAGAAAGCACAATTATTTCTTTAAATAAGTGATTAAATGTATAATATTAATACGAAAGTTCTAATGGATAGGAAAAAAAGCACTAGAGCAATCCCTCAATGAACTCTTTTTCTCTAAGATGGCAGTAGGAAGGAAGAGTTTCCATTTCCCAGAGTATATTTAGAAAATTGAAGCATTTTCAGCAGACATTCTTATAGGTCATGTACTGCCACAGTTGATTTAAAAGCAGGTGAAGATAAACTATTTTTATTTATCAATGAGCTTGCATATTTCTTTTGACTTAATTCCCATTTCATGAAAACTGAATTAGTCAGAAGGAGAGTCAAATCCATTACTGTGTTAGCCTATGTGATGTGTTGGCAAGTGCTCATGGGAATCACTTGTTAAAACATCAGTAAAGTAGGTTAGGGTAATTTCCCGCCTCCTCTTGACACTCATGTAGTTTCTGTCTCATGATAATTAGCATTGTTTTTTGGGTTTTTTTTAAAAAAAAAAAGGTCACAAAGCTAGACTCAACTGCTAGTCATAGACAAGAATCATTCTCTTGATATTGAGTAATAATTGAAAGCTGATAAAGATAGTCTGTAAGATCCTTGACTGTGAAGATAAGTCTATTTATATTCTGCTGTCAGAAAGGCAGCCAATAGAACAGTGCAGAAGGGTTTTAAACTTAAAGTGATAGACTAGGAAAAAAGCTTTGCATTAACTTTTTGGCTGGCTATCAGAAAGGCATGATTGCATGTCTTGAAGGTAAGTAGAAAGCATGTTTCAGATAATCATGTCGAGAAATGATGCACAGGGTTACTAGTGATGTGGACTCATACAAAAGAATCTGCCTAACTTTGAATAGTCTGGATATGAGAATCTAGAGAAGAGCTTAAGCCTGAACGGATACTTAGTTAAAGACTTACAATAATGCTGTGTAAAATGATTAATTAAAAAACCAAGCAGCTTTTAGGGTAAAATCTGGTTAAAGAAAAAAAAAAAAGATCAGCAAAGACAAAGACATTCATGATAAAACTGATTTCAAAATGAAGTGCATGGAAGACGGCAGGAAATTGAATTGAAAAACAAATGGAAGTCTTTACTTACTGTTGTATTAATTTCTTCATAGCTTCTTTACAGGATCTTTTTCCTTCAGTGTTTCTGATATTTTTGGTGGGGGTTTTTTTGTTTGTTTGTTTTTATTTTTTGACAGGCATACAGGAGGGCAATGTCACCAAAGTGAAATGTCTGTCACCCTCTTACTCTTCTACATATCACGTCCACACATATAACAAATGAGGAGAGATCACTGGAAGAGTGATTTTGGTGGTGGGTGTGATCTCTAATCCATATCAAAAAGAGTTGTAGGAGGGACATGTCAGACAGTGCTATTCTTATAAATAAAAGGAAGTCTGGGCAAAAGTACACTTCTGTGTTGCACTGCATCACAGCATATTTTTTATTAAAAATGAAAAGATTAGAGAATGTGAGTCAAAATATTGTGAAAGGTTAACAGGAAGAATAGTTGAGTGAATAAGTGTGCATAACAGGAAATCTTGAGATGTGGGGTTTTTACTTGTGTATTCTGACTCTAGCATCCATGGGATTAAACTTTAGGTGCCCTGGTCCTCAAATCAAACAGTATAGAGATTTTACATGGCATGAGAATATAAAATATTGTATTCCTCATCAGAATTTCTATTCATCTATGTAGGTGTTTCTGTGGATTTTTGTACCGGAGTAAAGTGTATACTGTTTACTCTTGTAAGGAATAATTAAAAATTATTTAAACTACATTTTGTATGGATTGTTGCAGACCTGATATTCATTCCAATGAGGCTTCACTGGGGTGGAAATGATGAAATAATTGAAAAGTCTGGTTAGTTCATTTGATTCAGGTGGGAAGGGATTACACAATCAGCCTCATCTGGCTGTCAGAAAGAGATCACAGATAAAGGATAGAGGTGAGAAACAGACTGACAAACATATTTGATTTCCCTGAGGAGATCACAGCTGTGGTGTGACAAGATGTTCTGGTTTCAGCTGGGATAGAGTTAATTTTCAGCTGTGTTTTGATTTTAAGATGAGAATAAAGTTGATAATGCACTGACATTTTAGTTGTTGCTAAGCAGTGCTGCACTAAGTCAAGGACTTTTCAGCTCTTCACCCCACCCCACCAGCAAGTATGCTAGGGGGCAACAAGAAGTTGGGAGGGGACACTGCCAGGACAGCTGACCCAAAATGACCAAAGGGATATTCCATATCATTTCATGTCATGCTCAGTATATAAACTAGGGGAAAGGTGGCCGAGGGCCACTGCTTGGTATCTGGTTGGGCATTGTTGGTGGGTGATGAGCAATTGTATTGTTCATCAGTTGTTTTGTGTATTCTAATGCTTTTATGATTATTATTTTCCCTTCCTTTTCTGACCTATTAATCTGTCTTTATCTCAATCCATAAATTTTACTTTTTTTCCTTTCTTTCTTTCTTTCTTCTGATTCTCTCCCCCATCCCTCTGGTGGGGGCTAAGCAAGCAAGCAGCTGTGTGGTGTTTAGCTGCCTGCTGGGTTAAACCAAGATACAAGAGAATGTAAAGGGAAGGGATTTTAAAGTCTCGTGTTTAATTTTCATATTTCAAGCAGTTTTCTGTGGATTTCCTTCTCTATAAATGGCCGCTTCTGATGTTTTAAGGGTTTTGTGTTTTAGCGAACAGAGTAATGTATGTGGCCACTCTGTGCCTTCTAGTCCTATAATGTCCTCAAAGGGCTCAATTTTTTGTTATCATAAGTAAACCTACATCTGTGAATTTCATACAGGAAGTAAAGGTGGATATTGGGGGCGGGGGGGGGACGGACTGTTTTGGTTTGTTTTTTTTACTGGTTTGTTGGATTAACCTTAGCTGGCTGTCAGATGCCCACCAAGCCACTCTCTCACTCCCTCCCCTTAGCAGGACATGGGGAGAAAATAAGACCAAAATAAAACTCGTGTGTCAAGATAAAGACAGTTTAATGTAAGAAAGCAAAGGCTGCACACAGAAGCAAAGCAAAAGAAAAAAGAAGATTTACTCTCTATTTCCCATCACAAGGAGATGGCCAGCTACTTCCTGGTAAGTAGGGCCTCAGTACACATAGCAGTTTCTCCAGAAGACAAAAAACTTAATAATGATATCCCCTGTGCACCTTCCCTTTCCCTTAGCTTTTATTGTTGAGCATGATATTATATGGCACAGATCCTTTTGGTCAGTTTGGGTCAGCTGTCACGGTTATGTCCTCTCCCAGCCTTTTACTCCCCTACAGCCTACTGGCATGTGAATGTGTGTGTATGTGTGTGTGACAGCCTAGATGCTGCACAAGCACTGCTCAGCAATTGGTAAAACAGTGTGTTATCAACATGGTTCCAGATACAAATATAAAGCACAACACTATATGGACTGGTACGGGCAAAGTTAATCCCCTCCCAGCCATATCCAATACAACTGAGTATACATGTATCTGCGAATTCATGTTTGCTTTGGCTGAGATGTCCTACTAAAAGGCAATTTAAAGTACTGAGATGAATAATAAATACATGAAAGGAGGGCTAAGCAAGCATAGAGCTCCTGAAAACATTACACTAAATTCAATGACTATAGGGCTAAGAAGCAATAGCCTTTCTATAGCAAACATTTCAACCTAAACTTTGTTACTCTCTTTGCACTAAAAAGAGAAAAAAAAATTAAAAATCAGTCTTTAGCAATGCATATCCTAGACCAGAGTTGTAATTTTTCTCCCAGATTTCAAGAATTGTTTTCTTTTATTATGGGTTCCTAAAATATGTTTAATATTTTCTGGTTTTAATCAGATGTAAAGTATTACAAAAGCCTGTCCAAGGCTCCAAGCACCCTGACACAGTAAGTCATACAACATATGCAACTCTCAAAAAATTAAAACTGATCTCACAAGAATGAGATTAGTAAATCAATCAGATACCAACACTCTCTACTGATTAGGAACCAAACCAGTATCATTCCATAGAGACCCTGTCACACAGATCTATATTTTAGTATGCCTGGGAAAGCATTTAATTTGGTCTCTTTTTTTTCTGAATCTATACAAGGATCTCTCCCTCATATTATTCCCTTTTCTTCACTTTAGCATGGATGATTTAACATCATCTTAAGATACTGCATGCTATACAAAACAATTGGTTTTGTCACAAGTTTAAATTGAAAAATAATTTTATCCAACTTGGAAGATAAATAACACTATGATTTGTGGTATTGCGTTTGACAGAAAAAGTCTCTCCAAATGATTTCCATATATGTACGTTTTCATTAAAAAAATAAATAAATAAACAAAATAGAGCCACCAAAAAACCAAACACACTTTCTTTCCTTGTAAATGCAATCTTTCCCATTAGAAAAGCCCTCTCCAGGGATCTTTGTCAATGATTGTCAATGGAAAGAGAATTTTCCTTCCAAAGTCTGAAGATTTTCTAAAACTATGAACAAAGGGAAAACAGGAAGTACACTTCAGTTAATTTGTCCTCTCACTTCTCTGGGGGCGAAATAACCATAATCTCTCTTTTGGTCTTGCACCTATATCCCAGCATTACTCCACACATTAAAAGCCTCATTTTGTCTGCATTGTAGGAGACACAGGACAAGCAAGTGGTGTACAAGGAAAGGAAATGTGAGAGAAGACAGAATCCTAGAACATTGAAAGAGTGCTGTGAAAGAAGCAGCAAAGGTACAGTGTGCTATAGATGCCCAAAGAAAGACCAGATTTCTAGAGTCCTTCCAGAATTATGTAAGGACTCTAGATAAATTGTTGCACATTGGTGCAAACTGCCTAATTTAAATGAACGGTTTTACCCAAGTCCACAGGTTTTAGTAACGCCTACTAGCACCTCATACCCAACCTTTGGAAAGCAAGGAAAATTGCAAACTATTTTATTTCTAAGATCATGATAATGATCATTAATTCAATGGTAAAATCTCTGTTGGACAAAGAAATTGATAAAAAGAGCTGATTTACTAGTCTATACAAAAGCTTCTAACGTATTTCCTCAGTAAGGAATGCTTGGAAGAGTCAAGATGTATTATTTATGCTGTTTTTAAAAAAATCAATATCAAAAGTAATTGAAAATTGCAAACATGGTAAAAATTTACCTGAAAGCTGAAATTCCTGCTACTAATTAATTAATTATGACAGGTTAGACAATGGTATTCTTAAGTTTTAAATACTCATAACAAGTTAGGATCCTTCAGAATGCCCAATCAAGTTTAAAAAGAGCACAGTGAAAGTGGCACACAGAATACTTTATGTTACCGTGACAGAAAGTACACATCCCTACATTTTGTGTCACGTTTTTAAATTTATTTATGTAAAAGAATATTTATCATTTCATATTTTACAGATGTTATTGGTTTTTGGAAAAAAATATTTTTTTGAAAGTCAGCATATGAGGATCTTCAGAAAATTACATCAGTGTCTTTAAAATACTTCAATATAACTTTTATGTACTCAAAATTTAGCAAGGTTCTTTTCCACATATGACACTATTATATGCATGTTTATCTATCAGTCTACAGGAGTTATGTGTATGCAAAGTTAAAGTGAGAGTCCATAATACCTGATAATCGTTTGTATGTTAAATCATAATTTTTCATTATAGAAGAAACTGAACTGTAACTTACACTAAATTTTTAACATGAGCATATCGTATGGACTGTGTAATATGCTTCATGAATGTGTCTGCAAATTTTTAGATGACAGCAGTGTATATGCAGCTGCATATTTATTACATAGCAAGATAGTCAAACTTCTTTACACAGTGCACATGATTCTATATTCTTCTATGCCTATAATCAGCTGATTGCTTTTTGACTGAATTCTTTCTGAGTTTTCTTTAAATTGAATTTCCATTTAGAATAGCTTTGGATTCTCCTGACTCTGACTTACGTCATAGCTACTAATTCTAAGAAATGTTACTAAAAATAAACGGTGTGGAGAGTGAAAGAAAAACTGCCTTTATAACAAGGATTCTGTGATGAGTAACTTTGTCTAAAGATTATTTTATCTGTATTATTTCAGAGGAGCATGTGAGAAGCTTGATACTTATTAAATAACTCTTGACACTAATTTAGTTTTTGCCTACTTCAGCCATTATTTCAGACATTTAAAACTTATTTTGAGTTGAAAGTCTTAATGTCATCTACAGACTAGAACGATTACCTAAAATGATTCGGTCAATTCTAAAAAAAAATAATAATAAAAAAATAATGGAATTATGGGTAATCAGCAAATACCTGAGCAAAATTGTGTGTAGTTTAACAGTACCTCCCAATTTCAAAAATGACTAAGATGACTAAGGATGGAAGAGGGAGAGACTATTGATAGAAGAACATCAGCTGAGATGAGTTTTGAATCCTCAAAGGCTTCTCCCTCTCCCTAAAACTTTTCCTGTACATACAGATTTTTATTGTATTCTTTTAGGCAGTTCTTTAATAACTATATGCTACTTATACTTGTCTTTGCCATTTTAAAAAGTATTTTCCATATGTCAGAGTTCAGGGAGCATCTGGATGACAGTCCCAGTCATATGATTTAGTATTAGACGGTCCTGCAAGGAACAGGGAGTTGAACCTGATGATTCTTATGGGCCCCTTCCAACTTAAGACAGTCTATGATTCTATGACATGCTAGTCTATAAAAAACTCTATTGATTTTTTTATTTTAGTGGAAAATCATTGTTTTGGTTTTCCCCATTTCATGCAAAACCCATATCACCTTTTTGTTTTCTTCTTTTTTTCTTCAGTCGTTAAACTCTGCAGCAGACAAAGTTTCCTTCATTTTTGTGCAGTCATCTACTATCACAAGGTACTACTCTAGCACCAAAATGCAGATGCTTTATCCATGCTTTATTTCTTGCACCAGACACTTGTGAAGCAAGGATGACAATTTACTATAAGGTAAGCCCTTATGATCAATTTGTAGAGGCATTACATTTACCACCCTCTGGATCTGAAAGGCCAGTTTATAAGTAAGATATCACTTGCTAGAGCTAAGAGAAAGGAACTATTCCTTTAGAATTCATGGACATATATTATCTGGTCCTGGTGATTTCTTTTTCGTTTTATAAATTTGCTTCCTAACTCCTATTTTAGCATTTCACTTTCAGAATAATTTTATTTCCACACCTCCTCTAAGTTCCCTGTAAAGGTTTCCAACATGGGAACTTCCTGAGTTTCGTTCACAGTTTCTTTCATGTTTCTTTCACAGAGAGGCAAAGAATACACTTAGTTATTATGGTTATATTTTTTTTGACTATTCTTTATTTCACCCTGAACATCTTAATGCCCCATGGACTTCCTGGCAGAACACTAAATATATCTGAAGAAAGTTTTTATATTTACGGCTTTGACGTACAATAATCTGTGTATTAGCAGAAGTGAATAGGCTGACAAGGGAGAAGATGGGTAGCTAAGACCAAAATTAGTAATTTCTTCTTAAAATGCAAATATCGGTTTTTAACTAGCGTTTTTCATTTTTGTAGTTTTAACACTTCTAATGAGATTATGGATTTCCTACAGTATATCAACACATGCTTTCTAATTACCTAAATCTTTCAAATACTCTGTATGATAAATTTCACCTTTATGGCTTGCAAGTGTTTATATGAGGTAGGAATTTTTTTTCCCCTTTGTGATCATATACTAGATTCAGACTTCTCATAAGCTGTTCCACAAGAGTGAATCTTAGCTGACTTCAATGAATCTGTTTCTATTGCGTGCCAAGTTAACGTGAGAAAAAAAGAGGACAAAATGCACCTTAACTAACTACAGGAAGAGACAGATAACTTTTTTTCCCTAGTCCTGGTGATGGAGTTCAGCCAGGAAAGCTCAGCTGAATGTTTGTGTTGTGGTTTAACCCCAGCCAGCAACCAAGCACCACGCAGCCACTTGCTCACTCCCCCGTCACCTGGAGGGGTGGGGAGGAGAATCAGAAGGGAATGTAAAACTCGAGGGTTGAGATAAGGACAATTTAATAATTTAAACAGAATAAAAAGGAAAGAACAATAATAATAATAATAAAAATAACAACAGTTATAATGGAAAGGTGGGGGAAAGGATAAAATCCAAAGGAAAAGGGTGAAAGGAAAATAAGTGATGTACAGTACAACTGCTCACCACCCACTGTGCGATACCCAGCCAGTCCCTGAGCAGTGATCAGCAGGCCCCAGCTAACCCCCACAGTTTATATACCAGTCATGATGTCCCATGGTATGGAATACCTCTTTGGCTGGTTCAGGTCCGCTCTCCTGGCTGTGTCCCCTCTCAGTTTCCTGTGCCCCTCCAGCCCTCTTGTTGGCAGGGTCCTAGAAACTGAAAAGTCCTTGACTTAGTATAAACATCACCCAGCAACAACTGAAAACATCAGTGTGTGTGCTGGTTTAACCCCGGCCGGCAACCAAGCACCACGCAGCCACCCGCTCACTCCCCGTCACCCAGAAAGATGGGGAGGAGGATCAGAAAAGAATGTAAAAGTCAAGGGTTGAGATAAGAACAATTTAATAGGTA
>JAVJGI010000062.1:15226167-15288581 GCA_035590275.1 Ibycter americanus
CCCCCCCCCCCCCCCCCCCCGCCCCCCCCCCCCCCCCCCCCCCCCCCGGCCCGGGTGTGTTTGGCATTTGTTTCTGTTTATTTTGTTTGGTGGTTTTTTAATTTTATTTTTAAATTCACACCACATAAAGATTATTGTCACTAAGAATGCCTTGGGGAAACCATTTCTACCTCATTATCATGTAAATATTCCTTAAGCCAGAGAGGGTGAGTGAGTTACTGTGAAAGGGAGAGGAATTTCTACTCAAAGATTTAATAAGTTAAGGGATTTTGGGGACGACGACGATGACGACGACTTCCTTGCTGCTCAAACAGATCTTGAATTTTGGAAATTTTCATGTTATAAAGGTGACAACTTTTAAGCACATTCAGCTGCCAGGGGCTCCCACAAAAACTGACTAGTTTATTAAAGGGAAACTTTCGGACAACTTTCAGGTCAGGAAAAGCTTACTCTTTGAAGAGCTGGAAATCGCTGAAAAAAACAGCCTGTCTGAAGTACTTCAGAATTTAGCGGGGTTTACTATTGTCATAGAGACCTTGCAAAAGCCTATGTGGGGCTCTACTTTCATATTTTAAAACAAGTAGCTATTAAAAGAAAAGTTACTTGAAACTTGCATGTTTCGTTTAGATTCTGATCATCTCAGACCCCTGGGAAATTAAGATTATCTACTTAAATCTCATTACAAATTACAATGCCCCAAAAGTTTAATTAATTAAACATTAAAACTTATTTCATTTCATTGAGTCCACATTGAGTATTTTTATGAATATTTTATGTGCTTGTTACGGATTTGTTTCAATGCTCTCACAAACTATCAACCTACCTTCGTCAAAATGAGTGGGTTTTATCTCTGCTCTCCTTTGTCTTGGTTGTATACTCCAAGCATTTACCTACACGAGCCATATTAATATCTGTGATTCCGTATCTTCTGTATATATTTAAAGGACTGTATATTCTCATGTTTTCTTCAAAAACTGATTTACAGTTATCTCAGTATTTAAATCTGGATTCTTTTATTTTTTCTTCTTTTATTTTCATAATCTTTATATTGTTTCCTATCTAAATTGAACTGTTCTGAATACATTTTCTACTGTGAAAGAATTTTTTCCTCTATTTTTGGTACCAATGTTATTTTAAAATCATAATTGTTTCTCCTTTTTATTTCATTGCTATCCAGGCTCAGATCACTCAGCATTCTGGATTCAAGGACAGTTACAGACTCTTCCTAAGAAAGATCCTTAGTGAAGGTATATTTGCACTAACAAGTTAATGTGCAATATCTAATGATGTTTTTAAAGGCACTCACTAACTTACTAGATCAGAAAAAAATTCTTCCTAGAAGAGTTTTTGAGATCTTGCAGGTTTTTTTGTTTTCTTGAATAAAATGAAGAACTATTTGCTATTTATTTTCATTGTAAAGCAATCAGAAAGTCAATAGTCAATGCTTGTTTTAAGTGCATAACTACATTCAGTGTAGTTAAGCAGTGAGGTTTCATACTGGCCATCCATTTCCTAGGTAAGTGCCACAATTTAACATCAGCTGCGGAGGGTTATGCCTTCATTTTTGTCTACACTTTTTTATCTGTCTGCTATGAAAATAGCATGTCTCCATGAAATTCTGTAGTTTTCACCCACATATTCTTTTTGTCTTGTTGAAAAAAAGTTCTAGATAGCTGCAATTCCATTCAGTTAGGCTCTTACATGATATGAAATGGTAAGGCATTTTCTAGTGAACTAGAAAAGGTGAATAAAGTGTACAGAGAGATTACATCTACACAAATATACTGAATAGGACCAGGGTATAGGCTTAATGACTGAAATGGAACTGATAATTGTCATGGTTTAACACTGGCTGGTAATTAAGTACCATACAGCTGCTTGCTCGCTCACCTCTCACCCAGAGGGGTGGGGAAGAGAATCGGAAAGGAACGTAAAGCTCGAGGGTTGAGACAAGAACAATTTAATAATTGAAATAAAATAAAAATGAAAGAACAGTACTAATAGTAACAATAACAGTTATAATGAAAAAGAAGGAGAAGGGGAGAGGAATGAAATCCAAAGGGAAGAGAGGAAAGGAAAAGAGTGACGCACAATACAACTGCTTGCTTACCACCCCCTGACTGATGCCCAGTCAGCCCCCGAGCAGCAATCAGCAGGCCACGGCCAGCCACCCACAGTTTATATACTCAGCATGACATCCCATGGTATGGAATACCTCTTTGGCTAGTTTGGGTCAGCTGACCTGGCTGCGCCCCATCTGAGTTTCCCGTGTCCCTCCAGCCCTCTCGCTGACAAGGCCTGAGACACTGAAAAGTCCTTGACTTAGAATAAACATTATCCAGCAGCAACCAAAACCATCCATGTGTTGTCAACGTTGTTCTCACACGAAATCCAAACCACAGCACTGCACCAGCTACTAAGAACATCATTAACTCTATCCCAGCTGAAACCAGGACAGTCAGTCAGCTTGGTCCAGACAACCTGTGCCAAGGACTGATGTTAACATAAACTACGAACAGCTCCCTGGACCCAACTTGGACGTGTCTACACTGCTCTAGGGAGTATAGAGGTGTAGGTGTGCTATGCCACATGGGCTTCTCAGGCAGAGTTGTTGGTCTATTTTACTTACTAATGCAGATACAACAAAAATAATACTGTTAAATGCCATTTTTCTTTGCAGTTGGAGTGTCTTCACAGTTAACCAGTAGATTTGCTAGCAAACAATTTAGTGATCTCAGTTTCTGTCACAGATTCTGGTTTTAAACTTAACTGGACTACCCAGCAAGTTTTCAGTGTCTTCTGTTCACAAGATTTCCACCAGGTAAATAAACACTGTTAACTGCATTTTGCAGATAAGGACCTAAGGAACAATGTTAATAATTTTGATAACTGAGCAAGTTACTGGAAAAGTAACAGGTAATTCCATGAAAGTTGTCCCTTAGTTTCTAAAGTAACTACGCATGTGCATGCTCTTGCTTGGCAGAGTTGAGGTAGTTTACAAGGAGGTACCACCTCTTGCACTCAGCTTGTTTTCTGCACCCTCCAGCAGCAGAAGCAAGAAGAAAGCCAATCCTCTCACCAGATCCTGAACTTCTTAATTGCAATCTGGATGGTAGTCAAGAAACTCAGTACTAGGAAGCAGTAGCAAGCAAACACAATGTAGCAAATAAACAGCTTCTTCAATTGTCAGCTGTACCTGAAGAAGCAATGACCAAGTGTAGTGCATCATCAGAGAAATTACCTATCACTGGGTGGTGATTTCAGCTAAAAGCTGACCCAGCTTGGAAAATGTTTAAGCACTCTCATGGCAGGCAAAGATCAAGCCAGGCCTGATGGATGGTGTCTGATTGAGTCCAACTGCATCCTGCCAAATTTTTATTCATGTTGCTTTTTTTTTTCTCCATAATTATGTGCCAAGATTTTTATTTGGTCTATACTAGATTTCAATTTTGTGGGTAAACAACACACCAGCCTCATTTCAGGGACATGATAATTTCTGTCTCTCTAGGCACACTTCTCCAGGTAGGCCTTTCTTCCAGCCGACACCTCTTGCTATGAGAATCAAAGCCTCCAAACCTGGTTTAGAAGTCAATCTGCACTCTTTGGCTGAAGAAGTGCTTGACAGAGGTTGGTGTATTTGTGACTATTTGGTGTTTGTTTTAATTAACAAATACATTTCAATCTACAGTCACCTGAGCTCTGGTGAAGTGACTCAAGGAACCAAAATCAAACATAATCAGAATCTATCTAATGTACTTCAGGCCTGTACCACCTTTCTGAACAGGCCACATCTTCAACAGTCCTGATCACACCCACTCCTCCATACCTAAAATAAATTACATTTGCATATGGATTTTGTGTGACTTCTGCTATCAGAACTTCACACATTTATTTATTCTACTGAATTTGTTTCACCTCTTAGAAAAAAGAAATAGTCACGTAAAAATCATAATTGCTGTTGTAGTGCCTAAATAACGCACATCTTCAGAGTTTATAACCTAAGCAACAACAACTTTTTTTTTTTTTTTTTTTTGTTATTAACAAAGCAAAATAAACTACTAGTCCATGTTATAAACTGTGGAAAAAGATTTATGCAAAGTCTGCTCTGGGTCTCGCCATCTCTGCTTTTCTTTATGCAAAAAAAAAAAAGAAAAAGAAAAAGAAAAAGATTAAATGACCAGCTTTTCTTCATAGATTCACAGTGAGACTACAGGTATTCAAATCAAACTGAACAAATGAACAAATGAGTAAAATCTCCAAAGAAAAAAATTAATATATTCATTAATATTTTCTTAAAACTAATTTATATAAAATTAACATTATATCATCATTATCACGATGATACTACTGTTACGTTGCAGCACAGTATAATTGTGCTAATAATATTTTTATGAAGTAAGGGAAACAGCACTGTTTTTGTATAGGATAGAAAAGAATAATACTTTAAATAAAAAATATAAACTAATAGGAATAAATGGAACAGTATTCTAGTTACTTGGATCATCACTTTCTCTTATGTCAGTATGGAGATCTTAAATGCCATATAAATGATTTTGTTCTAGGGTAAAGGACAAACAGATATCTATAACGGTTCATATGAGTCTATGTGCCTTTAGAAAGATATTGCCAAATGCCTATCTAAAGTTAACTTTCACGTATAGTTTCTTAGTATTTCACATATAGTTGCTTGCTTTGAATCCCTCTCTTATGCTTCTAGTGTTTTTCTCATAATTTCCTGGGCATTACTGACAAATTTGAAATATATTTTATATTTTGAAAAATATAGCTTTATTTAGTATTCAAGGAATGAAATAACATCAATAAGCAGTATTATGCGTAATGAACAGTGTTATAATGTTATTTCATATTACTCCTTCTCCACTTAGTAGAATTCAACAGCTTACATATTTTTGACAGTCACTGGGTTATGTGAGTTGCCCACGATGTTATCTAGATTTAATTTCTTAGCAAACACTAGTCACCATTAATTGTGAGACAGCTAAAGCAGGGTATATCCTCCATAGCTTCAGTATTTCCATGAGCCATAGGATATATAACTTATCTTCAGTTTTTTCATTGTCTTTGCTAATATAAGGGAGTAAGTGATTCCCTTTTAAAAGGTTAAAAAAAATATAAATCTTTTCATGCTTTGTATCTTCCTGTTTTGTTATAAAAGGACTGTTCACAGGTCTTGTTTCCAATTCCAGAATATTAGAGTAGGCACAAGACAAATTTTGAGATGAATTAGTCTTATCCTTAATCTACTCAGAGAATCTGGAATACTTTTGCACGTGATCTTAACCAAGAGTTGATAATGGCTACACGCTTTCATCTAATGCACAGGTTTTCTGATGTTTGCAAATGTAGAGGTTGAACATGATACTTAATAATTGTAATACTTTCCACTAAAGCAGGCACATCAATTGGAGGGGTTTTGTTTTACGTTTCATGAAACACGGACTTGAAAATGGCAGATGGGGGATAGTTCTTCATCTGGTGAGGTAGCACTGTCATTTCCAAAGCCAGGAGGTACATCACTTCAGTGGAAATGTCAAACTTCCTAGAAACTTTCAAGAAAAGAATTGAATTTTTCTGCACAATTGCTTAATTTTTATTTCAGAACGCTTCTTTCACTTTTTCCATATTTGTTGTGTATCTTTATCAAAAATTACCCAACGATTATGAGGGATTGGTCAGTCTTTTTATCACATAGCAGTGCAACTTGAGGTCTTGTACTCAAAAGTCAAACTACGCTTCCTCTTTGGTGTTGTATAGTGACAGGGCTGTATGAATATCTAATTACACGATTCTCTTTTTCGTTAATATTTAAGACAACAGTCTTCTATAAATCTAGAGAACAGACTTCCCTGTATAGAGAATAAAGTGAAGATTTTAAAAGTGAGAACAGATTTTGGTCACTACCCAAGTTCACTATTATTGTCTTTTTATTTTCCTTTATCATACAGAGATGTCAAATAGGCACTGATATTCATACAGACACAGATTGAATATAGAGTAGTTTTTAACTAACAACACTTTTTCAAAAGCTTTTATTTTCTTTGTGGAACCTAACATTTTCACTTAAGGAAAAGACAACCCTTATCCTAGGTGAAGTTTTTTTATTTTGTGTTGAGGGGGTGCATGAAGCATACAACAATTCCGGTTCTTGCTTTTTAAGTACAATTTGAATGGGGATGATTCCTCCATTTATTATCCAGGAGTAACAATACAAACTTTACTTTATGGCTTTAGTATGTAGACAGATTTTCTAAACTATAATGCAAACATTGTAAAGTCTTTCAAATCTGTCTTTTATACTATGAACTGTGATGTAACAATAGCATGTACAAAATGGGTCAGATTAAAATTATTCATAATGTCATATTTTATATATCTGAACAAAAGCTTTGAGTAATCTTTTGTTAAGTCAGCATGTTCAAATTGTCAAATGATTTCTGAGAAAAGTCATTCAATCTTTTTTCCTATGACCTTAAAGCAAAGATGTATTGAGGCACATTTATGCAATTAAGGACTTAAACTGAAAAAGGAAGTCTGATCAGTAAAACACATATATGTAGTATTTTGGAAGACTTCTTTTTCCTTTAATACACAGCAGTTTGCTCTAGCAACGGAATTTTTTTTGTTGTTGTCGTTCAGTTAATAAGAATGAATTAAGATATAATTATATTCTAGAATTTAAACCATGTGTAGTCAAAAAGTGTTTCAGTGTTCTGCAGAATACTTGTTTCCATCATGTGCATATCCTTATGACAATAAATGCAACAAGATAATGTCAAGTTCTCATTTGCTTTTACAACTGCTTCAAAGTACCTTTTTTTTTGCTTTACTAGCACGTATGATTACAGCTAGAACTGTGCCAAACTTTGGACTTAAGTACATCCACGGTCAACATAAATTCAATTTAAATGGAACAAGTGATAACTTTTCTGAATTTGTTCATAGTTATAAATATTGGCTCAGGAATAAAAGATATCATCTTTCTAGCAGGAAAGAAGCAAACATTTGAATTATACAAACTGAAGTAATATTTGCTGAGAAGATATCATTACACAAGTGAGGTGATATTTCTCAGGTGGTCTTTAATGTCATGAGCCTAGACTAACTAATCTACACTATCTGTAAAAAAAATTAAAAATAATATTTATCTTGTTTCTTAGATACAACACTTGTTAGTGTTTTCCTCTATTGGTTCTAATAAAACTTAAATAAATTATTCCTGTTTGTAGTAGTGTGTGTAAAACTGTTCTACTGATTTAAGGAACATAGCTTGGGTCTCACATTCTGATTTTTCCTTGACTATATATAGAGTATATATAAACACATATAGATATATATCAATATTTACACTCAAATTAGTTTATTTTCTTGGTCTTGCTACATGTCTGCACTGTACACAGATACTGAGTTTGCACTTGTGGTGGATACACCTTGACTAACAGCCAAACTCCCAATCAGCTGCTTGCTTACTCCCCCTCTTCAGTGAGATGGGGTAGAAAATCGGAAAAACAGGGATGAGAAAGCTTGTGGCTTGAGATAAAAATAGGGAATTAAAACAAGAGACAAGTACCAACTACTGTCATGGACAAAACAGACTTGACTTGGGGAAATTAGCTTCATTTATTATTTAATATTCAATTAATAAAAATGTTTAATTACTGATTCAGGTATTGGGAAACAAAAACCAAGGAAAAAGAAACAAACATTTCACACTTGGGGAAAGCACTTTTCCTCCCCCTTTCCCAGGCTCTTCATCACTCCAGGTACCTTTTTTCTATATCGTTCTATCTATACACTATATCTACAACATTCTATATCACTGCAAGTTACACTTGGACCCTTCAGGAGGCATCCAGCAGCACAAGGGTGTTGTGGTCAGGAGGCAGCAGTTTCTCTCTGCATCTCCGTCCTTCTTCTCCGTCTGCTCCAGCACACTCCAGCACTGAGTTGTTGTTGTTCCTTTTCCTCCTTTCATCACCTTGGTGTTCCCTCTCTTGTTTCTCTCTTTTTTGCTCCTCCCTCCAACCCTAATCTCTTGCTGTAGCATCTTCTGTCCTTTCTTACACCTGCATCCCCCAAGGCCCCACCACCCTGCAAGGCCACGGCCCGGCTGTGCCCGGCCTGGGGCAGCCCCGGCCGCCCCTCACAGGGGCCACCCTGCAGGCCTCTGCCAGCGCCAGGGCACAGACACCCAGCACAGCTCCAGAAAAAAGCACTGTCATTACATCTGCAACCAGCTATCCAACAGTTATTATGGACATTTCCCATTCAGGCAAATTCCATAACAAAGATTCTCAGCCATTCGTGAATGACATCTTGCGTGCATAACTTGTACCCCTTTTGCCTCCATCTGCTCCAAGGGACCCTTCCACAGGACATTGAGGTCACTGCAGTACAATGCAATTAGACTAAACAAAAAAGGCAGAGTACACCTGACTTAGTATTTCCAAACTTTGTGGCCCACATATCTTTGCCTGGTTCCGATAAACCTATGGGTGAGGCAGAATTTGAATTAGCTTAGAAGTCATAAAATCACTGTATAAATGTGGCATGTTTTTCATTATGTTCTGTACTCCTGTGTTTGTTTGGCTTCCGCCAGTCTTCAAGCACTAGATTAAATCAACTAGTTTCTGTACTAAATGACAAAATCAAGGCTTTGAGTAGTTGCACCACAGTTTAGGTGACAAGACAGATTTTTTCTAAGGGCAGCGCTTCAGACCAAGACATACATGGAAAAGGAACTTGGTCCTTTCTTAGCACATCTTCCACTCAGCTGTCAACCTTGTGCCAGTTAAGAATGAAATAAAACAAAGGTGAAATTCCAAGTTAGGAACACAGGCTCAGCAGTTAGACTCTTCAAACAAACGTAAATTTGATAGAGATGCCATTGAGGGCAAGCCAGTGTGAAGTACCACATAGTGTTTTCACAGTTCCCTGTCTGATAACAATCACACCTTGATGATTTCTGTCCATTATTGATGTACCATGCTCACTGATGTATGCATTAACTCTGGAAAAAGCACAATAAATAAATGCTTGGCATGTGTTATTTTCTCACTTCTTACTGGATATTGGCACCAGGAATACAAACACCCTTGTATATATTTCCCTGATGACCATGCTGTGGTACTCCTTCCTGTCCTCACTGACTTTTATAACCATCAATTCCCACGACTATAGAAGAACTAAGCCTCTTGGGAGAAGCAAACATGTTTTGTTTAGATCCTGGTTTAGAGAAAGGCCCAATAATATTACATTATCCTGTGTTTTTCATCCTGCTATTTCCCCTTCTCTAGAGCAGAGGCTTTTAAGCTTGCCATAGTGCCGTGGGATTCATATGCAGAATTCCTTTGAATTGCAGTTTCTTAACACCTACCTCACACATAGCTCTTCTTTGTTAGGATGGGGTTGTTACAGCCTGTGAATCAAATGAAGGCGCAGCAACAGCAGAGGCAGATTTTATGGATGAAAAGCCCTGAGGTCAAACTCAGACGTGATTAAGCAAGGAGAAACTTGTGTGTCCTTGTCAGAAGTTCATCTCTTTAGAAGGTCCATCATTTTTACCCCAGAAACACTCATTGTTTCTACATTCAACGGTAGTCACTGAGTTACTTGTCAGGAAACATTGAAGTTCTGCTAAATAGACAGACAAAAAGATAAATAAACTGGAAAAAGACAATTTAAACACCACCATCTGTAGTGAAGTTCAGCCATGCTTTCTGCTGCACACAACAATAAGCCCAAGAATATTCACATCGTGATGATCTTTTATGGTCTTTGAGCTAATTTTTCTACTATACAATAAGATTAAAGGCTTTTTCTCATTAGTGTTTTGTCTGTATTTTTTTTCAGTAATTACACCTACTACGCTTGGCAATGACCAATCAACAAAGGTAAGAATTACTAAAGGAACGAGTCCGTCCTTTGATTGATTTTAGTGAGTGTTTTTTCTTGAGTAAGACCTGCATGATCAACTCCGTATGAAAAATCTCAAAGACAGCAGTGAGAAGAAAGATATTTCAGCCATTCTGATTATTAATAAAAAAATAGAAAGGAAAAATATCATTAAAATACAGTGAATATCATAGTGGCTTTACATTTACAAAGTAAAAGCACAATTCCAGGGAAAAAAAAGAGTTTTCTGATTTATATTAATGACCTGGTGAGTGTACCAATCCTTGCTTTTTGTAGTTTTAGGAACAGAAAACATAATCAAATTAAATCATCCTCTGTCAGGTTATTAAAACACAACTTTGTCTATGTTATCGATGCTACTTCTAACTACATTGTGTTCTTTCTTTTTCATTACAAATGAGGGGAAAAAAAAAGGTTTTATTATAACTCTTCTACCTTTCTTTGCATGTGTTGAGCTGGTTATTTTTATTCATTTACTTGATATGTTACATTTCCCTTTATTTTTTTGGATCTAGGTTACTGTCTTAGCTTTTCTGATATGATTTTAGTAAGATTTGAAAGTTTTTGCTTGAGTGTTTTGTTTCTATGTCTGTTCAGGGATATACAGAAAAAGGAAGTAAACAATATTGCAAATACACATTATTTCAAAGCTAAGATAAAACAACATTTTGGAACTGTTTTCTGAATTGTTTTCTGAATAGCCAGTTAATAAGTAAAGTTTTTCAGTTTTTTATTTTTATTTTTTAAAATATTCTACACATTTAAAAATGTTCCTTATAAATAGAGAATGATTTTTACTCAGGTAAATTTTTCTTAGAAACAATGTTGGTGATCATATATTTTAATGTATCAAATCTTGCATACTGCTGGCTGCAGATGAGCTAACTGGAATCCTATTCCTTTTCACAGATTGTATTAAGTTAATTATTCTAGAATATTTTCATTTCATTGTACTGGAAAATGGAAACCTACTTCTATATGTGTTCTAAGAATTATTCCTTTCTTATATATTTCTATTTTTATTATATCCTTTCTTTCTACATGTCTCACTACATTAACATTCATAGATTCCCTTATATGAAATACAGCTAATAATGCAACTATAATAAAATAACCCAATGTATTCTTTCATCACCCCAAATTAGCTTAATCTGATAGATTTCTACAGAAAGGATAGACTTCCTATAATATATTCAGTATTTTAGCAAAGCATAACTTGATCTGTCTTGACATATACATGTAATGTATGTACATGATTTTTGATCTCCTAACCCTTTATACCAAGAAACTATGCAGTCAAGCTTAGTGAATCTATAGCAAATTTACTTCTTACTCCAATATATCTTCACCAATTGCTCAACAATTTGCTTCTGAATGTGGCCCATAGCTCTGTCTTTTTATATTACTTCTGTGTTCAGGAAAATTTAAAGACCACGAGAAAAAGTAACAGCCTTCCTGTAAATAAGAAGCAATTGGAAAGAGGAAGACAATTAACTGTTCTTTATTCCATTGGTCCAAAAGTAATGGGCTTAATTTGCAAGAAGGGATATTTAAGTAAGATGTAACAAAAGGTAAGTATCTATCTATTAGTAAGGGTAATTAAGCTTTGTACCACAATGTCCAGGCAGGTTTTAGAATCCATATCATTGATATTTTTTTAAAAAATAGGTAAAGCAAATGACTTAGGAATACCTCAACTGCAGCTGATTCTGACCTAGAGCAGAAAATTCGATTATATGATACCGCAAGTTCCTTTCCAGGTCTATATTCTGTGTTTTGTAACACTGCAAATACTAAGGTAATCGTATCCGCTTTTTCAAGACAATACTGGAAAACAATTAGAAGGGATCGATGTACAGTAGGACACAGCAGTATCAGTTACAGTGTCTGGCCTTCAGTTTTGTACATGCTGGCATGGATTTCTGAAGAGCCTTGGCCTTCTCATTAGCCTCTTACAACCCTGCTGTGTGACAGAGCCATGTGGCTGTGGGTTTGAGACAATGCCAATTACAACAACCAGAGCAAAGATAAGACTTTTAGCTGTTTGTTGCAATTTGAGGGAGCTTTAGCAAAAAATAATAATCGTAAAGATCCTGTCTTTTGTTAATTGTGCCAGCCGTGCCATCATTCAGTCTCCCTGAGAAGCAAAGCAGGTTTGGGTTGTTTGGGCTTTTTTTCCAGCCCAAGCAGACACATGGTTAATCAGACAAAGTTTCTAATATTACAGTCTAAATGCTATAAATCCTGGACAGTTTGAGAGTTCATTGTTACTTAAGCTGGACTTGCAGCTACTTTGACAAAAATTGTGTCTGCATAAGACTCTCTTTAGTGAGTTATACTACCGTAAATCTTCAGATTCTACCACATTTCAGATTTCATCAGGGACTCCAGTTTGAAGCAGTAAATGTGGTTTCAAAATACTCCAAAATCAAGTGAAAAGAGCATTTCAGAATGCTCTTTCAAGGGTGCCACAAACACCTAGCCCATATAACAAAACAAAACCCATTGTAAGATTTTATTGACATTATAGTAGCCTACACCACAGAAAAACTGTTAGCATTGCTAGCAATATTTCCAGAAGTAATTTTTCGTAAATGATTATACATAGTAACCTTAACAATCAAAACTTTTGGTTGCAGTTATGCAAATCTACACCAACTAGCTCAAGGATGCTGCTAAATGTTGCATATTGTTTAACTAGGATAATTATTTACCTATCAAAAAAATACTTCTCTCAGAATTTTGGTGGGATAACATATGCTCAACTGCCAACTGACAAGGATGCTTCCACATGGTTTTAATTAAGAAATTTGACTTTGTAAGGGGGTATCACTTCCAATTGAATATTTTTCACTCTACACATACTTTGAGCTTTCTTAGTAAAAAACCTGAGTGCTTAGTCTCAAGGAAGAACTGGACATATCATTGGATATCCAAAATGGTAATAACAAAAATCATTGGATGCTTTTGAAAATTTTGTCTACGATAACTCTGGGATTCAGTTTTTGTCAGAGAAATATATTTCTTTGAGTGGGGATGTCCTTATAGTTTTCTTATAGTTCATGCCGTATAAGATAACTTCCCCTCAGAAAACACTACACTCAAGATGCTACAGTGTCTTTGTAACAAAATCAACATTTCAGAAGAATCTTTGTACCCTTCTCTTTCCTCATTGGGGAGTAAAGATCCTTCACATTAAGAATTTTGGCATATTTTTAAAATAAAAAGAACAAGTTGTTGAAAGGGCTGTTTTCTAAATATACATCCAATTCTACATCTAAATCTACATGCTTATTACCTGTGTACTACTCACGTTGATTTGGTCATACCTTAACTGATCTGGACTGTAATATTACGAAGTTGTTCAAACTGGCTTTTCATAAATAACGGCATACAAACATATAACCTTCTTGGCAGCAGTAAGGCAATTCGTGAGAAAGGTGAGTTGGTTTGGGGTTTTTTTTTAAGACATTAACAGGCAATGCTCGTATTTGATTCCTCCTTTTTACTGTATTACACGTTTCTCTGAGATACACTTTGATTACAGACCCCTCTTTTACTACCCCACAGGCACAAGCAAATTCCACACTCTAGCACTGGGGCTATAGTTTGCCCTTTTTCCTCAGAAAGGGGAATGATTGTTGGATGGGTCACTGAACAGTTGTTGGTTCCGGTAGTGTGCACCATCCATACTTTGTCTATGCAGAAAGTTGCATTCCCTACCATGTTTCTCAGGCTTCCAAGCCCCAGTTGTGCTCCTCAGAATAGCCATGTACCTGGTCTGTTCCTTTCCTGCAGGCTGCTGGAGGAGCTGGTCAACTAGCTGACTTTTGGACTTTGCTTCTTAGCCCTTGACAGCAGCCGCCCCACTCCATCAGAGAGAGGTGAAAGAATCCAACGTCAAATGTTGCTGCAAGGAAATGAATGAAGAGCAGAACAGCTCCCCATATAAAAAGTACATCAAAACTCACTGAGAGAGCAGAAAGTGTGTGTGTGTGTGTGTGTGTGTGTGTGTGTGTGTGTGTGAAAATTAAAATCTGACATTTGTGATTGCTCTATTTACCACAGTCTAATACTTCTGGTCACCACAAAGGCTATTTAGTGTAGGCTTGTAAAATTCCTTTTGCTTCAGAGAAGACTAAGAGAATGATCCAAGGTCTCTATGAGAAAACATTGATATTTTAGTTTCCACAGATTTTTCCCCTTGGGTTTGCCACACACATAGTGGCAAAAAAATACAACAGCTTTACTATTAGAAGTATTTTTCTCTGTATAGTAGCCTATGCATAGATTTTTTTGTCTGTATCTTTTGGTTATGAAATTTTCAAATTTATAACAAATGCTTCAGTGAATCACCCAAAGTTTCAGCATGTTATTGTTTTACAATGCTGTCATAATGATTCATTACTATCTTGGTGCCTGTGATACAGCAATCCCCTGGAGGAGCTTCCTGACCTTCTGTCACTCTATCATTTTCTTTTTCTAAAGAGAGTGATCAGACCTGAACAATTTGAAAAGCCAGTCCAATATTTAGCTTTGTAATTGGTAGCATTCTCACCATGCGCACAGGTTTCCAGGTTATTTGCTTATTTCTTACTTTCTGGTGCATAGTTCAATCGCATGCCATAAACGTAATATTCATAATTCACTTTAAGGCATGGTAAGTTATTTACATATACTACTCTATTTTAAGAGTCATCCTAGAATGCATCTTTTCTGATATTGCCATCCATGGTGTGAATAATAGACTAGAAAGATAAAATATAAATGAATTGGGCAAATAATTTGGAAAATGTGAATATTAAAATATTAATGACCTTATTCACAAGGTAAGACAAGCTATTTTCCTAAACGTTTGAACTAAATTAAATTTAATTCTGATTCATTTTTCTGAAGTACAGATGAAAAGAAAATGCTGTAAAAGATAAATGTGTCCCACTGTAAATTAAACACATTGGTAACTCTTTTTAAAGAGTTTTAAATCGTGGCAAAGTTTGTTTCTCATCAAAAGACATTTATCTACTCATATTCTCAAGCATACATTTTATCAGGTATATAAACCAAAATTTAAAACACCCACGATTTAAAAAAAAAAAAAAAAAAAAAAAGGAAGGAAGGAAGAAAAAGAAATCACTTAAGAAAATTATATCATTTGAATATGCAATGAAAAGAAATATTAAGATCAAAGGACCGGACATTCAAAATACAGTCACTTTGAGCACATCAACAGCAATAAAAACAGTATAAAATGTACACAAAGTACTTAAGTTATATTTGAGTACCTCATTGTTCTTTCAAAGAAATGCTAGTTAATTTTATAGTTATGTTGAAATATATACTTATATTCTACTCTGCTGTTTTTGCTTACTTGGAACTCTTTCAAACTTCACTGTGAAAATTCCTAAGTTTTCAGAACTGAAGCTGATATAACTTGGTGTAATCTTATTGAAATTCATGAGCTACACTCCTCTAGCCTCATAAACTGGCTTTTGGATCCAGATCCATACTGGAGACACTCCTGTCCCATTTTGGTTTCTGTAGTCTAGGCTACATATACAAAACCTTCTAAGTAAATTATATAGTTTATGTGTATAGTTCCTCTAAGTGAGAAAAATTAGGCAGCATAACCATACACTGCAACAAAATGGTAGGAAACTTTTTTGCTTGACTTCCGTGAAAATATTAGTCAGAAACTGAATGGACCCTTCCATCGTATTTCACTTGTTGGAAGGTCTTTAATTCCACCTTGTCAGTGGAATATCCTTTTAAAAAAGGAAATTACATCAAACAATAGATTTAAATATGGGGAACACTTGCCTTGTGTTGTATGGAAAAAATAAGAAAGTTGCACCCATGTTTATGCTTGGCATAAACTTTATTGATTAATATGAATGTTATTGATTAATAACTCCTCAATTTAATTTTTAGACATTATGACTTCATTTTCATAGTTCATAAATTAAGCCTTTCCTTTTATATTATTTTTACTGTTAGCTTTACAGATTTAATAATAAGATTTAATTATTTAATATATAATTTAATAATAAGAAGAAAAATACTGAATTTTGACAATCATGAATTTTAGTTAACTTCTGCAGCTGATCACAAGTAGTCGTGTATGTTCATATTTTGAAGTTTAAGTGCTTGTATGTACACAGATAGTCTAGTTGTCTGATGTGGTCTTTTTTGCACAGTGCAGGTGAACTGAGAGACTGCAGAATGAAAATAAATAAGAAATGAAAAGCACCTGGAATTATTTATCATTTTACAGGAATGCACTACACCATGATACTAAATTATTTAATCATGCTTTGCATTTTAATAGATCAGGTCTATTTGGTAACAATAGCAGCTGTAATAATAATAATAATAACAGTATTCTTAGTAGTAGTAGTTATACTAAAAAGCTTAATAGCACATGGCTCAGAATACAGCTGGACTTGTACAAATGTACCTCAGAAGTCAAACTCACGGAGAATCCATTTTCCAGCATCATCTTTCTTGAGCATATAGTGAAAGGAGTGGGGTAAACTGCACTATTATATGAAACAGATTAAACAAGGCACTAACCACGTGATATTTGCTGCAGGCTTTCTGCCTGCAGGCTGCTGATGCAGAGAGAATGCCTCCAGGAGTATTAGACAAGTGTGGTCAGGAACTACTAATACTTTACACTTTTAAATGGAAGCAGCATTTACACAGGCTTCACAGTATAAAAAGGGCAAAAGAGAAGCTGTGCACCAGTTAACTATTTAAAACCACAACGCATATCTGTGAAAATATGTTTCCTAATGACTCATGATTAAAGATTAGTCTTAAACAAAATAAAATTCAAATGAACTTAAAGGTTCCTTCAAGCTTAATACTTTAGTTCTGTGAGATACTTCAAAATTAATTCACAAAACTAATTCCAATATGGGGCAAGTAAGAAGGCTTGAAGTATGCTAATACCTATTTTACATGTAAAAATGCAAAACTGTCTCATTTGGAAGACACCAAAATACTTCTAGAACTAGTTCACTGCTAAGACTTCTCCTTCCCTGCCCACCCACCTCCCCATATGCCAGAATATTAAGAAGTTCAAAATGCATTAGAATTTATCCTAGTTTAACTTAAGTGGTCCTGGAATTTCTAACGTAGCTGGCATTAGGTCCCACTAGTGTCCTGTGTAGGCATCCAGTGAGCAGGAATCTCTAAGTCTCAGTTCACTAAACAGCCAGAGTCATAAATCTGGAAATGAAGGTCCATGTTTTGGGGCTTGAAGACATCCAAGAAGGCAAGAATTTCAGAGCTGCCAAACGGAGAGACAGGGATGGAGCCAGTTTCTTAGCCCAACTAAGCAGACAGTTAACAAACTAGAAATGCTTCGTCATTGTCAGAATTTCACTGAAAATGGTATTTTTCATAGATACCTGAGATTCTAACTTATTGTCACTTCAGCCTGAAAACAAGCAAACAAAGATGATCTGCTATAAACTTCTGAAAGTATCTACACCTTACTTAAACTATTTCTATCAAAGTCCTCTTAGTGAAATTTATAGATGAATTTTTACTCAACCGGTAGTCTACATTTACTCTTTTCTGAGTGAATGAAATGCCATGATTTGAAGACTTTTGACATGGTGAAATGTATTTGGGAAGCAATTTTGTAAATCATACAAACCCTCACGTTCTTGCACAATAATATAAAGCTGCTACAGAAGATGTGACCATGGGTCACACAGTAAAGCACTTCTTATCTCTGCAGTGGACTGTGTCCTATGTAATAAAGCCTAACATTTACAAAGTATTTTATATATTCAAAGCTCTGTGCAAACAATAACTAATTAGTCACAGACACAGAATATGAGCAGTTCCTTTGTTGCATCGACACAAGCTTGGACAAATTCAGATTTGTTTTGTTAACACTGCAGAACAGTTATAAAACACCCCAGAATATTTAGCACAAGTAAATACTTCCAGTATTGAGAGTAAAACTGGTTACAGAAGAAAATTACAAAAAAACCTGTATATGTAGACTTTGGCTTTTTTTTCCCTCTCAAGGCTTTTTGTTTGGAAAATTTCAACTCAGAACTGAGTAACTAATACCCAGAACTCAAATAGCTAAGCAGCTTGTCTTAAGAGATGCAGTGAGAGAAGAGATTAAGCCCTTACTCTAGTGCAAAATAAACCAAAAGCTGAATGCCAGTCTCTGGGATAAGAAAGCAGTGAGCTTCTCTGCAAGCTACTAGCTGTTCTATAATGTAAGCACTCTTATTTTCTATGAGTAAAATGATGAAAGCACTATCTTTATTATACTTTGAAACAGGGATATTGTTGAAATCCTGAGAAGTTATGCAGAGGAAAAAAATAGCCCAATGCTATTCAAAATTAGTGAAAGAACTTCTGAAGAACAGTTTAGCGCATTCTACTTGCAGTTGCTTAAGATTCTTGTGGGTTTTTAGCACTCGTCTGCATGAATATAATAATAAAATCGTTAAAAAGCTATGTCATACCATGCTTGCTATCCAGAGGGTACCAGTATGCATTCCGAATTGATATATGAAACCTCCACTGCATCTTATAGAGATCACTTCACACATCCTTGAAATGCAGCCACTTTAGGTAAAATTCAGCACCTGTTTAACAATGCACAGAAAACCTCACATAATGTTTTACTAGAAGAAAAAGAAATGCAGTGTCCAAATAAAATGCAGGGGGATTTACTGGCACAGTGTAATTACTTGTGTTGGAATTTGTCCAGGACACTGGGGTTAATGCTTCTACTGTTACGGAAAATCCCACTAGTTATTTAACGGCTTCAAATGGTAGAGGCTGGAGCAGATTTGATGTCTGATATAAAGTAGGTGATCAGAATCTTTGAAGGGTCTTTGTGTTCGAGTCTGATCTCACTCTACTTTGAAAGAAGCATAGCACTTACTGTTCTGTGTAGTTACCAATGATCTATACTAGCAAGAGAAAAGATATGTCCAGCCTCCAGAAAGCTTTGTGATCCACTGAAGTCTGTAAAGTTTTTTCCTTGGTATTAGGTATACATAATATTGAAAATATAGGCTATTAAAGGTCATGACTCAAAGAACCACTATCAGCATAAGATGTAAAATCATCAGGGAAACCAGGAAGTTAGCAAGCTATTCAAGGCTGTATTTCTAAAATAGTCACAGTTCCTGCATTATTCTGAGCTGAAGTGATAGCTCTCTAAATAGGATCTCTCTACTTAAGATACAATCCTAAGATCTTATTAGGGAAGAACCACATTATATACTGGAAAGAAAAGCCGATAAGGAACATATGAAAAATATATCAATCTGCAGTGAGAACCTTTCTGCTATCTGTGAGAGAACTCACAAGTACTTAGGTCCAGACAAAAAAAACCACTAAACTCTCTGATGATTCTGCTGTAGTGGTTTATATAATCAGAAAATGACTATATCAATGTACTTTTTTTTTTTTTTTGAGAAATTAATCTGCTTTAAGTATTAAAAATTGATTGTAAGTTAATATTGTTGTATCATGGAATAGAATTTATTTTATAAAAAGGCTGCTTCCACTGAATGGAGGAACTGGCAGTACAAAAGCTCACATGCCAATACACAGGTATGTTTTACCAGGTGTTGAACAGAAGTAGCTGTAAGATTTCCATGTGTATGTGTGTGCATGAGAGGTTTTTTTATGGGACTTGAAAGGATTATTCATCGTTTTGCAAGGCCTGTGAGTGTCACAACACATTCTAGCCTATCTGTTACTGTTAGAAAAACCACATACTTTGACAGACCATAATAACTTTGAAAATCAATTCTTATTGAGTTTTTCATATAAATCCTTCAATGTTCTTCAAAAAAATTTTTTGAAAAGTTACTTTTTCCCTCTACTTTATAGTCTATGTTGTTATAAACATATGCAAGTCAGAATGGGAAACAAAAACCTGGCATATAGACTTTGTTTTAAATGATTCCTTACCTAGCTCCACATTGCCTCTATCTCAGCTGTTTCAAGGCTTCTAATCTATTGTTATTCCAACTCTCACTATTTTCAAAGTAAAGAAATAGACATCCATTCCATATTTTATATTCAAGATAAATAGGTGGAACTGCCCTCTCTTTTCTAGTAACTAAGGAAGGAGCCAGACAGCTAGTTTAGGAGAGACAAAATGTTTCAAAAATTTGGATCTTACAATCTCCACATTGCAACAAATAAGTGTCACTGGAAATTACAGTGTCCTTGAAAATCTATCTTAAAACTCATTGAATGGTAATTATATTTATACTTCTAAGAAATGTGCTTTTAAATTGATATTCTAAACTGTACAGAAGTGCCTTTAAAATACACTTAAAATATGTCATGACCACACTTTTGGAAATGGAAATGTACTCCTAATTCTGTCTCATCCTTTTTAAGTTTTACCTCGTATTCTTGGCTATAGGGTGAACAAGAACTATAGCTCTAGCACTTCAGCTATTAGGAGACTGCATTTTAAACATTATGTATAGCTTTATAAACCAAGATTCTTTTTGTCCTTTGGTTAATGATGGGAAAGAAGGGACAGAACTCACAAGTCTTTGTTGCAATTTGATGTTATTGTTTTCCTTCATCTTTTTTTTCATAGCGTTAGAATCAATTTTACACAATTTTTCTCTGACAAGAACTTCATTTTATAGAAGTCAATCATTTTGACCAAATAACTTATAATCCAGTTTCATAACAGTTCTCAAATTATTATAAATAACAGCTCTAAATGTAAAAGAGGTTTAAGACTATATGTAGCTTCCTGATCAAAACATTTTTTAAGTTAAAACCCCACAGTTAGGCACAATAAAGACTATACTATAGAAAAAGACTTCACTGTTGCTTGAAAAAGAAGCCAGAAGTTGACCATTTTATGTTTTCTTCTTCTAAAGAATGAAATGTAACTAGTTGTTATCTAAATCTCTGGAAAATTTTTTACTACATTCACAGTGATGAGGTGCGTGGGGAGAAAGTGCAGTCATTAAAAAATAAAGAATAAGTCAAAACAAATGTTGCAGGCATTGTTTCCTATAGGTTTATGAAACTGAAGAGAAAGAGTCAGTCACGGGCTTGTATTTTTCTTTCTAAGAAAAAATCGTAAAGTGTTATTACATTGAGTTGTACTATTTTAAGAGTTATTAAACTTTGTGCTGGGAACTTGTCTATGTACAGTTTACAAATTATGTGTCATACTGAGGACTCATTAATTGTGTCATACTGACAGATTCCACTTCTAGTTCTGTCCCTTCCACTTGCAGTTTAAATTTAAATTCCACCACTCTATAATGCAGGAATTAATGTAGGCAAAGTTCTTGAGATATTATAGCTCTTTATTTCAATTGAAGTATTTTGTAAGAAAATGCTACCTTTTCTTTCCTTCCCACCTTTCTCCCAAGTCCAAATGCCCAAAGTGGCATTCTTCACTGTCTACCTAACATGTTTGCTCACTATATTTTTTTTAAATGATTCTCCCAAGTTAATAACAATCTCTTGTCAGTGTCTTATGCTCACCCCACCACAATCCCTTTGGTGAGGTGAAGGGCAGCACAAGAGGTTGGAGTCTGCGCCTTGTGGTATCCTTCTACTGTTCAGTCCTTCTTATGTATTTTCCTCCTGTCATGGGTTAACCCTGGCTGGATGCCAAGTGCCCACCAAAGCCACTCTCTCGCTCCCCCTCCTCAACCAGACAGGAGAGAGAAAATATAATGAAATGCTTATGGTTTGAGATAAGGACAAGGAGAGATCACTCACCAAATACTGTCATGGGCAAAACAGACTTGACTTGGGGAAATTAATTTTATTGCCAATCACATTAGAGTAGGGTAATGAGGAAACAAACGCCCTAAGTCTTGAACCATCTTTCTGCCACCCCTCCCTTCTTCCCAGGCTTAACTTCACTCCCAATTTTCCCTACTTCTTCCCCCTGAGCAGCACAGGGGGATGGGGAATGGGAGTTGCAGTCAGTTCATCACACATTTTTTCCTCCTCAGGGGGAGGCTCCTCACACTCTTCCCCTGCTCCAGCGTGGGACCCATCCCACAGGAGACAGTCCATGAACTTCTACAATGTGAGTCCTTCCCATGGGCTGCAATTCTTCATGAACTGCTCCAGCACAGGTTCCTTCCATGGGGTGCAGTCCTTCAGGAACAGACTGCTCCAGCATGGGTCCCCCACAAAGTCAGAAGTCCTGCCAGCAAACCTGCTCCAACGTGGGCTGCTCTTTCCACAGATGCACAGGTCTTACCAGGAGCTTGCTCCACCGTGGGCTTCCAACAGGGTCACAGCCTCCTTTGGGTGCATCCACCTGCTCCAGCATGGAATTCTCATCCGTGGGCTGCAGATGGATATCTGCTCCACTGTTAACCTCCATGGGCTGCAGGGGAACATCCTGCCTCACCATGGGCTTCACCACGGGCTGCAGGGGAATCTCTGTTTTGGCACCTGGAGCAAGGCCTCCCCCTCCTTCACTGACCTTGGTGTCTGCGTAGTGGTTTGTCACATATTTTCACTCCTCTTTCCACTGCTGTGGTTTGCATCACAGGTTTTTTTGCTCCCTTCTTAATACGCTATTTCAGCAATGCTACCACCATCACTGATAGGCTCAGCTTTGGCCAGTCTTGGAGCCAGCTGGCATTTGTCCTGTTGGAATTAGCGGAAGCTTCTAGCGGCTTCTCACAGAAACCATCCTTGTAGCCCCACCAGCTACCAAAACCTTGCTACACAAACCCAATATCACCTCTACTCTTTCTTGCTTTCTGCATCTTCTCTGTACTGGCATGGGTTCCTCTGTGGGCTGCAGTCCCCTCAGAGGTGTCCTTGCTCTGGCATGGATAATCCATGGCTGCAGATCATCAGGGGTGTCTCTGTTGCAGCACAGGTCACCCCATGACTGCAGTCCTCTCAGAAGCATTAGCCCTTATGGTATGGAGCTGCTTCTCCCATAAGTGTGTCTCCAGCTGTGTCCCCAACAGTGTCCTTTTCCACATGTCTCCTCTGCTTCCTTCTCCATTTTCTCCAAAACTGTGCCTCTTCACAGTTCTCCTCTGGTGTCGTCTTTTGTGTGTCTGCCCATGCCTCCTCTCACGTAACTTTTACTTGTGCCTCCTCACTTCTTTCCTTTTGTGTCTCCTTTCATATGTTCCCACATATCTCCTCAGGTGAGTTCACACATCCTGTTCCTTGCAGCTTCCACACTTTCTTAATTATGTCTGAGTAGTGGTGCTGTGTGTTCTTCTCACCAGCTTCAGCTTTGGGACACAGTGGCGTGCTTTCAACCACTGCTGAGGCAAGAGCTCGTGGCCTTCTCCCACACAGGTGTTAGTTTGAGGGGCAAGAGCAGAGAGATCTCATGGTCTCGTTTCTGAGAAGGGCTCACAGGCAGAAAGGTGACAGGAATGAGCAGTGCTCCTGCCCGTTCAAAACTCAGGAAGCATAGGAATAGAGATGTAAAATGCTGAGATCCAAAAACAGTGATGTGTGAGAGCACAGGCTGAGCTTCACCAGAGCTGCTTGACATCTTCCAATTATTATTGCTTATGAGAAAAAACAGATACAGATAAACATATAGCACTTGATTTAATTTTTAGGAAAGGAAGAGTATGAAAATAGATGCCATTAAGATCATAAATCACATTATGAAGCAGATACACATAAAGAAGTTATACACACTGTGTAATGAAGCTCATTTGTTAAAGCATGAAATACTTGCATTTTACAGAGAAACCATAACACATATATTTCAGAATGCATGCTAAAATACATCTCTTTGCAATATAACAGATCCACCAAGTGGACAATTCTCAGATAAAATATGCCATTAGGCTCAAAGCATATCATACTAAAAATTAATAGAAATATGCCAATTTCCATATCTTTCATATAAAAACTGTCAATACTAGAAATTAGGAAGTTTATTCAATTTCACTGCTTAGGCTTAGTCTTCTTAGATCTATCATAACCTCAGCTTATGGATCAGCAATACTTGTTTTGTCACAGGTATTAGTGCAGAGCTGTGTTTGATCCTGACTTGCTAATAGCACACTGTTAATTCTTCTGATACATCTCAGCTACAAGATACACTCCAGGTTGTGCTGAAAGATAGCTTGCATTTTAGAGGGAAGAGGTTCCATATCTATGTGGAAAATATAAATTAGGAAGGAAGTTATATAAGGTGAATATATAAAGTTATATAAAGCCCTATTGTTATTTAACTACTGAAGGGAAAAAAAGGAATTTACACTTCTTATGTTTGTTACATGCAAATGTGTTTTTGAAACAGGGGTTTCACGTATATTATCTCCTCAACTGTGTCTCAGCATTGTCTGGAATAGTGTTATTTGGCCTGAGGCAAAGCCACACCACGAGCTGCATTAACAAAAGAAATGGACAGCGCTGGACAAGAGCTCAACTTCATGCCCCTGTTTATTAACTAGTATAGCTGTAGCAATAGACTTTATGGCTAAAAAACTGTTATGATAATCCACTCTTTCATTTTGCTTAATGCTGGCCTTTAGGTAGCAAGCAATTAATTCACTATTCTCTGTTTTTGCTAGTAGTCTATTACATATTTCTTACAAAAACATTGAGACTTGCAAAAAAATATATCAAATTAATCTTGATTCAGGTTCTTTCTAGTACCTGAGAGGACTGTAAAACCTTGATTGTTGTACTTAATTGTTTTTGCTCTTAAAATGTGTCTGATGTCAAGTTTAAGTTTTTTCCTAGATTAATTCTGCATACCTTGTACCTTGCTATTGCTTATACATTCTACACTGTAAAGCCCTCTTTCAGGTGCATTCTCCTTTCTACAGATTTTTAGATAGGTTACGACTCTTTCATCTTCTCTCCTAAATGCCCAAGCAGACTGTAGGTGAAATCCAGCCCTAGACTCACACACTTGCATTTAGGTATCTGTAACACAGGTATCTACATGTAAACTAACTAGATATCTAAGCTTTCATTACAGTCCATGGAGATCTAATCAGCCTAGTCAAAGGCTCATAGCAAAGCCTTCAGATGCATGTGTCTGCTTTAGAATGAGCTAAATGTCTCTCTGCATGCCATCAATTATATTGATTAAAATCACAGTCCAATTGCAAAATTGTAAGTACTTTGTGCCATTATAGACACCCTAGAGCATCTGAGACATATACGCTGGACTGGTAAATGTGACATGGGACATGCAGGAGAGACATGACCACCTGGTGTGATACCTAGAGGATAAGCATTTCAAATGCACAAGACACTTAGGTAATTTAGCCAGGCCTAAGATACATACTGAATATAAAGGAAGTTAATCATTTAGGGCACTTGTAGATATCTACACTACAGACAACTCAATGTACATGTCTGTATTCAACACAGCCCGTATTGTATGGGCTAAATCCAAAGTTTTGTGAAACTCTCAGTTCTTGTACCACTTTTGCAAATCATCCCCAAACTCAAGCAAGTTTTAAACTGAAAACCTGACTGTAATATTCCAGCTGGGATCTGATTAGTGCTGAGTACACATGTAATGTCTCCTTTTTGTTCCTGCTTAACAATTTTCTGTTCACACTTCTATGGATGGCTTTAGCCCTTTCTTGCTGATGCATCATGTTTTGTGTAGTTGGCCTTTCATGATGATCCTCTAAATCCTTTTTCAGAATTATGTATTTTTACAGTCTGTTTTGGCTATATTGAAATGAAAAGCGGTTGCAGAAGGTAAATTTGATTATTATTTTTTTACCAAAGTTTTGTGACACACTTCTTCACATACCAAGAGGAAGAATCTCCAATAAACTAAGAATTAAAACTGGGCTGGTGTTTAGAGTCTAATGAACCTTCTGCTTCCAAGATCTTTACTAACTGAGATACCCTGCAGTAGGGATTACTCTAGCATATAAGATTTTTCAAACTCTTATACTTTCAGAATTTTTCTTCAAAACATGTTACCACTAGAGATTTTTGCATCAGAAATGAACCAACAAGAAAACTAGCAGAACATCAGAGACACAAAGGAAGCAGAGACAGAGGTTTTGTTGGATAGATTTAAATGAACATATATATTCTAACAATAGTTTAAATCCTCCAGACAACAATTCTACCACAAAAGAGCATGCTAGCAGATTTTGCTCTTTTGAGCTTAAGGGTAAACCTCACTGTTTCAGTAGACTTCAACAGAGGGGCAAGTTATTTATATGAGGAAAAAGACAGTCAATAAAACACAGTTGTAAAGCATCTTGTAAGAATGGAGGATAATTTAAAAATCAATGAATTGTTCAGCTTCCAATGAATAGAAACAAAATGTTCACTTTTCATTGGTGCCTTTGTAGGACTCTCTTGCCATTTTATAAATGTAACATGCAAACAACCCTTTATTCAAATCTGTCTTTGCCTTTTGTTGCAACCATTATACATCACAGTACTGCAGTCAGCCTAGAAGGACCATAAGACTATCAGCTGCCTTGATGGCTGGAGATGTATGTCCCTACTAGAACATGAAATAAACATTTCAGCTATCATTATTGATCTTTAATCTGGGTTGAGCAAAACCTGATGGCTTCAGTTTTTCTGTTTGTGAGTTAATATGGTAGCAGACAGAAAAAAAAAAAAAGGAAAAAAAAAAAGGGAAGCTAATGTGTTGCAGCCTACAACTGCAAAACAAATGCATGCTTCTCAGAAAACAAAGATGGGAAACATGTCAGTAACGATGTGATACTTCTGGTCATTTGCCAGACTTTGAGCACTAGAGTTCTTGAATGTGCCAAAATACTTTTCAATAAAAGTTTTAAAAAAATACTATATTCCAGTATCATTAAATTTTTGGAATAAAAAAGATGATAGAGTACTTAAATCACTGATTCACTGGATGTTAGCCTTTAATTTCAGAGGTTGTAAATCACCTCTTTTCAGACAGTGCCAGCAAGGTTTTATGTATCATGTAATCCCATTTAAATTCTGCAGTGAGAAGCTAATTGAGACTTAAGTGATGTGTCATCCCTGTGCAGGCCATCTGCACAAGCTGAATTGCATTCGGAGGCAGCTTATGAGAAACTACAGAGTACCCAGTTGCTGCTTGTTGGAAAAATAAGGTACAAATTTATCTCTGCCTCAATTAATGTGGTAAAATGAATTACAGGCAGTTATAAAATAGTCCAGACCTGTATTTCTATATTGGTTGATCAAGTTCAAATCAGAACCTGTTTTCACCATCTGCAAAAAAGCTCTCATTTGGCTGATTTTGGCTTTGTATTTCTTGGCACTGTAAGAAACCCAGCAACTGGACCAGAGTTCTTTATCCTCAGTATTTTGCATATGCAGGAACAAATAAAGCAATGTTCCTTAGGTTTTTCAATACATTGCATAGAGAAACCTCATCCTCCCAGTCTGCTACCACTGCCCCAAATCTATTTTTCTAAAGCTGTCATAGTCAAAGTGAGAGTGACAGTGGCAAAGGAGAGGTAAAGTAGAATTATAAAGCACTGTAAACTTACAGTCAGATTAATGGAATTTTCAGGTAACAGGGTCATTGTAGTTTCTGGGCACCAAAATGAATATAATCTCTTTTCAAACCTATAGGATTCTTTCTTTGATACATACACCTATATTTTTATAATCTTTTCTTTTGTCCATCTAAAGACATATAAATTATGTCTTAAGTAAATAAGCACTCAGTCCAGTCTGTACTTTGGACAGTAAATGATAATTCTAATCTCAGTCTCTTTCTCGTCTTCCATTTCCTAACTGTGCTGGAATGCACAAAAAGAGGCAAAATAGCCTGTGGGTGGCTTCTTATCTTGACTTGGAATATTAAAGTAAGCATCTTGCTCTGGTGATCACAGTCATGACTAACTATGCAAGTATTGCTGCAAACAGAAAGACTAATTGGATAAGCATGGTATATTTGCATAGAGGCTGAGCAATAAAATTAGTAATTATCAAGTGAGAGAAATCTTTCCTAAAAGAGGGTGTATATGAAAATTTAACCAATGGCATTGTACTTTTTCTCATTAGAGATATATATCTGTATGTATTTACAGAAGGGGACAGACGAAGAACATGGTCAAATAAACAAGCAACAAAACATGACAACAGTGGAGTTGCATTGACTGATAACAGACTATGGGTGTGTGAACAAATGCCTGCAGCACACCCAAGGCATGTATTAATCACACCTACTATACATTCTGCATTGCAGGGCTATGATTTTAAAATATGCCTGGAAAAATAAATCTATTGAATGTAAAAGTGATTTTAAACACTTGATTGTGGCAGGTGAGATTCCTATGGAGTATATTTGCCTTTTTATTATTAGAGATAGCTTCTTGCCTTTGCATTTTTTCAGATCATTTGCAAGCTGACTAATTTCAACAAACCTCCCTTCCCGACCTCAAAGTAGAAGCAGCTGTCAAACTTAAAGAGAGATGGCCAGGTCCTAGGGTGAAGAGTAGGTGCTCGTATACAAAACTCCATGTATTTGTGCTAAAACCCCCTTGTCTCTACTATCATCTTATCCTTTAAGGTAAAGGCAGGCATGTACATGGAGCTCAGAAAGGGCTTCTGGTTTAGGAACTTTGAGTGACGCCTTCAAAATTGTTTTAATGTATTCCTTCCCCTCACAGGAAAAGTGCAAGAGGATCAAATATGGGCTGAATTCTGGGAGGTGGTGTAGGAATAACAAAGCCTAAATTGTTAGCTATATCAGTCAGGGATATTTCATCTCACACTAGGCTAAATATTTATGTGGTAAAAGGAAATGAGTGATGGAGAAGCAGTCCTTGTTAAGAAAATACACAGTTTATTAGCTCCATCTTGATCTATGTTTGCCACTGGATGTATTAAGGGAGTAGATTATTGAGTCCTCCAAGTAGTTTGTAGGTTGTTTCCTTTCAGATAACAATGCTTCTTGAAATGGGGGCGGGGGAGGGGGAAGGATGACAGCTAATGATAAATTCACACTTAACATGATTTTTTTTCAGCTGAACATATTGCACCTTTCATAGCTCCATAAAAGGGTGATTTCTTTTGACTTACATGGGCAGTGAATCAGATCATGTTAAATAGCAGCTCTCAAAACACTTCCATCAACAAAATCTGTACACAAATAGGGTTCAAACAGGTTTTTCATGGTGGGAAAGAATTAGAAAATGTGTGGAGGAAAGCTGCAATAGATTTCTCTACTAAAACAAAACAACTTTTTCTGAAAAATGAAACTTTCCTGTCTTAAATCAAGTTGGTAATAGGATAATAGCTAGGCTGGAGAACCTCATCCATGGAGGAGAATGACAATCTGAGGCACTGAATTTAGAATTCTGCTGTGGTAGGACAGCAATATTACCAAACGGAGATGTGTAAGGTTTACAGACAAAAAGATTTCATTCTCAGGTTTCATTTCTATTATTCCTGAAATGAAAGTTCTTTCTTCTTTTATGAAATATTTAATCAAAAGCTCAGACTTCTGTCAAAAAACAATTCTGAAGGAACATTTCCAAAATGTCCTGTTCTTTTTCCAAAGCAAAATTGTCTCTGTGGTAACATGCATGGAAGCATTTCCTGAGGTTTTGTGGTCTTGAGGTTCAACAGTATTCAGTATTCATAGAGGAATATCCCTGTGAGTTGTTACTTAATATTCCAGATATACACCCAGGGAAAATGTGAAGGACATTTGCTGCCATCATGTAGGATCTACTCAGCTAACGCTTCTAAAAAAAATTGAGAGATATAGCAATGATAACAAACTAGGCATTTATATTCAGTCCTTTCACAGTGATCAAAACCATATATAATGATTAAGAGGAACTGGCTCCAGAAAATGTATACAAGAATCATGACATGACCAAGCTTGTATATTTAGATTTTTTCTGTCATAGGCAGTTTTGCTTCATCTGTCACTAAAACTATGACAACTTTCCAAGTTTTCTTTAGTTATGTATCAATGTTCAATACCAAATATTAAAAACTACAACAAATATAATAATTTAGGGGCTTTTCTGGTAGAATTTCTAAATCAACTGAAATCAGGATTCCCTTTTTCAGGAGCCGTATATGCATGTATGAGAACCAGCAGGCAGAAGAAAAGAAAGGAAGTTGCTCCCACTAGCCAGCAAAGACCTTGGAAAATAATTTCAGTCTCCTGACACTTATATGGATGTCTCAAATCCATGCTATAGCATGAGTTCACTTACATTTCAGATCAATAGGTCATGAACCAGACATTTGTATGCTCTGAATTTACAGAAATGTATTCTAGAGAAAGAAATAAAAGATTTAGCTTATATTCTCTGCTTGTTGCATAGATGCATTTACTGTTATTGTCAATGGGACCAATGTGGACATATAAAGAGACTCTTCATTTACAGGACCTGATATGAAAGCAGAATAATTATGAGGTATTGGAAAAGGGATTGAAGTCAAGTTAAAAGAGATATAAATCTCATATGCCTATTGCATTTAAAAATAGTAAGACTAATCAGAGGACAATTAAAACTGCAACATGAGAGAGTATCTTATGAACCTGAACTTTCAAAATTACAGACCATGGCTTTTACAAGTGCTTCTCTTATAGCAGAAACTAAAGTATAGACAGAAGTAATATGTCAGTAAAATTTTTAAATAATATATTTTGTACAACTGGTTGCATCAGAAAGCACATATGAAAGTTTTTTATTACTTTATTTTTTAGTGTTCTACTAGCAGATTTGGAGATTACTTTATAAAAAAAGCCCTAGAGTCTGATATTATGGTCTACAGTAACCTAATATATCTTTAGAAAGTAAATATCCTCAGGGTGAAATACTCTCCCCTGCGTTAAAAGCTAAATTAAAAACTGTAACTATTTGTATCAGTGCATGAACTGTATCTTTTGGGTTTCTAGCTTTAAATATGCCTGAATTTTCTGACATTTTATTACATTTCACCATTCTTGGCATGTAGCCCAAGACCAGTGGCCAGAGTAATGGTTCTAAGCGGTAAAGATGAGAAAGAGAAAATGAGGTAAAGATATACCTGTCCTTCCAAAACAATAGGGAACTGTTCAAGGTTGAATCATTAATGGCAGTCACTCAAGTCCCCTCACAGTGAGAAGAGGATCCAGAGGTTTGATTTGAAAAGAGAGAATAACCTCCTAGACATCAGGGTGTTCCTGGACTCTTTTTAAGTGTTATATAAAGCGTTAGCTTATGTTATTACCCTCATAATTTCAAGTTGTTACTCAAGCATATATTGCCTTAAATTATATTGCTAATATATATGTACTTGAATAATGGTAATGGTCACATTCCAGAATTTATTTGATTTCACATCTTTCTTTTATTCAGCAAATACAGAATTTGCATTTCTTCTTTTATTCTACGCAAAGTCATAAATTAACTCTGTATAAAGTCATAAATGAACCAGCAATAAAAAAGAAAAAAGAAAAAAAAGTTTCTTTCTTAATATGAAAGCCTTAACACACAAAACATAACTCTAAGCAGAGGAAGTTCTGTTATATGGCTATATTTTATATTGTAGAACTAGAGAAAGAGCAAAGCAATAAAGAAGCCACTTAGAAAATAACATTTGCTCTTCTAGTGTTTTTTACTGTTTTGAAATGACTGTGGCTGAAGGAATAATCATCTGAATTCATCCCAAGTGAAGCTGAGCTTAGATGAAAGATAGTGCCACTGGAATGTAAATTGTAAGTTCAGCCAAGTTCAGTTGAACAGCCTGAAACCTGCATGAATTCTGCTGTGGACCACTTGCCCACTGGCACTGGACAAAATGTAAAACCACATCTGTATGACTACCCCGCTCCAGAGAAGACTTCCAACCTCTTCTCTGTGCTGAGCCATATAGAATAAGCTGGGTTTATCCATCACCTAGAACAGATACACACTTGTTCTTTCTCAAAAAGAAAGAGGAGCAGTTCCTATGCATAACATTGCTACATAAGAAGAGCATTCTCCTGAATTAAAAGAGATCTGAGGAGACCGTCCTCAAGCCTCTTAAAATTTTTTTTAAAGTATACATTTGAACCTTTGCAGATGAACTGTCTACGTACAGCACATTCTAAAGTGCTAGGTAACTATGATGGGAAAGTACAAAAGGGAATAGCATTTTTTCTGTTGGTGTCATGCTATAGTTTATAATAGTTAAATGACCACTAAGCAACAGAACAAATGATAATGATAACATCAGTATTTCATACTGAGGAGATGTCAGCCAGAGTTTTGTCTCAGAGTAGTACAAATTTCAGTGAAACTTCTGGAAGCTGGAGGAGCTGAAATCAACTTGGAGACAATAGTTGCACATTGTGGAACTGAATTCTTGGCTACTAATGGGAGGAGACACAGATGACACAGGTGCTTGTTGTGTTTTGTATAAGATAATGCATATTCAAAGCATACTCATCAGATGGAATCTTGTAGGTGGGATAAGTAGGAAAACTTTAGTTTTGTAAATTATGTTGGATGTTAGGTGTAGTAAGGGCACAAACTGGTGACAGGTGTTTCTGACATAGGTGGTTTTGACCTTTTAACAGAAGAGATGGAAGAGGCACAGAGAACAAAAACGTAAGTCCTCAGGGTTAAACTGGTGGTATTCACACTTTTAAGTGTGTCTTTTATGCTCTGTGCTACACCTTAAAAACATTCTGAATCTATGTCAGGACAAGAGCCAGATATGCATCATTCCTCTATGCAATCTTGTTTCCTTGGAAAGATGAAAATCATAATGTGGTTCAAAAGATCTATTCTGGAGAATGAGAGTGCCCGAGATTCACTATCCTGCAGTTCAAACCTAGCACATAATATGCCCAGGAATATAGGCCTAGGTGTATTTTGGGTCTCTTTTTTTTTTTGTTTTTTGTTTGTTTGTTTGTTTGTGTGGGTTTTGGTTTTGGTTTTTTTTTTAAATTTTAGTTTCTGTGCTGTTATTTGGAAAATGTGCACTGGCATCCCACAGAGGAAGAGAAACTATCCTGAGCTCTTGTAGATGAAAGAAGGGAAGAGATTATATATAGTCCCTTTCATTATGACGATAGATTATGGTTTTTTTAACATTGAAACACACCAAACAAAAAAATACAAATCTGTGCCAGCATTTAGTATAGGAATCTATTTCCTAAAAGGCATGTGAAACTGCAAAGAAAATAAATCTGACAACATAAATTCATGACAGGAATGCAAATGGTGTTAATTTACTTTTCCAACATCATGCAAGGACTTTTGGAAAGTCACATTAGTATCTCTCTTAATACCTTGACATAACATTCTTGATACCTTAATATCAAAGACTTAACTGCTTATTATTCAGTGGAAAGAATCCAAAATGAACAAATTTATCCATGTTGTGGATAATGGTTCACATATTTTATTAAAAAAATCAATTTTAAAACTACATGCATGTTTTTACAACAATCTGATAAAGATTATTCATTAATAGCTATAGTACTCCACTTCCCAGAAAGCCACAAGATGGCTTCAGGGAGATCTACTTTCCATTGAGTAAGTGACACAAGGTTTCTTCTGTATTAGTTAGCTGAACAATGGCAGATTCTGTTCTCTGGTCCTGAGGCCACACATCCAGACATGATGTGGCCATACCTGTAATACTGAAATATGTCACCATATAAAACCAGAACCCAGACTATATAATGGAAAAGGTAAATGTGACTATGATAGAAGGAGGTAAATGTGGATGGAACACATGCTTTAGTGAAAATCTATAAACCTCACCAGCTTAGTGACGAGATTTCATACCCGATTTCTGTAGCTTTTGCTGGTGTAGCCAAATAGAGGTGTAAGCAATAGCAACAATAAGCCAGCTCTGTGTGATGCTGCATGTTCAGATAAGAATAATTCTCTTTTCTTTCATGCTTATCCTCAGTCCTGCAAACTGAGATTGCAACAAAAAGCCCTATGCTTTCATTAGTTTTCTACTCTGTATCTGAAAGCCAGTAATGCATTCCCCATTTCCTTACACATCCCTGTCATGGTGTACTCCTCTCTTTCCCATTCTCCTGCTCACTGCTTTAGCCACGATCCCAATCTAATCTCATGACATCTTGTTTTATACTTCTGCTGCCTTGTCATTGTTCCATCGATTCAGGGCAAGGGTGCAGTTGAGGCAACTGATCAGGTTCCTGCAGGACACTGTGGGAATGTAGATCAGAAAATCTGGACCTTCTGCCTAAACCAATATTTGCTACTCATTCTAGGAATGTAGACCAGAAAATCTGGACCTGCTTCTGCATAAACCAATATTTGCCACTGATCTGCACATCAGCTTTAACTATTTGGATAGTGTGACGTGGTTAAGACATGTATTTAGGTAGTTTCTTTCAAATAATAGCCATTGAAGTTGAAATACTTGAATGAAAGCTATGACAAAAAATGTCAGGAAATGGAAAACAAATGTGTAATTTAAATCATAGTAAATGTGTTTTTGTAAAAAAACTAAAAGAAACTGTAGTCCAGTAATGAAACAGCCTGTCCAGTGACAAAATATTTTTGCTTTTTCAGCCCTTTTTTCTAGTCTTTACATAAAAAGGTACAACCCTGTTTACTGTAAAATGACTAAACTAATAACTAATTATTAGATGTTCAGATTCATAGCAAATAGAGTACAAAAATGCTAATCACTATGCCATATATATGAAATGTTCTATCACTAAGATGTGTATATATTATACAATGTCTGAGTTATAGGTATGACAATATGGAATACGACAACATGGACCACAGTGCCTTGAAGTGCTTCTTTTATTTATTAGGTTTCGTATATATTTATATATACTGAAGGGATGAGATTAAGTAATATCTATATAGATACAGAGCTGTCTGCTCTAAGCTGCTTCCAAACATAAATCTATAGGTAGTTCACTGATGGCTGTTCCCGCTTTGCGTCCAATAATGTTTCCTTGAAATTTTGCCAGATTTAAGTTCTGGTAAGAGAGAGTTCTGAATTACTTTCTATTGTTCATTATTTAACATTTTTATATAGCTTCAAATGTATGCGTTTAACAGCAAAGTGATGAAATATATGGTCCTTGCCCGAAAAAGACTAGTTCTCACAAGGAAACAGAAAGAAATGATGCACACAGTTAAAGTGAGATTAGAATTACTTACAGGTAGTTTCCTGTGTAGTCCGGTTGTGGGTTTTTTTTTGAGAAGTAAGAAAGTGTAAAGGGAGAGGGGGGTATGGGTGAAGGAATTAATCTCATGCAAACCACAGGACTGGCAACATGGACTGCGATATTGGTGGGCAGGGAGAACTTTTGAGTTTTTCTTGACATGATATCTACATTGATATGCCTCTCCACATTGACGTGCTATTCAAACTGAGCCCAGAAAAAAAAGAATTAACTTTTAAAATTTGATTTAGCAAAGTAGCTACTACAGGCTAATTTATTCAGAGGTGTGGATTATCCAGGACAAGAGATGATTATAGTGTATTAAATGATGTTGGACTGAATGTTTCTCTCTTCTTGAAATACGTGGTATACCAATGGGAATTTGGAACTATGGTTTTCCATTACTTAGAGTTTTGTGTGATTATCAGCAGTAGACATGAAACATATCACTCACTCACTGATCCTTGTGAGAGCAGTAGTTTCCTTTGATATATAAACAACCTGTAGGATTCATTGGCGCTAGTGTGACTCAAAGGCAGACAGTCTGCACACACATGTGTATGGGAAAGAAAAGGCCCACTTTTCACATCATACTTAAGCTAGGATCCAGTGCAGGAGATGTTCTAAGGTAGGAGTATACATGGCTGAAGGCTGGGAAACACCAAATACATCTATATACCACTTTTGTAACAATAATGAGGTAGACTGACAGACCTTCAGAAAAACGGATATGCATGTGAGACTATGTAGATCCTACCTATCTCCCCACTTTACTTGCAAGGTACAAAACTCAACCAAAATAATTTGATGTTCCCTTAATATATCCTTGCATTAGACATAGGAATTACACTTGTAGGTTAATAAAGGTTTATTTGTAATTCTATCTATAAACAGACTTTTATCAACCTTCAGACCAAATATAAGTAGTATGCATACACATACACACATATATTTTAGTATCTATGTTAGTGTCTATAGAGTCTATAACAGAATAAATGAAGTGAACACTAGAGATAGCACTGGCTGTGAGTTTTGGTACTAGAAAACAATTATAACTGTCTGTTATACTAAGTTTTATGCATTTGTCTCTGCTCATGGAACTGAAACACATAAACAGAAATCAAGTAAATTTCTAGAGCAGAACATTTGTCTTATTCACTAAGTTTTGTTCATCTGCTGCTACATATCCAAAGCTTGAAGTATCTGAATTATCTTGTTTATCCTGGGAATTTGACTATACCTCTATTAATCTCATACTTTAAGCTATAGGTGATATAACTGCTCTGTAGTAGCTGTGATTTCTTTATAACACCTAAATGAAAAAATGATTTTGTTGACTGGAAATTTTTGAATGATAGTAATTCATGAAGTGATACACCTTAGACTTAATAGTGAAGCAATTTACTAAGAGGACACAGTAGGATCCCCATACAGCTTGAAATGCTAAGTATCTTGGTAAACTGAGCTACCTGTAAGGATAACTTTTTACAACTCTGGTTTTCCAACATATGATTTTGATATTTCACATATGTTTTCCTTCATATTGTATTTGGGTAGTGTATTTTCACATAGTATTATATAACACTTTTAAGAGAGAATAGTTCTGCCATACAGATATACATTGATTGCCTATTTTAACCAAGACAGTTCCATCCTTTTCAATATGATTTCAGCAATAGCCCAAGATTATGACTATCTGGCTCACAATGGTGCTTCACACAAAACAAACAACATTAGCCATTACAAAGCAGGCAAATTTACATTCCAGTCATGATATCCAGCCACAATAAGAGCAAAAATTCATTATCATTAAACCTTTTACCACATATTTTATAATATCATATTTCTCACTGTTGCACATCTTTAGAGTGGAAGTAAGAGTGTAACAAGTGGCTTAGATTCAGAAAAGTATTATTCATTACTGGTAAATCATCTGAACATAAGGATCTTCATTTCGTCTGACAGTCACTTCAGGTTCCTTCAGGCTTCACTAATCGTTTTTAACTGCTAAACTAAATTTTAGAACAAAAGAGGATTAAAAAGCCTATCATCAACATGTTTCCAACATACATGTCATCTCCATTGCCTGACTAAATTCATCCTACCCATTGTTAGGAAAAAGTGAGTAGTTGCCAATGCCATCAGGCCTGGAAGGATCACAATCATTGTGATACCAGGATGCTGGATCCACCTGTCTAGATCAAGCTGGCCAGCCAGGGAAATCATCCTTCTTCATTTGTACCTAGATCCTCCTGTTGGCAGAAGCAGACTCAACTTGTGTGGTCAGACCAATGGGTCTGGTTTATTGTCTTGCTCCAGCTGTAGTGATCGAGTAGCCTAGCCATTTGCCGGCTGCCCTAACACTTAGGCTTTTAAAAGAAAGTATTTTATCAAAATGAAAATATTTCACACTCACCTGAAGAAACACATACCATTATCATTGTATCTTATGTCTAATCTGTTGTAATGTAATTTTTTATCTCCTCACTGTTGCCTGCATTCTGGAGCTGTTCAAGACTGAAACAGTCTTTGTTTCCCTTGCAACATGGATGTGTTTCTTTCTCCTTTAGGAGTTCCATAAAAAAAGAAGAAAAAAAGTTGGTTTTCAGATCAAAAGAGCAAAACATTATTCAAAAGCCACTGATAAAGTGAATATTTTGAATAAGAAACAAACTCAGAATAAATAGCACAAAGAGAATAGAAATGATTTTATAAGCAGCTCTGCCCCTTCTTATGCATGTCATCACTGGGAGTTCCTCTCTCCTAAGCTTGGGAGTTCCTCTCTCCTAAGCTTGGTTTCAGCTGCTCAGTGACTTTTTGAGTTATAATAACAACTGCAGGATCTTCTTTTGGCCCATTTGTGGCCTATGAGGCCTGTGTGCTTCTCAATCTTCTCAGCAGTTTGTCAGTCTGCATAGAATTCAGATCTCCACTTTTTCACTGTCATTCTTTTAGTTCATGTTCTTTTTGCAAAATCCTGTAGCCCCTGGGACTTTGTCTAAGTATGCCCGGGTCCTTTTCAGGAGTGAGCGTTCTCTGGCTTTTCTGAGATGATAAAGTCACTCTCAACACTTTTTATAACACATGCACTCTGAAAATCTGGGGGGGGGGAGAGGCGAGAGACCGTAGGTCACAGTGAATCAAAACAGAAATTCATCTGAAATATTTTTAGCCTCTGTGTGATTTATATTTTGCACACAATGTATTGAAATAAAAATAATTGTATACTTTTTATGAAATCACTCTAAAATTATTTTATTTAGATTTTAACATAGTCTTAATTGCTGCCGTGTCAATTTTTTTCCCATTTGTTTTGCCAGGTAGCCTCCATTAATAGTTTACCTTAATTCAAAAAAATTCAGAATAATTTTCCCTTATGTTTTCCTAAAAGCCATTGTTGGAGCCTCTTCAAGGCTCTTATTTCTAACTCTAAGATAAGAAAGGTGACTGTACATGCAATACTTTCTGTTCAAATACTGTATATTCTTTTTCATATTATATTCTGTAGTGGTACGTTTTGGAAATGCTCCTTCTAGGAGGTTGTCAAAGCTATTGCACTACATATACTGTGCGGTTTTTTTATTGGTTTTGACAAGTATCACATTTGTCCAAAGGGGAGTTGGGGACAAGTTGTCCAGAACAAGAAATTCAGACTGAACTGGTGAGCAGCTCGGGCTAAATTATAAAGACATTTTTCAAAAAGTTAGAATATAGTTAATTTGTGAATTGCTAACACATTTTGTTTTGACTATTCAAAAAGAAGGTCTTTTCTATTCAAAACAATCTTCATTTGAAAATAAATCTAAATTTTTATGAAGATACTGTTAACTGCTTAATTCAAAGGGGAACAGAGTATTTAACCCAGGATTACCTATACTGACTCCAAATTAATATTATTCTGTTGTTGTTGTTGCTGAAGACAAACGTACTCTTTATCTTGAACCTCCTAACTCTTATTTAGAATTGAATAGGAAAAAAACCTATTGGTCAACCTGAACCATTTTTTCATAAAGTTTTAGTTTGACTATGGAGCAACAATAAATAATTTTTCTAGTATTATTTAAGATCCAAAGAACAGACATTATAGGGAAATTCCCTTAGTGCTTACTGCTTTTTTTTTTTTTTTTTTTTTTTTTTTTTTTTGGGTTTTTTTTTTGGTTTTTTTTTTTTTTTTTTTTTTTTTTTTTTTTTGGCTTTTCTTTTTCCTTCTTTTTTTCTTTAAGGACAGTAGGTAAGTTATTGCTTGGACCTACCACTGACATAATCAGAAATTCCCTTTGATGCTAATGGTGAGTTCTATTGATGGTGTTATCTTCAGGTTTAAAACATTGAAGTATCGTGGAGGTACAGACTTAAATCCCAGCAGGTCTAAATCAATCCTTAACCCTCAAAGGCAGATAGAACAATTGCTCATGTGATGTTTGGTTTCAACTTTTGAAATGGCAGAACTTTCTGCTCTGTTTGGAGACTAAAGTTGCAGGGGCCTTATTCTTGAAGGAAAGGGGTTGCTTTTGTGAATACAGTCAACAGGCTTCCCAGAATTATGTAGTGGGTGAGGACACATAATATTTTGTAAAATACCTTGGAATGAAAGACCCTCAATCAAATAAAAAAAATTATTTCTGTATATTACTATAAACTTCAAAATTAACTAATATCCTGGAGCTCAGATGTACAAACAAAAAATGAGATATATTTGATATTTAAATTGTGAGTTTGTTTTCAGAAAATATTGTTATGGAATTTATACATCTGATAGCAATCAAGTAATCAGCTGAGGGAAATGAAACTCCAAATGATTTGTGAAGTAGAAAAAGACTTTATTGAAGGAAGTTTTGAACTGCCAAAGACACATATCAACCTACATTCTGACAGATGATACTTTGCAGTTCATGCAAGCTGTGTTCAGAAATACTATTTTTTAATTATAGTGGTATTTTAAACTTCATATCACAAAATAAAAATATTTACAAATCTAAATGAATGAGTATGAAATAAATCCTTCAGGTCGAATAGTTTCAGGCTTTTATGAATCTAGAATTTGTTGGAAATTTTTCCTCTTTGGATTCCTTTCTAACAATAATTAATTAACTTAAAAGCAAGAACTTAAAGAATTTTCATTTTTATAAGCTGTCAGTTTAAAGAGAAAAGTTTTGCAGAAGCAAAATATACCTCCTTCAGACTATGAACTTGAAATACATTAATAATTTTATACACTTTACATATTGACTAAACATTTTAAGAAGATTAGTTAGCTGTCTAGAGAGCTTCCGGACAGATTATGTTTCACTGGTATATATTTTTCTAACATTAAAATAAATTCTTTGTCTCTATTATCAAATTAATACATTTGAGGCAACGAAAGGATTCTTCTGGTAAAGCAAATTGAAAGCATTTGGAATTCATTCTTATTTCTTATCGGCAGGATTGCTGTCTAGTCCCTCAAGCAGACAATCTCCAGTACAATACCATCTGATGCTGTCATTAAATCCGGAGCGTCAGGTTTCCGTAGCAACAGAAGAGCTCTCCCCGCTTCGCTGTCTGCATCTGAAATCTGGAACAAAACCAGTTAATCTTATGCTGGTTTTCTACATTTTTTTGACAGATTTAATCTGAGACCTTCTGTATCTGGAAAGAAGTGGTAAGTAGCAGTTAAAGTTTGTAATTGTTGAATTGTAGGGCTGTATTTTCGTTGTTGGTGTACATGCACACCAGATGGTGGCCTGCTGTATTCATCACCAGATTAGAAAGATAAAGTCTGTGCTATATGTAGGCCTACACACGCGCTTATGCGTTTACTTTGTAAAGCGTAAGATGTTACAAGGCTTTTAGTGCTTATTTAAGATAGCAACTCTTGAAGAGCTTTACTTTTGATTATCATTTGGTGGGATGAACATATTCCCAAGCTGTTTAAGGTTAGTTTTGATGCTACTGTTTTCACACTGTTTTCCCTCTCCAGGCTGACAATAGCAAGCAATATGCAAGTTATGCAGAGTGTACCTGGTTTAGGAGTTATTGTGCACAGAATAGACAACTGTATTTCACTCAAAATATATAACAGTAACCAAAAACTGGACCAGAACTCATGTATAATTTTCATACAGAAAGATTGCAAAACGTTTTTGAATGTTATTTAGAGACTGAATGTTTGTACTTATTAACATATTCTAAATAAAAGCTTTTCTCTGTTCACTAAAACAAAGAAACCATCTTCTGAAATTAGCTTTTTTCATTCCTAAGGCAGCCACTTTTTCCCAAAGTCAGTAGAAAGCTCACCTAGCTAGCATGGAGAGCTCCCAGATCAGTGGAGTTTTGACTTTCATTTTCATAATTATCCATTCTTTCTCATTATATTTTTTGATCTTATTTTGTTGTGGCAGTTGATAACATGCATGGTGTTTTTAAGGAATTTTGCTTAGATATAGTAGCTGCATTTTTCAAGCAATATTTATACGAAATGTGGTTGATAGATTTTTTAAAACATCTTCATAAATAAGCCTGAACTACTGTCATTTCTTGGTGTACAAAATTTGGCTTTGTTAATTATGAAAGCTATGATACATGTTGAACAAAACAGTTGTGACTATGGCTTTATTACTTAAATTAAACCAGGATATTGTGCCTTTTTACTTCTGAAGATTGGAAGAAAAAAGGTAACACTTTTATATAATAAGCATTTTTGTTTATACAGTCTTGAGAATAAGTTTTGTTATTTTTTAATCAGATAGGACATCACTAAGAGGAAGATACACTGCAGCAAGTATCAAGAACTTTCACTGAATCAGTATTTTTCATTTTCGTGAGGCACCTCCAGAGATCATTTCTAGATATATTTGTTTTGTACTAAAATCATGCCATTGTGTGCTCTACTAATCTTTATGTCACTGTAAAAGTTATTTAAATTATAACTATAATTTCATGTTTCATTTTCAAGTAATTTGCTAAATAGATCTAATTATTAGTACGACATCTTTAAACAATTTCATTAAAATACAATGGTCATCTATTTAAGGGTTAAACCTCTTTTGTGAAGTAACCGGGACAATGACAGTCATTGTCCAAGGGCTGTTTCCAAGTAACATCTGTGGTTGCTAGCCTTTGCTAAAGAATGATGTGATATGAGAAAGAGAGCATAATCATGTGAAAGGCATGTAAATATTTACTGAAAATATGTTACAATGATAGAATATCACTTTAACATGTCATTTTAAATGTTTTAAACACAGGATGACATGTATACCTTCTTTATAAATGGTGTTTTAGGTTCGTAACATTTCACAACAACAATGTCAGTTGTTAAGCGGAGTTAAATAAACCCACCAGAAGAGTTTGTGCATTTAAGGTATCTAATTAGTAAATTTTCCAACAAGAAAGGAAGTACAACATCAGCAGAACATTGATTACACAGTATTATGCTAGCAGCAGCATTGGGCTGGTATAAGGATGAACAGGGAATGGAAAAAACCCCACACTTGTCAGACCTTTGGCACAGATCTCTCTTTCACAAGGATATGAAGATCATAATGGGAGAGTAAAAAAACCCCACACATCTTGACCACATATAGGTCGTCACAAATGGCACACAGTGCTAAGTACCTCAACCTAGTAAAGAACCCTGTATGTCCTCACAGTGCAGGGCAACACTCCAGACTCACCAGTCAAAGCAGAACCAGCTGTAGAACTCAGGCCACACTTTTACTGATTTTCAGCAAGTTTCTTAATCAAACCTTGTTTTTTAAATAAATTTTTCTTTCCTCAAAATGAAGTTGTTAGTTTTCTACTATACCAGTGATGTTTCAATAAAGCAATCAATATTTTGATAATAACATTTTGAGATATTTTGATAATATAATTACTAGAGCTGTAAAAGTGCCTAGCCAGACCGTGGATCATTTTACTGTAAAGACAAAGCAACCTGTCCTGTTCAGAAAAGTATTTCTAGAGAAACAATTTTGCTCATGGGAACACAGTCGAGTATTTAACCTAAATGGAGACAGAATTTATTAATTTAGTCATTAGTATACTGCTTAGCCTGGAGAACCAAAAAAAAAAAAAAGTTTTATTTGCATCTTAGTGTTCATTGGTATTCACACTAACTTAACCACTTCATAATCTTTTCTTTAGATTATAGAAAAGTAATCCATCTAAAAAAATTGTGAGTAGATTTTAACAAGTCATGAACACATTTGCCAAATTTGGGATCCATTTTTTACTTTTTGTATTCACTTCTGTTGAAGAAATTATGTGGATGTTGGCGCACAGGTTCATCCATGTTTTCCTCCAGTTCTCATTCTTTATACACATTCTCAATAGTATCACTGAGTTTTTACATGAATAGTGAAAAAATATGTAGGTTCTAATATTTACATGTTTGGTGTTTTTAAAGGCCCCCTCACTGTGAAATGATGTTAATGAATGTTAAAAATTAGATAATATGATATTTGGCAAACATAAACCTAGCCAATTTGTGTTCCCAAAATCATTTGAGAGAGTTTATTTTCTTTCTGGTGTCATGTCTTGATTTGTGGTTTCTGGCTTGGTTTTGGGTTTGGCTTTGGGTTTGGGTTTTTTCCGTAAATACTTGGTAGATAGAGAATAAGATTTATAAGAAAATAAGATTTAGTATAGAGTTGGCATGCTGACAGGAAGTGACTGTGATAGATGCAGGAACATGATGATTTCATGTCCATACTGACACATTTTGTTACTATCTCCCCATTCTGTCAGTCTAGCATTCATTCTCTTGTGCCAGTCAAATTAGTCACATCTGAGCCCCAAAGTCCTGAGGCTCATTTAGTTATAGATAGTTGATAAAGATAAATAATGTTATTGGTTTCATCAATCAAAATCATTTCTCTTAAAAAGATGTTACAATGAAGTAAAATATAAAATAACTGCATTTTCTATACTAAATTGCAAGCCTTTATTCATTTTTTTAAAAAACCATCTTTTTATAAAGTTAAATAAAATGGACAGATGATCAGTGTCAAATCTACTGAAAAACTGCCTGTGGAAATGGAATGCCAGATTAGATCATAATCTGTCACTCAAAGTGCTGATGACCACGTGTATATTGCTAAGTATGCCTTGGACAAGAGTTGTAGTAAAAGTCACCTTCATCCTAAAATGCTTTTAACGTAAATTTCATACTAAAGTGTGAAAGATATTTAAGGTTAATAAGGATTTCCAAGGTACATGATGAAGAAGCTGTTACTAGCTATTAATATATCTTGAATATTGACTTTCTGGATCAGTCCAATTATTGCAGCAATTATAAATCATAATAATTATTTATTAAATCAAAATAGACAAAGATTCATTTTTTTCTATAAAAAGTATTAATTGTTGAAGGCTGTAAAATATCTTGGTGTGCTTTACATTGTCAAGCTGCTGCTGTGTCTGCAGGTCCCTTCTGATCCCCCAGTTTTTTATTAGCTTTTCTAATCCTGTATGACTACCAGACAGTGTGTTCCTTTGGAAATCTTCCTTTTGAAGACAGTAGCTGCCATTGTTCCATGCATCAACACTGCAAAATAGGGTAAACATAGCTCTTAAATAAGGTAAATATTCTATGCAGCAGGAAAAGAGTGGTTAGGTAAAGCTGCTCACATAGTGGTTGCAAGGTAGGCACTCTATGGCCTCTTTTTTTCATTAAATGCTCATAGGCTTTGTTCTCTTTTTATCTACAAGGACCTATAATTGTTGAACACCAGCTGCCTCACAGATGGAGTGAATACTTCTTGTGTGGCTAACAACATATAGATAGGTCATTGATGGGGTATACGCATTAATATTTCCTAGGCAGAGGAATGAGTTAAACACAGCTCTTTCCCTTCTTGGGTTGGTGCACAGAGTGCTCAGTGTTCAATAAAAAACAAGAAAGAAATTAGGTGGTAAAAGAGAGTTATGAAGCTCACCCTTCATAGGAAGAGGGAATTTCAGATGCCTGGAAGATTTGAATGTGACGAAAGGAAGGAGATTAAGTTCTTCCAGGATAGGTAGTAATTTTGAAACTGTGGAAATGTTTGTCTTCTATAGTGAAGAGATTAACATGGATTTCCCTGGGAGTCTCCTGCTTCTTACAAGATTTAAGCTACTTCTTGAGTTTTCTTGGGGAGGGTCTTAGCCTGTAATTTATGTAGTTATACTTTTCTCTGTTTGCTTACTGAACTGTTAGGTAATCTATACAATTTAGGTTAACTTCAGTGAGATACTGAGAAAAACTCAAATCCTGGTATTTAAAGAACTTTACAAGGATGCAGAACATTTAGAAAATACCTGAGCTACTTAGGCTAAAAGGTTGTTTTTCTTCCTAAATGCCAGCTTGTTGAAATAGCATCTACCTTGCAACTGTTGAAGTAGAAATTATATGTTCAGTCTTAAGATGAGCACAATTTGGGGGTTGTCTCGGGGAGAAAAAAAAGGAATTTTTTTTTTGCATTCATATCAACGAAGAAAACCAAATGAATGATCAGTGATTTATTTTCTTTTTATGTATGCAAACTGATTTCTCCACTTCCTCCACTCTTATGTTAAGCTATTGAAGCAAATTTCTAGTGCTCCTCCAGTCCTATTTAACTACATATGTTACCAGGTAATTTTAAATCTTCATTAATACAATGTTTGTGAAATGCTTAAATCTCTGAGTAATTTTATTTTTGCAGACTGTCAATGAAATTGGTGTTGATGTTTTTATGTCTATATCTGCAACATTCTATTGCCGTATAATACTGAACAAAAGTGTAAACACAACATGTGTTAGTATTATCAAAATATGATATATTTAATTTTGATAATTTTTCACAGTCTTAACTTTGTAAGTGCTTTTGATTGTTTTACAATATGTCAAAATAAATATATGTGATCATCAAATAAATGTCATATAAAATTGAGAAATTTAAAAAGATATATTTTCAAAAGCAAATACATTTATTCTAAAAAATCCTTTCCAATGTGGAATTTAAATAGAAGCAGATTACCTCCATAATTAACAATAAAATAAAGAAAATAGATTAGAGGGATAATTAAGCTCCCACATATGCTTGTGGTGAGACCAGTGATGTAACATCATTTATGCTGAAAATTGGAAACGGCCCTGATGAGATTTGCAAAAGACTTTTAGTGCTGTTGAACATAACTTCTCATGATAGAATTCAAGAATGTAACCTTTCAAATGAAACACTGAAAGGTTCCCTTAAAATATCTGAACAGGGACATTTCATATTAGTGAAATGTTTTTCAAATAATGTAAGCATGACTTAGAAACTGGTATATAGAAACTAAAGCTAGAAGATTGAAACTGGGAAAAAAGAAATGGAAGCAACGCAGTTTCCACTACCTGATGTCTACCACAAGACTGAATTTTTATCTACAAAGCATGACTTTGTCAAATCTAAGTACACAGTGAAATGTAAGGGCAAGTAACATATAGGAGATCAGATATGAAAATGTTTCCCTGAAAAAAAATTTACAGAGAACACGAATTATTTCTGTGGGTGGGAGAGCAACAATTCAATGTAATTTTTAATATCTTATGAATTTTTGTATATTTGGAGTTTTTTGAATATGAGAATATTATTTTAGCCTACTATGAGTCCCCCAAGTAAGGTCAACTTTAAGTTAAAATAGGAAATAAAAGTACTGATCAGGCACGAAAAGGAGTATTCATAGGAGAAGTGCCACTGATAATGCTTGCCTGAAGTAGACATCTGAACGCAGACACCCAAATTCTGTCTGATTTTCCTCATAGCTCTTAAATAGGAAACATATGTGGTTACAGTGAATATTTATTTCTCAGATTGCAACATAGCAGTTGTTCAAAGGAAATCTGGAAGAGTACTGGACATGGTGTGCGAAATGCCAGACACATTATGCTTTTTTGTGTCTCTGGTAGCATTGGCCAGCAAGCTTCAGTCCAACACAGCAAGCAGCATGGCCCAGTTGGAGTGGATCTTGACAGCAAAACCATTCGTTCATAAGGCTTGGTATCCACATTATGCATTTCAGAATCTTTATTTTTTATTATCTTTGATTTCTACCTGGGGACTTGAATGCCTGTTAGCAGCTGGATTTATTAGTTACCCATCAGGAGTGCATGTTCTGGTTTAATTTCTTTTAAAAGGAATCTTATTCATGTGCTATGTGATGTTATCTGAAGCACTGTACATGGGGACAATCAGGATATTCACATAAAAAATGCATTCCTGATCCAGATGAAAACGTTATGCAGCACAGCTCCTCCTTCAGCTATAGATTTAGCCCTGTACTTTCCCATTTCTTTATGCACTACTATATGTTTGAAGTAAAGAGTTTTGAAAACCAAAATCAAGAGCTGAGCAGCCTTTTTACCAACTAGTGTGTCCTTCTGTTTAATCTGTGTTCCTTTTCTTGTGAAATTCCATTTGCAGAGCTGCAGGGAGACGGAGACATTCTGGAGCCTATTAGTTGTTCCCCTGCTTCCCTTATTCTTGAGCCTGTTCACCCCACTGCCATGAACTTGTGACTGGGTAACAGCTGCAGGCAGCAGAAGTCACATATTTGTCCTTATTTAGTACCTCACTCTTACCCTGTATTTGTTGCAGCTTTGTCCATAGGGATAAAGGTTTGGGAAAACTGGGAAAACTGAGAGAAATGAAAACTAGGAAGAGTAGATATATTGCCACACCTTTGTAATTTCCTTCTTTTGGCAACTCATCCTTTGCTGTTTGGTTGCATTCTATGCAATACAGCATCCCTGGGAAAGGGTATGAAACTTGTAGGAGTCAGGTTCCTGCACATCTTTGCAAATTTTGAGTACAAAATTTTGTAGAAAAATATTTATTGTAAAAGCAATGTCCTTTGTCATTGTGTAAGGACATCATCTTTACCTTCTGTAGTGCCCTCCGTATTTGTCAGACTAATCTCAATATATTATTTGTTGTCCATGGGAGGGGGATTAAACTCAGTGCAAAGGTAGTTTTTGATGAGAGAAACTGCTCCTAACTTTCTTTCTGTGGTGTGCAGTGCTACCCTATGTTACTTTAGGTAAAAACCTAATTGGACAGTTTCCTGACATTTTTCAAATCATACAGTAGCTCAGATGTAATGATGTTATTGATCAGAATTTCCATTCTGTCACTGCTGCCTTACAGTACATGTTTGCTCTCTTACAGATAAATGATGCATTGCTGAAAGCACAGTAGCTAGTTATACTCATGTACATGTAAAAAAGACACCTTTAGGACATCTCATCATTAAAAAGTGTATGTTCTTATCATTGTACAACTACATGGATGAATCACTTTCTGTTACAATGTCTCCATATTTTCCCCACTTTTTACCTAGGAAATAATTTACCTTCATTCATTGTCAGACGCTGCATCTGTACAGGCTGGATCTATGTAGTGAAAATTAAATGGTGATTTATAACATAAAGGGAAAAAGTATTAGGACATGATGACCTTGTCACAGTCTTGAATAGTTCTCTTGTTTTTAAAATATATGATATTACTTTTTATCCTAAGAGACAATTGATACTTCTGGGACTGGACCTTGAAACACTGAGGTGCTTATCATGCTTCATTTGTGTTTAATACACTTAAAGTAAACAAAATGCAATAAAACTCTGTCTTCTTATTTTGCTCTTGAATGTTATCTCACCTTTTATAAGCACAAGTGCACATAACATCTCACAATCTTGAATGTATTGATTTTCAGATTATCTTAGCTGAAGTATTATGAACTCTATTTAAAAAACATAGTTATATGTAAAGATGAAGAACTTACATGCTGCTTACACAAAGGTTGTGATGTAATGGAGCGTTGGTCTAGCTTTCCTTAGTCCTGTGGGATGTGCATTTGTCTAAACAGGAAAAAAAGGATTTTCAGGTTCAATTTTTCAAGCAATACTTTGATGATCCATCCAAAATAATGGTGTATTTTGTCTTCTTCAGTTCTGCATTACATATGCTTTACTGCAAGCTAATGTTAGGCTATCTCAGTTGTGAACCACAGCCAACAAGTTCTGTAAATTTAGCCCGTTGTTGTCAATGCATCCTAAATAGCATAGCAACTGGACTAAACTAGTTAACAATTATGGCCATTAATGAATATTACACATTCTAAAAGCCCATGACTACAACATAAAGGATGCTTGATATGCCAATTAGTTTGTCTAAATTGCAGAACTTTTATCTTCCAGGTTGACAAAAGACTATGGTATGTTATTCACATAATCTCAGTAACAGGAATGATTTAATATATTCTTTATTTTTATTTTTATTTTTATTTTTAGGGAATAGTGTTGTCTATTACTCTAATTGCTAAAACATCTAGTTAAAACAAACAAAAATTATTTTCAGGCTAACTTTGTAACATAGTACAGGCAGCAACCTTAATAACAAGTGAGAGAAGAGGGTGCAAAACGGCAACATAGAAAAAAGGCAAGGCTTTTTGAAAAATGAGACTGACAGGATGGACTGAGCATCTATTCTTTTGATCTATTACACTAATTTTCATCTCAACATGAAAAAAGAGGAATTTTGCCAAACGTGTCAATTTGGCCAAGCTCTGCCTTTCATCCTTACTCCCCTTCTTGTTTAGCTAAATTAAAAGACTTGATTTCTCTCCTGTTTATTAATTTGCATAAGTAGCAGCCTTTATCACTTACAATACAGTCTCTGCATGATGATTCGCTGTGTTGAAGGAAGCACAGATCTGTCTTCTATTTTTGTGACTGATAATGTCCAAGCAGTCACCTCCCTTATGGCATTTGAAGGGGACAGCAGATGACAGTTTCAAGATTATTGAGAGGATGGGTTTAATTTTGTAGCCTGTCAAATCCTGGCAATAATCTTTATCACAAGAAGAGATTCATGTTGTACAATTTCCTTTGCTCATTAAAATCATTGTTGGAAGAATAAGAATCAGTATGCAGTTGACCAGAGTAGTTATGCAACATAAAGGATTACCAAACCACTGTATACTTAACAGCATTATTTGCTGAAAACTGCCATTAATCCACGCCTTTCTAGGAGCAGAGGTTGTGGCTGACTAGCAGACCAAACTGCACACTGTTGAAAGGGTTGAGATAACACTTTTGGCTATTTCCCACCACAACCCCCCAAAGTCATAATGTACAATTGAAAGTGTTATGTGTTCTTAGCTTCCTGCCAAGAACAAATCAGTTTGACCAAGTGCTGGCCTGCAGCTGGAGGGCTGCCTGAAGTAACAAAACAATCATGCCATACTAAAGTGCCTCACACATTAAGTCAGACACAGTGTGATGTGAAGATTGCACACAAAATGTTTCTTATTAAAAACAAAGACACAAGAAAGTGCTGTAATCAAGGCAGGACACTGAATTGCATACTTATCTTTTATTGGATTTTCTTTTGTATAGGAAGTCCTTTTTACACTATGTTTTAGTGGTATATCTATATGGCACATTAGCAGCAGCATCTCACACTGACGAGAAAGCTGAAAAAGTGTGTCAATGGCAATCCGTTCCTATATCAGGTGCAAATTCTTCACTATGAATTAAAGGTGTTCCTGCTGTCTACACTCACGCCACTTGGTGTAGTCTTCATTTCATATCTCCCCGCTTTTATAAAATCTGTTTGTTGTTGCTGTGTACATCTTTTATGAGACTGATTCAAAGAAGATCTGTGTGCTTCTGGTCCTCTAAGAATGTTAGTACTTGAGCTCAAGGTGTAAACTGTTTATACCTGGCTTATCTGCAGAATGGCAATCATTTTCTATACCTGCACAAACCATATTCTTATACAGACACTACTTTAGACATTGTATTGTACTAGAAACTGCAAAGCAATGCTGCTTTTTATTATCAGGTCTGTTTTCTTTCTAACACTACACAGCTAAAGGTAAAGCAGTTGTGAGACCCAGAAACAAAAACCAGAGATCTCCGAGATATTATCACCAGTGAAATAGGACATAATTTGCCTGCTATTTTTATCAACAGTGTTTTCAGCAGTTGTTAAACAGACACAAAATATAGGTTTTTTTCCTATGGCAGACAGAATCTGAAACAATAATATACCATATCCCAAGTTAAAAGAATTACCCTAATTGCGCTGTAACAAAGACACATGCATTGCCATTCTACCTGTTACTATGGAATATTGTTTTACCCTTTCAGGAAGGACATATTGCAACAGTGTTATGTAGACAGACTTTTGCAGAGGACTTTCTGAAATTTTTATATATATATATGTATATACACAGACACATATAAACTCATAGACAATTCAAGAAACTTACAGATGTATCAAAATGGTCAAGTATATGTGTAGGTCACTATCACCTCAGTTTCCTTGGCATCCAGAAATGCAGAAATGTTTACACTGTTGAGAATTCAACATGAACAGAAACTGCTTTGGCTTCCCTGTGAGCAATATCTTTTTTTCTTTTACACCTGTGACCTGTTTCCATCACATTTAGCAAGAATGAAAATGGAAAGTATTGCTTTTGCTCAAAAAGCAGCAAGTACTTTTTCCTCAGTTCTTGTATTTTTGGTGTGCCTTTTTGCATGTGTTTAATGTTAACACACAGCTACTCCTTTCTCTTTCCTGCAGACCAGTGGCTTTGCCAGTTGTACTTGCTGCATTGTTCCACTGAGGCAAAGTTTATTCAGCCTGATTCAGTCAGATACAAAATTAGCGGTTCCTCTCTTTCTAATAGAAAAACAGATCATCAAAGAAAACATGGACTGTCAAAGTACAGGAAAACCATACAGAGAACTCATTATATCAGAGAGCATTAATCACATGCATACATGCACAGATTAATTCCCCAAACTGTCAAAAGAAATGTGTGACATAGAAATTGTTTTTTAATATCTACTAAGGAAAAAAATGTTGCTGTAAGAGGTAATTAGTGTACTTTGTAATTCTGTTTCAATGAAGCGTAGTACCTTGCCTTTCATATTCTGTACAGAACACTGTTTTCCTAATCAGGATTAAGACAGTTGTGCTCCCGAATTAAAGTTAATCCAGTTTCTAGGTTTTTTTGAATCTTATATATATTTTTATAGATGATTTGTTCTTTTTTGTTTTGAAAGGATCAGAACTCTGTCCATCTGTTGCTAAATGCCTTACATTTAGTTACTTAGCTATTTATAATTTTCTCTTCCAATCATACCATTACAGGACTTGTAAGCCTGTATGTTTTTCCTGGTGAATTCTTTAGCCAGGAGCCATCATGTCTCCTGGCTACCAGCTGAGTGCTAAAATGCACAGTGAACATAGAAGAATGGTACTTTGTCAAGTAGTTGACACAGCAACCTTGTGAAGGGCACTACAACTTAATGTAACATCTGTCCTTAGAAAAATCATTGAACCTACACAAAGAAGTTCAGACAGAGAATCTGGGTGTTCAGGACCAATTTTCAGATGGTCCAGACCACTCAGCTTTTGCTTGGTTCAAGTAGTTCTATTTTAACTATACTGAGATTTAAGTGGTGTGATTCCCTGCTGTCTACGCTGGCACAGCTCTCTTCAAAAACTGCCCTAGATATGACATTCAAGAAACTATATACGTACTTTTATAACACTAACTCTTCATAAGAGCCTGGATCACCTTGAAGACAGTGTCTGATGTCACTGCCTGGAGATATCGTTTTGTTCATTAGGAGAACTGTATCAGTTAGCTCCTATGAGGCAGCATCCTGACATCATTAAGCAGATAGATAGCTAGTCATGGCACAAAGACTCCGTGGGTAAGAAAAGAGAGACAAAAGCCAACTTAGCTAATATTTCAAGGGTCTTTTTGAATAAAAGTTTGAAATGGGCTTTATATAATCTATGTAGAATTTTAGTCTTGCCTGATACAGTCACTGCAATTGAATGTGTAAACTACTTTTCAAGTGAAGACAGAGCAACTTTCTGTTAAAAAATAGGTAATTGCTCAGATGATATAAAGCACTGAGCAGAGTTGTTGCTTAATACTGTTCTGAATCAATATACTTTATCTGCTTTCTTTTACTTCAAAACTTCAAAACTGTAGTGGGGAAAAAGGAAGAGTAACGGTGACTATGCTTTGAAGATAACGGGTCAGTTCTGAATGTTACTAGGATTCCAAGATCAAAGACAGATATAGTGTTGTAGGATAAGGCATACAGAACAAGGGAATACTGTAAGATTGATTCAAAATTGCACTATGTTAATCTTTCTAAAATTTTTTACCTTTATTATATATTTCAGAAATTAGTAGATTAATGAGCTAGGTTTTATTATCCTTAAATTCTTTGTCATAAAAACTCTGAAGAATTGTATAGCCAATAAATTATGTGAAACCAGGTTCAGTTCTGTGTTTCTCCTGTTTTTTCATATATTGTTTTGATGCAAATGTATCACTGCTTCCAACTGCAGGAGAAGGCAAAGAGCAATCAAATAAAAAAATCTGAGTGATACATTGATCTATAACCCACAGAAGTTATAATAAAAAGGTAAATAAATTCAGATACATGAAAAGACATGGATATACAATGCAACAAATTTTACTGATGTTACTTTTTAAGAATGTGACTTGCATACAATACTTTTTATAAAATGGAAACAGACGTTAAGAAGAGCTTATGGATCCAGACTGCAACTACCCAAGTAAATATCTTTTTCCTAGAATAAATTTTATTCTAAAGCTTTAAGGTGTGTTTTTATGAACTTAACAATGGAAAGCTTATCATGGAAAACCTTCCACATGGGTCTTTGGCTGAATCATACTGTCCTGCTTTTTAAGTCAGTTTTTCTGTTGATCAGTTTGCAGTCAGCAGGCCATACAGAAAGAAGCTGCTGGCCAGCTTCTGTAGATGTCCATGTTGCAACTGCGCTGCCTTATCTTTGTGTCTCCTGGTCTCATGAAGGGATGTGATACACCAGCATGGCAGGAAGTTCTTGTTATCACTTTATCAAGAGGTTTAGGCCACCAAATTTCTTGATGTTATGGTCGGAACTGTGGAAAGAGAGTATCATAAGTCTCTACCCTGTGTTTGTATGACATTTAGTGTAATTTAGTCATAATCACAAACAAGACTTTTATTTGCTGAGGTAGTTTGATACGCACTTTGTTCCCTCTATTTAAAAAATGTCAGAGAAAGAATTTGAAAATCCTGGATTTATCATTTACAGAGAGTGCCTTGCAGTAATCTTATTAGAAGCTAGGCAGAGGGGAATTCTTAGAGATCATGAACAAAAAGGAAGCCCACGCAAAAAGCTAAACATCAGAATGTGGAAGTTCCTGCTGGAATACTCAAATTAACGGTGCATTTGTTAGGCTCCTCAGTTATTCATGTTGAAACACTGAGCTGCATTTATGGAGTATGGTTAAAGCTGTTCTTGACGCATCAGGTTTTGTGGTGCTTGGGAAATAAAAGCACAGGGAGTTGTTTAAGATTTGCGAAAATACAAGCATGGAACTGTAGAGCTAAAAATATGTTAGGTGTAAGTATATTACAGTGGGGCATACATGCAAATTAATAATTACCTTTTGTTGAAATTGTTGTTTTACAAATAATAATTACATGGTTATTGCAATTATATTCTAAAATCAAATGCTGACGTAAGTTTGACTACAACCAACGTAATCTCACTATAGCAACCAAGGTGGTGAAAAAAATATTTAATATGTATTATAGTTAAAATAAGGATGTGATTCTTTGGAAATTTCTTTTGAGTGCTTTTTTTAGGTATTAAGCTGCATATATTTTAAATTGCTCTGTGTTGACACACAAACATTTAACACAGAGGCTATTTTTAGCAATTTCATATATTGACTTATTTCTTCCTAATCCACACCAAGAAAGATAAGTATTACAGTAATGAGAAGATATGTCTATGCTTAGTCAGAAAAAAATACAAAAATAATTCCATGTAATAAAATTGGAAATTTGACAGTGAGAAACTCATCTTTTAATTTATATCACAATTCTTTTAAATGTGGTAGAAATTCTACTGATACTAAAAATGTTAACCATTTGAGTATCTCAAAACACTTGCAATCCAAAAAATACATTTCATTTCAGTAGAATATTTTTTAGGACTTCTTTTAAAATGAAAATAAATTTGATCTGAGCACTTACTGTTTTATACTATGCTCCTGCATTTTTACATTATTACAAACATCAGGGGTTCTACATTTTCACTAGTCAGGTCATTCAATGCCAGTTTCTCCAGAGCTCCATGGCTTTGCTTTCTATGGACCCCTTTAAGGATCATTAATAAATATGCTGTCATGTTTAGATATCAGGAACTGATCTAAAAGCTTTTTAAAACAAGAATTCAATATATAGAATGAAATGTATAATGATGAGATGCTCATCAAAGACATTAAAAATGTGGCTAAAATATAGATCTCTTCATTCGGCACACTATGAGAGCTACAAGACTGCAATCATAACAGAGAAATGAAAATGGATTTAGCTGATGCCATTTCTCATTTTCATTACCATCATTTTCATGAGAATAGATTAATATTGTGCTATTTTGTATTCTCATGGCATTATTTTGTCACAAAATGGACTCATGCCAAGCCATTTTCCATTCCTGTTAATCTCTGTCAAGAAGGCAGGACACCAGATTTTTCACAACCCATTGAGTGCACAGGAATATGTAAAACTTTCAAAGCCCTGCAGACTTCAGACTTTTTTGGTGGTTTGCATAGTTTAACCCTTTGTGATCACTGAAGCAATACCAGTAGAGAACAAAAAGCACAAGAAACAAAACAATACATGCAGATTTTTTTTTTCTTAGTATCATTTGTAGAAAGAACAGTAGAAAGTGCAAAAATATAGCATCCGTGGGGACTAATGAATAGGTTATAAGTCACTTAGGTAACTGTTTAGACATTTACATATGCATGGAAATGTAGGGATATATAGCAAAGATATATCTATAGCATAGATAAGTGTTAAACACTTAAATTATGACAATAAGTCAGAAGGTATTGATTATAAACAGAGCTAATATCCAGTATGTTTTCAATATAGTGAAATATATAGGGTGGAACTTTAATAAAACTAGCAGAAAACTACTTAAAGGAATACTGTATTGAGAAAGACTGAATGTGATAGTTAAATAGGCTGATATAGTGGGTGTACATAGCAAGGTGGTGAACCCACCTTAGCCGAAATCTTGACACCAAAACCTGAACCTGTAAAAAGTCTTTGAATTCCACAGAAGTTTAGCAGCCAGATTATTTTGAGGGACATAGTAGGCATTTTTTAGAAACATTAATACCCTTGAAAGTCTATTGAACACTTTATCCTTGACTCTACCTTTGTCCCTACTTCAGTGTCCTTTGTTTGAGCTGCATTTAAAAACTAACGGTAACACAAACAGTAATCAGAAAAGGGAATTTTCCTTTTATTGGGAGCCTTTTTCAAGTGCCTGATCAGCAGATGAACTAAAGAAGTTTTAAGCAGTATAGGACAGAGTATAATAAAGCCATATTTAATATCATTCAATAGAAATTTTTAAATGAAAACTGAAATAGTTGTGGTATCAATATTATCTTTATTTAATGATAATCAGCTTGTAAGAACACCTTTGAGCCCTTTCTACTTTATATAGTTCTTTCCACTTCATAGTACCTTATCTCTTTGCATCTACCTGTTAAATGAAAGATAGGTAATGAGAGATCATTTTCTTACTACTGCCTGAAGCGAACCAGCGTATCATCTCTGAATGGGAACTCAGAAGTTTCTTAATGTCTGAAATGATGAGCTAAAATGATCTCTTATTTCTAGAAGTGACCTTTTTTTCCCATCAAACTGAAACAAAAATAAAAAATTCTAACTCAAAGTTTAAAGGCAAATCCTTATTATTCAATGAAAGAATCTGTAAGCATTTAGAAAGGAAAATTTATAAGATTTCCAAATTCTTACTGTGTAATCCTCTTCTGAATGCCTTTCAAGATTAAGAAACCCCAAGCTCTTTTCAAAGATGCCTAACAAAAAGTGTCATGTATACTTTAATTACCCTGACTACATACTTTGGAGAATCTGCTTGCCTTGTGCTTAGCTGTTTTGAAGGTATTTGCAGTCCTTTTAGGCTAGCTTTCAGTATGCAAACCTTCCACAGGAATGTCAGAAATGTTCCTCAGATATTTTCCTACACGTGGCCTTCTGGATGTTACTTTTCTCTCTGTGTTCTAGTTTGTGAGTATTTTATTACATATTTCCCAAGGAACCAGACAGCTTTCAGTCGAATACTGCTGGGCTTCTGGTTTTTAGTACAAGATTGATATCACAGTATGGGCTTCCCTTTGTTACATGGTATAGATTTCAGCTGTTTATTTTGCATATAAAGATTTTAAAAAGAGAAATACTGCTTGCACAATATCAGAGAAGTGGGAAATAAACAGTCTTGGATCTTTTACCTTGCTGATAAACCTTTCTGAGTACAGCCGCTTGTATATATGCATTTTAATTAATAGTGAGCAAGCTTTTATGCAGAATATCTGCTTATATTAGCATCTTTCATTGCTTTCAGACTTAGCTGCAAAAATCTTACTAAGTATTAAACATCTATAGCTGCTTTGGTGCTGGACTGTTTCATGATCACTATATGAGTATTTGAATAAGACTGCTTTAACGATTAGTCTTTCCTTTTCATGGGAAGAGTTTGTAGACCAACAATTTCAGAATTTGGCTTCAAAACACTACAGCTCCTTTTCTCTGTCTCTAGGACATGGGGCTGATATATTTCAATATATTTTTAAAGGAAAACGAACAAACACCTTATTTAAAGTACCATCTTGTAAACTCATTGTCCACTTGTGCTCTTTGTTTTAAATTACTTACCTGGAAATAGGTATTCCCCACTCTTACAAAATGTGAAAAATGTTCCCTATTAATTGATCTGTAGTCAATACCTTCAGGTTCATTTTTCAGCCAAAGATGTCACATAGAAAACAATGCTACATTCAGAAGAAAAAAAAAAAAGGAAAAAAAAAAAGAGGTATTAAGATAATATTAAATTTCTTCTCTATTATCCCCAGAGCTGATGACTCATTAAGCAGTTTCAATTTAAAAGCCAGATCTGCAGATGAAACAGAAGCCCTTGCTCAAGGGACTATTTATTAATTAGGCATCAGACATAAAATTCATATAATAGGTTTGAGAGCAAGAACCAGAACTTTGAGCTGCTTTGCTGACTTTACAGGGCCTCACTTTCACAGGGGAGAAAATAAAATTTCCCAGCTTCATAGTAGCCATCATCTACTTATGCAAAGTAATCTCTAGGAACATATATATTTGAATGCCCTTAAAACACAGGAAAGTACTGAACCTTGTTCTCACACTTGTTGCATGAATACTTTAGTAAGAAGACTCTTACATCCTGAGTGGATGAGAGCATCGTTCCTGAACATTGCATGACTCCTGTGAGACATGAATTTTGAAGTCATCACTGGCCTCAGTGTTTCCTGTTTCCTACCTATCACCTTGCCGAGGCAATCCGCTTTGATGCAGGTGTGTTCCTGTGGAGGAGTTGGGGATCACGGCACACAGTAGGTGTTCCTGAGCCGAGGAAAACCCAGGGGAGCATAGAGAGCCACCAGGATCCAGCAGCTCGTCAGCAGCCACCTCCCATTCCCACAAAGGGCAGCCCTAGGGGGCACTGTGGCCAGGAGCACTGTGACCAGGGTGGGTGGCCAGGGTGCAGTGTGGCTGTTTGGGTGGTGGTGTGCGCAGAAGGGCATGCAAGGAGGGAGCCTTTTCAAAGGAGGGGTGTTCCATTGGCTGAGTGGGGAGACTTAAGTCCACATAACCCAGCATCCAGGCACTGTTGTGTGACCTGTGTGACCCTCAGGACAGAATGGTGGGCACTTGTCTGAGAGCAAAGGTTGCAGCTCCGGCTGGGGGGTCTGCACCATCTACCCCAGCGGTGGCTAACGCCTCCATCCAGACAGAGCTGCTGAAGGGAGAGGTTGCAGTGCAGACTTCAGACTGCAGGAAGCGCCCAGACCTTTCTCCTGGGGCAGGGACAGGCAGCAGACCTGCCTGAAAAAGGTGCGCCCAGGTGGAGGACCTCCTGCAGCAGGTGGCTGAGCTGCAGAAGGTGGTGAGAAGGCTGCATAACATCAGGGAGGCTGAGAAGGTCTTAGACAGCTGGTTCCAAGCAGTCTACAGCGGACCCACAACCAAACAGCCCAAAACTCCCTCACCAGCACACACAGAAGGGAGGGGGGTCAACAATACAGAAGAATGGAAGCTTGCAACAGCAAGGACCTGCAGGAGGAAAAGACTTCCACTGAAGCCTGAGGTGCCCTTGTAGGATTGCTTTGCCACTCTGCAGACTGAACAGGAAAGACCCACCACATCAGGAGAGATGCTCAAGCTGAGTAAGGCAGCCCACATAACAACCAGCACAACTAAGAAAAGGCTACAGGCCATAGTAGTAGGCAACTCACTTCTGAGAGGTACAGAGGCACCCATTTGGTGACCTGACACGCTCTCTAGAGGTGTGCTGCTTAGCAGGGGCTTATACCAGGGATGTCACCGAGACACTACCAAGCCTTGTACGGTCTACTGACTGTTATCCGTTGCTGCTTTTTCACATAGGCACCAGTGATACAGCCATGAGGAGTATCAAGAAGGATTACAGAGCCCTAGGAGTGGTGGTAAGGGATTCTAAGGTGCAGGTAGTTTTTTCATCAATTCTCCCAGTCAAAGGGAAGCAGTTTGAAAGGGTCAGCTGAACCTAGCTAATCAATAAATGGTTACAGGACTAGTGCCACAGCCAGGGGTTCAGCTGCTGAGAGGGACTCACTTTGAGAAACCAGATCTACTGGGGCTGATGGGGTCCATCTGTCACAGAAGGGGAAGAGCATCTTTGGTCATAGGCTTGCCAAGCTGGTGAAGAGAGCTTTAAACTAATGTTTCCAGCACAGGGGAACCTCAGTCCATCCCATTCCTACCAGTTTGATGCCAGTGCCAGCAATGGATGCCCAGAGCCTGAAGAGGGATCACAGGTCAGCAGGAGAGCACCTGAAGAGAAACACAAAGGAATTCCAGCTGCTCCAGCCAGTAAGTCAGCCTCATTGGGGGCCCAGCTTAAATGCCCCTATGCAGACACATGCAGCATGGGCAATAAACAAGAGGAGTTATACACACACGTATGCCTGCAGGGCTGTTAACATTGGCATCATGGAGATGTGGTGGGATGGCTACTATGACTGTAGTGTTGGAATGGAAGGATACAGGCTTTTTAGGAAGGACAGGCAGGGGAGACAAGAAGAGGGTGTCACCCTCTATGTCGATGACCAGCTGTAGTGCATGGAACTCTGTCTGGGGATGGATGAGGAGCTGACCAAGAGTTTATGAATCAGGATCAAAGGGAGTGCAGGGACACATGACATTATAGTGGGTGTCTACTAAAGGCTGCCCGACCATGAAGACTGAGGGGATGAGGCCCTCTACAGGCAGATAGGAGGATACTCACATTCACAAGCCCTGGTCTTCACAGGAGACTTCAAACACCCCGATATCTGCTGGACTGAGAACACAACAGGGCATAGGCAATCCAGGAGGTTCCTGGAATGCATCGATTATAACTTTCTTCTCCAAGTGATAGACAAGCCAATGAGGAGAGGTGCTGTAATGCATCTTGCTCTCACCAACAAAGAGGGGTTAGTGGGGAATGTGAAACTCAAGGGCAGCATTAACTGCAGTGATCATGAAATGGTGGAGTTCAAAATCCTTAGGCCAGCAAGGAGGGTACACAGCAAGCTTGATATCCTGGCCTTCACAAGAGCAGACTCTGGCCTCTTCAGGGATCTGCTTAGTGGAGTACCATGGGACAAAGCCCTGGAGGGAAGAGTGGCACAAGAAAGCTGGTTAATATTCAAGGATCACCTCCTCCAAGCATTCCAACAAAGAAGAAGTCAAACAAAGACACCAGGAGGCCTGCATGGATAAACAAGGAGCTCCTGGACAAACTCAAACACCAAAAAGAAGCCTAAAGAGGGTGGAAGCAAGGACAGGTAGCCTGGGAGGAATACAGAGAAGTTGTCCAAGTAGCCAGGGATCAAGTTAGGAGAGCTAAAGCCCTGATATAATCAAAGCTGGCTAGGGATGTCAAGGGCAACAAGAAAAGCTTCTATAGGCATGTCAGTGATAAAAGGAAGACTAGGGAAAATGTAGACCTTCTCTGGAAGGAAATGGGAGACCTGGCTACCTGGGACATGGAGAAGGCTGAGATACTCAATGGCTTTTTGGTCTCAGTCTTCACCAGCAAGTGCTCCAGCCACACTGCCCAAGTTGCAGAAGGCAAAGGCAGGGACTGGAAGAATGAAGAACCACACACTGTATGAGAAGATCAGGTTCAAGACCATCTAAGGAACCTGAAGATGCACAAATCCATGGGACCTGAAGAGATGCATCCATGGGTCCTGAGGGAAATGGCAGATGAAGTGGCTAAGCCACTATCCATCATATTTGAGCAGTTGTGGCAGTCTGGTAAAGACCCTACTGACTGGAAAAGGGGAAACATAACCCCTATTTTTAAAAAGGGGAAAGAGGAAGATCCAGGGAACTACAGGCTGGTCAGTTTGTCCTCTGTGACTGGCAAGACCATGGAGCAGATCCTCCTGGAAACTATGCTAAGGCACATAGAAAACAAGGATGTGATTGGTGACAGGCAACATGGCTTCACTAAACGTAAATCATGCCTGACAAATTTGGTGGCTTTCTATGACTAGTTTACGGCATTTGTGGATCAGGGAAGACCAATGATTCATCTACCTGGGCTTGTGTAAAGTATTTGACACTGTCCTGCACAACATCTTTGTCTCTAAATTGGAGAGACATGGATTTGACAAATGGACCACTCAGTGGATAAGGAATTAGCTGGATGGTTGCACTCAAAGAGTTGTGGTCAATGCCTTGTTGTCCAAGTGAAGACCAGTGATGGGTGGCTTTCCTCAGGGGTTGGTATTGGGACCAGCGTTGTTCAACATGCTTGTCACTGACATGGACAGTGAGACTGAGCGCACCCACAGCAAGTTTGTGGATGACACCAAGCTGTGTGGTGTGGTTAACACACTGGAGGGAAGGGATGCCATCCAGGGGGGCCTTGACAGGCTTGAGAGGTGGGCCTGTGTTATCCTCATGAAGTTCAGCAAAGCCAAGTGCAAGGTCCTGCAGCTGGGTTGGGGCAATCCCAAACACAAACACAGGCTGGGTGAGGAATGGATTGGGAACAGCTGTGAGGAGAAGGACTTGAGGGTGTTGGTGGACAGGAAGCTCAATATGACCTGGGAAAGGGCGTTTGCATCCCAGAAAGCCAACCAAATCTTGGGCTGCATTAAAAGCATCGTCAGCAGGTCAAGGGAGGTGATACTGCCCCTCTACTCTGCTCTCACGAGACCCCATCTGGAGTGCTGCATTCAGCTC
>JAVJGI010000062.1:15289001-15303895 GCA_035590275.1 Ibycter americanus
GTGCCCCTGCCCATGGCAGGGGGGTTGGAACTGGGTGATCTTTCAGGACCTTTCTCCAACGCAAACCATTCTATGATAATGATTCTATTATATTATTTCCCTAATAATATATAGTACTAAATTCATGCAAGATTATCATTCTCAGTAACGTCGAAGGTAACTTCTGCTCTCAAATGCATCATACACTTTAAAGCAGTGTGCTTCAGCTATAGATAAATCTTGTAAAACATTGTGTAAGGCAATTTTGAATTTTTTTTTTCTTTTTGAAATAGAAACAAGCAAGTAATCTATATGGAAGTTAGTAAACAACTTTATCAGATTATGTTAGAGATGTTTTATGCAGTATCTCATTTATTTAATATAGTCTTATGGTAGAGGTCTACTTATGACTTTTGATTAACATTGACTGGTTGCTTAAATGAAAAACCTGTAATGTTAGAACATCTAATGTGTTGCATAAAAATGCTGCAAAAAAGCTAAAAAGCTTCCAAAGCCACAGGTGAGATAGGGCGTTGTCACACAGGCAAATAAAGAGGCCACAGATACTCTAATCACTGTATATTTGAAAGTGATCTCAGCATTTTAATAGATACAAATTTATTTATTTCTTCCAGTTAGTCTTGTGGCTTTCTTCTTTAAAATATTATAGAGAAAATGAACGTAAAAACTTCATTTACAAGAGTTATATGTGAATTGAGGCATTTATGTACAGAATATTTATTTGTACATTAGATACTTCATCAAGAAGAAAGATTTCACTTGAGTGTAAATGAGGTTTAATTAGGTAACATTTGTAAAGCAGATGGAGATGCTAAGATTGGAGCTATTGAATAACAGTTCGTTGTTTTATTTATCTTTTCTTAAAAGGGTCAACATATTTGTTCTTATACATAAGCTATTACAATGGTACGTTAATACATCATTACTTTAAAAATCAAACAAAAAATCAAACAATTAGTAACTCAGGTGACAATGAATTTCACAACCCACTTTTAAGAGCTGTGTTGATTAAATAGAGTTAGAACGTCTAGCATGGACTTTAGCAGTCAGTATCTGTAGATGTTACTCTCAGCTTTTGCTTCATTGGAGCTCTTGCACAGTTGCAGCTTTCTTGATGTTCTTGTCTTCTTGCCTAGCTCTTCCACCTTGACTTCATACCCCAACATATCAAGGATCAACATGTCACATTTGTAAAAGTGTGAAAAAATTCTCCTTTTCTGGAATTTGTGAAGCACGGTTCAGCAGGAGAGATCCAACCTCAAAACCCACTGAAAAATTTCCTCTCTGCAGCCTGCTCAGATTTCCTCTTTGCTGTGTTATCTGACTCAATGGCAAAAGACTGTGTCAGACTGTTCTTATGAAGAGAACGGAAAACGTGTTAATGGGTTTCAGTCCGAGGAAAAATTCAAAGGTAGCAGAAGTGGAAAGGAAAGATAATTTGGGTAAATAATGTCTACGCATATGAGCTACTTTCAATTACAGTAGTTTTTGTGACTGATTACAGTAATTGATTATAGTAATCAACAAGGACATTAATGTCATTGTGAATATCAGAAAAAAATATTTTTGAAAATTAAAAGTTTGTGATAATTATTTGTATAAGTAATAACTTTGATAAATTCTAGGTATAACTAGTGTACTAAATTACAGATTGACCAATGTGTTATGTTTTGTTGTGAAGATCTTCTTTCACAAATCACACTACTATTTCAAAGAGTTTCATTGGGAGGTGAGAAAGCAGAAAGGAACATAGTTAAATGAAATGAATGAAATGTGTGTTTCCTTTTTTTTTTTTTTTAATGCTAGGAAGAGGTGTGTTGAAGAAGCATAGGAACATCATTAATCTTGCATGCATTATAAACTGAAAGATGAAAAAAACCCCACCCTCAGATTAAGGACATCATCAGTGTGATTTCTTTGTATCAAAGCTTGTGCAGTGAAATTCAAATTTATTATTTGTGATATTTTGAGGTTGACAATACAAGTAGTTCCTCATAAAGCATCTGAAAGTACCTCACAGGTGTCATTCAATGCAGGATTGGGAAGGATGGAGTGGTACCTTCCCATGTCTTCATTATTAGCATTAATTATAGTGGTATAACAAGTGCAATAGGACACTGTGATATCCCCTTCCTTATCATCACTGGTTGATATGGACCTGAAAGGCGTCTTCCCAATTGTTTTTTGCCTTCCTCTTAAATGCGTAGCCATAAAGCTGAAATTAGTGGTCATCAAGTTAGGCCTTTTTTCATCTTTATGTGACTTCTTCAAATGTTCACTTGGTAACGAGCTCTTTGTAGAAAAGCCTATCTGTTTTTGGTTTTCTTTTCATTTCGTCTAGTATGATGGAACCTTGGTTAATGACTGGAAGCTTCAAGGCACTACTGTGATGTAAACACAAAGCAATATTTTTCCTATGAACTGTGACCTTCCTCCATGAGACTGGATCACTGTAAGACCTCAAACAACATAAAAAGGCAAACTATTGACTGTGTGACTACTATTGCTGAAGAATTGAACTAATAACTTGGAAGACAACAATTATTGCTGGTGCCATGTCCATAGACTGAAATAAGAATAGAGACATTTCATGCTCAGTTATGCAAGGAGTGGCTGCCTCATTGTCTTCTAACCTGTCTGGGATCAGGGTGATTTGAAAAGGAAGTTCAGTGGTTGCTTCTGTTACATTGAGGATGTTCTTTCAAGGACTACAGAGGTGCAGCTGCTTCCAAGATAAATTGTTGCATGGAACAAGACAATTCTATTTCTATCTGAGATGGTAGAATTTACTTTTAATATAAGACAGTTGATTCTCTAGAAACTACATCTGTTGAATATATTGTATTCATAATGTCTGTTAATTAAAAAGCATTCCATACACATAAAAATAGAAATGGAAAAGGATTCTAATGACTTCTCATTTAGGGTAAAAGATAGCTTCATAAGATTTTTTTTTCTTTTTTCTGTTGCAATTGGAATACCATTGTCAGTAGTCATCTACAATTTTTTTCCCCATTTTTTCCAACCCCCTGGTTTCTTAATATAAAATAATATCTTCTTAACACAAATACTTAGACTTTCAGGCATGTTCCTTAATTGTTAACTGGCATAATGCAGAAGGAAACTGATGCCAACTTTTCCTTTATTAATGTTCCCAGTTTTTGATTTATATAGTGACTAACTGATACGTTTCTTGACTACCGTGGCTTTCATTTTCACAAAGATCTAACTTCTAAACAGATAAGAATGACTCTGATATAACATGCAACAATGTGATTTCACTGTAAATAATAATAATTTCAAAGTAGATTTGATCACTTCTTTGAAATTGTCCTTAGATGTTATAGTAACCTCTCATGTTCTTAAATTTAAATTCCCTGAAGTCTAGAAATATAGGCATGTTGTGCTGATTAACAGTATATTGTCACTACTAAAGTCACTGTTGTTTGTGGGATATTAAACTCACAGCTGTCAAATGAGGTTGTTGGCATTACAGCTATGACTATTCAATCTGACATACATGTGTATTTAGACCATAATATAAGGGATAATGTGGTTTTGTAACATAGGTGTCTATATTAAAAATATTAAGAAATAGCTTCACTGTCTGAGGCAGTGCTTGAAGAAAGTATTCTATATTATGTGTATTTTGATACTGTACCATGAAAACCTCTGAAACAAACACAAAATGAAGGGCTTTCTCCTTTTATTATCTTCATTCACATTGTCATGCTTTCCAGAAAACAGTGCTACCATACAAGATGAGGAAATGGAAATTATTATAATTTCTGATCATCTGAAAAAGAAGAGTTTTACTAATTCTGAAGAAATAAAATGGGAATGGTTCATGCAATTTTGTTTCCAACATATTCCTAGATAAACCATATTATTTTGCTAGAAACAGTACAATATACACAAGTATATGTTACATTACTAATACAACACATCTGCTGTTATTTTGAGACCTGAGTTTTCAAAGAGCTTTTAAAAAGAAAGTTGTCATCATTATTTCCTTTCTACAAATAATGATGAAACTTGGAAACTATTCATTTTTATAACAGTGAAATAATATGATTCAAGGACTTAAAAGCAGATAAAACAAGATGAAACTAGACAATAAACAATATAAATTCAACGCCTTCAGCTTATTAGAAGTGACAGAGAAATAAACAGTCACTTGTAAATAAATAATCTAGGGACCTGTTAAAAAAGTTTAGCACATAAAATGACATTTTCTACTACTGCATTGTAAACAGAACTGCTGCATATTGCCAGTTGCATTTACATTTATCTAAAGCACTCCGAAGAATAGCATCCAAGCTTTAAGTGTTTCAGAAAAATTCTGGTTTCTTATATTTCTTAACCAAGGTGGAGAATATTGCATGTGAAATTCCCAATCACCTTTAATATCTATGTGCATTTGTATTATCTGGTATGAATGTAGTGTTCATAAGCTTTCAGCATTTGTGTTAAATAACCGAAGATCAATGCATCATTTAATTACTAATGTAGTATGTTGAGGTGTCCACAAAGAAGGTGGACAGTTCAATATTTGTAGATAAACAGATATACATATAACGACATGTTTGGCTGGGTGTCATTTTTTTGTGTTGACTTTTTTTCTTTTTTTTTCTTTTTTTTTTTCTCCAAAATTTAACTCCTATTCTAAAAAGAAAATATATAGACCAGAAAATAATGATAATTGAAAAAAATAAATGTGCATTACGGAGGACAGCATTTTGCAAAATAAAATCAATTTGTTTCAACTTTTCTATATAATCAAACCATATCAATAATTTTGCCTAAACAATATTAATCATGATTACATAATTTACTTTAGGTTATTGAAAGTAATTGCATAAGTGCATGAATGATTGTACTCATTTTTATTGCCAATTTTATTACTCATAAAATATGTAATCCAATAAAACTGCTAAAAATCATGGGACATACACAGGAAGCTTGGCAATGTAATGAATATCTGATTAAGGTCTCATTATAAGCAAAGAATTTTGACATAAGTGAAGTGTACTCTGTAATTACACTTGGTTATGTTTATTTTCTTTGCACGTACTAAAGGCACAAATTTTCCATCCTTCCTATAAATTGGAACCATCCTATGCTAATGCCAAATATGAAATACTGTTATCAGAAAACACAGCATACTATTAAAAGTAGTGTTCATTTAAGCATAAAAAGTTTTAATATTTCAATATCTTCAAATAGTGAAATTTCTTCCGTATCACAGTTCTTAATGTTCCATTCACAAGCATAGTATTTCTAATGAGGTCTATGGCCTAGTTGAAGTTATCTGTACTCATAAATGAGATAAAGATCTTATTCAAACTTTTTTCTTCTGGAAGATGAGACCTCTTTGTGGGTCTTCAGTGTAGTTCCTAGCTTGACTTAAAATAGTTTAAGGTGTGTGGAAACAATGTGGAAGCAAAAAGTCTGAAAACTATTCATGTCCCCACAAAGAAGTAAGTGTCTCATTATCCTTCAATGTTGTTAATAATTTTCTCCTGTTTTGAGAGCACTGCTAGGCTTCTTAATAACCAAATATATACTAAAGTCTGAAAAGGAGCATGCAAAGTGGGGAAATTGCAATGGAAAACATTAATTTTTAGCCTGTCTAAACAAATGTGTTATTTTTAGCAACTGGTATTTTTTTTAATATAAAAGGTATACATTCTTTACTATATTGCTTAAAGTAAGCATGAACACGTTTTTTTCTCCTTTAAACACTGTGTGTTTGTGTTTTGTATACCTTTTTTATCAAAAAAATAAGATAAAAAATAAGATAACTCAGTAATGTTAGATATTCCCAAGGTTGGCTATATATAAGATTAACATTAAGTATTACTGGTATCACTGAGTTGACTAGTTTTATGTTTTAGTAATTGCCTTGTAAAAAATCTACTTGATAACTTCTACTGAAAGATTGAATATGATGCATAACTTAAAGGACACTGTTAGTTACATCATGTGTACTATATTAATATGACAGAAAATATTTTGTAGTTCCAAAACAAACGTTTAAAAAGTTTAAAGTTGCTCAACAATTAGCAAAATTCATTCTGTTAGCCTTTTAGGTCTTGTTCAAAAATTTTAGACTTTGCAGCAGGCTTTTGAAATTTCTCAGGAAGAAAAGGCTCTTAGGCTAAAGTGGTGTCTTTACTTATTCTCACAGAACTCCCTTCATTTTTTGCCGAGCTATAAAATTGCCATTCCTTTTCCAGGATAGAATAAAATAGGATAGAACAGTTCACTTGGAAAGGACCTACAACAATCGTCTAGTCCAACAGCCTGGCTACCTCAGGGCTGACCGAAAGTTAAAGCATGTTTGAAGGCCATTGTCCAAATACCTCCTAAATACTGAGAGGCTTGTGGCATTGACCACGTCTTTAAGAAGCCTGTTCCAGTGTTTGACCACCCTTTTGGTAAAGAAATCTTTCCTAATGTCCAGTCTGAACCTCCTCTCCACTTCCCCTCCGCAGGAAGCTGCAGAGAGCAATGAGGTCGTCCCTCATCCTCCTTTTCTCTAAACTAGACAAATCCAGAGTCCTTAGCTGCTTCTTACAAGACATCCCTCCCGGCCTTTCACCGGCTTTGTTGTCTTCCTCAGGACACACTGGAGTACCTGAACATCCTTTTTAAGTTTTGAGGCCCAGAACCGCACACAGTACTCAAGGTGAGGCCTCACCAATGCTGAACACAGCGGGAGAGTCACCTCTGCTGACCAGCTGGTTATACTGTCTTTGATGCACCCCAGGTTGTGGTTTGCTCTCTTGGCTGCCCAGGCACACTGCTGGCTCACACTGAGCCTGCTGTCAACCAGCAGCCCCAGGCCCCTTTCTGCAGGGCTGCTCTCCAGCTACTCCTCTCCTAGTTTATACTTGTGACCTGTGTTATTCTGTCCCAGGTGCAGCACCCAGGATTTGGTCTTGTTAAATGTCATCCCATTAATCATTTCCTAGTGCTCCAATCTATCTACATCCCTCTGCAAGACCTCCTGTCCCTAAAGACAGTCAACCGCTCCTCCAAGTTTGGTGTCATCAGAAAACTTGGTAACGGTGCATCGAGATCACTGATAAATATCTTGAACAGAACTGGCCCTGGAATTGAACCCTGAGGAACACCGCTGGTGACTGGTCACCAGCCAGATTAGCCCCATTCACTACAAACCTTTGAGCTCGGCCATTCAGCCAGTTCTTCACTCAGAGCACTGTGAACCCACTCATCCCACAGTTGGACAACTTGTCCAGAAGGAAGCTGTGAGGGACAGCATAAAAAGCCTTACTAAAATCCAGAAAAACTATATCCACTGCCCTCCCTTCATTCACTAGGTGGGTGACCTTATCACAGAGAGATATCAATTAGTTAAACAGGACTTTCCTTTTGTGAACCCATGTTGACTGTGCCTGATATTGCATTGTTCTTTGAATGCCTTTCAATAGTACCCAGTATAACCTTCTCCAAAATTTTTCCAGGAACTGAGGTTAGGCTAACATGTCTGTAGTTTGCTGGGTCTTCCTTCACATCCCTCTTGTGGATTGGAATAACATTGGCTAGCTTCTAGTCAGCCGGAACCTCCTCAGACTCCTAAGACCCTTGGTAGATGATCAAGAAGGTCCTGCTGTAATATCTGCTAGCTCCTTCAGGACTCTGGGACAAATCCCATCAGGCCCCATGGTTTTGTGAACATTCATCTGATACAACTGGTCTCTTACAATTTCTGTGTCCACAAATGGAAAGTCACTGTTCGCACACTTGTGGTCCTCTGAGTCAGAGGACCAGGTAGTCCAAGGTCTGACTGAGGCAAAGAAGTGTTGAATGCCTCTGCTTCTTCTTCATCCCTATTAGTCAGATGACCATCTTCAACAAGTAGCAGTCTAATGTTTTCTTTAGACTTTCTTTTGCTATTAACATACTTAAAAAAGCATTTTTTGTTGTTAGACACAACACTGGCCAGTTTCATTTCTAACTGAGCTTTGGCCTTTTGTGGCTTCTCCCTGCATATAGGAACCACAGGTCTGTAATCTTCCTGTGAAGCCTGACTTTGCTTCCAGAGATCTTGCAGTTACTACTAATGTTTTGCTGAATTTTTTTTTTTTTTGTAAGTCAATTAAATTATTTCCTAATTTTTATGTGTTTTAAAGTCTTAAAAAAACTTCAAACAGTAGTAGTGAATACAGACAATATTTTTGAATTAAAATTTTCTACTCCTGAAGTGGAGCAAAGTAGTACAAAATTATGCTAAACTGGTAAAATTCTCCCCAGCAAGGAGTAAAGGAAGAGGGAGAAACTTACCTATCATTCTCAATAATACTTTTCCTCTAGAAAGCTAATTCAAGGAAAGATAAAAGACAAAAAGACACGCTTTTCTTTGCTAGTCTTCGTATATGCAAATTAGTTAGGCCAGATGGTGCTGAATGAGTGCCTTTATCTAATATGCCTGCAGCATTCGATTTACTCCTCATTCATCACTTTGGTCTACATCATCCACGTTCTGTGCCGTTCTGCTTCAGGACCAATGCTTTTGGACCCATTTACAGAGAAAGCATAAAAAGGCATCTTGTGTTTTGAGATACGTGTCCAAAAGCTCAGTGCTATTTCGCAGATCTGTGACAGCTATTGCATCTTTCCAGGGCCTCTAGTTTATTCAGTTGCCTAATAGACTGTCAGCTGTATGGAAGAAGAAACAATTACAATCTGTTTTAATACATCCATCTAAGACAGTCTAGACATTAATGGAGGTTCTTGTCCTTCCAGGAGTACAAGTGCACTATTACCAGATCATTACATGACCTCAAAATAGAATGTTTCTGTATAATCTTCCCACTTTCTAGATACAAAGAGTATTACACGGGCATCACTGTATATACTTGACTAACTCTATGAATCACAGTATATTTTTCCCCTCTTCTCTTTACCAAATTGCTCTTATAGCCAAGAGAGTTATGCAATTTCTCAGTTGCCAAAATGTAGACTTCTGGTGTCCTTTGAGATGTCCTAGGGTTGCCTGAATGGCCTCTAGCACCCAGTCCAGAAGGGTTAATAGGTCTGTGACCTCCCCATGAATACTGTATAGATGTCTCCGATATCCCAGATTTTCTCAAAGGACACTATTGCCTACATGTGGGCACCTGAATTCAGCCCTTGGTCTCCTCGGTTCTTGTGAATCAGAAGCAAACCTCAGACATGCTCAATATTCTGCAGACTTTTATTTTGCACAATGTTATTATATAACATTATAAAATTAGTCATAGCTATTTTGAAGCAAAGGACTGTCGGGAGAAAACCTGCTACCAGATGACGGAGTGGGATACGGACCGGAGTAACGATTGAATCCCAATATGAGTATGGTCGTTCTCCTTTGAATCCCAATATGAGTATGGTCGTTCTCCTTTGTTATCAGTTCAACTACAGCTTATATAGCAGAGCCACGCAGTCACGCGATATTTTCCTGGCTTAACAATTGGTTCTACCCGCTGTCCATATGCCCCAAGCCTTAACATGATTGGTACACCCGGGCTGTTCACGCGAAGGGGTGTGTCCGCTTCCTGTTTCCGTTTTCCCCCGGAGGACGCTCCTCTTGTCCACGTTGCAGCATTCTTTGTTTCCTTGTTTCTCATACCATGCCCGTCTCCTTTTCTAAGCCTTCTCCTAAGTCAAAGCCCCGGGCTGCTCAGAGGTACCAACCCATGTCCTTTCTCAACTAACCAGGTCTCCACAAAGGACAGCTTGGAGAATGTCACATTCCACTATTATCATACACAATATTTTAAATTGCAAAAATTAACTTAATGGCATTTCATATTTTTAATACTAATGGCTTATGTTTTCATAAAAGGTATCTAGTTTTATTTATACAAATATATGAACAGTGAATCAAAACAGATGCATAAATTCTGTAATTGCAGTTGCTTGTATCAAAAATGCTATGGTTGATGAAGTTGGTATAAGATGTGCTTGAACATCGAGTCTAACAGTTGGACTCGATGGTCTTAAAGGTCTTTTCCAACCTAAACGGTTCTATGATTCTATGATCTATTGATCAGAAGGTAAATTTGCAGTCAAAATATTACCTTGGACATAATTTCTTTAAAGCAAATGAAACACTGAGATTTATCCACTGTTATACTCACTGGATTTAGGAATCCAAAGAGATTTTAACCCATGTTCCTGTTTCTTAAATGTTAAAAATGGAAGCATGTTTTGTCTGTATCTACTTCATTGCTTTCATAACCTTACTTGTCTATAGAAGTTATAATAAACCTGCTATGGAACACGTATTATTTATCCGAGCCCTTAGAAATAGTTGAACTATAGTAGCATTAAACATTTCAAATAAGATTATTGTATCAAAATTCATTTTATTTTTATACCGCATCCTAATTCTTTATAAGAACCATGTAATGTATTCCAAATAACAATAACTAGAAAAAAACAAGTATCTGAAAAATAAGCTATTATTAGTTTAAGTGTCCTAGTTGTTAGAATTTGTTATAGAAGAGACATATACTTGTCAGTAAACATTCTATAAAGCTTATGTACTTTGATATTAAATATGATACAAGGAGGTACATATAAACTTATGGAAAACAAATATAGGCTATAAAGTATCTACTTTTAAACTGTAATGTGTGGAAGTCATTGTTAACTATTGTTGTAGAAAACATCACAGTGAACAGTTCTGTCCAAATAAATTATACGGTAGTTTTAAAGAAACAAACATTTTAGATTCAGTTCTTGAAATTGTGAGATATATATTTCCTTTGAGGAAATGAGAAATAACATGCTGTATTAATAAAGAAGAAGAGCCGGGCCCTCCAATAATCTGCTTCACATTATAAGAGGAACCAGGGGACTCGTGCTTCTCCTGCAGTTTATGTCATCTGAGTGCTTCAGGCATCTTTTCTTACTTCTGTAGAACTCTTACTTCTATATTTTTAGACATATTCAGCTTCTCTTCATGATCTTTAAGCCCTAGTTTCCCACTACCTGCCATATAGGTCCTGCCTTTATCTGAATTTTCTAAAGGTATTAAGTAGTTTGCCGTAAGAAGACCACCTTGGTTTGTGTGTAAAGTATGTTTTTTTGCTCTTCATCAGCGTTTCTTATGTTCAAAGTACTTTAGATGTACTTTCTGTATGATTATTTCTCCCACTAGCCGAAAATGCCACTTTGTTTCCACAAAGAGAAAGAAGCTGAGCATCTTCCCTGGGGACCAAAAAACTTTTGTAAAAACAAATATTTGACAACAAACCATCTTTTCCATCCCATACATACCACCATGGGAATATATTCCTTGACCATTTTCAGTATGTAAGAATTAAAATGTGACTTAAACAACGTGAAAAATAATTGTACAAGTTCTAGATGAAATTCCAAAAGTGGTTGTGTTTTTTTTTTTTTTTTTTTTTTATAATGTATGTGTTTGCAAAAGAGAAGAGTTTGCTAGACTTACTTTTATTTATACGAGCTATTACAGTGAATACATAAAATATCATAATGTTTTAGGCTTATTAAAAAGATTTACATGAAGAAATGTTATTATATGACATAAATGACTAACCTCTTCCTGAAGAAGCACAAGGAAACTTTATTTTTTTTCAAATAAACTGAATTTTTTTTTATCTGTTTAACTATATTTAATGTCTTTTAACAGAAGCCAAGTATTAAATGGTTTTTAGTATTGCTCAAAAGTAAATTAATTGTTTAAAAATGTGATTATTTACCTTATTTATTTATAAATCAGGTACTATATCTGCAATGAATAGACAAATGAATTACATTATGTCCCTGCTTAATAAGTTAGTATGCTGATTCTACTACAAACTGGACATAATATAATTTCAAATAATACATTATCTTAATATTTATAGATTTTTCGTTATTGTATTGACTGCCTGTGTGGTGTCCTATCATGAACTCCAGATTCTCAAAAACAATGTTATGTTAGTTTTCCTGCTGGATAGTGAACACTAAATTCCTTTTGTATACTCACAATGCTGAGGAAAAGACAAGTAGCTACCTGAGTATAATATTGATCCTTCACTTTTCACTGGCCATTGCAACATAAAGACTATTTCATGTCACTAGAAATAAAACAGAGATACTCTATGTTCCTTTTTGTGCACACTTAATTTTTTTAAATGTTAGCTATTATTCTTGTGTATCATTAATAAACAAAAAATTCAGATTTTTTTCTTACCTATGAATTCAAGTAATACATTAGTATATTAACCTGTGCTTTCACAAAGATAATATTCATAGGCTAGTTGAGTTATGGCTTTGATTTGTATCCAGATTTCCTAAAGAACTTTTTCTACACAACAGTTGTACCATGGAATCAATGTCAACAGCTTTCCCACTTTTCTCTTTGACATGCTGCAATTAAATACGTGGATTGAACACTTCTGTATCATGCCTCTAAGTAGAGACAGAAAAACCTATTTTTTTTGCAAAATTCATCCACTAATGTCAGTTTTGTTCTGTTTTTTTTTTTTTCCTTAAAACCAGTACAGATATTAGCAAAGTTTAAAGAAACTTCATTCTAAAGAATGAGATCCTTGTAATGTTCTAAAGATGCCAGTCACATGCCACATAAAAAAAACCAACACCAACTAACAAAAAACAAAAACATAAAAACCAGAACCAAAACCAACCTACATTCAAATGGAAGAGAAAGTAATCTTCATGAGAAAGGTAACAGGTAACAGTATTTATAGATAAAAAATAAAAATATTTTGTTACTCCCTAAATTAAATGCAGTTAGTGATTGTGGTATCTAAGCAAATAATAGCAAGTGGGTTTTGACTGAAAAATCTTCAACTTATCTGCAACATAGTTCTTTGGTTTGTGTTCATAATTAAAGCAAGAACTGTGAGTATCAAGTAGCTTTCTACTGGTTACTCTTGCTCAAGTGTACTTTCTTTAACTTTCAAAACTAAATCCAGATGATGAAAAATAAGCCAGAAGAAAGCAATTTCTCTTTTAATTATTTCTATATTAACCCCACTGCTGTTAATTTTGGTATGGTTATGGTTAATTTCGGTATTAAGAGAGATGAATAGATATTTTATATGTGACTCTCAGAGGTTTCATACATAAAATGTACCCAAGTAAATCTTTAAGTTAGTACATTACTGTGTAATGACTGATTTTGTAAATAAAGGTTTAAGATAGTTTGTAAGTTGTAGCAAGAGCCTTAACTAGGTTTGCTGTCATAATTAAAAAGGCTGCCTATTCATGATAAGAATCTTTTAACCATTCCCAAGGTAATTCAGAAAGCCCTGTAATCTGAGAAATCAATATGGAGTTTAATAGAGTCAATACCAATTGACTGAGGCACTAGATTCCTTAGTAGGTAGATGACCAAAGCTTTTAGTTATAAGGCTGATTTTTAATCTTGTACTACTTGTGTCTGTATAAACTAATGCAGTATAGGAATGATTTATTTTCATAGGGCATTTGTGATTTACCAGCCAAAATAATTGTCAAGCAACAACTATCTGAAAAAGAGAAAAGAAAAAAAAACCAACAAACCAAACCTCAACTTGCAAAATCTTTGTATTATATCATTGGTTTTAGGATCATGTCCCATTCTTCGATATTATAAAATAATGCTTCAAAAATTTCTTTGCAACCTCACATTCAGTATGGAAACTTAACTATAATCATGTCAGTGTATTTACATAAGAATAGATAGATTCAATAATGACTTTCAAGTGAAATTCCTCTCAACTTCTGTGTCAAAGCACATTTAAAGTTTTTCAAGTTTGCGAGGGAAAAGTAAGTGACAGTTTGCAGTTTTAGTCTACAGCCTTTTTGGTTCTTCTTTCTTCTGAGAATAAATAAAAAAATAAAAATTCTAAAAGACCCACTCACATACAATTCTGGCATAAATAAATAGTTACATAAGAAATGCTAACATCAGGTTTCTGTATAAGCTAAGCAAATTAGTATCTCTTCAGTATAACGGAAAAGAAGACAAAGCTTGAAAGGGTGTTAAAAGCTGCCTAAGGGACAGTGGCCCATTTCAGAGGAGAATTACAGTACTGCATAGCCAAGATTCTAATTTTCCCCTGACTGTCAGTAATTCTGTGTAACACAGTTCATCTTAATTCTGAAAAGGAAAGTTAAGAAAGCCCAGAAATGACACCAGCCCTGAGCCCTTATCTTTGCTTGGCTTGACCACCTTGCACTAAAAAAATAGACAGACAAACAGAATAAAAATGCTTACAATTACCCAGACAAACCTTTTCAAATAATTCTGTCACGAAAGTTTTTTAGTGCTCACAATGAAACACCCTTGGTTTCTGAAATCTGTTACTGCAGGTTTTCCTACAGTAGCTGCATAGATTTAACCTGTCAGCAGACTCTTGTTTAGAAATTATTATTCAGAAATAATATGATTTGAGTGACCACTAAATATCCAGGGCTAACACAACTTATCCCAATCCAAAATATGAAATAGACTTTCAGATGCATATATATGTATATTTGCAAAGTTAATTAATCAATGTAATAACGGATTAACTTTTGTGACTGTTTATATATATGCACATTTTATTTATACATGTGAACAAGCTGGGGAGAATAGATGGTTTACAGCATACTGACTTCTACGATTTTTCTGTTAGCTTTTCAGTTATCATGTAAACTACAGTGAAATATTTTCTTCATGTCTTCAAAGCTCCTTGGAAAATTTTTCCTTGAATATCACTCTTCATAAGGGTAAGACTGATCTATTCCTTGTCCTTAAATTACCACTACCATTGTTTGTTTTGACTTGCTGATGCAAGCTTTGGGGCCCCCAACATAAGAAGGACATGGACCTGTTGGAATGAGTCCGGAGGAGAACCACAACAGTGATCAGAGGGCTGGAG
>JAVJGI010000062.1:15311984-15343620 GCA_035590275.1 Ibycter americanus
ACATCACAGCCAAAACACAGCACAGCACCAACTACTAAGAAGAAAATTAACTCCATCCCAGCTGAAACCACAACAAACTTTCTTACTTGTGACTACAAGGCTAAAGTTATCATTAAAAAATATTTTTTTAACAGCTACTTGGCATGAATGACAAAACTTGATAATTAAGAAATGACAATATATGGCACTACGTAAGTCATAGCTCCAACTGTTTGCAGAAAAAAACCTCAACCCTCTTGCTGCACTGTCCTATCAAAGAGTTTGTGCAATAAGAATGTTGACCCTTAAAGCAGCTGGAGGTGTGTGGCATAGCTTTTGTTAATAGGACTATTTATTTTTTATTGCCAACAATAAACTTTTTTTTTGGTCTCCACGTATAGTTAACATGTTAAAGATTGCTACTAATATGATTCAGGAATCACTTGCATCATGCAATCAAAGTCTAAAAATAGCATTTCTAGTACAACGAGAAAACAACTTAAATTTTTTTTTTTTTTCAAGCCAACAGGGGCCCTGACACAGCAAGATAGTGTTTTCAGCAAGTGTTTAGAAGCATAACTCTGAAAGGGAGCTCTTGGGTGTCGGAACTAAAGCCTATGTGACGGCAGTGATCATAACTCAAAATCTCTGCATTTTGAAATAGTTGGATTTTCTTTACACTGATTTAATTTTTGTGCTTCTTTCTTGTTCTTTCCACCCCTATTTCTATTAGAGCACTGCTTAGGACATATTTAGTGACTATTAGATATTTTTTCTAATTTCTGGTTCAAATGTTTCCACAGCAAATGTATATCTATCCACCACTATGCCAGTATTGACTTGTAGCTTAAACAGTAATTTTTTCTTTGCTTGATGTTTATACCCTTGATGTGTTTGTAAAGAGGTATCATACTACTCCTCTGTTTTTCTTTTGTTAGATTAAATCTGATACAGAGTATTTCACTGCCTAGTTTCTAGCAAAATAATACTTATTTGGCTAATGTAAATATTTATGGCAAGTCCAAATATTTCACATCTATGGTGAGCTGTTTCTTACACTGCATTTCTAACTCCTAGCAGTATATTAGAAATACTATGCTAGACTGAACAAGCCATGTATTTTCCATTTCCTCTCCTAAGATCAGCTCCCTACTCACTTTATCATTGTCATCGCTCTTGTCAGCATCTTCTGTAGTTTGATGTTATCAGTCTTGAACATGATGAAAAAGAATCTTATTCAGCATTTCAGAATATAATGAAAGCTGTTTCCCTGTTTTTTACAGAGAAAGTTTTAGCTGAAGTACCTTGGAATTTGTTTTGCTTCCACTGATCCATACTGATAGCTCATTATCGTTCCACGATCAGCCTGTATGTTCAGGCTTTTCTCTTGCATTCTACTAAATTTCCAAGACATCTTGGAATAGACACATATAAAAATTAGTATTTTACTTAAGCTCATGATTTCAAGAATGGATACTAATAAGAGTGGTAAAGTAACTGACAAGTTGAAATCACTATATTACAGATAAAATGCTTAGTTTTCATTTTAGTTATTTGGTGCATTGACCAGAATAAATTTAAATTTATCACAAATCCATAGATTAATATAAATACTACACAAAACTTTATTGAAATATCCCATCAGCATTTTAAAATTAGTTATATCACTACTCAAGCATTTTACTGATAAAACTTCATTGGCAATTAATGTAGAAAGGAAGTGTTGAGGTCCAGTGCGTGAGCATTTATTTTGAGTATGACAGAGAGTTTGCTGATTATTAGCACATTATCAAGAAACAGCTGGAACCCTTACGACTTTGATAATCTCTCCAGATGTCCCTAAAATTGTTAAATCAGAACTCTGACACAGGATAATCTAACGATTAGAACTTGTTCAATCAGATTTCAGAGAAACCATGCTAATATTTTAGATCTGAGACAAGTTTCCTGTAAGACTTTCAGAGATTAGTTGGGTTCTCATTGCTTGCTTCTCTCTGTGTAAAACAGAGACAAGAGTGGTTCCATATCCAGGATCTTTGTGAAAGTAGACACAAAGGTTAAGAGTGTTCTTGTAATACAAATAGGAGGACAAATAATTATCTCTTAGTCAAGAGTTTGACAAATTAGCCCCATTGAAATTCATGACATTCCCAGACCCGGTGCATTCTTTCAGGCTCTTTAGAACTCAGCCATTAAGGTTTTGCCCATAGAATGTCATCTATTTATCGCTCTCTCACATTTTGGTATCCACCAATTTCAGTTCTCTGACAGCATTTACCTTTCAGTCTGTGATGTTGGTGTCTTGACTTTGCAGCTTTCCTCCCAAAATATCCTGGTGATGTTATCTCTTAATGGATCTTACAAATGCTCAGAGATTTATCCACTATTTTAATCCACGTTGTTCAATTCAATTTATACATGATCAGTAGATACTCACAACTAGGATTCTAACTCATATCGCCAGCCTCCATGTCTATTTTCTAGTCTATCCTAAATTACTACTTTTCAAACACCTGTCACATTAAGCTTAATTAAGTGTTCTGTGGCAGGTGGATACTCTCTACAGCAGGAATTGGCATGATGATTTTACACAAAAATGTGAATTGACTTTGTCATATAATACTATTAGAAAGGGACCACACAAATACAAAAGAAAGAAAAACAAAACTTTTGTTACAACTTCTTAAGAGAAATGCCAAAGCAATGATGTAACAAGTGAATTGCTAGACATACAGGACAATGTATTTCAAGGCTCACATCTCTCTTTCTGTGCAAAGTATCACCTGAAACATTTCTGTTTGGTTCTGTTGCATTCTGTTTAACTCTATTTGATAGAGAATAGATAGCTTGACATGTACACATTGTCACTTTCATTATTTCAAATTCTCCAAAACCATTTATTCAGGGAGACATATTGTTTTAATCATATGGACACACTAAGACAAACTCGAGAAATAAAATCTGATTTGTGAACTAAGGAGGATTTGTACTAAGCCTCCAGGGACAAAAGGGAGTATTTCTGGCATCCCATATTAATCTGTACGTTGGATAGCAGTATTCCATAAGTAACATGTTGTTATGTGATATTGTGATCCATGTGGTATTTGCAATGTTGACTACAATATATATCCAAAACCTGAAAATATAAGAGTTCAAGTTTCAAGTTGTTGGAAAATTATTAATGTACTAAATGTATTTAGCAATCACAAATAAAATATAAATGCTCCTACAGATCAATGACATATTTCTGAGGTTGTCACTGTTATTATTAACTACACCATCCTTATCGCCTACTAGATTCATCATCCCATTTCTTTTTTTCCTGCAGCACCTCTTGACAATGACACCAATAGCACAGTAGCATAACACTGTCATTCACAGATGCAAATGTTTCAGAGCAGGAGGTCATAGTGATGAACAAGGTCAAACACATAAGTGGTTTTTTTAAATAGCAAACTAAGTTAATAGGTCTCATTATATAACTTTTATCCTTACTGAAAAGTTTAAGTTACCTTCTAGTTTCTGGAAAGAAAAACAGCGTTTCCAAGAACTAAAAGTGATACAATTTACTTCTTTACATTTTTCTTTTTCTCCTTGAGACTGCTTCCTTGTTTATTTAATGCTGTAAACTCCTTAGTCAGACAGCACCTAAAAAACAGAAACGTGTCACAAGGAGCAAGGGACTCTGTATTACAAGTCTGTTTCCTTGTCATAGTTTTTTCAGATTTTGTGCTTTCTATAATCCAGTGTCATTTATTCTGACTTTATTGCTTTTTGATCATATATTACATTCAAATATGGCAGGAAACCTGTTAAGTCATTGTATACTGCTTTTATGTCAATAGCACATTTTGACAGTAGAATGAATGACTGCATATCAAGATTATTCCCCATTAAAAGCTGACTTATTTGATATCTGAAGTTTTGACCACATACAAAATTCTTTATTTCTTGCCTTTGACCATTGCCTAATGCTATCTGAGCACTGCAAAATCTTTTGTTGTCAGTGACTCAGATTATTCATTCACATTCAAGGCAAGACTGGCCTTGGAGCCTTTTCAAGAACGTGTATGTAAGATGTAGTATCATCACTTATTGGTTAAGTTCTTTTCATGTTTATCTATCTTATGCATCATGTTTACGCATTATCAGTGAAACTTATCTTCTGATACTTTGAGGTAACAGTTGTCTAAAATGCTTTCATTTCATTTGATGTTTTGATATACTTTCAAATCTGGCAACAATGTATTATCTGTTTTCTTTTATCATCCACATTTTACTGTAGAAGTCAGAATAGTATAAGCATATGGAATGACAGGCAATTAAATTGCAACCATATACTTGTGATCTTGACAAGGTCATAATGGTCTTTGCATATGTTACGTATTGCAAAGTGAGTGTAACAACTGATTTTCTACTGACTTTATGCAAAATTTACAGTAGTTGGAAAAAATCTTATCTCTCAACATTATATGCTTGACTGATAGATTTAACTTGGCAAACAGTGCTGTTATCTTTATCATAAAACATTACGGTTATGAAGAAATTGTAACTCATTGATAGATACAGACCAGAAGCAATTAGAGAATAATTTCAGGAGTGTTTTTTAAAAGGGAATTGTATTCTTGAAAGACAGATTACTGCTTTAGCTTTATTTATTTCTTTACCATATCAGTATAGATATCATACCATAGATTTTTGTATTAGAAAAGTAATTAGAAGATCCAGTCTGATGATTTTGTCTCAAAAGCTGCCTTACTGTGTAAGATTTTTTTATTATTATTATTATTTTTATTTTTTTTTACTGGGGCAAATGTATTTCCAGTAATGCTTATCATTTTGATTAAGACAAAAAGTGTATAAAATTCATCTCCTCCTTTCTAAAGGATCAGTTACCTATTAGACATATGTTTCCTTCAATAAATTTGTCTAAATTTAGTTCTATTAATTGATTCTTATTGTGTCTTTCTCTACACTAAAATGTCCTTTAGAATTTGTTTAGTTTTATTTTGTTTTTCTGGTGAAAGGAATTAAAAACTATGATCAAGTTGGAAATGTTTTTTAATGAAATAGACTTCTTCGTTTAAGTCTTTTGATATATGTTTTCTTCAGTGTTTTTATATCAGTTATGTGCTTTAATTTGCACTCTTCCCTGTATTTTGTTATCTGAAAAATGTAGTCATAAAAATTCAATTAGAACATCTACAAATGGAAAATCACTTCTCACTCTGTCCACACTATTTTCTATAAAATCATTCTGAATTGCTTCTTTATTCTGACTTAAATATTTTCCAAAGTAATTATATTTTATGAATGCAATATTTGTAGATATGGTTTTCATTTCTTGCTCCAAAGCCTATTCACTCAATTTGGCTTTCTGTTTGAATGGCCCCAGCTATTCCAAATTTAAGGACACTTCATGATTGACCTATCCTTCTAATTCTTAAACATTCTGATAGTCTTTGTATGATCAATATATTTTATCCACAATGATTAATTAAATACGCTTAATTTGCATAGTATAGGCTCACCATTTATAGTGTTATTTACCTGTTACACCAGCTTACTAGATGACCCTCTTAGATTACATAATTACATTTTGTGAGGAAATATAACACATTTCCTTGCTCCAAATGTATCTGAAATCCACCTGGGAGAAAAACAAAGGGAAAAAACAGAAAAACCTTTAGTCTCCATAGACAGAAATCAGTTGTTCCATGCATTTTTTTCAGGTTCTTTTGAGCAGTGGAGAATACGGTGGAATAAACTTGCATAAGGCACAGTGATATGCTATTAAAAACTTCCTAAATAAATCAATATCTTTATTGCTGCATAGTGTTATCTAGTTTAGCAGAAGCTTCATCTTCCACATGGTTCGTGTTACCATTTAAAGTATATTAGCAGAATTCTCCATTGCGTTTTAGGTCAATTTATGTAATGTTACCATTTGAAATATTTGTGTGGATACAACTTTTTAGTTAATGGACTCTATGGAGAGTAGACTAAATTTACTCCATAGAGACTAAAACCTTGCTTTATCTTTAAACATGCACATATCAGCAGAATTGGAAGCTTCCCCATGATGCTGTACAAGCATACGCTTAACCTCACCTGGAAGGCAAATTGGGTGTCACTGCAATGACTCATCACTAAAGCTGAGCAGGTAGACAGAGGCAGATAACACTGTTTCCCTTTTGATGAGCAAATAACACACTGTCATGGTGAAACAATGTTTTTTCGTTTGGGCAGAAAATAATATATACTGTTGCTTTGATAAGTGTGTTAGTCTAAGCAATTGTTGTATCCAACTCTAATGGGTTTTGGAAAAGTTGGAAAAAAGCTATTTTGTTTTGGAAATAGAGTCCAGAGGCTACGATTTTCTCTTCATGGCCAAGGTATATCAGTCCTGATAGTGTGACAGTGGGTCACGATGAGGAACTAATAGTGTATTGATTTTGCATTGTACAAATTCTATCTGTTTTCTCAGATGTTTAAGGAGACATGTATGGGTCACTGGTATGAGCAGAGGCTGATGTTGCTCTTGTATAGAGCTGTCTGGCTGAGACTTGTGTTTATGTGAGTTTATTAGTATTTTTTTAAACTATTGTGTTCCCATTGTAAATACTGAAAGTATGTTGTGGCACCTCAAACATTGGAACTGTCATTTTGTAGTGGAAATACAATGAAGGCGGCAAATATCCAAGGAATTATCTGAGGCTTTAAAGTCAATTAAAAACTATTTGATCTGTAACATATCTACATTCGATTTGTTCAGAAATTTGGTTGATATGGTTTCAGACTATTAAGGATATTGTGTCTTATTCTATTGCATTGCAAGGAGTTTGTGCTAGTAACAAATCTGCTTTTCTATCAATATATTATAGAAGATGTTTACATTCTTAGTTAATTGTACACATAGAGTAATCAATGTTAAAACACTCCCCCCAAAAATACTGGTGATTTAAGAAAATGTATAGATGTAATACCATCTTGTCAATCCAGTACAAAAAATATTCATATGTCTATATCACTTTCAATGACAGGGTAAAAGCTTGATGTTCTCCAAAATGCTTTTGATTGCAGTAAAACTGAAGTTTTCATGAAAACAGTGCTCCTGAAAACCTCTTCAGCAATGACATTCTCTTATTTTATTTTCTTGTTTATAATGAAACAGTACTTCATTGCCACATATTGTGATTAATGACATCCATAATTAAAAAAGGTTCAAATAAAATTGATCTCCAAACTAAAAATTATGTTGTTAATATTTGAGTATTTAACTGAATATATAGACAGATGTTTTCAGTCTGGCACGTTAGATATAAATTTTTGGAAAGACTATTAATAGTTTCATTTATTTATTTGTAAATTTGATACTTGTTGTCCATTTCTTTTCACATTGATATGTTTTGTTACAGTTCATCTTAAGTAGTCATCACAATTGTAGAAACCAATATTCAAACTTAAAAAATCTACTTTTTTTCCAAGGAGTTGCCTATCTGATCTGTATCAAGATCATTTTAACAAAATCTACTACCTTGCTGTTTTAGTGCTGATCAAACTTTTAATCAAGCCTCCAGTCTTTTATGTGTGTACCTGTAATTCAAGAATTCTGTAGAATTCAGTAAGGATTACTTACTGAAAAGAGATTCATTTTTTTTTCAAAGAAAACATAAAGGTGTGTGTCATCTTTTTGCAAGAAATTAATAACTAATTTTTGGTCACTCTCTAGCTACTCCATATTAACCATATAATCTGAAGATCACTAATGTTCTCCATGTGTTTTAGGAAAACAGCTAGTACATTTTGTTTAAATGTGTTAATGATCTAAAATTTATAGAAGACACAAGCTGAATTTTACAGTGTAAACAAAACAATAGTGTGTTGGCAGGGATTAGGAGACAAACATTCAGGAATTTTGTATGTGGAAATCCTCATCACTTATCTATATATAGTATGGATTCTGTTTTCCAAATAGAAAAACCAATAGATCCTTATTTAGCAAGGTGTGGTGAAAGGTTAAAATTATCATAAAATACTATACATATGTGCATATTTATGGTTATATAGTCTAAACTTACAGTTAAGTATGCCTATATGCAACTATAGCATATAGTTGTTTAAGACAAAAAGCTATTTAAATAACATATCTAAGGCACCAAAATAACATGACAATATGGGCCTGAATAGTATGACAGAGCACCACACACTTTTAAAATAACTTCTATTGACACAAAAAGAGCAAGCATTTTATTATTTCTCATACCCTGTTCTATGTGCATAGGCTTTAATTACTTCATTCATTGAGATTTCAATTTAAAATCATTTAACAGTCTTCCTTTAAAAGTATTGCAGCAATCCAAAAGAATTATTCACACAGAACTTGATCTGATTCTGTTGTGTCATATTATCTTACTGTCACAAGCCTCATCAAAAGATATTTTTATGTACAATTATTGAAATATTAATTCCTTCCTATATAGCCTATAATTCAAAGTAACTTGTCTGACAAGCAGCATCTCATATTTCAGAGAGGGATGAGAAAACCCCTTTCATTTCCAATAAACGTATTTTATACAAAACACTCCCTCTTGCATACAACATTACCGTTTTCTCCTTTTGAAATATAAACTGGATACAGTGAAACAAATTTTCTTTTGCATCTTTGAAGTGATGTTTTACAGTAATCAAATACAAAGCACTTTTACTATTTCTTGTCTAGGTATCCTTTGCAGTTACCCCTCTAAGAGATGAGCAGCTGTGGTGCCAGCACTGTCGTCAGCAGAGCGCTCTAGCAGGGTGCACAGGGGGCTTCCCGAACTGGGGGAACCTCAGGGGGACCTGAGAGACCAGCCAGGAGCCCACAGCTTGTGAGACAGTGGCTGAGAAGGACCTGGCTGGGCCCAAGAGCAAAGGCAACCAAGGCCCCACCCCTACCCCACCCTACCCCACCCCCATATAAAAGAAGCCCTTAGGGAGCGGCCAGGAGCACTGCCAACAGGGTGGGCAAACAGGGTTTGGCGTGTCAGCAAGGGTGTGCCGTGGCACTTTGCACAGCAGTTCATGGAGAAGGCCATGCAGGAAGGACACTGAAGCTCTGCCAGCTCAACCATGGAGCAGCGGTGTCTACCCAGCAGAAAGCCAAGGCCTCTTTGAGCTCTGCACCCACCATGACTGACGCAGCTGCCCGGGCAGGGCCCTGGTGGGAACGCGCTGCCACCCCGGTGCCGGGCTGCCGGCCGTGCCCTGCTCTTATGCCAGCACTGGACGCAGCAGCGAGCGCTCCTGTGGGAGCTGTGCCGGGGTAGAGGAACCCCTCTGCTCAGTGACAGAGCTCCAGGAGGGGGTGAGTAGGTTGAGGAGTGTCAGGGAGAGTGAGAGAGAGACAGACTGCAGGAATCACACTCTACCCCCGCTGAGACAGGCCCAACAGGCAGACAGGGTGCACGATATGGAGGATTCCCTATCCTCTCTCCGCCTGGCTGAACACAGCGACTTGAGGGACAGGGGGCAATGGGGACAAGTTCCTGCCCGGCACAGCAGGCACGTCTCCTCTGTAACTACCCCACCTTCCCAGTTACTCTGTAATAGTTACTCTGTAACTATCCCACCCTTACATAATAGGTGTGAGGCTCAGCAAGTGCAACCAAACAGTAACGAGGACAATGATTCATTTAGCTTGGTACTGTTGCAGAGGTTAAGTCAGCCTATGCTCTACCTCCAAACTGCTTCCATAAAGAAAAAAAAGATGGGTCATTGTCATAGGAGACTCCCCTCTGAAGGGAACACAAGGCCCACTGTGCGGAATGGACCCCCTTCTTAGAGAAGTCTGCTGCCTCTCTGAGGCCTGGGTTAATGCTATGAAAAGAAAGCTTCCTACCCTGGTACAGCCCTCAGATTATTATCCATTATTGATTTTTCATGTAGGCAGCGATTAAGTTGCAACAGGAACCCTAAGAGAGAGTTCAGGGCCTTGGGAGAACTGGTTGAGGGATCAGGAGCACAAGTAGTGTTATCCTCTGTCTTTCCAGTCACAGGGAATGATGAGAGAGGAAATAGGAAGAACCAGAAGATCGATACCTGGCTCTGAGCCTGGTGTCATGGGCAGAATTTTGGGTTTTTTGATCATGGGCCAGTCTACAAGACACAAGGCCTGCTGGCAACAGATGGGAGGTACACCCATCTCAAAGGGGGAAAAAGATCTTTGCACAGGAGTTACCAGGGCTCATTGAAAGAGCTTTGAACTAGATTTGAAGGGGAAAAGGGAGAAAACCAGGCTTACTAGGTATAAGCCTGGGGGCAGCATGCCAGTGTTGGAGGGACAGTGTGATAGCAAGGTCCTTCATGCAGCACATACAGGACAACCAGGAGATCAGACCCAGTCAGCATGGCTTTATGAATGACAGGTTCTGCTTGACTAACCTGATCTCCTTCTATGACAAAGTGGCCCAACTAGTGGATGAAGGAAAGACTGTGGATGTTGTCTATGTAGACCTTAGTAAAGCCTTTCACACTGTTTCCCACAGCATTCTCCTGGAGAAACTGGCTGCTCACGGCTTGAACAGATGTACTTTTCACCAGATAAAAAAACTGTCTGGATGACCAAGCCCAAAGAGTGGTGGTGAATGGAGTTAAATCCAGTTGGCAGCCAGTCACAAGTGGTGTTACCCAGAGCTAAGTATTGGGGCCAATTCTTTTGAATATCTTCATCGACAATCTGGAAGAGGGGATTGAGTACACCCTCAGTAAGTTTGAAGACGACACCGAGCTGGGGGAGAGTGTTGGTCTTCCTGAGGGCAAGAAGGCTCTGCAGAGGGATCTGGACAGGCTGGATTGATGGGCCGAGGCCAGTTGTGGAGGTTCAACAAGGAGAAGTGTCGGGTCTGGCACTTGGGTCACAACAACCCCAAGCAACACTTGGGGAAGAGTGGCTGGAAAGCTGCTGGCAGAAAAGGACCTAAGGGTGTTGGTCAACAGCTGTCTGAATACAAGCCAGCAGTGGCCCAGGTGGCCAAGAAGAAGCCCTGGCTTGTATCAGAAACAGTGTAGCCAGCAGGACAAGGGAAGCGATTGTCCCGCTGTGCTCAGCACTGGTGAGACTGCACCTCACTGTGTTCAGTTTGGGGCCCCTCTCTACAAGAAAGACTTTGAGGGTGCTGAAACAAGTCTAAAGAAGTGCAATGATGCTGGAGAAGGATCTAGAGAAGAACTCATATGTGCAGTGCTAAGGGAACAGAGGTTGATTAGCCTGGAGAGAGGAGGGTCAGGGAGGATCTCATTGCTCTCTACATCTACCTGAAAGGAAGCTGTAGGCAGGTGGGTGTCGGTCTCTTCTCCCAAGTAACAAGCAATAGGACAAGAGGAAATGGCCTCAAGTTGTGTCAGTGGAGGTTTAGATTGGATATTAGGAAAAACTTCTTAATCAAAAGGGTTGTCAGGCATTGCAACAAGCCACCCAGGGAAGTGGTTGAGTCACCGTCCCTGGAGGTATTTAAAAGATGTGTAGATGTGGTGCTTGGGGACATAGTTTAGTGGTGAAATCGGCAGTGTTAACTTCATCGTTGGACTTGATGATCTTAAAGCCCTTTTCCAACCTAAACAATTCTATGATTCTAAGAAGCATTTTTATTTGATAAAAGTAATAGGATATCAGAATTACTGAGGGTACAAGACTTCTGATTGCTTGTAATTCATGCATTTTCCTAGCACCATATAATGTTTTTGAAGCACCTTCACCCTGACTCAGAGAGGTCAGGCCAAACATGTATCAGTCTCTGAATTATGTTATTTTAAAATACTTCATTCACTCCTATTTTCAGTAATATGATCAGTCCCTAAATATTCTAAAAATATAATCTGTCATAAATGTTTGTATTTGTTAGCTTAGTTATGTTTCATATTTACTTCGAACACTAAATTAAAAATTCATAGGATATTCAAACATTCTTAAACCTAGAAGTTACAGGCATCTTCAATTTACTTCCTACAGCCTTTTTTCTTATTCCTTATATTGTCTACAACATGAAATACGAATATCTTTTAGTTGAGAAGTATGTTCTTTCTATGTAACCTGAGCCAGTAATAGTTATCAATAGTCTTAGGCTGACTGTAATGTTCCTTTCCATTGGTATAACATCTGCCTGACTGTCATAGTTTCACCCCAGTAGGCTTTCTCAACCCCACACAGCTGCTTGCTCACTGGCCCACAGGGTGATGGGGGAGAGACTTGGAAGGATAAAAGTGAGAAAACTCATGGGTTGAGATAGACACAGTTTAATAGGGAAAGCAAAAGTTGTGCATGCAAATCAAGCAAATTAAGGAATTCTTTCACTACTTCCCATCAACAGGCAGGTGTTTACAGCCATTTCCAGGAAAGTGGGGCTTCATCATGCATAACAGCAACTTGGGAAGACAAACACCATAACTCCAAATGTCTCCCCTTCACCTTCCTTACTCTCAGCTTTTATTGCTGAGCATGACATCATAAGGTATGGGATATCCCTTCGGTCAGTTGGGGTCAGCTGTCCCGGCGATGTCCCAGCTTCTTGTGCACTCCTAGTCTGCTGGCTGGTGGGAGAGAGTGATAAGCAGAAAAGGCCTTGACTTTGTGCAAGTACTGCTCAGCAGTAACTAAACCATCTCCATGCTATCAACACTGTTTTCATCACAAATCCAAAACATAACACCCTACAAGCTACCATGAAGAAAATTACCTCTATCCCAGCCAAAGCCAGAACAAGTGGACAATATACAGTCTTAACAGTCCAAGTATTCATTATGTCTTAAATAAATTTTCACATGTTTTGTTGTTTTACAGTGCTTTTTTTCTCCCTAATTATGCATGGTATATCACGTCTGAAAACTATTTCATTTGCGAAGAGAAATAAGGTTGCTCTAAGATTCAATGTCATTTTAAAGAGAAACCAAAAATTTTGGCCAACAACTGTCAACTAAAGGACAATGATTTAAAAAGGAAAGGAAAGAAGAGTTAAATTTTTGATAATGAAGGTTTAAAATGTATTTAAATGAAGAGTCAGTTTTAATAGCTTGTCTTCTGAAACAAGACTTCTAGCACAGAAGATTCTCGCATAGTGTCTCAAGGTAGTAATATATTCTGTTTATCTTCATGCCATTTCTATTCTGTCAGAAACTTGCACTTGTCTTAAGTTAAAAGAACTAATGTGAACACCAGACTGGAGATAGAGGCTTTCACCATATACCTGGCATTTACCTTTTAAATAATTAATCATTCTAAATTACAATTAATATAAAAATTACGGTTAGATATAGGGAGAAGATGCCAACTTCTTGGAGATAAAAAGGGTCTGCCTGAAGCAAGAGGCTGTATTAGACCTGTGACAGGATTTTTAATTCAGGGATGGTCAAACTTACTTTGCTTCCCTGAAAGATTGTTATAGCTTAGGGCTATTGCACCCTTATTGACCTTCTTTCTGGTTACAACAATTCTCCTCCCAGCAGCTGGACTCATTTTCCTGAGTATTTAAATGCTACATTATTGATTGGCTTAGCATGAAGACAGTTTAAAACATTACAATTGCTGTTAAATGAGATCTTTTTTTGGTATTGGCTGCAATGCAGTCCTCCATGGATGTAGCTTTTCCTTTTTCAGACTTTCCCTCTTCACCCTTGGATTAATTTCTATTGAAACAGTTGGTTTTGTTTAATCATGTTTTTGGTATTGTGCGTAGGTTCAAAGTTGATGGACAATATTAAACTCAGAAAAGATTCACCTTTGATAATAGATTTTGAAATAGATTTTTGGATTAATATATAGACATATTTTTAGAAAGAAAAAAATGGGGGCAATTAGTGCACACATAAATCTGGCGAATTTTCCACTTGTTTTTAGAATCTAATCTAAAGCTTTAACGTTGTTGAAATAATAAGAAATCTTTCCCTTTGTCTGTGATGGAGTGCCATCTTTCCTAATAAATATTTAGCAAACTCTATAGGGTCTTAAATTTACAGGAAATGTCAATTCAAACTGTCAGATACAAGAGACTAGATAAGATTCCTTCAAAAGTTTTTAATAAAGATGATGTGTTACTGACTCATTCTGAATATTTTAAAGTTTTTTATTTTTAAAAAGAATTGTACACAAAGTAACCTAAAAGACTATGATGGGACCACTCTTTACACATCAGAAACTCAGGACCAAAGATGCAGTCATCATGTTTCCTCTTCTTATACCTCTGACACAGCTCTAATGTTAATGAAGAGTTGTATAAGACATGTAATGCAGGAATCCTAATGCACCTGGAAAATGGAATAACAATACTGAGAAACATAAAACTAGGAGAAACCTGGTCCAGCTTCATGCTGTTTTATGCATCTTTTAATCTAATGAAGATATCAGCTCCATCATACAGCTATTGAGTTTTCTACCACTGTGCTGCTAAGGCTGTCCCCTATTATTGGTTATAATTTTTTTTTAAAAAAAATTGCTCTAATATTTTCGTGGTGCATGTATACCCTTTTCCAACATTAGCTTTTTCCTACCTAATATTTACCTTATGTACCTAATGTATTATAAACAGCCATCATACCCCTTTCAGCCTTTATTTTCCTAAGTTAAACAAGCTAATACAAGCTAACCTCTATTTTCCAGCCATAGTTCAGTTTTCAGTTTCCTTGATCACAGCTGTGAATTCTACATTAACTTTTCCTGTCTTACTTCTTCATTTTTGAGGATATACGCCAGCTGAGGCCTTGCACAATGGCATTATTATGTACCCATTACTTCTGGAGATGCTACTTTGCACATTCAAAAACTAGACTTTTTTTTTTTTTCAGTCACATTGCATAGTTGGCTCTTAAACAACGTATGAGACACTAATTTACCTATGTTGTCTTCTCCTTCTGACATTTCATTTTTAAGAACCCCTGGTTTATAATAGAAATTCACAGTAATAAATTCTCGAAGTTAATTACACTTAACATCCCATCCAAGTTAGAAGCTCAGTCGTTAAATGCAGAAAAGATAGAAAGGGTGATTCTGCTCACTTTTAGAAGTGCTTCTCTCTTTCTGTTAACTCTAGAAAGATTCCAGGCAGACCAAGGTCCCAGCTATCTTCAGATAAGTAGCTGAAGTGCGTACTGATTCTAGATCACTTCTGCATGTATTGTACATGGAGAAAGCAATTGAATTAATTGTCCCAGAAATAAACTGTTGGGGTCCAGGTCAACAAAAGCATTAAAAAAAAGATGAGGCAAGTGTATCATATATGCTAGTGTATTGTCTAAATTGTACATTTAGAAGCAATGGCTCCAGGATATAGCTGTAGGATAGAGGAGCTTCCTACCGAACAGTGATTGTTGTGAAAAAAACATTACAGAAGATGACCCACCCAAAAAAACTGCTGCTGCACAAGACAAATGCAAAATTATTAGGCCTTTTGATTTCAGAAGCCATGAAACAAATCCCAGAATACTTCTTATCACTTTCATACCTGTTACTTAAAAAAAAAGAATGATAAAAAGATGAAAAAGTGAAAAGCTACAGGCTACAGGCACTTCCCTGCCAATGGGAAGAAACAAAAGAATTGATTATTTTGCTTTGCTCTCATGGACAGCTTTAGCTTCACACGTTAAACTGTCAACCCATGAGTTTTTGCGTTTTTACCCTTCCATTTCTCTTCCTCATCCCAACCAGGGGGATTGAGTGAGTGGCTGTATGAGGTTTAGCTGCCCACTGGGGTTAAACCATGATACCACTTCGAAGTTTTTGTATTTCAGTTTGGTGATCAGTGAAACTTATTTGCCATATTAGTGTAATGGTCACATAATAATTTTAACATTTTTATCAGCTGATAAATATAGTCACATACTTACTTTATAATACTTCCTATTTATTGGTCGACATTTGAAAATAAAGTCTGCAAAATGGCTATACATGTGTTTACCCTTGCTGAGCGACTGCAATACTGCCAACTACAGCTGGGTGTTAGGAGATCCTGAGGTAGAATACTAATACTTAGTACAAAATGATATATGAAACATAAGATACAGATGCTAGAACTGAGAACAGACATCTATAATTTACTTACAGGACAAAATAAAACTTTACAATATTATTTGATGATAATTTTCCTGTCTTTTGGGTTTTGTTTCTGTTTTATATATATATCTATAATTTCATTTTTTCTCTGTTCTCCTTTCATCATTCCAAGCTTTTGGAATACCTTGATATTAAAGAAAATTGGTTGCATCTGTAGTTTAGCTACTGCGACCCCTGGTGGCAAAGGGTGAATCACCATCACAGTGTTTGTCAAAAAAAATCTTTGCATCATCAGTTGGAATACAGAAACTGCTTCAAGGATAAGGAAGATCACAAGGAGGGAACTGGGGAATGCTGTGGTTCTAACCCATTTTCTAGTCTCGATAAAAATATTGGAAGTGGAATAATGTTTCACAGAAATCAAACTTAATCCCTTTAAATATAGAAACCAAGGATTAAAAGTGTGAAGATATGGACTGCAAAACTAAAAACTGAGGTCACTAAGCCACAAACCTAAGCAAAATTGAACAATACACAGTTCATCAGCACAGAATCCTGAATAAAACCTCCACAATTGGAAGGCACTAACAGCCTTGAGGATTATGAACTTTCCAACAGATATTTCAGATAGTGGATTATCCTGTTTGCCCATAGCTTAACTGGCTTTTTCTCAGATATTGGTCCATTTTTTGTCTCTATTCCTACAATCTGTAACAGTGGCTAAATGTAATCTTTAGGATAAAGTAGGTTTTTCACCCTTGGATCAATAATGAATGTATTGACCTGGCTACATTAAGGAATAATGAGAAGTATTGGGTCAGGGAAACATTTTACACCTGACATAAGCTAGAAATATAGTTAGCACTGCTGTTGGAGGCCTGATATACTGCAGTTTAGTGTGTAATATAGGGAAAAATTAACCTGACTTTGAGACTTGCCTTACTCTGGCATAAGAAAGCTTAATCTGGTTCCTGGCGGGTTTTATTTTAACTTTTTATTCAGGAGTCTCAATAACTGATCTCAATGACATTGTTGCTTAACTTCGTTGCCATTTTATTTGCCTTAGCATTAGCATTAGAATCACTGACAATGATGACTTGTGTAGCTCATCTGTTCTGTCAGTCTCTTCTCGTGGACTCTGCAGGTTGACACTTTTTATCATTTTCAGTTCTGTCCACATTTTAAATACAGGTCAGTAAAAAGCTTCTTATATGAGCCTAAAGGAAAAATGTAGAATTGGAACATTTGGGACAGGGTTTTTTTCATTCCCTACTGGCTGACCTATGCAGAAAGGAGAAATTTTATGAAGCTCAGAGGACAAAGCTGAAAGGTTTTTGAAGATGAAAAGATGAAATTTTGTGTTTCCGCTTCAAGAACAGTTACTGTTGTCTACAACCTACACATTTAATACAGTATCTTTTGGGAAGTAAGAATTTTAGGCTTTGCTGACATCAGACACTTGAATTGCTGTACATTCTTGGTGGTTCATATTACCTGTGCTAAAGTAACAAATGTTATTTCCCTCACTAAATCATACAGCATAGAATCACCTTAAAAGACTTGCGCAGGAGTTGAAAAGAAGACTGCTAAGAGGCTCTACAAGAATCTCTCTTATATCCATCCAACTGTATCTACTTAGCTGAATGCTCCCATTGTTTTATACCCTTTATGCCTCTCCTTTGCTCCAGCCTCTAATTCCCCCCATCTTTTTTCATCCAGGAAATATAACGGTTTAGCAGTAATTTTTCAAGACTATGTAAGCTGTTATAACTAAAGGTGAGGAAGCTGTTACTACATGCTAGCTGCCCTCCTAATTTCATCTCCAGGACAGTAAAGGAAGTAGAGAAGCAGTTGGTGGGTGATTGTTAAAAATAATGCCCACTATTTTAAAATATGGCACCTATCAAGCTAACAGTGCATAACTGTGGCTGACTGCCATGGTGCAATGCAATGTTTAAAAAACATATTAAAAATACGTAAAAAATATTTTATATCTAAACAATACATAAATGCATATAGCATTCTATAGTGGGAGATGGTGAGCCTTTCAAGCAGATGCAGGCAAAGGAAGAGGGAAAGGGGAGTGGAGGAGCTCTTTTCCTGTTTTGAAGATTTCATGTCTTTTTTCTTCGTCTTCCCATAGTTTCAGTGTAAAGAATTAATAACCTTAAATATAAGGGGGAACATGTTTCACAAGCAGCCTCGTACTTTCAGAGTCTTTTTCCCCAAGGCTTCTCTGTTGCTTTGATGTTTCTAGCCCACTCTTTCTTCCTCAGCCAGATAACATTTCCTAGAAACCTTTCAAAGATGGAAGCATGTTGGAAGTTGGAAGCATATAAGAATGCAAATATCTGTATGAATACAAATTTCCTTCCTTTTGAAGCTACCGCTTTCCACGATCACCCAAAAGCCTTGTTTGCTTTTACTCATCAATCTCATAATCTGAACGCATAAAAAAAAAAAAAAGAAACTAATCTCATGATATCTTCTACTAGAAATGACAGTGGAATTGCTAATACTGTTTGGTGAGTAACAAGAAGATACTTAAGTGCTCTAGTTAAATGCAGGAGACATTTTTCAATGTTCTGAGTTTCAACGATTTTACTTAACTATGTCATTTTCCGTCTCTGAACAACAGCACTGCCTCTACCACTTACCTATTTTTTACATTGTACATTCAAATGCACAATGCACATTTCATAGGAAACAGCTTTTGAAGTTTCATAAACTCCCTTTGCAGTGATATTCTGCATCTTTCACACCAAGAATTAGATAAGCTCAGTCTGTTGCAAAATAGCTTGAGATAAGATAAAAGATAAGGTAAGATAAAGGTTGTAAAGATGAAAGGCTGAGTTTTGGCAAGGCTATAGTCATAATACAATCTTATAACACTGTAATTTTAAAAAGTAATTGAAAAAGAATAAATCTCAACCACTCCACATTTCATGTTGAAAAAATAAACAGACAGTCTTATTGAAACCAAGTATTCTTAAATTCTGCATGTTTAAATAGTGATTGATATGGAAGTTATGTTACACTTCTTTTAAACTGTTTCACAGGTAAAGCTGAGCCTCAAAACGATACTCCTTCTAAAGGTATGCATCACTGTGTACATAGCTCCCATGTAGGAGGTTTATGTCAGCCTTCTTGCTGAAGAAGTGTTGATGTCAGTCTCAGAATAAAAGATTCACAAGAGTCTAATTATCAGTTCCCAAACTGGTCAGCAATAAGCAACCATGTTATTTCCCACCTTCCCCATAAAACCATATAAAATCTAAAATGTAGCAACTAATTGGTGTTGAAAGGTTAGCTATGAACTATAAAAATTTGAAGTGCTGACAGTGATTTATTGATTCAAAATGTTCAACCGCAGCCAAAGAAATTATACAGCATCTCCTTTGGTGTAACAGAAGCTTGTTCTAATTTGCATGTCTCTTATGGGATGAACCAATTAGAAAGAAATGTTAAGATACATATGACTATATTATGAAATTTAACCTCTCTCATAATTACCTACATAAAGTGTATGGACTGAAATAATATTGTAAAATTTATGCATAATAATAATAAACCATGGTAACTAATAAACTTCTGCATCTTCTACCATGGTAAAAAGATTTAAAATATATAAAAAGGTATTAAGGAAAGATAGTTACCATATATGATTCAAATAAAAAAGAAGACAAGACTTAAAGACACCATAAGATAATTAAAGGAAAAACAAGCTGGGTAAGATGGCTGTAGAAATATTTCTTTTTGATCTAAGAATATTTTTTTTAGAAACAGTAAGTCACTGCACTAATCTGAAGGAGACATTGTGCAACATTTTTAAAGGAAAAAGTTACAGTGATTTTTAGCACAGTAGGTGATGAAATTATTCATCAGATTCACTTCACTTATGCACACAAATCAAGAGACTCCTTTGTATGCATCTTTTCTAAAAACACAGTGAGGGGAGCTATATGACCTAAGAATGTGAGTGAAAATTAGACCCTGTCACTTCTTCCCCTTCACATTTGTAATAGTGAGCTTTGTCTTGTGTAAACACTTTGTGACTAATAAGAATTAGACTTCCTTTGGAGAACTGTTGGATGGCCACAGGGCTTTAAACTGTGGTGTTACACAAATTGAAAATCTCCAAATTAACCTAACGTCTTTCTTGGATTCCAAAGTTTGGCAAATGCATTTAAAATTATCTTAATAAAATGAACTATAAATCTTGGAATGCAAGATGGATTCAGGAAATTTAAATATTCTTTTTGTAAAACAATTTGTCTCCTGCTCTTAGCTCTACAAAAGGGACGAAATTTGAAGCTGAAGTTGGGACAATGGTAATTGTTAAAGGATGTAATGTTCATTTGAAGCAAAATGTGTCACCATTTTTCATGTACTGGAAAGAATTACCTCTCAGCTGTAATGGGACTATTTGTAAATAGCACTGGACAGCACAAGTAGTGCTACAAAAATTATACACTCCAGTAAAGTCAAGAACAATTTCTCTAATTATTTTTGCATCATTTCCTAGCCAGTAATATATCTGAAAAACTTCTACTTGCTTTTCTGATAGTTGCACTGAGTAAGGTTCATTTACATCATAGTTTCAAGTATAGATCAGTGCCTTCATGAATAAGATTTTTTTAAATACTAAAAAATAGATACATATTCTATATCAAATATTTCCAGAACCTTGTAAAAGAACAATAATTACAATTTCATGTAACTTCTACACAAGCCTCACTAATCTGTTGATCAGTCTACCAGAATCACTCTCTGGAAGGGATGGTTATGTTCTGCTGACTGCAGAGTATAGTTCAGAAACTGAGGATTGTAATTTAGACACTTCAGGCAAGTGATTTCAATTACCTGGACTGGAACAAGGCTTTAATAACCAATTACAACATTCCTTTGAATGTTAAAAATGAAGAAGAATAAACAATCAAGCCCACTACGACGTATTTCTAGTGTAACAGAAACACTGAAAAAAAGATTTCTGCCATAGAATATACGCAGATGAGAGATTCAGTGAAGATCTTACAATTTGGTATTCAAACAGTGGCATACAGATTACTTCACTGAAGCAAGCTGAGACCTTTTTATAGATTATATTATTATACCATATATTACATAGTATAGTATTGGTCCCTAAGAATAAAACAAGCATAATTTCTCCAACATTCTCCATCTAGTGGCAGGATTAATAATGATAGCCGGTTTCAGAAAAGGTGTATGGTGGATACAACAAGAAGGCACACAGAACAACTCAATGATAGTTTGAAAAATATCTGCAAATGCAACACTGAGAAGTGATCTTGAGAAAGATTCCTCATTTCAATAAAATAAGCTTTACTGGATGTGGGGAAAAAAATCCATTATGTTTTGAAATGCTGCAGAACAAGGTCTCATACTGCCTCTTAGCCATAACAAATACCTACCGTGATAAAGTAGAGCTACCTTATCTATTTAGATAGATGCCATGAAATCCTGATACAATCCTCCTTTCTCAGTTAACCAGAAGGAATGTTCATCAGTGCAATTTAGTTACTTGGAATTGAGTTTTTCACTATGGTCCCTTGGTTTCTCTTTGATTACTGAATCCGAACTCTATCAAAATGGATTAGCTTTTAGAACCATGGAAGAAGGATGCACTTTTTTTTAAAGAAAAGTTAAAGGAAATTAATTACTTTTTCAGACTCCAGCTTATGCAACCACTACACTGCTAGTCTTTAGGCACAAATAAGTTAGACTAAGCAGCACAGAGTAACAGTAAATACATAAAAATATCTTACCTACTATCTTAGTCTTACCTACCATGTCTGCTGTAAAAATGAGAAAATTTATTATGCTAAGCGGTCAATAACAACCAGAAAGAGATTCAAAGTAAAAAGTAGTAATATATATGACAGCCACTTCAAAGGCACGTGAGTTTTGTTTCACCTAAGAAAACAAACAAAAAAACCAAAGTCCAAAAACAAACTCTAAAAGATAGAAAAAGTCTCTAAGGTCTTAGCAATACATGTCTGGTTTTTAGCTATTCTAAAATGAAAAAAATATTTTGACTGATTAGGTTTCTAATAAGAGTCTTTTTACCTTAAAATATACATAACTTTAGTGACTTACAGTTCAATTGATCCCTTTGCTCTGAAAAATTAGACAACATGAAAATAGGTACTTCTTCTTGCTCATTTTTGTTTCTGTCACAATATACCTTTCACAACTAAAAGAGATCAAATGTGATGCAAAGCCTGGAGATGCAAGTGTCAAAAGTCCACTGTCAATAAGCAAGCTAAAAGACGAAAATTTAAGCTTTTGCATATATGTAATGGCTAATGAAAAGTCAAAAGACTTTATTTGTCATGACATCAACAATGTCTGATTTAACTTATTTATACTGCTAAGTTACTAAAATGGTTGGACTTTTTAAAATCATAATGGTTCCTCCTAGCTAATAGTTTCTTCGCTGAACCATCCTTTCTGAAATGGTGAATTGATTGGGTTACTCTTAAGTATGCAGCAGGAGTTAAATTGGTCATGTAAAGAAGTATGAGCATTTTAAAATATGCTGATAAAGCGTCTGAAGCTAAAATCAATTAGTTCACAGGACACATATAGACACAGTTAAAAACTTATAATACTAACAGCATATTTTAAATATGCCAACCAAAAAAAGAAACTCTAATGCCACTGTAAACTCTGAAGAAACTAATTTACTGAAGTCACTCTAAAGATATTGCTTTGAGTGAAATAAACATACATATAAGCTATACTCACCAAAAATTAGTTTAAACGTATACAATGCTTACTGTTCTAAGCATTGTATCACACTTGTGTATTACCAACAAATGCAATATATCTCAAAATTTGTAAGTACTTTTATAAATTTATTATCAGAACCTTTTTCTCCCAGTTACCTAAATGCCCTTTCCTTTTTCCCAGTCTCGCAGTTCATAAACATAATATGCCCACGTCTTCCATGTGTGTAATATATGCATACATACATACATACATACATGCAGAAATAGACAGACAACACCATGCATGAAATTTTTCATTTGCTTGAACTACATGAAAAGGTTTGGAGAAAGCTTCCTCCCAAAATTCACATTTTTCTTTCCCTTTCCAGCAGACATACAACACTCCTAAAAGTGACTAAAGGGACGGACACACACAAAAAAAATCCACCAAAAACCCCCAAAGGAATCATGCTTCCCTCTAATATGTGGGGAGGCTCAATGGTCTTCCTAGCGCAAAGCCTGTGACTGGCAAGAATCTGTGGAAGAATGAGAAGTGAGTATCAAGGCATCCTTGCACAACAGTAAGAAACATTACCACTAGACAAACTTGAAACACTTACTGTGCAACATTATGTTGTATTATTATGAGAAACAGGAAAGTGTATGTTTATGTATAGAGAGGTCAGGTATGACCTCTTCCTAAGTGCATGGGGATAGCTACTAAGACAACAGGTGCAAAAAAATCATTAAAATATAAAATAGAGGCAGTGCAAGCCAATTGTTGCTAGCTTTTGAGGCTGTATCACAGTTTTGTTTAGTTTTGCTTTTTTTTTTTCACCTTAAAGACTTCAGCTACAAGAAACAAGTTATTTCAGAGAATCCCTTCTTTCTAAGTGTGTGGTTTCATCCATCTGTTTCCAGAGAAAGAAACAGAATTGTTAATATTTGGGAAAAAATCAAAAACTGTCATTGTATTTCCCCCCCCACCCCCCTCAATCTTCTTTATAATGTTTCCATTTGGCAGGACTTGTCTTACTTATGTAATTTTTGTAATAATTAACATTTTATTAATTCACTATTCATTAGGTTTAAATTTTATATTAATTAATTTAATTCTTGCAAGTGTGCTATGCAGACTTCATGAAACAATTTTCACGATTTAATATCACTGTTAGTCTGATCATTCTTGACTGGCCTGCATTTATTTACTACTAACATTTTATCATACTTGAAGTTCAGTCCTTATTATGAAACATGACCAGTATGGGTAAACTCAACATATAACAAAAATACGAACTTCTAAGTTTTTGTATCTCCATGACAATCCAGCCATTCTAAATCAAATCACAAAACTGAGGTCTTAGTCATTTTTTTCCAGGTGGTGGATGTTGGAGAGTGTTTTGAACAGTGAACTCCTGATCTTAACAGGAATTCTGAGTTTACAAATGCTGGAAATTATTACAAATCAACATTTTAAATTGTATTGCTATACTGAAGACCCTGATAAAATATTTAGTTTGTTTATTTTGTTGCTTTTTTTCTGAAGCTTATTCATTTTCGTATTTCTCTTTTTATGTTTCTGACTTGTGCAGAGGTTTTTTGTGGTGTTTTTTTTTTCCCACTCTAAGTTATATATTTTTTCTATGAATAAATCATTGATCACAGGAAGCACTGACAATATAGTTAGAGACTTTTTTTGGGCTTATATGACTATTTGGTTAGGTTTTGATTATATTTTTAAAAGTCAAACATTTTCAGTACAAATCCTGCACCATCATAGACAAAGCAGAAAATATTCAAGAAAAACCATACATATTGGCACCAAAATATATGTAATAATACTGCAGTCTGTAACTGAAAGTCATATCTTTAAAGAGGCTGAGAAACCCCAACTCATGCGGTAAATAATTTGGCTCAGCTTTTCTGAAATTTTATTTATTACTGCAGGTTAGAGATTGCTTCAGGATTCCTGACCTCTTGAAATAGAGATGTAGCTAAATTGCTCTGACAGTGAAAGGGCAAAATCCTTGGATGAATACAATAAAAGTTTTACTAATGGTAGACATAACTGAACTCTGCAGCTCTTCTCAAAAAATCCTGGGTCAATGCCATGTATCTTTAAAACTGCTGTGCTTCAGTAAAGTTTATTGCAGTTTTCATATAGGCAAAAATTCTTGCAAGCTTATTTAGAAAAAAATAATCAAGTGTAACTATAAATCAGCTATCAAACAGATGCACTTGATAGGAGGGAGCACTAGGCTTTCTTGAAAAGAAAGTGCTTGGAAAGATATCTAGATCAAAGGATTTTCAATATATCTTCTATAGATACACCTCATAATTGAGTAGCATATATTGGCTTTATCTACTTCCGTTATTTCTCCAAGAACAACTATGTTTTCTACTTTTATTAAGTCCTAGATATTTTTTTTATTATAAATGCACTGTTCCATAATTCACTGTTCAAAGTTGAGAAGGAAGTAGTTATCTATGGTATACGTTGGTATGCAGTCTTGCAAAAAAATATATTTCATGTTTGATTTTTTTTTTTTTAAAGAGCAAAAATCTGTCAGAAAAGCTAAAACTACCAACAAAACAATAAAAGACTTTTCTAGTATGAGAGGTCTTGTATTTGTTTCAGTATGATAAAGAACCCGGTACAGATTAGCCTTATAGTTCTACTTTAATTCTGTTCAAACAGAAAAGAAAGACCAGTGGCAAAGTTCTAATTTCATTGAGCAAAATAAAGTTTTGTTACTGAATGAACTGAGTTTTACACTTTATACAGAGAATATATCCAGATAAGAAGAATTTTCCAAGTTCTTTGCAGATAATTTGTTTTACTGCCATAGTTGGTTTTTCTGAAGTAAGACTGAGGTTTTAATATTCATGAAATAAAATCTGAAATTCTAAAATTTAATTAAGATTACTTTTTTTCACTTTAAAAGCTAGATCAAGTCTCAGTGTAAAGCACTTTATACAGCACTAGAGTGCAGCACAGTGGGGACATATAAACCAGAGAGCAGATAACTTCCAGCTAATACTCCTCTCAAAATCTGTGAATCAGTAAACCAGTTATTTGAAACCTCTTCCAATTTATAGTAGATAAGAATCTGGCCCTCATATAGGACAACTAATGGAACAAATGAAGACAAAATATGCCCCAAAATCCAAGCTTTATATTCTTCTTTTCTCTCCTCATGATGTTAAAAGACAAATCTGGATTCTAAAACAAGATTTTAAAGAATAAAAATACAATGTACAAGGCTGGAAACTGATCTTTTATTTTACAAAATTTTAATGGAATATTTACACATCAGTGTTTGAAGTCATTACAAAGACATTTTCATTTAAATTATTTAAAGTGAGTGGGAATAAAGAAACTGAAGCAACAGCAACCTTTGACAAGTTCTCTATGTAGCTGAGAAAGATACTGACATCTGCTACACCTACTGGTAGAGTGGTTTGATTCAGGAGTGTTAATAACTCTGCTTTGATATCTTTTTTTGCACAATTTAAATACATTTTTAAAATTTTGAATGTAGGATTCAAGCTACGTATCTTCAGTCAAAGACAGTTGAAGTTATATAACAGAAACCTAAACTGTCCTTCAAAAATATAAATAATAAAATGTTGCTTTCTCATACTAGTTATATAGAAGCATCAATCTTTAAAATCCAGAAAATATAACCTGCTTTTTTTCTTTCTTTTTTTTTTTTTTTTTAATTTTTGGTCATAAAAGAACAGCACTTGTTCTTTCTTCTTAATTTCCTTTTAAAAATACATTTTAAATTGAAAGTTTTCAAGTTTTCATCCTATGTCCGATGCTAGAAGCCAAAAAATGTACAACATTTAACACTCTTGTGCCTCACTTATCACTGAAATCTTTTGAACAGAGGTTTTCTGAAACCTCTGTCCTGTGTGAGTGGTTCATTCAGGATCCACTCAGGCAAAATATGGCTGCTACTGTATTAAGTTTGATGGGGCATCAATGATCTGCATCATCCTCAAACCACCCACTGCTGCTTTAATTGCTTTGGCAGGACTGTTAAGCCAATTAACATCAAGTCTCTACAAAATTAGTCTTCTGACTCTATTCCATACAGTTTACTGTTAGATCCATATCAAAATTTATGTTTTACTGCTACCAAATGAAAAAATTGCAGATGGAAGATGAAGAATGAAATTTGCGTATTTTTCTTTCGATGTTCTTCTCTCTTAGCTCTATTCAGCTAATTAATCATATAATTTTAATATGAATTATTTATGCACTTTTAACATACATTCTGTTAGTAAGCATGTTTAGAAAGCCAAGATTAGCTGCATATTTTAAGAGTAAGGGCTATCAAGCATCCTACAGAGAATGCTAAGAGAAAATTACAGCCCTAGCTATTAATTAGTATTGTTGACAAATGTGGGGGAAAGCCAGCTGAGAACGTTCATGTTCAACTGAACTAATGAAAATATTATATGCTTTTATCTAAATGCTTCCTTAAGATGTTTGGCTGTCACTGGAATGTGTTTTTTGTGAAAGCCTGTCTCAAGTTCTCTGGATGATACATGCATAAGTCGCCATGTGCTTGGTAACATACAAAGTAAAAGCTGCTAATACTTTTGGAAGAAACTTTGGCTTTTGCCTTTTAAAACATTTTCCTTTCCTGAAAAGTTAGTTTAGATGTCATAACAAATGTACTGAGAGTTAGAACTACATTTTACCAATATTTTGTATTTTTAGAGTCATTTATATCGTTAGGCTCAAAAGCTGTTCCCTAATACTAACATTAAATTAAACTGAATTCGTTGGATCAGAAAAGTAAAAAGGCTTTTGTTCCTTGTGTTTTCCACACTATTTTTGACCACAGTTCTGGCCACGTGTCATTTTTATTGCAACATTTACTTCATGCTCCAGCTATGCTTTCTGTCTTTGATAATTCCTCATAGAAGCAGTAATGTTTTATAAGCAGTATTTTGTTTTTGTTTTCAGTAATTGTTGGCGCTTTTCCCTTTTCACATTACATCTCCCTCATCATGATCAGGCAAATAATAGAGATTGATACTCCAGAATGTAAGGAAATTAATCCACTCCAGGAATGAACATCCAGTAAAAATGAAACAAAGCCCCTTCAGGTTCACTACAAAGGAATCATTTTACATCTCCAACATCTTATCCTTGAGATAGCTAGGGTGCAGAAGATACTGGTTTTTTCCTTCTCATAGTAACAAATGCACAGTACAGTCTATAATTGGATAGGTGAGGCAACAGGTTTCTCTGGATGTCCAATTCATAGAATATTTGCATAACACAAGTAAGATCTTCAGCCTTATTGTCTTCACTGAACATCACTTGCCATCTGCTGGCTGAATCACAGTTCAAGTGCTTTTGAATACAATTTCATTATTCTTGTTTATCTGCCTAACTTCACTGTAATTTAATTTGAGAAAATCTGCATATCTTACCAGTATCTATTTCTGAATTTTGCCTTCATTTATATCCTAAGCAACCATCAGGACCTTGACTACTAATTTCAATAGTCACTAAAGAGACAAACAACATTTCACACATTCCAGATATTATCAAGCTGAATCGTGCTTCACTGTCTTCTGGTATGAGGGAAGAAATTGTCATAAATTTAGAAGTCATAAATTTAGACAAACAGTCTTCAGGGGGAAAAAAGCAACAACAAAAAACAGAAAGCTGAAATGAGAAAATGGGCTGAAATTAAATAATAATCTGTATAAACTGCAGAGGAAAACAGTTTATCAAGGTGTAGTGGATACAATTAGTGTAAAAATTTGATTACAGTAAAATAAAAAATTGATACGTAAATTCAAACCTTTGTGGAAAAGTAGACATCTGACAAAAAGCATGTAAGGAAATTAGCAATTAAATTGTCAGGGTAAAGAAAATTCATATGGGAACCATTAAATAGGAACAGTAGGCTGTGGTTATTTCATATATTTATGAAATGGTGGGTTCCACCGTTGCTCTTTGACTAACCCCTGCCCTATCATACTATGCAAGTACTTTACCATCTGCAAATGATTTGTTAACATAGCTCCCATTAAAAGCTGGACTTTATTTTGCAGAAGAACAGAGAAGAGATTCTCTGGTCATTTACAGATGAGCAACCTCCTTGTCCAGATGTATTTTCCTAAACTCCTTCTTACTGAAGTCAACATGCTAAATTCAACTGTAATCAAGGTGACTCAAGAATATGCAAATTAACATAGACTCAGTCTATAAGAGAGATCCAGACACATTTCAAACGGGATCTTAGGAAAGGAAAGGTAGTTAATTAGAAGCCAGATGAATTGACCAATGAGAGATACTATGTCTGAAATATTGGTAAATACAAAATTTTGTCCAATATAAACATTAGAAAAATAAGTTACAGCGCTATGTATGTTGTATACAGATTGGTAATCTTTGCCATAGGACCATTAACAACATGTTACTCATGCATGAATATGCCCAGTAACAGTGTAATCAATCTAATGAAGATACTTGTTCTTCCTTAACTGAATCTTATACTTTGAAAAATTGTACTTATTACTTGAAAGTCAAGACTTTGATGAATGGTAATAGGACAGGCCCAAATGGTATACTTAGAAAAGCAGAATACAGATTTTAAGATCAAATTCACATCCTTTAAGAAATAGCAATGAGGCAAAGCAGTATATTTATTTATAACAGTCAATTTGACTGCTGCTTCTATTAGGGTACGTAAAAAGCTCCCAACAACAACAACAAAAAGGACTAGATTCAGAAATGTATTGGTGATTGATCTGCCATTCAGTTATACATGTCTAAGTACTCACCCAGAAAGTAGGACCTTTTTTTTTTCTTTTTCTTTTTTTGATCTGAGATTTTTAAGTCACCTTCCTTCTCAAGAGTATTTTACACACCCATTTTGGATTACCTGGGGGATAAAGGCTGGTGTCTTTAATTGCATATAAACATTTAAACATTTACTGGACCAGATTAAATACAGAGTCTTTCAAAACCCTGATTTTTTTTCTAGTTCAGTGGTTATTTAAAAATTACCCGCATAACTGAACAACTACTCAAGGTCAACACCCCCAACAAAGGCATGAACACACACACACACACACACACTAAAGGTAAGTTTAGAAGTTTATAAGCTATATATAATCTTAATAGTCAAATAATATTGGAGTACTGAGCTGCACACAGTTCTCAAACAGTTCAAGCACAACTCCTGTGCTGGGGCAACATGTAATCAGCAGCGAAGCTTCTTTTGACAGGAGGTTGTTAGACTGTCTGAGTACTTAGTCGTGGGAAAGACTAAATTAACAGGGACTGTTGAGGCTGGTACAGCTTTCTTGCAGTAAGACTAAGTTGTGTACCCACTGTGATGTCTTATTGTCTCAAAACTATTCTTGTTTTCTTTATTCTTAATTCTTCAAGATGCGTAGTTTTCAGCTATGTAGAGATTTATACCTAATGTACAGAGAAACAGAAAAAGTTTAGGCATGTCAGATAGCATCAAAAACTATGTTCTCCCTTCCTAGAAAATTTTCTTACATTGTATCTTTCACCTATCATGACTGCAGTAATACCAATACTGGTACAGTATATCTAATGCCTAGTTAACAGTAACACATGAATTTGACGAATGTTGATAATATGGGGAAACACAGTGACAATGCTATTTCATATTTTTATTTTATATATTTTTATTTTGAAATTATGCATAATTACACTATTATAACGTCTGTATAAGATCTGCACCTTGTCAGTCTTCCATTTCACTTTGTTTTCTCCTAGGCTTTCCTAAGTAGACATTTCCCATAGTAGTCTATGTAACACAAATAATTTTCTTCAAAAGCGTATCTTCAGTGCTTTCTCTGAGTAGCTGAAGTTTGCAGCTTTTGCTACGGAGCTATGTTCAAACTTTCAAACAACAAAGCATTTATCATATACAAACTGTATTTGTCATAACACCTTAAAAGAAAAGAAAAAGCTCATCTCAGAATGAGAAAACTAGTGATTTATGATGTTGTAAAACAATGACATGGCATGTCAAGTTGTTGGGCCCTTATTTTTTGCATATATATCTCTGTTTTAACTAAAAGAATGAGGTTGTTTCTGTCAACAAGTAGTAGTGATTAACTCCCAATACCTGTAAAAATATTTAGTAACTATGTTTTGACATTAATATTCTCCTGATTACTGTTTGAAATAAGAGGATCAGGTGATCCAAATTCCTAACACCATTTTTACATATCTGAACCATTTATAGCTGAAGGGAAGTATTTCTGTTTCACCTCCTTGGAATGACAAAAGGTATCATGGAAGTTTATATGTGTGTATATATATATATGTGTGTATATATATATATATATATATATATCTCCCTAGGAAAGAAAAATCAGCCCTGTTCAAATACATTTATCTTGAAATTCTGGAAATGGGAAATCATAAGAAACATATTAGCTAAAACACTTTCATAAAATTACAGAAGAGAATTCCCCTCAATTCTTAATAAAATAAATGTGAAAACCCTTCCGAGTCTTATGGGTTAAGTCTGCCTTATTCTGGAAGGACTTGAATGTTTCTCCATGTCACTGAAACCAGTCCCCTGATAATGTAAGCAACCATATGGTAAATTTATTCACCTTTCTAACAAAATTAGCAAGATATTTTTGCCCGACTTATTTCACTGACTTACTACTCCACAACATTTGAAGTTTGAAGGTTAGAAATATCTGGGATTTCTCCTAAATTTACTTCTGGTACATTTATATTAATTTGTTCTTGTGCCAACATTGCACTTCAGCTGTGTAATGTATTTATGAGAAATTACAGAACTATAGAATTGTTTAGGTTGGAAAAGGGCTTTAAGATCATCAAGTCCAACGATGAAGTTAACACTGCCGATTTCACCAC
>JAVJGI010000062.1:15344077-15360211 GCA_035590275.1 Ibycter americanus
AATGCCTGACAACCCTTTTGATTAAGAAGTTTTTCCTAATATCCAATCTAAACCTCCACTGACACAACTTGAGGCCACTTTCTCTTGTCCTATTGCTTGTTACTTGGGAGAAGAGACCGACATCCACCTGCCTACAGCTTCCTTTCAGGTAGATGTAGAGAGCAATGAGATTCTCCCTGACCCTCCTCTTCTCCAGGCTAATCAACCTCTGTTCCCTTAGCACTGCACATATGAGTTCTTCTCTAGATCCTTCTCCAGCTTCATTGCACTTCTTTAGACTTGTTTCAGCACCCTCAAAGTCTTTCTTGTAGAGAGGGGCCCCAAACTGAACACAGTATTTGAGGTGCAGTCTCACCAGTGCTGAGTACAGGGGGACGATCGCTTCCCTTCATTTCACTAGGATAAGTAAACCAATTTGGTTTAATATTTTTGTCTAAATTAGCCTAATTTCATGATCATTCTTCTTCTTCATCTGAATAAATCTGTTAAAAACAATGACCCATAGCATATGCAAGAAAGAATTGCCCATATTACTCGTCTGAGGAATCTAATATAATTTTCTCATATGATAAAACTGTAAATCAGGCCATTCAGAATGATAATTCAGAATATTGTTCACATTCTCTGAAGCTTATTTGTTTATATTAATTGCATATATAGCCTTTTCTTAAAATGAAGATGTGGCTGGAAAAGAGAAGGCTGCTGGGAGACTTTATTGCAGCTTTGTAGTACCTAAAGGGGACCTACAAGAAAACCGGAGAGGGACTTGTTACAAGGGCATGTAATGGTAGGACAAGGGGTAATGGCCCATCGCTGGAAGTGTACAAGGCCAGGCTGGATGGAACTTTGAGCAACAAATCTAATGGAAGGTGTCCCTGCCCATGGTAGGGGCAGTGGAACTAGATCTTTAAGGTCCTTTCCAATCCAAACCATTCTACGATTCTGTGATTCAATTACAAACCTAAAATTAGGCCATATCAATTCTTCTCAAGATTCCAGATGAAATCTCTGCCATGTTTTGCCCATTGGCTCAACCCCTTATGTATTGCAAGTACATGGCCTGATCAGCCTTACAAAACTCATTAACTTTTTCATGTCTCCATTACACTGCTAGTTGATGAATTAATACAGACAGAATTTTGTCCTCTTTTGCCCTTTCCAGCACAGAATCTCCATGCATACAGACTTCAATTATTAGCAGTCATGCACTTTATACTAATATTTTTCATTTCCATTTCTGTTCCCACAGACTTCAGTTCATCCTGTTCTGATTCTCTTTATCAGTGATGCTTTCCATATCTTTGGGTTAGACAAATGTTGTTAACACTTTGTTACCTTTTTGTTCTTATTACTGGGATCCCTAGGATAAAAATTTGCTTTTCAGCCTGGTAGTTTCCCTTTGCATACTATTATTCTCAATCTGCACTAAACCACCTTATAACTGCAGCCCTCATTCTTCAAATTCAGAATAATTCCCTGTGTGGTTCTGCATTAAATACTTGGCATTGCATCTCCACAGTTTAAGAAAAAATAACCAGTGCATTACAACTTTTGTCAGAAAAGCAACATTAGAGAACTAAGCACTACATTCAGAAGCAGGGTAAGCACATGGTTGTTCAGAATGTTACATGTCATGTATGTGAATTAGCTTCACAAATGACTTCTGATATGTGTGTGTATGTTTATTCTTTGACTTGGGCTCTTTTTTTGTGAACATGAATTGAAATACCATGTCTCATATAGTGCTTTCTTAATGTCAATTTCACATAAATAGCATTAGTTAAATGTAATTCTTGAATAAACATGATTTGTTGAAAAATTAGTGCAGACGCAAAGAATTTTTCAGGTTTTGCTACAGAATATCTCCAAAATATAGAGTAACTAAATTGTGCTAGGTACTGTTTTTGCATTTGAGATAGATTATCCATGAAAATGTTCATACAAATATTACCCTAGCGCCCATTCATCACTTTTATGACCTGATCCACACTAATTTCACTGCAAGAACAGTTAATCCATTTACTTGCCTTTTCAGGATTTTTAAAATGCCAGAGCTGGTTACTTATTACTTAATCTAGGACATGATAAAGTTCTCCTCCATATGAGAAAAGCTGCTGCTTTTATATTATTGACTCTGAGAATATTATATAATTGAAAGAGGTTTGAAAAACCAACCTCTCAATTGTGCAACAGTGCCAGTTTCACCGAGCTGCGCATAGTGTTCAAGGTGACAGTCTGTTAGCTGAAGCAATCTGTGAGTAACAGTTCTACACGTGTAGCTCAAATTACTTTTCCAAAAGAAAAAAAAAAAAAAGATTTTTACATTTTTCTGTGCTTCCCTGCTATTTCTGACTCCTTTAATAAATTGTTCTGATATCTTAATTTTACATTTTTAGTTTGAATATATATGCTTTATTTCAAATATTTTTGTATTTTATTTCTATTTTTTAATAATAAAATGTATTATTATTTTAAGATATATTAAAAATTAGATTAATTATAAACATTGGGGGTTTGGTTTTTTGTTTTTTTTTTATTGGGAGGTAAAAATTTAATTTTAGTCCCATTCCCAACCCCCACTCTGTTGTCCTATTATCAGAAAATGTAAGCTGTTATTTTCATAAACGCACAGCAAATATACTTTTGGTATGACATCTAACAATGTGATGTAATTTAGCAGAGGTAGCAAAACCATCACTGGGAACTGATTTTACATGCTCTTTTCATAGACACCTCTTTTTTGTTTCCGTAGATACAGATATTTTTCATGGAGAGAGAGAACAGAACATGTAACCGTTAGCTAGAATGTTGCTTTCATGCAAACATTGAGAATAATATGAATCTCAATGACAAAGCAACAGGGAAGAAACAAAGTGTTTTAAATATTTGAAGATCAGACTTCTAAAGATTTGAGAATGTATTTGTTCTACTCTTGATAATACTAAATCTCAGGTTTATTTTGTAATATTCCTAACACCCTCTGTCAGAATATCCTGAACAAAAATTTGTAAAATAGTTCTGTAGACAATTTATCATTGCTTGTTAGTACATTTGCAATCCTGCACAGACCTGAGACTTCACTTGTGAGGTTATAAGTACTAAATGATTACGATATAAATGCATAGTATAGAAACATAAGTAATCCCCTTAGAGATGTTTTTGGGTTAGCAATATTGGATGCTTTTTTCCTCTTCCTGTTAAATATCTATCATCCTTTTGACATTTCTATAGTACATATATCTCTGATTTTATTTGCTTCCAGAAAACAAATCTAACCCTTCTGAAAGTTATGTTTAAATTTCATTCTTGGCTTGAACTGTGATTTAGCTTGGTGAATCTCTTGTCCTGATTTTTTTGAGTGCAAATTGGTATCATCATGTTCAGTTTCTCCCTCTTCAAGGACCAAATGAAGCCCACTGTAGTTATGGATGGGAGCTGTCCCTCAAGTACGCCCAGAGCAAATGTAAGGTTTTGGAAGAGGATTACGCTAGTAAGTAATCCTGTATAATCCTAAGTAAATCTGCTCCAAAATCTTCATTCTAGTGCAGAACCTACATCAGCAGGCTGGGCCATGCCTTGAACCTTAGCTGTTAGTAACATCCAGCTGAGATAGTGACTAACTGGGACTGGATTCTGGGTGTCATGATGTTTCTTACATCCTTTAAGCACATAGCAACAAGGTTCTGATTTTTAAGACCGATACATGGGGGAAAAGTGACACTTTAAATAGTGAAATACTCAGATCTATGGATGAAATGGATTAAATACAATTCTGAAAACAAATTTCCTCTTACCCAGTCTGATGTTCCAACCTTTCCCCTAATCTTGCTTTCCAGACAGTAACTTTTAGTGGTTTAGAGGCTCTACATGTTAAAACCATGCTTGGTTGTGGATCTTGACGAAGGCTGCCTTCTTTTCACCATTTTTGAGACATAGCTTTGAAATTGTTTCCAGTTGTAAATGTGTCCTCATCCTTTCTACTGCAGGCTCTCTTCTTAACCCTGTTGTCCCATTCATAGGTTTTCCAAAACTGAGCATGGTCCAGTGAGCTCATTCTAATCTACTCTCTGGAAGGTTTTCGTGCAGGATGTGAAGGCCAGGGACAGAGGGGTGGACAGCCTTCTTTCCTGTCTTCAGTCACACTTTCTTTAGCTGAAGACTATACCTAGTAATGGCATATGACATTGATTAAATAAATAGTTACGCCACTGTCAACAGCACCCAGTTAATTTTGATGTGAAGTCAGTCAAGTCTAAAATGCACCAGATGTTACATATTTGATTTTGAACTGAGACAGTCTAACTGTACTTGTGAACTTAATTGTAGGGGAGAAACTTAAGTGGTTGGTTGGTGTATGGACTGTGTATGCACCAAGATTACTCTGCAGCCTGGTTGTCAAGGCATTATCCTTTGAAATGGAAGAGATGGGATTTAAATCCTGAATAGTTCAGGTGGAAACTAAAATTATACATTTAATTTCTTGACTGGGTACCTGAAATAAATAGTTTCCTAAGCAAAAGGTTATTTTTACCAAAGGCATGATATGATCCATAACGTATAATCTCAAAAAAGGGACAAATAGTGTGTTTAAAATCATACAGGAATAGAGAACTCTTCGCCACTACATTCTACAATTCATAACTGATGGAGTTAAAGCAAACAAAATAAACTACTATTTAACAATTGTGGATAATTTGCCATAGCATATTTGTGGAAGTAGAAAAAGAATGAGATTAATCTAATGACAGGTCAATCTGTAACCACTACTGTAATCAATAATCAGTACTGTATAAAGTGACCAAATGCAATTTACTCACACTTGCTCCATTTCTTACCCTCTTTTTCCTAAATGTCTATTACTGGCTACTGTCAGAGACAGAATATCAGAAAATGCAGCTGCTCCTGTTGAAACGTTAGCTAAGGAGTCTTTTGTTTATGAGCCCTCATGAATGTGGGCACATTAGCAGATGCTGAAGTACAGTAGATGGTAGAGTTTCTGAGACAGACCTTTTCTCAGTATTTTGTATTAGTAAGTTAACATCCTTCTCACCTACTTACTCATTTTGTCTGTTGTGCACTCGACTTCTAGATTTAAATTTAAAATTAATTTCTTATGCAGTACAGAAACTTACATGCTTAGTTATTTAGAATGACATGTTTGAAATGCAGTGTACAAAGCCTGTAGATGATATAGAATAAAATGAAACATTTATGTCCTGTCATTTCTTCACAAAATACTCTATCTTTAGTTCAGGCTTATGAATTTTGTAACTGGAACTGGGCATCCTAAAGGTGTGGAGTTTCTGAGTGTGTTTGTGCCTTTCTGCCTTGGTAAAGACACAATATTCCCTTGTTTTTCACAGCTCTTTATATTGGAATGAAATTGTTCTGAACCCCAAAATATACTATTTGATTTACACATTGATAAACTTCTTTCAGATGTTTTCCTGAGATGTTTGGTATAGAAACAGTTATATTTGAATCTGCAAAATAATAGGAGAGGAGTATTAGTGAAAATATGGATTAATGTGTATCCAAATCTGCCTATCTTTTTAGGAAGAACTTGAAAAGGATAAAACTTATTTTCATTAATCAAGAAATCCATTGAAAGCTGTTAAATATGAAGTTTATCACCATTGGCTCAGGCTGTTCCTCGGTTGCATTTCTCCAAAAGCTGGAATAACAAAAAGAACCCTATTTCTGGGCTTTTTCCTAAATTTTTACAATTGACCACTGCAAGAGTCAAAAGACAAGTTATACAGTTATTTGTTCTACCCAAGGGCAGCTCACTGCTATACTCTTAAGTGAAGAGAATAATCATATAGCCATGTGGTGTGGTAAAAATGAAGTTATTATTGGTGATCCGCCAATGTTTTCCTTTGTTTATCACAATTAGCTTGTGATTGATATCATCTTTGTTCATCTTCACTTATCCCAAGATTTAAAACATCAGGTTGGCATTCTTAGCATATATTCATCATTATATCCAGTCCACTACCCACACAAAAGCCAGAACACCTTGCTGACAAGATGATAAGAGATATTTAAGATGACACAAACCAAAGCTCTCATTTGCATGATAACTTTATCAAGAGTCAGTTTATAGCTGAACACTAATATGAAAAGTGCAATAGTCTTAGCCATGCTATCAACTACGAGTAAATTTTATTTTGTCATTTCAAAGACAGGTAGTAGATGTCTTGGAGTAATGATTACAACCCAGTTCATCAACTCTTTTATGTACACTGTGGAAAAAGGAAAATAACCTGCACATTTAGTGGACTTTCCCATCCACCACCTCCAGTGAGTATGGAGTGAATGTATCTGCCTGCTATGACATTGTCTCCTAAACCACACGAAAACCTAATGCAGAAGGATCATAGCCAACAAACACTGAATTTGCATAACTTCCCAGCACTTGCTTGCTGCATCACTTTTATGAATTAACATAGAATAGATGTATAGTTCTGAAAAGTCAAGTTCAGAATCCAGAACACAGCTGGAGTATTTTCAAGGAAAAGTTCAAATCAACAAATGTGTTTCATGAAGGCAATCATAAAATTAAACTTCAAACATAACATGTGCCTCAAAGTAGATCTAGTTAAATACAGTTCACATCTATTGTGTAACTATGACATTCAGGCCATGAAGTATATTTAAGATATTGCTTTTCTCATTAAAAATAGGCATATTTAAACTATTACGACTGTAGCCTTAATCCTGAGTTGCCACTCTTTGTAGGGAAATTAATAGCAATAGAACAAAGCGAACTGAACAGTATTGTTATTTCAACAACACTGATCAAATGTTGTAAGCTAGGCTTTCTACAGAAATCCAGATAATGGTAAGTTTGTTTTGTTTCTCTTAATACTTGAATGAACATAAATCCTTGGTGTAAACAGAGGTATGTTTATTTTACAGTGAACTGCTGGATCTGGACAAGGGAAAGAGGTTATGTTTTGCTTTAAACGTTAACATTAAGGGAGTAATGCACAGTATAAAGTTACATAACAATGCACAGAATTTCATATTCATTTTTTGCAGACTTTGTTGATCACACTTCAGTGAATGTTTTGGTCATATAGGGTCACATGTCTTTCCTTAATCAAATTTCTCCTAGGGAAACTACTGTCCTTGAGCATCTGCTCTACCTGCCAGACGGAGTAGAAAGAATGTCTATTTTGAGGTGCAGAAGCAGTTGGATTTCGTTAGTAAGGGCTAAAGGGAATCTCAGTCAATACCTAATGGGTTACACCAAGTTCTGGTCCCTTGTGTCATTATTATTTAATCAATTCCTTTTTCAATCATAGTCTTGGTCAAAATGAGCACTGTTAACACACTACATTTCAAATGTTTTATCTGGTTTATCTATCCGTGTGAAAAAGCTGTGACAGTAATTCTCACTGCTCACTTGGGGATTGTTCTCTAAGGGCTTTTGTTTTCATATTCATCTAGTTACAAATAAAACAGATCAGCACACTTCCTCTAAAATGAAAAAAAAAGGAAGGGAATGGAGGGAAGCTACAAAATAAACCAAATAAACTTACCTGCAAAGCAGTAGCAAGGAAAATTATCCTAACATTAAAATGCACATTTTTATTATTTACCTTTTTTGTTGAAAAAAATGTAATACCATTTTCCATTCCTATGTGATAAGTTGACAATTAATAATTCTAAAAAAAAAAATGTCAATTTTAAAATAAAATCATAGAATCATTGAATTATTTATGTTGAAAAAGACCTGTAAGATCATAAAGTCCAACCATAAATATAACACTTGTAAGTCTACCACTAAACCATGTCCCTAAGCACCACATCTACATCTTTTAAATACCTCCAGGGATGGTGACTCAACCACTGCCCTGGGCAGCCTGTTCCAGTGCTTGATAACGTTTTCAGTAAAGAAATTTTTCTTAATATCCAGTGTAAATCTTTCCTGGCCCAGCCTGAGACCCTGTTGTCTTGCCCTATCACCTGTTGTTTGGGAAAAGATACTGACAAACACAGTGTAATCAACATCAATTAACTGATGAATTTATGTTCCACAGCAGATAAGTAAGCGACAAAACTAGAAATTCTATATGCTGTATAAAACAGATTTTCTGACCTCCCTTCACACACCCCTTCTTCCCAAGTCACAGTGAAGCTGAGTTGTGTGCCCTATACCTCTTTTTGACTGGAGAGCCTTTATATTAGAAAGAACACCATGCAACATATTTTCACTGTCAGTCTCTAAGAGATCCAGAATTTGAGCTTAAAACTTTTTTTTAGGGGTCAGTAGGATTGCAGAAAATTCAGTAAGAACATTGTCTTATTTTTTTCGTGTATTTGCTACATATATAAAAGACTTGATTTCTGCAAAGACTATGAGCATCTTATTTCAATGAGTACTCAATTATCTACCAATTTCAAAAGAAAAAAAGTTTGACATTTACAGTAGGTTGGCCCTGGCTAGCAGCTAAGCACCCACACAGCTAATGATGGGGAAATCTTGATGGAATAGAGGAAAAAAATAGAAAGAAAAGGAATGAGGAAACTCATCAGCTGAATTAGAGACAAAGAAATCGCTCACCACTTACTGTCACAGGCAAAACAGACTTTACTTGAGGAATTTAACTTAATATATTGTCAATTAACAGAACCTAAACATTTAATTATTGTATGAATTATAGGGAAACAAAGAAGCCAAACATCTAAACACTTAGGAAAATACCTTCCGTTTCCCTTTCCTAGGCTCAACTTCACTCCAGACACCTCTCTTCTCCCCCTGCTGCTGTCAACTCCCCTTGTTATTACCACAGGTTTCATGCGTCCCCTTTGGCGAGGGTGGCACAGGAGCATGATCAGGGTGTTAACAGTTTCTGTCTGCTGTTTTTTTCCTTCTCACTCATCTCTTCTTCTCCAGCATAGGTTGTCCATGAGCTGCAGTTCTTTCAGGGTGTTCCTGTGCCAGCATGAGCTTGTCCATGGCTCTCAATCCCTTCAGGGATGTTACCAGCTCTGCCGTGGGCCACCTTGTACTACCCCGACTTCATTCCCTTGTACACTTTGTTCTTTTCCTGTCCTCCCTCCTTCTGGATGTTTCCTCATCTTTCTTAAATGTGTTTTCAGTGACGAGCCACCAGCTTGGCAGATGGCTCAGATGTGTCCTGTAGTGGGTCTGCTGTGGAGGCAACTGGAACAGGCTGTGTCCAGCATGGGGGCAGACTCACCATCCTCCTACAAAAGCCACTCTTGCAGCCCCTCTCCTCTGCCTTTGCTACCAAAAACTTGCCATTTATGTCAATTAGCACTTACATTGATTTTATTTTTTTGTAGGACGTTGTCAGTAGTTTAACCCAGTATCTTGTGTGAAATCACTTTTTCTAACTTGGCTGAAATAAACTATGATGAAGGACCAGCCAGTCAAGATAAAATTTGTGATGTGGCTTCTGGGTGTGTCTATCTTTAGATCAATCAAATAAAACAAGCAGCTGAGTATGATTTGGTTCAGGCACATCAATGTAAGACACAAGTGGTTTTTTACTGTTCTTTCAGTGGCTGAGAGGCAGCTAATATGAGATAGTTAGCCTTCTGCAAATCAGATGCTTAATTTATTTCTATAGGCAGAAATACAGAGCTTAAGAGATTAGAACAGTAAAATGAGATAGCTTTTGTTATAAATGAATTCATTACTGTATGCCTTTAAACTGTGCACCCTCCAGCAAAGTACTGTAAAAACATGAGGAAGCAGATTCTACCTCAAGAGGCTTCAGCAGGTCCTTTTGGAATTAAATCCACAAACCACCTAAAATCTGTAATGTACCATTACCTGATAATGACTTCTTATTCTTACCTTTGGCTAGAATTCAGTACAGGCAAATTAAGATAACAAGATTATAAAATATTTAATACATAAGCTATTCCGATGGTGCTGCAGTTCTATGTCAACACAGACAGGAAGTCTAGTCAAATAGTTCTATGAGAAAATAACTTAAAATGAAAACTATATATTAGAAAAAGAGAATCCCAAAATGACAGTATGTGCCAGGTCTGTACATATGAGGCTTACCTGTCAAATAATTTATAAGATGATATGAGGATGTGAATATGAATTTTCAAGCCTTGGTACTTAGACCCAAACACTAAACCAATTCTGTTTCAAGCTTGCAAAAAATAACTAACTCAAGTTTTCATCTCATTATTCAAAGTAGAGTCTCTGATTGTAGGTTTATTTTCAAATGTGTAATATGTGCTTAAATTGTGCCAGATGCTTATCGAACGGCATGCTTTATTTTAAATCCTGTGGTTTCCTTCTCACAGCTATAAAAAAAAAATAAAATTGGTATAGAAAAGTATTAGCAAATCAGATAAACAATGTCGCTATTGATAAAATAACACAATTTCCTAGTCCATTCCAGTCAAGTGGGTAAAAGCTGTGAAAAATTAAAATACACTTACATTCCTCATACTTTTTTCCCAATAATTATTTAATTAAATAAATTTTCATAACAGTATTATTTATGAAAAACACGTAGAAAAACTTTTAAATCTTGTCAGTTTATTTACTTTTGTTTCATAGCAAAGTTTATTCTTGTTCAGCCACGTGTAGAGTTCTCACCGTCAGTTCTAAGATTTCCACCCCTGACTGCCTGTTTGTCAGTTTCTCACAGAATTGTCCCATGCTTTCACTCACACGGCTCCTTATGTGTTGCATCTGATCCTGCAGATTGTATGCAATGCCCCTACTCTGATCATATTTCAGGCCCTCTAAGGACCTGCTTCTTTGATTCCATAAGCTTGTAGGCATTAAATCTAGTAAGCTTATATTTCTTTTTAATCCCTCTCTTTCTTTCCTTTTTTTTTTTTTTTTTTTATTCCCCTTCATTTCTCCTTCTCTGTCCTTAGAACGTACATGCCTTCATGACAGGGACCATCTTAAAAGTACAAAGATGTCTTGCATACTGAGAATACAACTATAAGAAATGTTTTTTATACATAATAGAACAAGCATATGAATCAAATATGCAACATGTTGAGGATGTTGCAGCTTCTCATTTTGGAGCAAACTATGATTACATTAGGTTACCTGGCATCCTGTGAAAGTGAGAAATTTGGAAATAGGGAAAAAATAGAAGTATTTTCTGGACAAGACATAACTAAAAGACATCCAATGCTAACCAGGCACTCCAGCTCAGCATAGTAAGAAAAGAAAAGGGGATTTGACCAGAAAAGCAGGAAATCAATACCTCTGGATTCTACATGACATGGAAGAAAAGGTACCACATCTCTGAAGCAACTTTGATCTGCTTTCTATATTAAGCAAGCCTAGAATAGGATTGTTAGTTGCCATGTTGCTTAGATTAAGTGAGCCATTTTCCTTTCCATACATGGACTTAAAGAACTCTTCTTTGGCAGACAATCTCTTCAGTATCTGCACATAGCTGCCTTGCTCCTTACCTCAGCGTTACTTTGTCAAATAAAGTCTTGAGCACATCCTCAGGTTTTGGCTTTCCTTTTACAGCAGTTTGCCAATTAAACTCTCTGAAGCAGCTATGTAGGAGGTGATGGTAGATAGTTGCTTTGCTATTGTTCTTCTAATATAGGTATTTTCTTTCATGGCTGAGCCACAACTTCAGAGAAGACACCCTAGGAGAGGCAGGAATGTAGGCGTCTGCAGAGTGTTCAGGCAGTGGAGGCTTCTCTGTGAAGAGCTGCATTTTGTTTTACAGGAACGATGCTGATATGCATTTGAAGCATGATATTTCTTCTATAAATGGAAAAAACTGTGTAGTGCTGCCATCTATTAGTTATTTGATGACATAGATTTTTTTTCCATACTCCTTAATTTCGTTATATCTTAAATAATTGGTGACAAAGCAATTCCTGAAATTGCTGAGTATACATTTTTGTTTCAAATTTGAACAGTCATTGATGAAATCAAGACAGTTTTTTTGTTTTTAATTTTCATAAACTTCTAATAAGTGTGGGCGGGTTTTTTTGTTCTCCTTGCAAGCCTTATCCTTCTTTGCATGTTAAACAGAAATTATTTTAAAATATTCAGACTCTGTGGGTCTTACACCATCTGCATGAGACCTGGATACTAGCTCTCATTTCCCAAGCTGAATATAGCTTTCTGAAGTTAAAACTTGTCTCTATATACAGGATTAAATGCAACAAATTATATGCATGCTTTGTAATGGACTTACTCCAGTGAAGATTTCTATGTTTTTTGCTTTTGGGGTTTGGAGCAGGAGGGCAGAGAATAATGCAGGAATGCTGCAGAAAAATTTGCGTTATAGTTACCAGATCTTCCACTCCTATTTTCAACATTAGATTTCATCATTAGCTGCATAGTTACAGAGGTCAGGAAGCTTGTGACTGAGGAGTAATAAAAAGTTTGTTGAAGAGACTCTTTATTCAATTTAAGTCCATAAACGCAGAATACAAATGAACAGAATTGTTTTAGATCTGAATTAACTGTAAGTAATCAAAAGGATGTGAGAATGTGTTGAAGTACTCTCAGGTGATTTTGAAATGAAAGTCTTCCCTTTTCGTGAAGCATTGTTCTCTTCGAACTAATACATATACACCTCTTAGTTGCATTATTAAAAAGCAAAAATTATTTTAGACAAAAACACTTTCCAAAAGAGCTTTGAAAGTGATGTTGCCAAATAATATGTGAATAATTTGATTTCAGTTTTGGAACACTGCATTTACTTCTGTCAGGTTATATTTGTGGATAACTATCCTTTTATAACAAATGAAAAAAAATTTAAACTCTTGTTATACAAGTGCTTTAGCTATATCCTTTTCAAGTATATCATACAAAATTTGTAGTAAAGGATAATTACGATGAAAGCCTCTATAAAAAATATAAAACTGAAATAAGTGTGGATCAGGGTGCTGCCTCTTACCAATGGCAGTGTTTTTAACACTTCCCAATTTTCCTGTTCTCTGAGAATTCAAAGAACATCAGGTTCAGTGGATTTTAATTTTTATCCAGTGATGTCTACTTCACTTGTGCTATTTTATGCAAGATACAGATGATGCTGTAAACTGACTAAAATGTTGAATAATGTATGTTATGGTTTACCTGGGCTGTTACTTTTAACAACACACTTGGCTGTGAACTTGACGTTATATAGATTATGGTTTCGGAGTATATTATTTTTATTTTTAAAAATGAGAATTTGATGCCTAACAGGATTCTGATAAAGAGCTATTTCGAATTCCTGTTAAAATTTGTGAAATTTTTGGACAGTCAAAATGAGTCTGGGTTACCTGAGAATTCAGCATTGTTCCTGAAATCAGACTACTTTGAAATCTGTCTCTATTAACAGAAATGATTAACCTCCTGCAATGATTGTTTGCTTGGATGGGAAAGGATGAGGTGTATTATTTCTCAGACTAGAAAATCTAAAACGTACATGTTGGGGTTTCTTTGTTTGTTTTGTTTTTCTGTAATTTAAGAAATAGATTTTTTGTATTTAGGATACAGCTTATAATACAGATATACATACAGATATAATACATATATAATAACACTTCTGATAATCAGTTTAATTGACTCTCCTTTTGCTATCTCTTATCACAATTGCTTCTGCAAATATGTAATATTACATCTCAGCCACTAGGAGATTGTCTCAGGATAGTTGACAATTTCTTTCAAGTTCATTAACTGTTCTCATGATCATCACCTGAAATGGTTGAATGATCTAATAACATTTTCCTAAAGCCTATAATTTACCTCTATAAACTCATTTTTTACAGTGATCTCCTATATGTATGAGGCATCATTAGCACTCCTTCATACATTCGTGAGAAAGTGACTTCTGCCCTAGAGACTCAGTTTTCTACCACAGGAGAAGGTCATTCAGTCAAAGGCTGGAATAGACAGTCTTGAGAAAGAGCATAAATCTTTCTCTCTCTTTTTTCCCAGTTACGTGCTCTGGACTTAAGTGACACTGAAGGGAAGACAGACATATGTTGGTGGTACTAGATTTGTAAATGGGATACCTGAGCACTAAACACTTAGTCCTAAATACTACACACTACAAAATATATTAGGCTGAGCAAGATTTTTCTTTAAGTTAAGATATTCTTTCTTCCTGCTAATTTTCACAGCCCTCCTCCACACACCAAAATCTCCTGTATTGCAAATCTCCACGTTTACTTTGAGAGAGTTTCATTCACATAAGGTTCATTTGCTGCCCTCTTTACCAAATGTAGGAAAATCTAGCACACCACTGATACATTTCTCCAGAAAGTTAGTTACTAGACATACATGAAGTTTCTAACTTGGCATTTTGTTTTAAGCTCACGTACAGGGCGATAGGGATTCTAAATGCTACCAAACACCTCTTAGTAGCTACTGTGATTGTGTTTGTGCAGTGTCTGCTCCATGCTACAAGGAAGTAAATACGAATTTAAAAATAGGTCATAAGTTTATGTTTGACTTTTTCAGTCATAAAGGCAATCTATCAGTTAGAAGATAATATCCTGGCCTGCTCTGTAAGAAAAATTACTGTCAATTAGCTGAACAGCTGTTAAGCCTAACTACTTTATTAGGAATTATTACCATTTTGAAACATTTTAGTCTGATGATTATCTAGCAGCACATTTGTATACAGTTCCCTTCCTCTTTTTTCTATTATATTTTTAAATGTTCTATTGATCGTCAATTACAATTCTAAAACTATTTATACATTTGTTAGAGGGAAATAGAAATGTCTGGGTTTTTTTTTCTTCTGGTAACATTGAAGAGTGTATTGTCTATATTACTTAAAAAGCATATTCTTTTTAGAAAAAAAAAGTTATAGAATTTTAATAATAGGAAAAACCAAAATTGTATACATTTGTATTGTCAAAATAGGAACTGCCACAAACATAACCCAGTTCTATACTGTTATGAATCAAATTAAATCTTCTGACTGGTATGACGGTGTAGTATTACAACTGTTCAGTAATCTCAGATGAAAAGGTTACAGGGCTATTTGAGTGCATTAAATATTCAGTATGAAATAACTAGCATCAGTTTAAGATTATTTCCAAATGAAACATATGCTTTTATATAATACTACAACAAAGATTTATTTTAGAGAATCTGTGTAGCTTAGCTAATGTGCTCCATAGATATCAAGCTCTGTGTCACATCTTGGCATGATACTTTAAAGAAAAATTGACAAACAATTGAATATAAGAAGAACAGTATTACTTGTACTCAACTGATGACTGCAATTTATAAATATGTGTGGGTTTGCCTGTGGTAAGTAGGTTTTAAAACAAAGACCAGTGTTTGAAGGTACCATATTGGGGCTGCTCTTATGCAGTCTTACTTTTCTGTTTACTCATTCAGATTACAAAAGATGAATAAGTAAAACTATCTAGTAAAGAAAAAAAAAAACGTTTTCAAGAATTTGTTGTAGCCCCTCATAAGACTTTTCAAAAGTATGTGTTTATTCATAAAATGAAGGAAAGAAAAAAGAACAGGGAGAGGGAGAATACAATAATTACTAGAGAAGTCAGGAAGATATTTATGATCTAGGAGATTTAGGTGATCTGGGGTCTATTTACTATACAGTACATTGAATGATTTCAGGGGACTGTTGTGTTTGTTGGGTTTTTTTTGTTTGTTTGTTTGTTTGTTTGGGGGGTTTTTTTGCTTGGTTTGGTTTGGTTTGGTTTGGTTTGGTTTGGGGTTCTTTTTGTCATTTGAATATTATATTACCTTACATCTATTTCAAAGTAAGGATGGCTTATTTACTTCTGGAACAGATAGCTGTTTTTTAATGTACAGAGATAGCATATTGTGCCAAGGCAAAGCCTAGTAAACTCTGGCAAAAAAGGAAATGGGAAGCCATATGAATTGTTTTTATAGTCATATATAAAGAAAGCAAAAAATGAATAGGCATTTGTAGATAACAAAACAATTTAAAAAAATTGCAACACAAAACCTTTTGTAAAAATATTACATGACACAAAGAAAAATGTAGAAATACAGCTCCTCTGTTAATTTTGGTTTTCATGGGTTCTGTGGAGGTAAGATGATGATTAGAACCCAATGACAAATGTGAAAATGCGCTAGTAAAAAAGAGATGCGTGCAGGGTACTGGCAGAAGTATTTCATAATTTGAAATTTAAAAAAATGAAGTT
>JAVJGI010000062.1:15360311-15397146 GCA_035590275.1 Ibycter americanus
GTTGGTTTTTTTTTATTTTATTTGATGAATAGATGAAAATAAAATACAGAACAATTTCAAAATTTAGGGGTGTTTTTTCAGATACTTTTCTGCTTTCTTTCCTTTTAAAGGGACAAGAGGAGAAAGGGACAAAGAAATAATGAAAAAAATATTTGAAAAAGGATAATAATATGAAATGGTGGATTTATGATTTTTTTTTACACTTTTAATGAAAGGTTTCCTTTTCTATGCAAGAAACTAAAACATTATCAACATTTATTGAAGAAGATTGTCCTCCAAGTGTCTTCAAATAATCAAAACAAGTTACTGTTTGATTAGCCCTGCTTCTAAATCAGGGGAAAGTATATTGCTAACCATAACTTACAAAAAATTATTGGACTTCTTTCTCTAAGAAGCCTACTTATTTCCATTTCATTCTAGACACTGCCAGTTTGCTGCTCTAAGTATTCTATACTGCAGTCAACCTATGATAAATAACTTGAGGTAGCTCTGCAGTACATATTCAGGTGGTTTCTCTTGCCTCTCCTTTCCTGTGTCTGTCTGCATAATTTCACAATAAATTTGAAAGAATTGAATTTAATGTACTTCTACTGCTTAAAGGATTATAATAATTTTCTATTTGAACTACAAGTATGATCATGGAAAAGGAAACTAGTTAAGAGGATTACTTGTGGGACTGGATTTATACTGAGGCCAATGTCAGGCCAGAGTTTCAGCATTAATTCTGACAGGTCTTGGTTTCATGGCTTAGAGAAGTCAAACATTCGACAGTTTTAAATGTATCCTTTTGTAATGACACAGTATATCCATAAAAGAAAGTTGAAAGTTGTATTCACAAGGCAAGGCCTGGGAACAGAGCAATAGCAAACGTACTACTCAAATCCCACTCTCAGAAAGGCTGTTACAGCTATAAATAGGGGAAATGAGTAAGATATAGTAAGGAAATTAAAAGAGGCTTTCAACCACTATATGGTGAGAATACAAAAATCTTTTGAGAAGTAAGATGTGCCAAATGGAATAGTGGAAAGGAATGAAGTTCTGCAGATAAATGCATTTCTAATGACTTTTCTAGAAAAGTCAGTACCATTCTGACCCTACAATAAAGTTTTTCTCTAACATTTTTTAATTTGCAGTCTGTGAAGACACATGGGAGCAGGTCTTTTTTTTATTATTTATTTATTTATTTATTTAAATTATTTTTATTTTTTGTTTTCCTGCAAGCCAACATGCTAGAATCTTGGTATATGATTAGCTATAGGAATAATATTTATCACAATCAGAGTAATGATTAGTAGTGGTAATGACACCAAGAAGACACATACTAAGTTAGAATAAAATAAAGAAAACATGTAAGAATGAAAAAACCAACACTGTACGATAGTTATATTGCAAGTATTTTGCCATCCTAAATTAAAATCCTAATTTAGTTATTTTCAAGCATTTTAGTGAAATCCATAGCATGCTTTCAAAAGACAGAGCAAAACGGGAAGTCTGTATTTAAATCATATTGAATGATATGGCTGAGTAGTTCTTCAGGGAAGTCACTGTCAGAGTCCAATACTCCCTGACCAGGTTCTTTTAGGTAGCCCACACATGGAAAGTATAAAGTTTGACACCAGATTTATTTATTTGAAGATAGTTGGTGCTACATGGGAGTTTTGATTTGGCAGTTATAAAAAATATCCTGTATAACACCATCATGATTTAACCCCAGCTGGCAACTGAAACACCACACAGCTGTTCACTCACTCCCCACTGGTGGGATGGGGGAGAGAACTGGAATGGCAGATGTAAGAAAGTTTATGAGTCGAGATAGACGGTTTAATAGGTAAAGCAAAAGCCAGACATGCAAGCAAAGCAAAGCAAGGAATTCATTCACGACTTCCCATTGACAGGCAGGTGTTCAGCCATCTCCAGGAAAGCAGGGCTTCACCAAGTGTAACAGTTAGTTGGGAAGACAAACACCGTAACTTTGAATGTCGCCTCTTCCTTCTTCTTCCCCCAGCTTTATACACTGAACAGGACATCATACGGTATGAAAGATCCCTTTGGTCAGCTGGGGTCAGCGGTCCCAGCTGTGTCCCCTCCCAGCTTCTTGTGCGTCCTCAGCCTACTCGCTGGTGGGGTGGGGTGAGAAGCAGCAAAGGCCCTGGCTCTGTGTAAGCGCTGCTCAGCAATAACTAAAATATCCCTGTGTTGCCAACACTGTTTTTAGCACAAATCCAAAATGTAGCCCCATACTAACTCCTATGAAGAAAACTAACTCTATCCCAGCCAAAATCAGCACAACAATATGAATCTAAGTTAAGCTTAGGGAAAAATAGCAAAAATTGCAATATGCCATTCACTCACAGTACCAGTATGATCCCTGTTACTGGTCTCTGTAATATGCTCACTGTCACAACACTGGGTGACCCCAGGCACCACGAAGGAAATTGTGGGCTGAAACTGGGTCAAGCCTCTTTCTCTCTTCAAAATTATTTTGCTAGTTTTCTGGGTTTTATATTCTCTATTAGGTTTAGCCGTGTATTCAACCTCTCCAGGCTGATCTCGCTGACTCAGGGAAATTTCCATACTTCTAGTGAACTCAGAGAGAAACATTTACACCACCAGTTGATCCACTCAACTGTTGATAACTGTTCATCTAAATCAAAGGCCATCATCTGGTTCCCTTTGTGTTGAGATGAAGTCAGCTTTGCAGCAGATGTGGTCAGTCATATCCTACATTATTACCTGACCTTTGTGGGCACATCGCCTTTGTTCATCTCCTCTGAGCCTTCTCCCATTGTATGTGTTTATTGATCAGGCACAGCCACCCTCATGTGAAAACATTTCTTATGATTAGTATTGCCTGGTTTTCAGATATTTTTGGGGGGGGAGTGGGGGGCAGGGGGAGGGGAGGGAAGGTGTTAGATATAAATCCAATAATCATGAAATGTACAGTTTATGAGAAAAAATACTATGAACAAATTACCATACTTTTTGCAGGTTTTTTCCAGTTATACATAAATACTAAGAATTTATATAACTGTCAATATACTATTACTCTTTCTTGAGGCTGTTAACTAGCTTGTTTATATCCACAGCTGGCAATTATCCATGATTTTTCTGGTAGCTGTTCATTTGACATTTGATAACACTCACTGAAACCTGAAAATTTTTAGGAAATGTATTAAGATTTGTATAAGCTATTTGTAAGTTGGAAAGAGTTGTTTATAACTTTTCTGGGCAAATATTTTCAACCCTGCATTCTCTTAGTTGTCTATCTAGATATCAGAAATCAGATTTGAGGAATTGAACTTTCTTTCTTTATGACCTAGACTGGCCAGTCATAAAACTACTTCATACCTGAAAGCTACATAAGCAAGTTTGACAGACCCACCAGCTTTAGCACAGAAGATGATGAAGTTAATATACAACTTCTGGTTCAGATTCTGTTAGAGCATTGCCAGATCTTGCCCAAGTCTTAACTTTAAAAAAGCTTGTAGTGTCAATGTTTGCTGTGGAGTCATAAGGGATCAATTGTTCAGAGAAAAAAATGTCATAATTTAGATAAGTGAGTGAAACCATGGCAGCTAAAACAGCTCAGAGTTTCTGTCCACTGCTTTTGAATATTCTAAGTGTTGTAACCCTAGCTGTAAGGAGTTTCAATTTCAAATCTTAACAAGCATATCATGAGAGCAGCAGCAAGAGTAGTTTATGATTTATTAAGTATAGTTGGATGGCTTTTAGAATCTGAAATTAACACCTGGGACTAGCATATTGCTGCTTTAACAGTTACGCCTTAAATGTGATCAGTGTCTGTTAACATATCTGTTTGCCACTCTTACTGACCTAGAATAAAGCTGCACCAGGGGGAGTTCAGATTGGGCATTAGGAAAAGTTTCTTCACTGAGAGGGTGATTGGTCACTGGAACAGGCTGCCCAGGGAAATGGTCATGGTACCAAGCCTGTCAGAGTTCAAGGAGTGTCTGGACAATGCTGTAAGTTGTATGGTTTAGTTTTAAGTAGTCCTGAAAGGAGCAGGGAGTTGGACTCAATGATCCTTATGGATCCTTTCCAACTGGACATATTGTATGATTCTAAATCCATGAAGAAAGAGAATTTTAAAAGATCACAGAGATCCAGAGGATCATTATGACAGACCAGTCTCCTCTTACCCATTGTTCCAATTGGGATCAAAAATAGATTTTGTGAAGAAATAATTCTTAGTGAAAGCACGGTATGAATTCTGAAATGTTTGGGTCATAGCCATGCAGCTAACCTCCCCTTCTTCACTGCCTTCCCCAGCTCCTTCAAAGAACTTGATGACTGTGGTGGGTTAACCTTGGATGCATGCCAGGTGCCCACCAAGCCACTCTATAGCTTCCCCTCCTCAGCTGGACAGGGGAAAGAAAATATGATGAAAGGCTTGTGGGTTGGGATAAGGACGGGGAGATCGCACACCAATACCATCACAGGAAAAACAGGCTTGACTCAGGAAAATTGATTTAATTTATTGCCAATCAAAGGTAAGAGTAGGATAATGAGAAATAAAAACAAATCTTAAAATAGCTTCCCCCCAACCCCTGCCTTTTTCCTGGGCTCATGTTCACTCCCAATTTTCTCTGCCTCGTCTCCCAAAGCAGCACAGGGGAACATAGAATGGAGGTTGAAGTCAGTTCATCACACACTATTTCTGCCACTCCTTCCTCCTTGCACTCTTCCCCTACTCCAGCATGGGGTCCCATACACAGCAGAGAGATCTCCATGAACTTCTACAATGCAGGTCCTTCCCACAGGCTGCATTTTTTCAAGAATTGTTCCAGCATGGATCCTTTCCAGGTGTCCTTTCCACAGGATGCAGTTCTTCAGGAATAGACTGCTCCATCATGGGCTCCTCTCTCTCCATGGGTTCACAGGTCCTGCTAGGAACTTGCTCCAGCAAGGGCTCTCCGCGGGGTCACAGCCTCCTTCGGACCCATCCACTTACTTCAGTGTGGGGCCCTTCATGGGCTGCAGGTGGAATCTGCTCCACCATTAACCTCCATGGTCTGCAGGGGGACAGCCTGCTTCACCATGGTCTTCATCAGGGACTGCAGGGAAATCTCTACACTTCCTCCTTCTTCACTGACCTTGGTGTCTGCAAAGCTGTTTCTTTTACATATTCTCACTCTTCTATTCTAGCTGGTATTGTCCCACAGTTTTTTTGGCACCTTCTTAAATATGTTATCACAGAGGCACTACCACTGTCACTGACGGGCTTGGCCTTGGCCAGCAGTGGGTCCATCTTGGAGCCGAGTGGCATTGGGTCTATCAGAAACAGGGGAAGCTTCTGGCATCTTCTCACAGAAGCCACCCCTGCAGCCCCCCTGCTACCAAAACCTTGGCACAGAAACTCCAAACTAAAAGAAGTCTCATCTACAGAAGGCTCACCCCTGGAATATTAGCTCTTCATTTAAGGCATACTATATTTATAAATTACTTTCCCCAACATAGGCTCAGATAATATTAACAATGTCAGTGAGGCTTGATTTGCTGTGTGTTTCAGTTTGCGCCCGATTCTTTTTGTCCTGTCAGTGGGTACTACTGAGGAGTCTGGCTCCCTCTTCTTCATTCCCACCCATCAGGTATCGATGCACGTAGACAAGATCCTCCCTGAGCCTTCTTGCTTCCAGGTTAAACAGACCCAGCTCTCTCAGCTTATTCTCATACGAAATATGCTCCAGTCCTTTACTCATTCTAATGGCCCTTCTCGGGACTCAGTCCAGTAAGTCCATACCCTTTTTGTACCTTTTTGCAGGAGATTTGAACAAGATGACATCCAGAGTATACTTCCAACCATTCTGTGATTCTGTGAAAGTCAAAAATAAAACTAAATTCAAATGACACTTCTATATGTAGAACTGGGTATTCTATTGGCAATAACCTACAACTGTAGATTGACATTAATATCGCATCCTTGACTGTAATAATTCAAGTTTGATCTCTGATTCCTTGTTTCAGATATCATTTTTATAGCTGGTCTTTTCCACAAGAGACAAGACCAGGTGTTACAGATCTTGATTTGCAATGAAATAATTTATCTCTTCTAACATTCCAATCTTCCAGATGACCTAAAAGCCAATAAAAATTCAGCTGTCATTCCACTAAAAAAAAAAAAAAAAAGTAAATATTATATGAAGTTATGTCATAATTAGAAATCTAAGTTTACTTCAGAATTTTTTATCTGTATACCTTCCTGACACAATACACTAGGCTATGTAAAGAATGGTTAATAAAAATAATAAGCAACTTCTGGACTAGGAGTACTGAAATGTCACATTTTATAGATTTTAGAAATGTATCTGTTTGCATTATTTGTATAATGCAGAAATACAACTTTATTTTGCACAAAATAACTTGTGAAATTAATGCATTTTCTAGAAAACAGATTAGAAACATTGTTCGGATGTGCAGATTTTAAGAGCCAGTGATGCTTAATTCTGATAAAGGACCCTAAGAAGTGAAAACAATTTGTGACAATTGAATTTCACAGATGGAAAAGTGGAGTAATACCATTGGAAAATGCAAGATCATGAATTAAATCATACATCAAATAAAAGTAATTGCAAATGCCTCAAACGGATATTGAAATCTCCAAGTATAGCTCATGTATTGCAATGTGCTATGGAACTCAACAGATGAAACGTTTTAAAAAGCTACTGCTTTCGAATAAGAATGCTTATGTACAAAATAAGCTGACAAAATGCTAGAAAATTTACAAGACCCAAAAGTGAGAATAAAGTATAATTGGTTTGTAAATCTCAATTATGCAAGGTGAATTGTCTGATAAGAAAGTCAATATATCTACAACTAATTCTTATTTTATTTAATACTTTTTTGGGGGGGAAAAAAAAACCCACAACAAAAAAATCCTGTGAACAGGTAGGTAGGATTTTCTAAAATTAAATGGCTGCATTTTTATCAACATACGTACATTCCTTCAGAAAAGAAATTGCTATGAATTAAAAATATTTTTTAGCTTATACAATGTTGATACAACAGAAAAGCTTCAGAAACCATTTTACAAACAGTAAATTGAACTAATTTTCAGATACTATTTATGTAATCATAAATGTAATATTTCAAATTTAATATATTCAGTATTTTCTTTCAGTCTCCTTAATGTTGAAGGCATTTTTATACTAAAAATACCACTGTGACTGATGCCATTTGTATCCCAGACTAAAAAAATCTATAATTTAGGTAAAAATGTCCAGTGTCTTCATTACAAATATTGTGTAACATTTCTAATGCCAAAATAAGAATAATAAAACTTGGCAACCCAGAAACTCACTCCTTAATTCTTAAATAATCAAGTTTTTGTGTTTCAGTGTCAGATTAAACATTTACTTCTAATCACTCTTACTAAGAGGTGGACATTATATCCTCTGGTTTCTTTTTAGAACTTGTTATGTAGTTCTCAGCTTGACCAATTAATCTCAGATTTCTAAGATATGTTTGTCTCCCTCTATTTGTTAGATGGTATAAATTTTACTTGTTTGCTTGTATTTTGCTGTAATTTACATAATATATTAAAATAAGTGTGGCTGGGCAGCAGAGAAGAAAGTTATATATGTTCCCTGTCCTAATATGCATATGGATACCTCTATAGAAAGGGTGAAAGATTGTGCTTTGTCTGATTGCAGCTGTCTGAGCTTTTGAAGAAGCTCTTGCAATGCAGGTAGTGAGCAAGAACTTCAGTGAGCATGGACTTTCAAACATGAACAGGGCCAGAGAGATCTTGGAAAGCAGGGAGGAGGCTTCAGAAACTGCAGGAAATACAGAGAGGGTTTTTTACCTTCATAGTCAGAACAGTATAGTTCTTTCAATCCAACAGACTTCTGAAAATTGTTGAACCACAGGAAAGGGTACACAATTACACGATGGGTATTGGTAATGCTATTTAAAAAATCCTCTTCTTGTCTGATCAGCTCTAACTTGTAAGTATTTTGTTCTCATAATCCTAGAAATCTAAAACCGATTTGGTTCCTGAAAAAAAAAAAAAAAAGAAAATTAAAAGGGGTGTATCTATTTCAAAGCTGTAGGTGATTCGGGGTCAGCAGCCATCAATCGGTTTCTAGGTTTAGAAGTTCTGGAGAGATTTCATTATTTTTTTCATCTTTGTCAGATGTTCTAAGGGTTTTGGTGTGGTCGATTTGGGTTTTTTATTTGGTTTTTTGTTTGTTTTAAATTCTGCTGTCCCCCCCCCCCCCCAACTCTGCTGAGTTTTACCAAAACTTGCTGGGAAAAATGAAGTGCTCTCAGTAGGAAGCATTGAACCAGTTTCTCCTTTGCTCTGACAACTAGAGTCTGCATGCTTCCCTCAGAGATGAAAGTTACTCAGGCACATGCCCCTCTTTCATGAATGATCAGGAGAACAGCAAGGAATCTCTTACAGTTGTGTGAGAAATTAATTTTCTAAGATCATCATGAGAGTCTGAGTAAAACATATGCATTTTACCCATCCAAAATCTACCATTAGAGCAACATTGTTTTATGGAAAAAAACCCAAAGTTCAAATAGCAATGTAAATTAATTTTGAAACACCAATAACCTTTTTCCTCTGAGCCAAGAAGTGTTGCTGCTTTGACTAGTAACACAAGTATAGTTGAATAAAATCACCACTTGAATAAAAGCAGCACGAGGTCCAAACCAGATCTTTTCGGGCAATTAAATTAAAGCACAATCTTACCAGGTTTTATAAATCTTTCTGTCCTATAGTGTGTTTCTGCAATTGAAACAGGTGACAAGATAACTGCTTCCTCACAAGTAGAGTTTGAATACTGTTCCAGGAACACTAAGACAGTTATGTCAGCAAAAGATAACTCATTGTGATCATTATTTGTGATGAGAATCTGGAGAATAATGTTGATACACTTTTTTTTTTTTACTATCCACAGGATTTTTTTCCCATCATCAGCTAAAATCTGCTTTTGAGGATTATTTGTAGAGTCTTGATTACTCACGGAGTGTCCATTTCAGCTGAGGTTTTAGGAGAACTGCAAGTTCCTTTCTAACATTATACTTGTCAGCTCTTCATATCATTTTGACATCAAGACTGAAATTCTTTTATGCAATCCACATGATACCTTCTTTAAAATTTAGATTAAAATTTTATTCGTCTCATCTTGACTAGTGGAAATGTTTGCTTTGCAAACTATCCTATTTTTCTGTGTCATATGTGAAAAAGATTTTCCCTGTGCACCTTCTGCAGCTTAACTCAGATAGATAGAGCTCAGGTTACGGACAGTCACTTGTAAGGGCTTGACTGATATCAGAGTGTTAATAGTGACGTCTAAAGACCTAGGAGGATTTAATCATCTGCCTATTTACTCAGGTTTTTCAAAATAAATATGGTGAGAATCATAAGCTTTCTCAGTTTTCATTCTTATCCCTGAAATATACATACCCTATATTCTTCATTCTAGAAATTCATACAAGAATTATGACGGAAGCAGCAAAAACCCACAGACAATGTTACATAACTGTCATAGGTGGCATTAATTACTTTTTTTATATTCTTTCAACAATACAGCTAACAAGTTAGATAAAAAGCCTAAACTAAATTCCCCATGATTAGAAACAAGCTCTTCAAGTAAGTCTAGATGAGAATGTACCTGGACAAGCAGTGGGAAGGTGGTTTCTTTCTTCTTGTCTTCATAAAGTAGTAATTTTCAAAATTTTAGCAAAGATAAACCTGTTATTCAATTTCTCTTGTTGCCTAGATACACCGTGGTACACTTGGTATAGAATATATTAAATCTTAATGTTTTAAGTAGAATAACTGGTAATTCTATCATTAAACAGAAGCTTCTGTCACCTCTATTAGGAATTTTCAAAAAAGATCTATTAGGAATATACATTATAAACATTATTACTTATAGTGACTATGCATTCCTTGTGTGTATGCACTTCCCCTCCCAGGAAAGTGGTTGAGTCACCATCCCTGGAGGTATTTAAAAGATATGTAGACAGGGTGCTTAGGGACACAGTTTAGTGGTGTACTTGGCAGTGTTAGGTTTACAGTTGGACTCGATCTTAAAGGTCTTTTCCATAGAATCCATCAGATTCTATGATTCTACCATTCTAACATTGTGTTAAGAATGAGATTTCATTACTACGTTAACTTAAATATTTATATGTGATTACATATTGCATATGCTGTTAGTGCATGGTTGACAGCTGTGGAATATTTTTTTTTAAAAAAGTGATTGTTGAATCTGAATTCATAATGCCTAGGATTAAGTAAAACAGAAGACTACTGAACTAATTATCGTTCAAGCCCTTGAATACTGTGAGTCATACAAGTTAATTTATTGTCATTATTCACAGGTCCAATTATGTTGCTTTTATATATAATATATTTCAAAATACTAGTAAAACAGCAGTCATATTCTGGACATGCATTCTGGGTCATGTATTTTTGGCAATTATTTTTGCAGGTAGATATAGACATTGTCTTTTGTCTTGTGTTTCCCAACTCCTTGAAATAGTGTAATCACATTCTACATTACAGGCCTGAAGACCTTTTTCCAGTAATTGAATATTTCTAGAGCTTGTTGTCTGGTTTTGAGACTTAATGGATTTGTCTGACCTATCCAAACTATCATTTTTATCTAGCCTCCAGGACATGTGTCTGCACTCTGACTGCCTATTGGGAATGATCCTTGGCCTGACATCACACAAATTGTGCTTGAGAACTGACTGTTGAAATATGAGTTGGCAATGGTCACAATCGTTCCAAAAAACAGCCTAACGGTTTAATGGTATAGAAGATCAATGTCTTTTTCCCACTTCCAGAATTGATAAAATCGACAGATACTTGATCATTACTATAGACATAGCTATTGTATCTTACATTATTTACTTGCTACCATATTACTATATTTTAATACTTAACAAGCTCCTAAATAATGCTGTTTAGTTCTTAACTATTGATAACTCCAGGCTCATTACAAAAGTGAAACCACAGTCCTGTGATACTTTCTAATACTTTTATACAAATTCAAAAGAGAACTGAACATTCCTTTAACATCTGGCTTGTTCCCATGCTGATTCACTTTTCAGTTAAGTAGGACATCTAGGAGTCTCCAGCAATCTTGACTGCAATAGTCCAGCTATCTTTGACTAATATGGTTCCTTAGGAATGAACAAATCAGGCTAATACTTTCTCTAACAGTGTTGAGGCCAATTCACTGGACCTAAATTAGCTGGAGTTGACAAAAATTAATTTTCTTTTCAAGATTTATGCTAGTTTTCAGGCAGATTGGACTGAAGTCCTTTGCTTTAATTAGGGAGTAATTCTGTTTAATACAACAGAGTTTAAATCCTTGAATAGTTTAGAATATCAGTTCTTTTTTAGTTCACATGTAGTTCACAGTTATGTCTGTTTTTAAGCAATGTGGAGCAGTAAGAAAGGATGTTTAAAGGAAAGCAGTGGAGCTACCTGATACCGCCACCTGATATCCCTTCTATCCTTCTTTCGGGGTTTTTACTGCAGACTAGCCCTACACATATGGATCAGCCATCCATTAGTTGCTGGAGTGCACTAGGTACAGCGCACATTCTTGCAGTGTTCATTTCAGGTTTGTTTCATGTGAAGGTTCAGTTGTTCTGAGATTCCTACATTATGGGAACTAAAGTATGCTATGTGGGGATGATGTGGAGTTGGCTTCAGAAGTGTATTTCTGATCTTAACGAAAAGATTACTGTAAACGCACCTATAAAATATCTGCTATTGGAACTCGATAAATGTCAAAGAAATAGAAATAAGGTGATAATCAATTTAAAATTGGTTTGTGGATCTGGGTGTCTAGTGCAAAAAAGATCAATTTGCTTTGCACCAGAGACTTATGTCCTTAGTATGGTTCTCGATTTTGAATACTGAAAGTGTAAAACATATAGAAGAATGAGATTCTCAAGAATACACCTACATGGTATTTAATATACAGTTGATCTTAATTTAGTATAAGTTGTCTTAGTGACTACTTTCTAAATTTAGAAATATGCCACTTCTCCCAGTAGAAAAGAAAAATAATATTGAAAAATCCTAGAAAGAGGATCAAAAGAGAGAATTTTTGGTGAAATCTCTGTAATTATCTTTTCTCTGTAAGAAACTCTATGCTATCTGAAATTGAACTTTGATAAGTCTAGCAATTTCAATATCTACTAATTTGTGTTGTAACATATTCATTAAAGTTTTAGGCTTTTAAAGACAAGCTATAATCAACTATCCAACTGCATCTAGATATTCCAGTCAGATTTTAACTACAGTTGAAGAATGAAAAACATATTGAAAATATTTATTCATAATAGTACATTTGTTTAACTTTGAAAATGAATTCATTGCAATATATAAACCAAAAAGTTAAAAATACACCAGGAGTCAGATTTAGTATAAAATCAGGCATTACTGGACACATATACGTAGTTTTATATATGGAATTTTTCATGGTATAGTAATCTTCTATTCAACTGAGAAAAGCTAACATTCAAGGTCTAACTGCACTTATGGTAGAGTGCTCATTACTGCACAATCTGTTAACTTTTTCTTTTTTTTATATAGTTTTAGCTATCATTCACAGAGGTCTCAATTCAAATTCGATGAAACTAGTCCAAATATTCCAGTTGGCTGATTGTTAGGTACTTCACATGTGTTGTGATTTGTTATATTAGAAAATGGGCTGATATCACCATAAATAATTTAATTACATTAGCAGTACTTTTATCTGAAAATGTTTCATTGTTCAGCCTTTTACAGAAAAAGAGTACTGTTTTCCTAAGGAAATTCAGATAAATTTTCTAAAAGGTAACGTTAGCATATAATATTCAATTATTTTGGATAAGCAAATTCTTCAAATGAAGGAAAGGAAATTAAGAACTGTCAGCTGACCTCACCTCTCTGATGAGGATTTAAGATTAAATTCTAACATTTGTATTTTTTGATATAAAGAAACGGTAATGAAAAAAAATCTCTAAAGTCCATGTCTGATATTTCAAAGCAGTAACACCTCATTCATGAATCAAAATGTATTCACATTAAATACATCAAACAATGTTTTAGAACAGTTCAGTATTCAACATAAAAGAAGTAATAAGGAACACAGAAGGTAAACCCAGTGTGCTTTCCTAAGTATTGTTTAATAAAACAAACTCTGCATTGAACAATAAAATCAGCAACACAAATGATACTGTCTGGACAGCAGTGGAAATATATTATCACAGGAACCACAGAGAAGCAGAAACCACCAGGCAAATCCAGCAGTAAACACAGCAGTCAGCGGCAGAACACAGATATTGGTGGCTTTTGTTCCCAGTCTACATGTTACTCCTGTGTACAGTAAGTAAATAAAGCTAAGTTTTTCTTTTGTATCAAGAATCCTTTTACAGTTTTACATTGCTCATCATACTTTTCATGCATTCCCCTTGAAAATCCTCTTTCCATTTTTAAAAAGTTTGCACATGCTTTACTGGCATGACTATTTTCAAAGTTTAAACACCAAAAACAAAGGTAGCATGATGATGGGCAAGTGAAATGTGTATCTTGTTCTAACTCAATCTGTTTTTGTTTCATTCTTCATCCACCACTAATCAGGGAAGCTGTGTGCAGGCATGTAACAGAAGTAAACAGTCCATACATGTTTCAATTAATGCCAATGCTCTTTATCATTATCACTGATGGTCACTTTCAGGACCTTGTTCTGTGATTGTGCTATAGCTATCAAAGGGCTTGAGGCTTCTTGTCCATTGCTGTGGACCTTGTGTTGTTAAGTACAGCAGGGTTAAAGGACAAAACACATTTAAAAACACTGCCTCTTCTCTCTTTTAATACAGCTGTAGTACAATTAGCTAAATATGACTTATGTAAATTGGTATGTAGATTAAGGAATATTAGAAAGGAATTTTATCACAAGAACACATTGTGTTCCTTGGCAATTTCCATTGCTAATATTTATAGCAATGTTTTTTCCCCTCAAGCACCATAAGCATCATCAGTTATTGCAGCAAACCTGTGAAATTCAGCAGAGTGAAGTTAGTGGGACTAGAGGGAATGCCATTCTCAGTAGCTTCTGAAATTGTCTTCCGGTTTGGCTGAGATATACACTTCTGAATATGTCCTTTTCTCCTCTAGTTTGTATTGTGACCACAGTTTTCACCAAATGTGAATATGATCCGGTGTGCCACAGCACCAATACCACAACAGTGTGTAGATCCTGGGACAATGCAAGTTCAGAGAATATAGGAAAAGATGCTGTTTAGACCATATTGACACACAAGCCTATTAACATATCCTCCATCAACTGGAGAAGCAGATTTACTTTTTACAGGCATGCTTTGCATAGACCATCTATTCAAGCAAGCTCCTCCAAAGTTTTTAAGCTAAGAAATAAAGCCATTTTTTATCCATACAACATGATTGATTGTAAGCTTTTTAACAGAGAAAATCAAGGAAGGCAGAACATAACCAGAAAGGCTTTATCAACAGCTCTTAACTATTGAACTGTGCAAATCACTGATTCCAGTCATCTCAATGACTTTCTGGGTTACCTCAGACTCTATGTGCTTCAGTCCTTAGAAAGTATCGTCATCACTTTGGAGACTTATGACTACTCGTTAAAAGTTGCAAGCAGCTGGATCCCTATTGTGCCTGCCTCACCAGTGTCTTGAACCTTCTCCCCCAAACATGAAGCTTTCCTTCATCCTTCTATTATCTCCTTTTATCATTAATGAGAAGATAAACTAGATTCACAGAAATCCACTTTTCAACCGTCCTCCAAAAGATGTGATAAAATAAGTGTGAACAGAAAGTAACTCAAGTTTCACTGATGATTAAGAAAGAGAGTAGTAGTGCACTCAACTGGGAGTAAGACTAATGTGTTTTGATTCTTCTATAGATGGTTCTTGCATTTAAATTATATAAAATACATTAATTCCTTCTTATCCTGCAACAAGTATACTTTAACAAAGACACAGTCCCAAAATTTTTAGAGTGATTTTGTACTATTCTGTTCATGAAGAATCATCAGAGAAGTCTAATAAGTCTCTTGAGGCCTGACTTTGCTTTAGAGAAGTCATATTAACTCTTCCTCAATGTTTCATACCAAGGTAGTTTTAAGAGGCTATACACAAAAATAACTTCATCTATTTAATTCTTGAGCTGCCTTGCAACTAGGTATTTCATGGTTCCCTGTTGCAGTAGACCCTGTTTACTTTCTTTTAGACACCTTCTATCAACACTTCAAACCCTAACAAATCCTTTGTACCAGCCTCATCAAACTCTTTCATAGTTACTATAAAGACATGTAATTTAGTTTTTCTAAATATCTCCCTGGATATTCCTTTTGTACCTAGAATGTCTATTGGTCGTTGAGGGTCTGTTAGGCGTTCTATTACTTCTGTGTTTCTAGAGATTTGTTATTGGTTTTGATAGTTACTTGCTCTTCAAATTCTTTTCTTCCTTCTAGTGTTTTTATATGGATCTATGTTTTCACATTCAACATACCAGAGTCTGTGATGTTTTCATTTCATCTATTTATAGGCAATCGCAGATTCTAAGGTCTGCTTCTTGCTTTCCTTCCTACACTCTCTAGTTTAGCTATGCCAGCTCCCTTTTATTTATTTTCAAGCTCTGATTAATGGTACACATTATTTTTCTGTCTCCAATACGTATTTTTATATAGCCTCCACTTTTTCTATGAGAATTTAACACCATTAACCTCTTCTAAGCCTTCTTTTAACAAATTAACTGCATTAATAGTTTCTTTTTTAGAAACTGAGGACAACTGCAGACATTTTTAAACTTTTGTTCCTTCTGCAAGCATTTTAAATCTAAGTACATGATGGCTGCTGTTAGATGCTCTTCAGTTCTGAATCAGGACATATAACTAGAATCATGTCAAAGGTTGTTTTCCTTCTGTGTTTTCTAACTTACTGCCCCATGAAACAGTCACTGATCCTATGTAAAAAATTAATCTTTAATTATGCTGTATTGAGCTATTTGCCCAATGTACATGGTAGCTGTAATCTCCTATTACTCTTTAGTGTCTTGTACTCACAGTGTCTCTGACCTCAGCAGGTCACAGCCATGGTCACATTACAGTTAGGGACTTCATCATGATCTTTAGAAAGAGAACTACAATAAAGAAAACAACTGAAAAGAATGTATTTTTTTATTTTGGTGAAACCATGGCATTTGAGACAAAACACACTTTTTCTAGCATCTGTTTTGCCTCTGTGACTCCTTGGACTACCTTTTTGGCACATTTCTAGTCCTTACACTGATATGCATTCATGTTGAGCACACGAAACTGTGAGTGAAGTAAATGAGAGCTGTATAGGATTTAACAGGCACACAGGAGTGGGTTTGAGTAGCAGGGCTGTAGTGGGATCAGGACATGAGCCACCTTCTGCTCCTCGTGGATGGTTCCTGATTGCTCTGGGACCAACTTAAAGAGTGGTGGTGGGAAAACCTACCAGTGCCAAAATCAAGTCATCAAGCCAGAGGAGCTCATGACACTGCTCAGGCATACGTACAAGAGGCACTGGTAACGGCTAAGGGCTGGAGACGTGTTGGGGGAGGCATGCCGTGCCACAGGGGTATATCCTCATAGGGCATATTGTGACATAGGGCATATCCTCAGAGACCACAGCCATGGGCAACCCATATCAGGGCCGTGACATTAAGGAACTGAGCATCAGGAATACATTAAGCACAGATCAGCAGAAAAAATTGTGTTACATACAACACCCCAACTTCCTATGACCACCCTGGAGGAATTGGGACAGACTTCAGACATTTGGGTGTGGAGGTAATAGGTGTTTATGTATGTTTGTTTAATCACTTGTGAGATTCCTTTTCTCAATAACATCACTGAACAGACTGGTGTACTGGTTTTGGCTGGGATAGAGTTAGTTTTCTTCGTAGTAGCTAGTATGGGGCTATGTTTTGGATTTGTGCTGGCAACAGTGTTGATAATACAGGGATGTTTTACTACTGAGCAGTGCTTGCATAGAGTCAAAGCCTTTTCCACTTCTCACACCACCCCACCACCGAGTAGGCTGAAGTTGCACAAAAAGTTGGGAGGGGACACAGCCAGGACAGCTGACCCTACCTGACCAAAAGGATCTTCCATACCATATAATTTCATGCTGAGCAATAAAAAGCAGGGGGAAGAAGAAGGAGGCAGGAGGATGTTCAGAGTTACAGTGTTTGTCTTCCCAAGTAACCATTGCACATGATGGAGCCCTGCTGTCCTGGAGATGGCTGAACATCTGCCTTCCAGTGGAAGCAGTGAATTAATTCCTTATTTTGCTTTGCTTGTGTGCATGGCTTTTGCTTTTTGTATTAAACTGTCTTTACCTTTGCCCATGAGTTTTCCACATTTACCCTTCCAGTTCTCTCCTCCATCCCACAAGTGTGGAGTAAGAGAGCAGCTCTGTGGGTCTTAGTTGTCAGCCAGGGCTAAACCATGACAGCTAGCAATAAATTAGTCATGTAAAATTCTCTGACTTGATACTGTTATGCCTACAAAGATACCGTATGGATCGGGAAGTAAAATACTAGCCATCAGAAAGCCCTGATAAACTTCAGCTCTGGCTGCTTCACCACACCTTCTGTCTATAGATATAGTATAACTGTAAGGTAGAAATAAGGATTCTGTATTTTGAGGTGCAGATAAATTCACTGTCTAACATGTTCAAAATTGTAGAAAATCATATTAGCAAATTAAGAATTCAATAACCACTGTGTTTTGAATAGTGTATTGTAAATAAGGAAAAGATTGTTTGCAAAGAATGAGGATTGGCATAAATAATGCATCATTTCCTAATAATTATGAATTTTGTGATGAAAAATGGAAAGGTACAAAAGACAACTTCATACGTCAACAAGATAATTAGTGCATATTGTAAAACACACAGAGGGTGGAAGTCAAATTGCATAGGCACTGATTTGTAGCATTTCCTAATTTATGTGTACATATCAAGTAATACTTAAATATGGTGAGTTTAAATATGCATCAGAAATAAAGTGCGTATGATATCACAGTCCCAGGGAGCAGCAAGTGTAGACTGTCTTGCAAGGGAGAAGTGCTGAGGGCAGGGAGTGATAGTGACTTCAGTGACAAGGGACACCATCCTACAGCACCCATGAAAGAAGCACAGAGTCGGTCTGGGGATAGCACTCAGACCCAGCCAACAGTCCAGTCGTTCCCAGGCAGGTCCACAGTGAGGAGACAGGTCCTGGGATCAAGCCAGTAAGTCAAATATTTGGGTCATGGTTGAGGACCAGGTAAGCAAGTTATAGGGTCAGGTACCAGCCCACTTGGGGCACAGCCCAGATGAGGACCAAGGACAAGAGCCTGAGCCTATATTCAACTCCTGAGCAAGGTGGGGGACCCCCAGAACACCACACTCCACCCCCCACCCACCCCCTCCAGCTCCCTCTCAGCACTTTTCACAGCAGTTAGAACCGAGGTCTCAGCCCCATCCTACCAGAGCTGACCTTTACATACAGGCAGGCAGTCCACAAAATGTGCATATAACATGTGGGGACAAGGCAAGAGGAGGTTCATTCCTGGCCCCAACATGGTGACATGATGTTCTTAAACATTTTCTGGTTTATTATCTTCTTTGGTAGATACCTTTTCTTCTAAGAGGTTTTTAGAGTTTGATATCTTTTGTGGATATTTCTCCAATCTCGCTGAAAATGTACTTTATTTTTGTCATTAGTATTTAATCATTCTTATTAATGGAAAGAAAACAATCTTTAAGATACTGGATTAGAATGCAAACTACTTGGGATTCATTTTTGTTTTTAAGACAGTATCAACTATTATAATATTACTGATTACTTATTTTAAAATAGTAAAAAAGTTTTATCCCATACAAATATTGTGAGAGAACACATTTTACCAGTGAAACCAAAGTCTGTATATGATACTAGAACTATGCATAATCACATGAATGAAGTGTAAAATAAATTGTAAGTGGGCAAGAATTCTTCTGCATTAGACATGCAATAGCTTTCTTTGTGAAGTGTCTAAAAAGAAAAATAACATTTTATAAACATCTATTTAGTAACCCCTGAGAAAATCTCATTATGAAAAGGTGTGTAAAGAGGTTGCTGAATGTAGGGTTTCTAAATATACAGTAATACAGAACATAGACTTCCACTCCTGAAAATAGTGACAGGTGTAATGGTAGCTATAATGGATATAACAGTTCGACACTGATACCTTAAAAGAAAAAATGCTAAACAATCCGAACTACACATTTGATGGCACATTATTTGCCAGGTATCATCAAACATCATGAGATTCTGAAGATAATGGAATGGTATTAAAATTGAGAGACTATGAGTATTCTTTAACAAGGCTAGTAGTTTTCTTGCACATCCATGTTCTTCTTTTTTTCTATGGGGAATTGTCTCCCAGGGTGGAAATACAGAGACAGGGGAATTAAAAATTAGCATACTTGCCTGGATGGGGTTTTAGGTGGTTAGAGTACTTCAACTGTTTGAAGGCAGAATTGGGATTCAGTAATTAAATTAAAGCAAAAACTTTCTGGGAGGAGGATCAGAATGTAGTTTCTACACCTTCTGAATTTAATATTTTAAGCCTCAAGTTTGCTACTTTTATTACTAATTAGTCACAATCCACACCTTTATGGTGTCTTCAGAGGCTTAAACAGTGCTGGTCACTCTGCTGCAACAAAGGTCATTGGGACAGGTTCATATGCCCAGCGATTTACTAATAGGACATAGCTAAACTTCAGATGTTTCCATCCCAATTTAGGTGACAATAGGAGAGACTGAATACAACCCTTTGATATTATCCTATAATTTTCAACAGCTCACTGAGTCATTTAATATTCTCCAGCTCAGGGTTTCCAACAACAGTATATTTCTTGTCCTACTTTGATCTTTCAGCATAGCCCAAAATATGCCTCAAAATATTTTTGAAGTACATGGGGGAAGAGGAGGACATTTAATGAAATGATGTAATTAAAGCGGTATCATAATCCATGTGCACTTTAGAGACAGACCAGGTGTATGTAGGTGTAGAAATATACACATCCACATCATTCCACATGCTGTGTAAAGATGAAAACAATGTAAATAAATCTCAAAATATAAATGCTATTGTTTATTTTTAGTAAATGGCTTCCTTTGTAAGACACTATTTACTCTTTACAATAATTTTCTCATCTGTAAATGTCAGTTTAGAGGCCACTATCTTGAAGTGTAAGATAAATATCCTGAGAAAAAAAAAGTAATTATAGAACTAGAAGTGAGAAAAAACATTGTATTTAGGCAAATTAAACTGTTACTAACTCAAATCCACTGACAATTTCTAAGGTATTAAACATCATGTTATTTTTTCATCATTTTCAGTGTGACTCCAAGAATAAGCTTCATAAGCTTATTTTTGTTTTCTTTCTATTCTGTAATCACTCATCTCCATGCAATAAAAATTGCCATATATACTGAAGGGCCAAAAAAGGTTTTTCTATAAAATAAATAGTCCTGTAGGACTCTGTAGTTTGCTGGCTTTGACTGTGACACATCAAAAACTCCAAGCATATGATTAAGGACCTTTGTTTTTCAGATATATACTTTGAAAACTAAGGATTTAATTAAGTGTTTTGCTGACTGCATGTGAACATAAAAGAGGTGATGATGTGCTTGTACATTTTCTCCATTGAAGCCATAATTCATATGCCTACATCTTCAGAATATCTACTTTTATCATAAATTAATGATAAATCAATATCAGGAAAACATCTATGGATAAAGCTTTGGGCTAGAGCTTAGATGTTCTGGTTTATTTCTCAGTTTTGCCACAGGTGTTCTATCTTAACTTGGTTATCATTCATTTTTGTCAACAGAGGGAAGGAATATGGAAAGTCTGCTTTTAAGCTCTTTTTCTTCCATATGCAAGTACAATGAAATGTACTAAATGAAAAGAAAATCTTTAGCAGGAATAGAAATAAGAAAAATCTGACTTCAGTTACAGTGGTGTAGTTCTGATCAATTAATTGGACTTATTCCAGTTTCATATAGTGTAATTAGATGTAGACCTTGCTTTGTTGTATACTTTTTTGTAATGAGGCTTTGATATGAAACCAGAAATATTTTTCTTTGTTTGAATTCCTAGGCTTTCATGGAAAATACAGATGAACTTTAAGGAACAAGTGTTCTGAAGCTATCCTCTGTAATAAAGCAGATGTGAAACACAACTCCTATTTGCCAGGTGAAACAATGACTACAAAATCAGCAGTTTGCATGTTAGCATGCTTTCTTCAGCTATGCATTGTAAATGGGCAGGTAATATGTGAGAGGCAAATGACTGCTGAATGGCGAGTGGAACCAAAACCTAGTGTAATAAAATGGACACCAAGGGAAAACTTCTGCTCAGACTTTTACACTGAATGCTGGAATATGAATAAAAGTATTACCGGGGAAATCTCAGAAGAACAAAAGCTCAGTATCCCTCAGATATGCCCCTTACAGCTTCAGTTAGGTGACAGTCTCTTCATCTCCTCTGAGCCATCCTTTCAGTCCTATGGAATGAATTTGGTGAATGTTTCCAAGGAAGAATTTATTAACTGCCCTAAAGCTGGTTTTCTTCAAGAGCAGTTGATTTTTGTTTGCCAGGTAAGAGGACTGCACCAAGTTGACCCTAAATGGCTTGGTGTTGGAACTCACTACTTTGCAGAGCTTCATAAGAGAGGTCCACTACTGTGCAACATAGGCCTTCGTCTGAATGTAACTGTGAAGCAGCAGTTTTGCCAACAGTCTCCGAACACACCATTATGCTCTGGACATGGAAAATGTCTAAGCCATGTTTGGGAAAAAGCATATAATTGCCATTGTTTCTCACAGTATTCTGGAAGATTCTGCCAGAAGTTTGATATGTGCTCCACTAAACCTTGCCACAACAATGCCTCCTGCACTGAGAAATCAGAACTTTCTGGAGAGTCTTACCAATGCACATGTCCTCCAAAATTTTCAGGTATTTCTTTTCCCCTCTAGGAATAAATGGTACATAGATAATACATTTTCTTTAATGGATAATGATACAGTGAGTACATTGTTAACAAGTTTTTTGTATAATTTGATTGTCCATTGCCACTACCACACCTGCACTGAGTCTTTTTTACATGTAGTCGTTTATAGGAGACTATACAGTCATTGGAAGACAGTTTGTACTTATTTACATCCATGTGTGTATTGTGAGGAAAAATAAAACAAGTTCTTATCATGCTTCTTTCCCACTTAAGCATGAGCCATAGCTCAGTACTTGTGAACTTAAAAAAGTAACTGATTTTTTCATTTGTTTGTTCAGCAGTTCAAGTTCTTACACCAAATAACATAAGTCATTGGGAGTAAGGTCCCCCAAAATAGCTAAACAAACTGCTGAAAAACAACAAAGGGTTTGGTTGAAATGAATATTTCATTCAACCAGCTAAAAAATTTTCCATTTCAGTTTAAAGAACTTTTAAATTACATTAGAGAATTTTTGTATCAAAATTTGTTTCTAATTGAAAAGCCAAACATTTAATTAGAAAGCCAAGCAAAACAAAATGCTTACTCTTTTCTTCCAGATTGTTTTGTACTGTAAAGTTCCTTTCAAAAGGAGTTTGCTAAACACACTGTTATCATCAAATTAAATATTTCGCAAATGAAAAAAAAAATCACCTAATTCTATCTAGGAGCCATTGCAATTCTTACCCAAAACCTATTGGAGAAACCAAATCTGGGTTTCAGATTGGACTACCAGAGAGTACAGCATGATTAGATACAATCTTATCTAACTGTTATGTCTATTTCATGTAGGAACAAAAGGAGATGAAAGAAATTCTGGGTGTATTGTTCCTACATTCAGACCAATGAAGTTTGGGAATCCTTTAGAAAGTACCAGAAATATTCATTCACGTCACAGAAAGGACTATTGGTGCTCTTTCTGTACTTGTGGAGCAGAATTCTAGCCATGTTCCTTTGGTAGACTGCACTTCTGTGCTCTCACAACAGTGATGCTATGCTGTGAAACACAACCGATAAGAACGAGTGAGGTTCACAGAACATAGAAATAGTTATATTGCCTAAAGTTTGCTGTAGCTTAGTTTTAATTGCTTTTCAAACTGCATAATAATTTGGTTACTGATGCATTTGCAAATAGAAGATTATGCAGTTATGAATAAGTCAATGTTATCAGAAAAATATTTTTATAATTATTCAAATTTTAGTAAAATGGAAAATTTTGATGATATGCAGTATGTTTTCTACTCCTTTTATGATCTCTGTGGGCTATGTAAAAAGCTTTGAAAATAATAATATCAAAAAGTCTCTGGTACTACTACAATTTAAATTAATGGGGAGATTCACAAGCAATTCTGTTAAAAGCAATCACCATACTTAACATTATCAACAAGCAATGCTTAAAATACGCTCTTAGCCTATATGGGACAGTGATGGATAATGCCATAATTTTGTAGTGGCAGTACAGGTCCAGTAAATAAGCTGTGTGTAAACAAAAAGGACTATGAGATTAAACCATCATATGTTACTGACGTGGCTACACAAAAGCAAGGGAGGAAAAAAGTGCCTCACAATACAAGTTCTATTAGAAATTTGAAAATTTGTTGAAGTGTGAATAATGTCATAGCAACAATTCAAGTGGCAAGCATAATTATACGGTATTTAGACCCATATGCTGTAATAGCATAAACAACATAAAATTGTAACCATAATTTCCAGAAAGCTGCATATTAAGAAAAATTCAGTCAAATCAGACTACACATGAGTACATCTTTTGTTTGCAGTGCTGGAAGAACTGTAATCTAGATTCATGTCAAAAATAAACAAACACTACTGAACTAATAACATTTCTGTATTTTAAACTCTATGTGAATTTGTAACTTTATGACAGATGAGGTTCAACACAGTAGCTTGTATTACAGCAGCTGAATATCTTTCTGCCTTGCTTTGGAACTTCAGTAATTTTGGTGAAAACCAGTGACAACATTAGCACAAATACCTACCTATCCATCCACCTATCTATTAAATATAATGTTTTACTTACATAGAAGTTTGACATTTCAGGAAAAAAAATATTTGCTAAAGTTCAATGTTCCTATTATCCCTTTTAAACAGGTAAAAACTGTACAGAAATAGTTGGACAGTGCCAGCCACATACATGTTTCAATGGTAACTGCAGCAATGTTACTCCAAACACTTTTATTTGTGAATGTGACAAGGGCTTTACAGGTAAGAAAAGCCTTTGTTTCCTGTCTTATAGTAGTGGTTTCCTGTGTTATAGTAATAGCGTAAACATTTGCTTTATTAAAAGAGTGTAGATGATTGTTGCATGGTTTGTAATTTCCTTGGATTTTTTTTTTTTTATAGGATTTGTAAAATAAAGAAATCAGACTTCCATGTGACTGTTCTAAAATACTCATGTATTGAAGTAAAACTGTATAAATGATAGAGGCTTTTCATGACTGGATCCCATCAATGGGTCCCTTTCTCCTATTGGCAGTATGACAAAGGAAGGCTCATAATGAACAGCTCACTGGTTCTCAAATACAGAGTTCCTAAGAGCAGGGATCAGCTCTTACTGGATGATTTAGAATGATCATGACACCTGTATTCATAATTTCAGCATCCTCTTAATAGATGTGCTAGGAAAACATATAGAAATAATTTAAAGAGTCAATAATCTCATGATTTAGTGGTGTGTCTTGATTAAAAAAAAAAAAAACCAACCAAAAAACCAACAACAACAAAAAACAAACAAACAAAAAAAAACCAACCCAAACCCAACGAAAGCTCTCAGAAGCTAATCTGTTTACTTAGCATATACTGGACAAATAAGATGCTATCATGAGAAAAGCTTGAATCAGAAATTTTATCTAAAGGTATCTATTGTGAACACTTTTTCTTGGAACTTAGGATAGTAGCCAAACTTAAAACAGTATTAATTCTTGTACTTCACAGCAGAGATTTACTGTGTTAGTATAAGAAAAGTAGCAATACACAGAAGAATATTCTTTAACAATGAGCTAAGTATAAAGCTAGCACTTGAATATCCAAGGACAGTAACATTTTTTAAAATGTCTCTTTCTTGGAGGCATCAGTTATCCCTGTCAATCATAAACAAATAATTGCATTGAGATGCAGAGTTAAAAGAAAAACAGGAAAAAAAGGGAAAAAAACCCACCAAAAAACCCACAACAAAACACAAAACAAAACTGAACCATAAGGGAATTAGATGGATCCAAGAGCCAATCTTTTTTTTCATAGTGAAAGACTGAACATTCTAGTTGACATTTTAGATAAGTCTGTGTAGAAATATAGCTTTAGAAATGGTATAGACATACTTAATTCTAAATTCCTGGTAAATCTGTTTTATATTACTCTCCTTTTCCTCCCTTCACTGTAGAGGGCATCATGGTCAACATCATTCTGAGAAAACTGAAAAAACCCTTTCTTCAAAGGAAAAAAGTTCATTAATAAAGTTTTCTACAATTATCTTTTACCCCACACATGATCTATATCTTTTTAGAACACTTACTTTTGTCCGTCTCACCCAAATGGTGCAGGCACATTGTTTTTGAAAATTTCCCAAAAAATATCTTTTGTATCCTTGCAATTTTGACCTAATGAAGGAGGGGAGGAGACAGGAGGAATGTCCTCCCAGATACAGTAACCCCAAACCCATAATGACATGAAAAGAGTTCAAAACACTCAGCTCTAGTGGATGGCAGCAACCATTGCAATCTACTCTCCAGGTAGCTGATAAGGACTGCAAAGAATAAAAGGAGACTATGAGTGTGAGTTAGCTCCCTTTTTATTATCCAGTTAACCAAAAGAAAATGGAGACTACTGTCTTGTTTCTGAGCATAGGTGTCATGGGACAAGGCAGACTTTCATGAATTTCGCTCTTTTTACTTGCTCTGATATAAATTGCCTCAGGTCTTGTTGTAACAGGAAAGTATTAGTATGTCAGCATGCCTTGCAACAGGAGCGGCTGAGTAACCTACAGTATGATTTTGCAGTTATTTTTTGACTAAATGTGGTTAGATTATGTACACATTTCTTTCTGTGATCCTGTGTAAAGGTGTTTGCTAACACTAAGGCAATTCCAATAATAGTTACTTCAAAAAATCCCATGTGAAAACAGACATTTTTCTGTGAAAACAGACATTTTTCTACTGTTTTTACATCGCAGCTGAATTGTGTTGTCAGGCAAGATGAGTTGTGTAATTATGAATTTTGTATCTTAAATGCTATTCTAAGTGTGTGAAGCTGGCTGCAAATTCAAAACATTATTCTGTTTGGAATTGAACTTATGCACAGAAAACACAAATACAATACTGAGATTGTGCAAATGATGTTTAAGACTTGATAAATTTTGACATACCTTTTTCCAAAATGAGGTAAGATACTGGCAGTAAACTAGTTCACATAATCTAAATGAAAGTATGAAATATTCTTGTTACTGTAAATTTAAGAGATGCAAATAAAATTATATTTAAATTATTTTATGTTAGAATTATTATTATTATTATTATTTACAAGCATTTATTAAAAATAAGTAAAGATTGTGTTGTTTGAATTGTGTTCACTGTGGTAGAATGAATCTATTGTACTAGCAATGTATATGTTCGTGTCAGTTATGTATTTTCATTTTTTATTAATTGTATAGTTCACTCACAGAGCTCTCAAAACTCTCTTTACTCTTTCCTGAAAGAACATTTTTAACATGTGAATAACAAACTGCTAACATTAGGCATGCCATTATTATTATGATTGCATACTCCAATTCGCAGTAGAATTTGCACCGTTAGATTTACTAAGGAATGTTCAGAGGAAGGGGATCTGAGCAAAACTGTGGTGGAGTGGGTGTAGAGAGGAAGGAAGTATAAAATTGATTGTGAGAAGTTGCTGGTCAGTACACTTGCGTAACTGAGCCCTGCACTGAATCACTGTAGTCTATCCATTCTTCTTATTAAATCCTTTCTAAACTCCTTTGCCATGTAATCTCACCCTCTCCCCATTCATGAGTGCTGAGAGTTTAGATGCCAGAAACTGGAGAGACAAAGTGACTGAATTTGGGGTCTGCAACTGGAGTTAGACCACCAGTGACAGTGGTCCTAATGTCTGTGGTGCCAGCAGCTGGAGTGAGAGGGTCTTAGCATCACCAGCTGAAGGGAGACCACAGATCGCAGGAACCTGTGTCTACAATGAGTGAAGTTATTGCCAGCAACTGGTGTCAGACCTTGGGTGGTGGTGGCTCTCATGCCTAGTGCCAATTGCAGCAGATGAGAGTCCCAGCATCAAGGGGTAGAGAGGGTACCAAGACTGATAGGTCCTGCATGCCTAGGCATGAGCCACTGGGAAGAGCTGGATGTTTGTATTTTCCCTTAACCTGGTGTGTGTGCGCATGCATGTGTGTGCATGTGTAATTCAGTAGCAGACTTCAAGATGGACTATCCAGTGTGTAGGGAGCCTGGGAATTGGGCATTAATATTGGGTGAGCTGAGTTCCCATGCTACTATTCAAAGGGTCCACAAATGTGTCTGTCCTTTTGAACTAGAGAGTAAGGGGCTGTGTGTTTTCACTAGCAAGATTCAATTCTTATCAGTCAGAGGAAGACTGGGTTTTGGCTGTTTATGCATATGTTTTATGTGTGTTCTGGTGGCGTTATATGCAGGTGTTGTTAAAGGCAGTGCCCTGTCTGTGGGCAGTCTATGTATCTGACTGTTAGTGTCCTCTGCATGTGTGCGTCTCTGGCGTGTTCATCTTTGCTACTCATTGAGTCTGCAAACAGGAAAGAAACAGCTGCATCCACTGGTCTAGGACGGAGGGACTCCCACGTCCCTGGATGCACTGGGCTGGGCTCCAGCAGCTGGGAAGGAGGGTCCTCAGGCTCCAGGGTCCACCAGAAGAGGCGCTTTTTAGAGACCTCCTAACAAAAAGGATGTCTTAGAAATTCTGATGGATGTTGTGGTCCTGTTCTGAAGATACACAGAAAATCAGTGTGGTTCATTCACAGCCTACAGATAATAGCAGTATCTTAACTAGCTCTGTAACCCTAATGCTGAGTGTGCTTACCCTAGATTATATTTGGTGGATTAAGAGCAGTAGTTTTCCATTTGAATATGTTTTGTTGAATTGTGTGTGTGTGTGTGTGTGTGTGCGCGCTTTTTACTGCTTAAGTGGGAAGATGGGAGGTAAGAGAAGTGATTAAAAACCAAACCTCTGTAGAGCATTTGGGATTATTGGCTTTTTTCCACATATTCCTGTAAGGGAGACCTACATTTTCTGCCTTCCCCAATGGTCCAATTAGCCTTTTTACAGGCCATAATGACTTCCCTCCTCACTTGTGAGACAGGAGATGCCATAAGAATGAGGTGGTTTTGCTTGGAGCCACTTTGTTAGTTTCCAACATCCAGGTGCTTCAGTTTAAAATGATCTGTTTGCTTAATCAGTGAATTACAGCCAGAGTACTTTGAAAAAGGTCATAATTGTAAAAGGACTTCACTATACATACATATGGACAGAAGAATTTATTGTTTGTACAGTTACTGTTTTAACAGCCTAATAGTTCAATTTTTCTAATACTAGCACTCATAGCCCAAATTAATACCTAAAGCCTTATTAATAATACCCCTAAAAATATTACACCAAAAAGCCTTCCTGCTATCTATTTTTTTACTTTGGCATCATACTGTTTTCCAGTGCTCCTCTTGGTCCCAAAAGTAATATATAATTCTCTATCAAGAAAAGGAGGCAGGACTTGCAGTATGGCATCAGCACCCTGAGGTCTTCATCAGGGGAAGCGTGACATCCATACTGGAAGTTTATCCCCTGTCAGTCAAGGGTCTATCTCAGCCTACTTTTACATGTTTTCAAGTCATTATCCGCTTCCTTCTCCCAGTCTCTCAGCTGCAGCCTGGCAGTGGTCCTCTGCCACTACTCACAAAGGGCCATTGTTTGTCAGGCAGTGTCTGAGGTGGGGTTGAGGTCACCTCCTCCCCAGAGGTGTCATTCCCAGAGCTGAAGCTGGAGCAGGGGAGCCAGCAGTCACTGGACTCAAGCACAGGGATTAAAACAAGCCAGACAAGTCTTGAGCCCTTGCACTGTCAGAACAGCACAAAGGTCAGCCTGAGGAGATATTCCTGCTGAGGACTTTGTTTTCCAGTGTTTCTCTAAGGGGCAGGGATGATAGCAACAGGGACGTGGGAATGGGGAAGAGAAGAGGGCAATTACAGATTATGTTTTTCCATGTTATTTTATTCTCATTTGTGATTTGTTTTGTTGGAATTTTTTTTGTTTGGTTGGGTTGGATTTTTTTAACTGACTGACTATGGCTTAATAAAAGTTTGTCAAGGATGACAGTTTCCTCAGAGAAAGCTGTAGGTTGTGGGGATTATGATCCTGAGTTGTAAAAACATCCTGTGAAATATTCCCTGCTCATTTCTCAATGTCACTAGAATAAAGAAAGCTTTTTGGCCTTTTTATGAATGACACTGAAATGGCCATAGTTCTTTTAGTGTCAAGGAAGAAAATGCATGTTGTATTTGGGGTTTTAATGAAGTTAATGTGATTTTTCTAACTGCATCATTTCATGTGTATTTCATACTTGTTTCAAAAGTATCATAAAATCTGTGAAAGCATGTCCTGAATAAGAGTTTGTATCTCTCCCATGATTTAAGTTTCACAAAAATATATATTTTTTACTGTAAAATACGTTCTTTAGGAGAATTCCAGCTGATTTTTTTTCCTTTGCTCTTTCTACAGCTTATTTTTAAGCTATTTTTAAAACAATTTCAAGTAGAAATTTCAAAGTTATAATTTTAGTCTGCCTCAGTATCCTTTGTTACATTTAACCTCAGCCATAAACTACTGCTTGCTAGACACTTTGTTCTATTGTAGTTTTACCATGGTCCACAGGCAGTACTTGTCCTCACTTTCTGAGTATCCAAGTGAAGTGACTTGATGACAGATGAAACTGATCTGATGATTAAGAGACTCAGCTCTTCTCCAGACTACATACCTATTCTGTGCTAGAGACCATAATATCTGTCAGTCACAAAGGACCCAGATGTGAAAATAAAAATGTGAAACCCATCTCCCTGTTCTCTGATCCAGCTACCATACATGCTTCTTTAGCAATTGTTTTAAATTCAGAGTCCATGAGTTCACATTGCATTCACATCATGTTTGATTAGGTACCTTAATTAAGACAATGTTTTCTAGGGATTTGTGTTTCCAGAGAGTAATTCAGGGAACTGAGGCCCTGGAGAGACTACTGATACTATTTCAGCAATGAAGGAATATTCTAGTGTGAGAGTTAAGGTAAATGTCCTTAAGTTAGGTGATGAGAATATGTGACAGGACTTTCCATATGTCCTTTGAGGCTGAAGCAGTTTAGGCAATTGTCACTTGACTGCCAAATAACTCTAGTACAAACAGCTATAACTTACTTTTACAAACACAATACAGGTCAATCTATCTCAGCTAGTAATACAGATATATACACAAGAAAGACTTGTTGAAACTACACGGAATTATATGAATTAGTTTGTCTGATCCAGTAGATTTAAGTTTTCTTAAATATACTCTCCTGGCATGGTTTCATAACACACTTCAGTAGGCTATTTTTCAAAACCTCCTATAAGTCTTTATAATATTCCTGCATCACACAATTTTTTTTGCTTTTATTAATAGAAACACATCATTGATTTATAAATAATTTTCATATTCATTGAGTATATAAACTCAGCCTTAACTATACTCAATCAATATATGATTGACTATATCTCTGATAGCACATTACAATAGACAATTTTAGTTACTCTAGGACTACACCAGACATGTAAGCTTCTGGTATTTAATGTTAATTACTAAATAGAGTAGCTTCAATTGCTAAGCAGCTCAGTCATCCCTTCAAAGGAGTTAGCTAACTTGCACACAAGTTTCCCCATTATTAATGTTATGTCAAGGCAATGCCAGTGACCTTTCCCAAGGTCATTTTACATTTACATTTACATTTACATTTAAATGTAAATCAAGACCTTGGAAAGTAAATTGTACATTTTGCTGACATCTAATCTAATATGCCAACTAGTAAGTCTTTAACAAAATGAATGGTAACAAATTATTAAAAAAAAAATAGGGAATATTACTGACCGTGAGAAGAATAACAATACTTAGTTCTACAGCAAAAAGTGGAAATTGCCCTATTATAAGAGGAGTAAGACTGTCAGTTCTAAAATAATTTGGAAATACACAGCAATGAGCAAACATTAGTGGGTGCTGTACAGATTTTAAGTATATTGCTGATAAGATGCTTTGGAGATATGTGCTTGAGTTGTGATGAAGTGAAAAGTTTGACTGATGAAATGCAGGGCAGAATACTAAAAGATGACTCAATTCAGGAAATGTTTTTTTCCTTGACTTTTCAGTTTTGCAAAAGTACATTGTTTATTCAATATTGATAGCACTGTCATCTTAAAAATTTGGATGAAAAAAGTGTATTTATAACTTTCAGTTTGCATTTAATTATCTAGGCTTGTAAAAAGATATTTATCCTGTTATCATGATTTGAAACTTTATTTTCTAGATTTTTATGAATGAAATGCTCCCTACAAAATTAAAAAAAAACCCCAAATTATTTAATAGCTGTTTTGTTTTAAAGCAAAATAATGGAGAAGGTGGGGGGTTTTTTACTGTCTCAAAATTCATTAAATGCTAAGATCTAACCATACTTTGGCTTTATGTTAGTGTCCATAGAACATATTGGCCGGTAGAAGATACTTTTTATGAAGGCAGATATATGACCACCCATGTTATTTATAATAACTGATGTGACAGTTTGGTTCAGAGTAAAGTAAATTCCTGGTACCCATTATCTCCCTGCCCCAACCAAACCCCCCACCAATGAATAATTTTCCAACATATTCTTCAGGGAAGGGCTTTCCCTACAAGTTTATTAATATAATACTACACAATCAATTTCTAACTTATTTTTTATTACTCCTATTAAATTAAATTATTTGGTTTTTAAATAAGTGATTGTGGGTTTTTTAGTAGTTGGAGAAACAAGGTAATTCTCACTAAATCTTGAGTAAATTATATCACTAAAGCAATGGCACTATACACTTTATCTGAATGAAGTTGTTGTAAGATTACAGAACTTCCGCTATATTAAGTAATAAAATTCTTTATTCTAACCCATGAGATCCCTTTGTTTCCTTACATTACTATCCTGTGCAGAAATGAGGTGATAGAATATAACAAGTTATTATCAGTCTAGAAATCAGACTAAATTAATCTTCTTACAAACAGAACAACAGAGATGACAAAAATCCAAGTCATTTTGCTCTAGGGTATCTTTACTGCTTGAATAAGAAAGAAAGCTACCTTTATTTTTTTCCATGCTCCATCTAGAAGGAAGAAAGAAAAAGAAAAGGTCCTGGAAAAGTCTTGGGTCTCTCTGAAATCAAACAAAATTTCATTTTATTGTGGTCAGGATTTTCTTGATTCTGCTGAACTGTGGGGTTTTTGTTGAATTTCTGATTTTTTCTTATTATTCAAGGCTTAGGAATAAATAGAATCAACAAATAAAACACAGTCTGTGATAATTTTTTAAATGGCTAATTTTTCAGAGTTTTCAATGAAGGTATTGTTCCACTTCTCCATGGACAAAAACTGAGCCCTAGCTTTCTTTAGTTAATTAGTACAGACACAAACTGCGGTTCTCAGTAACAGTGTGTTATTTGTGTTGTTGACTGAAGCTTACATACACTTCAAGAAAAGAAAAGAGCTTCATACAAGTGTTATAAGTGCATATGGATATGCAAGTGTACAACTAGACTCAATTACATACTTTCCTAAGTGCTTTGCTGTATCAGGGCCATAGGCTGTTTCTTTCACACGTCCTTTGCATCCCAGTCTTAAAATTTTGTTTTTGATGTTACAGTTGGGAGAGTCAGAATTCTATTAAAAAGAAAAAAAACAAAAACCAGAGCAATAATAACTTTGCGATATAAAAAGAAAAGTAATTACATGTATTACTGTGTGGCCTACAGTAATTTTTGCCATGAGTTTCAGTCAATAGTTTATATTATTAATTTGTTCTAAAATGATACATTGCAACTGGATTTGAATGTTTAAAACTGAGATTTCTTACTAGATCAGCCTTCAAAAAAATAATATGAATAATCCAAATGTTGCGTTTTACAAATATATTAAATATTACTGTAGTAATTGCCTTTTATATATATGTATACACAATACTGACATTTTAACAAAGCCTTGGAAGTTTTAAGCACATATAAATGTTCATGAGCTACAAGAAATAAAAATAAATTCTATCTTTAGGTGCAGGTAGCTTTTCTCGTTGCCTGCATACAAGACAATAGCTTTTTCTAGAAGAAGTTAAACATTAAGTTTTCATGTATAGAAAATAAAAGAAAAGGAACTACAAAACATATTTTTTCATTAAGATTCAGTTCAAATATATTTTACAACAAGTTTAATTTTACTAGGAATATAATTTAGGTTGATTTATGTCAAGTTTATGTTCCTTTTCTTTTAGACATTTGTGTGTAAAGATAAGTAGTCTCTTTCATAATCAGTCTTTACCTGCTTTCCATGTCCTATAAATTAACACAAGGTAAAGTCTGTGGCTTTACAGCTGTACTCCTGCATTAGAAACACATTAAGAAAAACCCAACAAACAAGCAAAGAAACCCAAACATCATGACTGAATGAGTATAGGTCATGGATTATCAGAGAATCTATTTTTAGTTAACCTTTTATTTGATGGGGCAAGATCCTAAGTCTTGTGAAAAATTTTATAAGACAGAAGTTCCAGTTTATCTCATCTTAACTTTACTCACTTAACCAAATATTTAGCACATTCAAACACCCTGTAGAAAGATCTGTCTTAATGTTGCCTCTGGATGAAATATTGACAGCAAAAATGAAAATTCTGGAGAAAAATAAAAACTTTCACAGGGTTTTGAGTTTTAAACCACATAAACTATATTGCTAGATTTTGCTCCACAGTAATTCAGAGATTTTCACAGCCCCAGTGTTCCAGGATTTCTGTACTAATATTCAAAATTAGTATGCATACAAAGGCATAGTAAGGTTTTAGGGTTTTTCCTTTCACTTTCTTAGTTTTATTGTTTTCTTCAGATACCTAATATAGCTGTTCATAAAGATTTTCTCTTTACAAATCTGTCTGCTCATTTTAATCTGAATGCAATTGTAGTTCAGTTTCTGTTTAAAACAGTTATGGTAGGAAACACTTGTTAAGGGTACCTGTTAAGAATAAAAAAATTATATTTAAAGAAGCTTGAACATCAGCACAGAGGTGGGTTGTGAAGGATGAAAGCAAGATTTCTGCCTGCATTTTCCTCAAGTACTTCACATAATTGCTCTGAATAGAAAGAAAAATGAACCTCATATTGTAGAGTCCAGTGTCTACAGAAGTTTTTATTTAAGTAATACAAACATAATATTGAGACAATGGGAAAAATAATAGAAGCTCTAAGGTACAGTTAGAGTGTGCTACAGTCTAAAAAAATCATGAGAAAACACAGGTGCAAGTTGTATCCAAGAGCCACGATACCTTGGTCTTACAAAGCAGGAAAATTTACACTGGTTCATAACAAAGTGGGTTATAACATCTGGAAAAGGTAGGCAGGCATCAGGACTAAAAAGCAAGACACATTGAGTCTCGTCTGTATTTGGTGGAATAACAGGCTGAAAAATCTCATGACTTAGAAAGTAGCACAAGGAAATACTGATACCAAAAGCATTTGACAAGTTTTTTCTTTTCCTGAAAATTATAATTGGTAGACTAAAACAAATCTAAAAGAATAGATGGCACCATTAATGACATATTCACAGTCCTACAAGTCCTAGCACTTAAACTGCACTGATGCATATTATCTCGAAATAATACAGATTGCAATCCTTGCAATACAAAAGCAATTACAACTGAACAGTTGTTTGATGTTTCAGGAAGGCATAATCATGTCTAAACAAGCCAAGTCCACCTGTATCAGCAGGAGATATTATGAGGGTACACTACTTTGTGGTCAGTAAGAGCAACAGCAGCCTAAACTCTAAACAGTTCCCAGACAAACAAGTAGTGATCACATTGTTAAAGCAGTCAAAGCATACGCCTTGAGAATGGACATGGTTTAATACAGTTAAGGGATGAGTGACCTACTATGACCTACTAACACCTACCACATGATGCACATGTTATAAAAGGTGTCAGCATGTATGTATATGCCACATGGGAACACAATTGTCTGGTTTTATAGACCATATATCTGTAAAGTAAAATTCAGTACATATGTCTTGCATGTTATCAGCTGAAGGAAGTGGGAGGGGAAGGAAAGAAGGGACGAAGGGACGGAGGGGGAGAAAGGAAGTGGGAAGGAAGAGGGAGAAAGAAAAGTGAAAGAGAAACGAAAAGGAAGGAGAGAAGGAAGGAAAGGAGGGAGGGAAGAAAAGATTAGGCAGTTTCTCAGAGGCTTCACTACGGCATCAAAGCTGACTGCAAGATAATGGTACCCATCTGCTCATCAGAACATTTTCTTGTTCACTTTGTCATGCTGTAACATCTCAAGATTGGTATAATGAAGTACCTTTTGCAATCCTCAATACTCCTGGGAAGAAGCTGTGCTCCTAAAAAAGCCACAGTCCCAGTCAGACAAGCAGCTGAAGAATCTCAGCACATGTGACAACTGGTGATGATTGCAGTATCTTAGTTTCATTATGGCTTCATAGAAATATACATATGATTAATTAATTTCCCGTCTTTCTATTTCACTTGTGAATTACTCTGTAGCAAGTGCATTCAAGTGTGAAAAATATCTTTTTTTAATGAAAGGGTTAAAATAGATTTAATATACCTAATAAGGTCAGGCACATTTACTATTTTGTGCTTTAAATCATTTAAAAATCTCATGCCATTTTTCTTCTGCCTTTTTTTACATCCTGATAGTACATGTATCTTTTTCTTTTTCAACATAGAAAATTAAGTTATACTGAAAGAGCTATTTTGTTTGACATTAATGATGTGCTTTGGACTAAACTACATATTTAAATAATATTTTTTGACAACTGGTTGTAAATAGTTTTATTCATGTGATTTAAAAGAGGTAAATGTTGATAAAGTCCTTACTATATAAAATATTACCATGACTTCTCAAACGCAAGAAGTGGTATAATATGGTTACTATCTCAAAATTCTTGATGACTATACAATTAACACTTGTCAAAACGGTCTTCTGGAAAACAGACCTTCTCGAAGAAACCCTACATTATGTTTATATTCTAAATTTAAATTTTGGAAAATAACATCTGTAAAGTGCTAAAACGTAAAAGGTACAAACAAAACTGATTGACATTTCAGATGTAGGTGTAAATCGTTAAATTGTGGTATTATTGTTCCTCACCTGATCAGTATCAGTTTGCATGTATGATAGAAAACATTAAATCAAAATGTGTGAACCTTTTAAAACTAAAATGTGTGAATAATGGCGCTGCAGGTGATGCAACTACAGCTTTTTGTATATATATATATGTATAAATAGAAGAAAATATATAACTAGGGGAAAAGAAAACATCATCTTTACAAAGAGCTTTCATACTTGGAAAAGAAGGGGCTGTTGCTTTATACCATCATCACTGAAAAAGATGTAAAATTATCACAGAAAAGCAGAAGAGGGTGAGATACAAAAAGTAACCTAGAACAGGGGGTTTAGCTACACTTAT